>QGSO01000175.1:1223642-1853642 GCA_011037825.1 Carya cathayensis
GAATTAAGGTAGAATATTATTTTATAAACTAAAATTTATAAAATAATATTTCTTCATCATTATATTAAATGATAAAGTACCGTTAATTAATCGAAGAGGATAAAATCATTTAAATTAATAAAACACTTAATTACTACACTGAGAAGAATTAAGATAGAATATTATTTTATAAACTAAGGTTTATAAAATAATATTTTCTTCATCATTATATAAAATGATAAAGTATCATTAATTAATCAAAGTGCATAAAACACTTAAATTTAAATAAGAATTTTCAACGTAAAATTAAACCTCTTAATATCTTAAAACAAATAAAATATTTAATCTAAATAATTATCCACAATTATAATATTTTCAGAGCTCATTAAATTATTATAATTGTGCTATTTTAAAAACAAGCTTATCTAATACTTTGAAATTCGATGGATAAGATCCAGGAAAACGCCATCGAGGTACAACATTTAGGATAAAACTGTTCATGATTTTACAGTTGTCGGTGAAGAACAAATTACGTGATTTACGGAAAAGATAATCTATACGCGTGATTCCAGATGAGGGTAAAGACGAGAGAGATGTGATTGCTATCGGGAAATAATCCAAAACTGATAATTTTAGCGGGCTGTTACATCTGAGATATCTTCTGCGAAGCTCGACATGTTCAAGTTCAACGGATCTAGAAATTTTGGATTATGTCAGAGAAGGGTGAGAATCTGTTAGTGCAACAGGGCATGGTGAAGGTGTTATATGGAAAGCAACCAGTAGGCATGGATGACATGGATTGGAAGAAATTAGAAGCGAAGGCTGTGGCGACTATCATGTTTTGTCTGGCTGATGACGTGATGTATCATGTCATAGATGAGGAATCAGCAATGGAAGTTTGGTTGAAACTGGAAAATTGGTATATGTCCAAGTCATTGACGAACAAGCTAAGCAGAAAATGTATGGCCTTAAAATGTTAGAGGGCTCGGATCTGAGCCAGCATATCGACATGTTTAACCAGATCATCAATTATTTGAGGCGGGTTGATGTGAAGTTTGAAGATGAAGACAAGGCGTTGATGTTACTGAATTCCCTACCGAATTCTCCTACGTACGAAAATTTGGTTACGACTCTGATGTGAGGAAAAGAAACTCTCAAATTGGAGGAGATCACAAGTGCTCTATTAGGTTTTTATCAGAGGAAGAAAGCCGGTGATGAGAATTCACAATGTGAAGGGCTTGTGGTGAAGGGTAACCAAGAACATGGGAGAAACAAGTCCTGGAGCGGATCGAGTAAAATTAAAGCTCGGTTTAAATCCAAGAAGAGGAATGACATAATGTGTTTTAAGTGCGGTACAAAGGGGTACATAAAACGAGAGTGTCCAAAGAAAAAGAATGGGAATACAGAGAATAAAGATGGTCCATCAAAATTTACGAATGTAGTAGAAGAAGAAGACTCAGAGAGCGGTGGCGAGGATATGATTTCTGTTTCATCCTGTCAGATCATCTTATAGATTCATGGATTTTGGATTTAGCATGTTCTTTGTCATATGACACCCAATAAAGATTAGTTTGACACCTACAGGATGCTAAATTCTAGTTCTGTTCTGATGGGCAACAATGCTTCATGCAAAGTTGTTGGAATAGGGAATATCAAAATGAAAATGTTTGATGGTGTTTTTAGAACGTTGTGTGATGTTAGACACATACCAGATCTAAGGAAGAATCTGATTTCTTTGGGCACTTTAGATTGTAATGGTTATAGTTACAAATTTGCAAGTGGAGTAATGAAGGTGAGTAAATGTGTCTTAATAATGATGAAGGGACAGAAACTATCTGAAAATATTTATACACTACAAGGGGTAGAAACTATCTGAAAATATTTATACACTACAAGGTACGACAGTTGTAGGTGGAGCTGTAGCTGCAGAGTCTAAGTCAAATTGTACAATCTTGTGGCATATGCGGTTAGGCCATATGGGTGAGCCTGGGATAAAGGAGCTTCATAAGAGAAATATATTGAAGGGTGTCAAAACATGCAAAAATATGCAAACTTGATTTATACAAGTATTGTGTTCTTGGGAAACATAATAGAGTATAATTCAAAACAGGCACATACAAGACAAACGGGATTCTTGACTATATTCATACAGATGTTTGGGGGCCAGTAAGGATAGCATCACGGGGAGGACATATGTATTTTGTGAGTTTTATTAATGACTACCCATGAAAAGTTTGGGTGTACTTCATGCAATACAAGTCAGAAACGTTTGCCAAGTTCAAGTTGTGGAAAGCTGAAGTAGAAAACCAGATAGGGAGGAAGATCAAATGTCTCAAGTCCGACAATGGTACTAAGTACACATATTCAAATTTCACAGAGTTGTGTGAGCAGCATGAGATTAAGACACACTTCATAGTAGGCAAGACACCATAGTAGAACGATGTGGCGGAAATGATGAACAGAATAATAGCTGAGAGAGCTCGGTATTTCAGGTTAAATGCATGGCTTGCAAAGAATTTCTGGGTAAAAGCAGTGAATATGACATGTTTCTTGATTAAGAGATCACCTAGGGCAACAATAGATGGGAAACTAGCAGAAGAGGTGTGGACAAGCAGTGCAGTAGACTACTTTGGTTTGAGAGTGTTTAGATGTCTAGCCTACATGCATGTTTCTAGTAAGGAGAGATCCAAGCTTGATGCGAAGTCTAGACAATGTATCTTTCTAGGGTATCAGAAAGGGGTGAAAGGCTTCAAGCTCTAGGATTCAAAGGCAATGGTGATTTGTATGAATGTGGTTTTTGATTAAAAAAAAAAAAACCATGTTACAGCATACTCAAGAAGAAGAGAAACAGGTGTTGAAAAATTGTAGCACCAATGAACATATGGTGCAGGTGGAGCTAGAAAACCATGGCAGAGAAGACAATATTTAGAATGCAGAGAGTTATAACTTAGAAGATTAGCAACATCACAGCATAGCAACAGACAAGCCCAGATGCACTATTACGCCATGGTTTACTCACACAGGAAAGTGGTTGACTATGATGAGATTTTCTCTCCTGTGGTCAGACACACTTCCATCAGGATAATGTTGGGTTTGGTAGCATATTTTGATATGCAGTTGGAGCAGATGGATGTAAAGACAGCTTTTCTTCATAGTGATTTAGAGGAGTAGATTTACATGGTATAGCCAGAAGAGTTGAGTTAGCCTAGACATGAACACTTTGTCTGTAAATTGAGGAAATTACTTTATAGATTGAAACAGTCTCCGAGGCAGTGGTACAAGCGGTTTGACTCCTACATGATCCGGATTGGCTACATGCGATGTAAGCATGATTGTTGTGCTAATGTGAAGAGCCTTGATGATGATTTATCTATTTTTCTGTTACTTTATGTGGATGATATGTTAATTGCTGTGAAGAGTATGAGTGAGGCCAACAAGTAGAAGACTTTGTTGAGCAAATAATTTGACATGAAGGATTTGGGTGTGGCCAAATCGATTCTTGGGATGGAGATTCATAGGGACATAGCTTCCAGGAGATTATGGCTATCTCGACATAGCTATGTTGAGAAGACATTGGATAGGTTCAGCATAGGTAATGCAAAACCAATAAGTACACATTTGGTGAATCATTTCAGATTATTTACCGATTAGTGCTTGAAAACAAATGATGAAGTTCAAGACATGTCAAGTGTTTCATATGCCAGTACAGTGGGGTACTTGATATATGCTATGGCTTGTACAAGATCAGATTTGGCACAAGTTTTCAGTGTGGTGAGCAAGTTTCTATCAAATCTGGGACGACAGCATTGAGATGCAGTCAAGTAGATTTTCAGATACTTAAGGGGTACGACAGACTATGCTATCATGTTTGGTAGACAACATGGTGATCCTTCAGTTGTGGGATATGTGGATATAGACTATGCAGAGGACTTGGATGATAGGGGATCTATCACAAGTTATGTATTCACTCTTGTGGGTGTGCCTATTTGTTGGAGGTCCATGATTCAGTCTCTAGTTGCACTATCTACTAGTGAATTAGAGTATATGGCAGTGGCTGAGGCTGGCAAGGAAGTTTTGTGGCTTGTAGGGTTGGTCAAGGAGCTAGGTATTCAGCAAGGTAGAGTTTAGTTGCATTGTGATAGTCAGAGTGCCATTTATTTGGCAAAGAACCAAGTGTATTATGCAAGGACCAAGCACATAGATGTGAGGTTTCACAAGATCAGGGAATTGGTTTCTTCTGGTGAACTTTTGCTTGAGAAAGTTCACACTTTTGAAAATGCGGCAAACATGTTGGGAGACGTCCCAACCTATTGTCCCAGGTGGAGTCCCAGGTTATGCTTTCTTTTCCCCTAAGGGGTGGATATTTGCCAAGATGGAGATTGTTAAATTATATGGCTCATACAATGAAAGTAGGCAGATGTTAGAGTGAGCCGAGTGGAGTGAAAGTATGGTATGTGGGGTATTTTTGTATTTTTTTTTCTAAATATGTCCATACGTTTAGGGTTAGTATAAATATACATATGTAACCCTAATTGACATATAGTGAATTTCGCACCGCTCGCTCCTTATGGATTTAGGCACATCGCCGAACCATGTTAAATCTATGTGTCAATTTCTATTATTTTTCTCTTTTGATTATTCCGTATAATTTATCAGTAATTGCCGCACGTTTCACAACACTCATCATTCTTGTGTCCTCACACCTATCTACAAAATAGACTTATTGAGTGCAAACATCGTCACATAGTGGAAACTGGCCTTACTCTCCTTGCATAAGCATCTCTCCCTTTTTCATTTTGGGATGATGCTTTTGAAACATCAACCTACCTAATCAACTTACTTCCTACACTAACACTTAAACATAAATATCCATATTTTTTGGTCTATCATAAACCCCCTAATTATAAGTTTCTCAAAATTTTTGGGTGCCAATATTGGCCCAATTTAAGACTCTATAACTGTTATAGAATGAATTTTCGATCTACTCCATGTATTTTCCTAGGGTATAGTTCATCTCACAAAGGGTACAAGTGCCTAGATCTTAATAAAAAAATGCATGTACATTTCCAGAGATGTTACTTTTGCTAAAAAGATTTTTTCCTTTCATAATAATTCATCCCATTCTACTCAGCCCAACCCAGCCACCCTTTGACAGTTCCCATTCCATGCTTTCATAACTTTATTCTTGGCCCAATACCCTCTCCATCCCTCCCTCGTCATAACTCATCTCCGAGTCCTTTGATTCCGTCTACTCCTGGCTTATTACCTTCCTCTTCTTCTGGCTTGGTCCAACACCCACCACTAAGTCCAACAATTGTACCTCCCTTTTTTTCTCTAATTTCGACTCAACCTACCTATGCTTCTTCTCCTTCTATTTCTCATTGACACCACTCGTTAATTCCTCCTGCTCCACCTCCCTTAGTTCCTCCACCCTTCCAAATCATCACCAGATCTCACACTAACTCATCCTGTTCTTGGGTTTACACTAATGGTACTGTTCTGTATACACATCGTTACTGCTCATAACCACTATAGCCGTGCCTAGTGGACCAACTTCTTTCGCCTTTGCCTCGAAATTTCCCGAATGGTACACTGCCATGGCTTGTGAATTTGATGCCCTTGTTAAGAACAACACATGGACACTTGTTCCTTCTTCCTTTATTTCTAATCTTGTTAGTTGCAGGTGGGTTTTCAAGACCAAGTTACGTGTAGATGGCTCAATCAAGAGACTAAAGGCAAGGCTCATTGCGAAAGGCTTTCATCAACAACAAGGAGTAGATTATACCGAGACATTCAGTCTGGTTGTTAAGCCATCTACCATTTGATTGTGCTTATCAATTGCCATTTCTCTGCGCTAGACACTTCGGCAAATCGACATTCAAAATGCGTTCCTTCATGGGAACCTCACCGAGACAGTGTTCATGCAACAGCGACCAAGGTTTGTTGATCCTCAATGCCCTAATTTTGTCTACAAACTCAACAAGGCAATTTAAGGCCTCTAGCAAGCCCTCTGTGCGTGGTTCGTACAACTGAGTTTGTGGCTGCTCAACTACGGTTTCTCAACTTCCAAGGGAGACCCCTCTTTGTTTGTTCTTCATCAATCTGATCTTTGCATCTTTGTCATCGTCTATGCAGATGATATGGTAATCACTTCATCCTCCTCAGCTACTATAGAATCCCTTATTACTGATTTTGGTCATGCTTTCCCAGTCATTGATCCTAGGGCATTTGTCATATTTCCTTGGATTAAAACTTGATTATTTGCATGATAAATTCTGATATCTCAGAAGAAATATATTTTGAATATCCTAAAGAAAACTAACATGTTTGAAGCCAACTCAATTTCTTCACTATGTTTGCTTCAAGTAAACTATCCAAATTTGACACTCTTGTATTTGACAATGTCACCCTCTTTAGAAGTGTGGTTGGAAGCTTGCAGTACTTGTCTTTAACTAGACCAGACATTTCTTGTTATGTAAACATGGTCTATCAATTTATGCATGAAACAAAAATCAGTCACTAGATAGTTGTTAAACGAATACTTTTTTTTTATTATCTAAAGTCTACTATAAATCACATCCTCTTCTTTCAATATAAGTTTGGTTTTTCCCTTAATGCATATTCGGATGCCGACTGGGCAGGTTGTCCAGATGATAGGCATTCCACTAGTGGATACTACATATTCCTTGGTAGACATCTTATTTCATGGAGTTCACATAAATAACATATTGTTGCTAGATCAAGCACTGAGGTTGAATACAAAGCCTTAGCCAATGCCACTGCTAAATTAATATGGCTCCAAACACTCGTCAAAGAGCTCAGCTTTTCCCTCTCTTATCCTCCTGTTTTGTGGTGTGATAATTATGGAGCCACTTACCTAACAGCCAATCCTGTGTATCATTCTTGTACAAAACATATGGACATAGATTTTCACTTTATCCGGGATTAGGTAGCTGCAAAGACACTTCAGGTATCCTTTTGCAGCAGTAAAGATTAGTTGGTTGATGTCTGCACCAAGCCTTTAGTCGTTGACAGATTCATCTCTTTTAGATCGAGTCTCATTGTGTTAGATAATCCACTGGAGTTGAAGGGGTGTATCAACCTAAGCAATGCAGGTGCACAACCAAAACAAAAGCACTCGGCCACATCCACCTCATCTATAGAAGATTTAGGAAATATTTCTTGAGTTGCAGTCTGTTAGTAGTAGAGCACTGATGTAACTAGTTAATATTCCTTCTATTTTCTCTTATATTAGTTTCTATACTTGTATTGATGTCTTTATAAAGAGACACATACACTGTAAAGATAGTGATAGTGAATATGCAGAGCA
This sequence comes from Carya cathayensis, assembly GCA_011037825.1. Taxonomy (NCBI): domain Eukaryota; kingdom Viridiplantae; phylum Streptophyta; class Magnoliopsida; order Fagales; family Juglandaceae; genus Carya; species Carya cathayensis. The sequence continues at coordinate 1,230,952 of QGSO01000175.1, forward strand.
TTTCAGCAAATATCCTGTGTTTCTTTTTCTTTATTATGTTAGTGAATAATAGGAAAATAATTTGATAATATCTTAAAATAATTGTGTTTTCTAAGAAGCACTGAGCATGTGACATAAGATTTAGAGATAGTCATAGCGACAGATCTGCAGAGTGCAAGAAATCATTGAGAACGTGAGAGACGTCATCTCTATAGAATGTGGCTACACGTGTATCTGCAGGCCGTGTAAGGCCTAGTGATTATGATCATGGCAATGTCGACACATCTATATGTATTAACAGAAGAGATTCATGATGAAGCGAGCAATTAAGAGAGAAGTTTTGTATATAATGGAGAGAGCCAGCCAGGGAGTGTTCTAAAAAACTAAACCTAGCAGCTTACTGAATACATGATCAATGCTTTCTTTTTCTTTCTTCTTCTTTTTTAATGAAAGTGTTTGGAGTTTGGTTAATTGGCTAGTTAATTGGGGCTCCTTTTGTTAATTAGCTCTAAAGTCCTCCGCAATCAAAGCTTAATTTGTTCTTTCAAACCATAAAAACACCTGATCTTACCAAGAATATATAATGAGGAGGAGGTCTCTCATTAACCTTAATTTGTCACTTGAACGTTCTTCTCCTCCAAATTGATACTTATAGTAAAACTTCAAAATGAGGAAATCATGATTACACTCGTTACAAGATATATAAAGTGTGAAAAATTATATTTATTTACCAAATAAAATAAAATACTCTTTAACCAAATAACATATGCATTCCGCGTTGATGTATTATATGGTCTTAGCCAATATATTATAGCCAAGCTCCACCCATTGCTTTCACTCTCTTTAGATCTAGCACTGAGACTAGCTTGTCAGATCCATCGTGTAATATTCCACATTAAATGGCCTTCTCATCTACGTACCATACCACAAACTAGCTAGCAACTAGATGACTTCTCGGAAAGAATTCAAATTAATAGATGACCTGTGCAGACCAAACATTGAACTAGCTAGGTACGTACGTACTGCATTCCAAGGTGATGTTGCAGTTGAATCTATGTCTAGGGAATGCCCTAACTTGAGAATCGTTCTTCATGTGCCGTAGTCCCGAGTCATTAATTCAACTAAGGTTTAGAGGAGGAGTAGGTAAGCAGCTTACGATCCACATTAATTAATGAGAAAGAGGCTAGAGTAGCTCGATGTCCGAGGTTTGAAATTTGAATCATAATGTAGTTTTGTGGGCCATGGGGAGGTGTGTCTTCTTCAACCGTGAGTTATCTTGAGGGGTCAAAATGGGTGATCAAGAAGGCCCCACTTGGGATTAATGAAATGAAATCTTGACATCTGTTACTCCACTTGACTTCGTTGTAACATGATCATCTTCTTTGTTCAACGTGATATGATGGGATTCGCAAACTTTTCATCTTGGTGACCCAAGGACGTCTAATCACAACTTTCTAAGATCGTAAAGCTGTCATATCCACGTAACACGTGTTGATCTCTTGTAGACCCTTTGAGTGGTAATAAATCTTTACGTGTCGAGTTCTGATTGTTGTTCTTCATAATATATAATTAAAATTACAGTTTATCAGTTGATCCCAAAAAAAGAAAAAGGGAAAACATCTAATTAAGCGGTTAAGCACATAATATATGGCTTTCTCTTCTTTCAAGATGCTGAGCATAAGAGACAAAATATACCTAATTATATATCTTGTATGATTTGATGTCGTTTTTTTTAAAGCATACGATCATCATATTGGTCAATTATTTTAAAAACTATATATTTGCATCTTCTTCTTTAAAAAATAAATAAATAAATTACCAAGAAATATTATTTATAACATATGTACAGTACTCACTTGCAATATGATCTTTTACCTCTTCAATGGTTTTATGGAATATTTTACAACTTCGTTTGGGATTTGGATTGAGTTCAATCTAATTTTAAATTAAATTCAATATCCAAACACTCAATTATCAAATTATTAAATTTATTTTAAATCAAATCTTCTTTACACTTAGGACCCATAATCTTTTTCAACTCAACACCTATTTACAAGGAACCCATAACCTTTTTAAACTTTCTATAAATATATCTAAACTCATTTTAACATCTAAACACATCTAAACTCATTTTAACATCTAAACATATCTAAACTCATCTTAAGTGAGCTTTATAAAACCCACTCCACCATCTTAACTCACTACTATTTATAAAGAATTTAATTTATCTCAATTCAACTCAATATCTAAACAGAATCTCAAAATTTTGTTACATATAAATTGGTAATGTGTTAACACATTACTTATAATAGGACCATTATAACTTTATTATAACTTAAAAAAATATAAACATCAATAATTTATAAGTATATATAATTAATGTGAAAAGCTTTTACGTCAGTAGTGTCTTAGGTTTCATGTTAAAAGTAAGATTTATAAATAAATTTTCTCGTTAAATTTATACGTAATTAATATACGTTAACATCCTTCACTTAAAACAAAAAGAGGTTCAATGCATATTCAAGATATAGACTCTTTATCTGCATCGAAAATGATCGATACAGTACCCCTATTTCCTCTAAACAAACAAAGAAGACAAAACAAAAACCATGAAAAGTAGTACTGTTAATTAACCATGGAGGAGTTGAGGTTTGAGAATATGCCGAAGATGCATGCATTGTAACTAATAATCCCGTGGGGTCTTCCTGATAATAATGAAGATGTTCATATCAAAAAGTGAATGGGTAGTGCTGTCGTGTCCCACCAGCTTCATTTGCGCCTTGACTGTAAACCAATCTCCTAAATCTTCATTCATTTTGCATCATTTTGTGTTTTTTCTTTCCTGAGCAATTTTGCGTCATTCTTGATATATATTAAAGTAGAACAGTTTGCGCATTTTTGTTTGCATGGGCATATATCATATATTAGTTTTCTTCCGTATATACACTCTAATTTCTCAGAAACTACCTATTGTTTAGGTCGATCGTTTATTAGATTATTATCATATATAGTGTATCATAAGGTTTTGCATGCTATATTTTGTAACGGCTGATCAATAAATGGGAAGAGGAAAAGTCGAGCTGAAGAGAATAGAGAACCCAACAAGCAGGCAGGTGACCTTCTCAAAGAGGAGAAATGGGCTTTTGAAGAAGTCTCTTGAGTTGTCCATCTTATGCGATGCTGAAGTTGCAATCCTAATCTTCTCTCCCTCTGGAAAGGCTTACCAGTTTGCTAGTCATGAGTAAGTATCAATCATTATATCTCTTGATCTGCGTGCCTAGCTAGAGCTTGAGCCCTTCTAATTTCTGTCATTTTTTAGTATCCTGATGATCATTTTTTTTTTCTTTTGGGTGAAATGCCCCTTTTATTAGATGGGTAATTATTAATATGCAATGATCTGAATGTAAAACAAATGTTAATACAATATTATTTCTGTGTTCATGTTATCGGATGCAGCATGGACAGGACCATTGCGAGGTATCGCAGAGAAGTTGGATTTCCTCTATCAAGTGACCAACGCTCTGTATCAATGGAGGTATTAATATCGCTATTGCATGTTAAACTAGTACTAGCTAGCTAGTACTTGAGCCTTTTTGCGTTAGTCTTGTGTTTGTGGTTGAAAGATATTCATTCAAGACACCGTAAGAAAATTATCTGAGCCTAAGGCGACTAAACAAATTAAGGGTTGATCAGCTGCATGCTAGACTGTCACATGCATTTAATCTTGAAGTTAAATACAGTGACTGAGACTACGTACGTACCAGTCTAAACTTCCTATTCATTTTTCCCTATGAAAAGCCAAAAAAATACAAGGATTCTCATTTTGGACAACTAGAAGAAAAATGGTAAGAGAATATATATAGATATAGATATATATAAAAATAAATTAACTATATATTTCCACTTATATATACATAGCCAGTACTGCTGATAGACCGATGGTAGAGATTTTTCTGTTTTCCATTCTCTGTAAAACCATTTATTTTAAGTACCTCACTATGATCTCCTGTTTTTTAAATCACGAAATGAACCAGATCACTTTGAATTGTTTCTGTACCATATAACTATTATAACAGAGATGGGGCTCCTTAATTGATGATTTTGTGCACTGGGGGTACTCTTCAATGTCTTCATTTTCTCCCGTGATTTTTGGGGAAGCTAGCTCTTGTTGCATTGGTCATGGATTCTTGAGGTTGTAGAGGTGCTTTATCACTAAGCACCAGATAACTAGTCGCCAAGGTCTGGAAAATATTTTTCAGATGATTCGAGTATCAAAATTTTGTTGGAAAAATTATGGTTTCAGATCGAAGGCAAAAGGCGCCTGATCTTCACAACTTGGATTTCTAGTGGGGTTACTGATCTCCTTTATCATTAACTGGCAGTGCCTATGGTTAAGAAGAAGTAAAGCCTAGTGATTTTTAAAAAGAAAGATCTGGCTGCTAATTGAGATTATCTATAATATTTCCAAGGTAAAAACAACTAAGAGGATGAATATCCTTAGACTCCAACAACTCGATATTAATTCCCTGTACTTTTGTAAGGAAACCAAAGTTCCAAGTATTAACATCGTGTAGTACAATTAATGGCAGAAAGGGTCAAAATGATTGTGAAAAGCAGCTGTGAATTAGTGTTAAAATAGTTAAATGTGTGTACAGATATTTGGTGGAGTTAAATTATTGAGTAGTGGTTTTAGCTAAAGTCCTCGATCGAATTTCCAATCGATAACAGTTTTGGAAGACGGAAATTGAAGAGCTAGAGAGATCAGCAAACTTATTGGAGACAAGACTCAAGTATGTTCCATATACTACGCCCTTCCTTCTGCCAGCTTTATGATTGTCACAGCTGCCAACCATAAATTAATTAACTTTGGTATATGATGTACGTGTAGGCACTTAGCTGGAGAAGATCTATCAATGTTGGGCATGAAGGAGTTAAAACAGATAGAGCGACAGATAAAGACGGGGGTTGAACGTATCCGTTCTAGAAAGGTAAATCATTAATTCAGAGCTATAAATTCACATAATTTGTTTTGTTTTTAAGCGTAACTACTAATTATAAGTGATCATCTCGAGGTTAAAGGATTGTTTTTGGGGGGGCTAATGTTCAACTCTTACTAATTAACAGAGGCGCATCATGTCAGAGCACATCAAGTTGCTGAAAATGAAGGTGAGATACAAACCTTATCATTTGGAACCTGTCTGCTATTCTAGGATTGAAACTTCCTTGGACTCAAATGCCAAACCCAAGAAAAACAAAACTGAGGACTGACTTCATGATGATTTCCTGGCCGTAACTTCACTATAAGAGAAGTGAGTTTTTGTGACTAAAATTTAGTAATTAAAATGACTATTTCTTACGATTTTGGTCGGAAATAGTCCTTTTAGTCACTAAATTTTAATTATAAAAGCTCACTTCTCTTATAATACTTGATCTTAGACGATTAAAGGTTCACAAACGTTTGTGAACCTTGACAAGCTGGGCCTGACCTGAAGTTGGATGGCCTTAGTTGTATGAGCAAACCATCACATTTTCCAGGCCATTTTTTTTTTTTCACTTTTTGTACAAGGATCATAAACGGAAGGCCGACGTTGGGCAGTACAGGAACGAGACCCAACATCACCTGTGAGGTTTGTGGTAATTTAAGCTAGTCTCACTTTCGAGTATTTTTGGGAAAACATTCGATCTCAAAACTTTAACTCACAAACCTTTCCTTAATTACAACTTCAGACACCACACTTCATTCTGTCAAAATGAAGCTACTTATATATGTCTAATATTACTTGGAAGAAGAATCAATTTTATTCGTGTTTAAACGCAGCAAAAAGCCCTGCAAGAAGAAAACTCTCGTCTGCAGAAAAGGGTAAGATCGATCTCAAAGATTATATGTGTGTGTGTGTGTCATCTTATATGCATGCAAATTTCTTCATTTTATTTCACTCATATATATCTAAGTTTGACACGTAATTTCACGTTTTCTTTGAGGTTAAGTTGCATGAGCTGCATGATGATAACGTAAGCTCAAGAGCTTCGGGAAAGAATGTGTATAATGCATACCCTGCAAGGTACGTACGTACGATAATTACTTAAGTTTTTTTTGGTGATGTTTAAATTGATAAAAGAAAAATGCCTCCATGTACACTTGAATGGTTTTGCCGATGGTTTTCCATGCAACCGATGACAATATAACCATACGTATATAACAAGGGAAGTATACATGAATCCTAAAATTAAGTTAGCATGCAGTACTGCACGGCTAGCTAGGTTTCTAACGTCTGTAGGTACGTACGTAGTAAACAATTACTCTCTTGTTCCGTTTACAACACCATGACCAGTTTTTTTTTTTTTTTTTAGAAGAGAATTGTAATCCAATTTTATTGATTATCTTAATTCACTTATGGTGGATGAATATTTTATACAAATAATAAAACTTGGGGGTTACAAGGATAAAAAGTAAAAGTCCCAAACCAAGTTCTTAAAAAAAATTAAAGAACTTATAAAGAGCAACTTAATTACAAGAAGACTAAGAAATAACCTAGAAAACCATGCTTAATATAAGCAGGAAGACCTGTATGATCCAAAGAGAGAATAGAGCAATCCTATGCTTAAGAAGTTGATGAAAGAGAGATGGAAAACTTATTTTGTTTCATAGCATCATAATCTGCTAGACTGTCTGCTAGCTCATTACCTTCTCTATAAACATGATTAATACTAAAAGGAAAATAATTCTTGAAATGGAGAGTATCATCCCAAATGTCCAAGTAAATGCCATTATGATGTCAGGGCAGAATAAGGATTATTCTAGAGAAATGGAAGTTAGTGATTGAAATTGAGAAAAATAGAAATAGAGAAAAAACTCTGAGATTAGGAATCTTTACAACAATCAAATAATAATCTTACAAAGACCACAAGCCGGGCTTAAATAGCTAAGGAAAATAAAGCAAAATTATAATTTTGACCAAATAATAAAATATGGAATAAAATAAATATCGCGCTAAAATCTAGCCCATAAAATTGGAATAAAATCGTTCCTAAAAATAAGTAAATGAAAAATACACAAAAATAGAAAAATAATTTAAAATGACGACTTGGAAGCAAAAAGGGTTGATTTTGGACCCAAAGGAACCAGCAGGCATAGCATAGTGACCACGATGTGCACGTCAAAGATAGCTTTCCGAATTGGGGTCATATGCGTGATTCTGATACATGTAGTCAAAGTTATGGTTGAAATTCTTGCCCAACTGAGGAATATTCACATTTTCTCACCAGTTTTACACTGATCTGCCTTCTCAAGGTAGTACAGTGCTATTAACATCAAATTCATTAGACTTGAACTCAGATTCCCTTACATCACTTTATTAAGCCAATTAATAACAATGAGGGAGCCAGCCTCAACAACAGGATCAATGATGCTTAGTTCATAGCACAAAGTGAAACCAAATCTTAAGGCAAAATAATTCTGTAAAAGTGTTAGTACTTACACCCAAAAATAAAGAAAAACCAGCAATTAGAAAGCAATTATTGGAACATAATACACCACCACAACCAGCATGCCGAAGGTTACCTTTAGAAGTACAATCAATATTCAACTTGAGAATGCCTAAGGGAAGCGGAATCCATTTGACTAAATATGCATTTTTGTCCTAATAGTGATTAAAGAGATATGCAAAGAATTGAGAATATCAATGTTGATGTTCAACACAATATCCTTAGTCTTCAGCAGAGGTTTTAGCTCTCAGAGTCACTTCTTAATCTTACTAATGATGTTAATGGCGGTTGTATTAGAACCCTTAAATCTTGATCTATTACGTGCTAGCCATAATTCCCAAAATAGAATAGATGGTAGAAAACGAGCAAGTAAATTAGATTGATCATAACCCTTGAAAAAAGACCACCAACGAATAGCAATACTTTTCCAACAGCTAGAGTCCAAAGAAAATGACCAAAAAACAAACGAGAAATAATGTCAAATTCTCTTCACAAGGTAACAATCCAAAAAAATATGGTTAGCATATTTGATAGAGCCCTAAGAAGAAGAAGAGCATTTAGAAGCCATGTGAATCTCACATTGTTGAACTTTATCATCAAGGGAGATTCCATTATGCCACAGTTTCCAGACAAAGATTGAAATCTTGGTACGGAGGACTTGGTTCCAGATAAAACTCAAGGCATTGACGAGAGATAAGTGGTCCCGAAAAAGGTTCGAAACAGAATTGGAAGATAATTTCCCATAATGGGAATATTTCCAAACTTTGATATTATGATGTCCAGGTTTAAGAATGATGGGGTAGTGGTTAACTTCATGAAGCAGGGAGGTGTCACCCAAATTATAAAGGATTGGCGTGTTCCATCCAATAGATGAACAAGCATCTTTTAATTGAAGATGAGAGTTGTTGATATGGAATCTTTTCTAAGCTAAGAAATCATTCCCAGTCTAGTTCTCATACCAGAAACTTAAAGCATTGACTTTCTTGGTGAATTACAGGGATGTAGCACCATATAACTTTCCAAAAGCTGGAATGATAAGTCTTAGCCTCTTTAATGTTAAGTGAGAGAGCGTTTCTGATATATATATATATATATATATATATATATATATGATGAAGAAAGGTAGTCCAAGGATAAGTAGAAGTGAGAAAACACCATGCAAGCTTACAATGAAGGGCTTGGAGAACATCATGTAAGTTTCTAATACCCATGTCTCCTTCAAGAATAGGATGGGTAATATAATGCCAAGAGATTCTTTTTTTATTTTTTTGTAAGACCCTTGGACTCCCCTTAGAAAAAGTAACAAAAGCTCTATGAATGGAATCGATGACTTTTTTGAGTGGATTGAGAACAGAGAAAATACTGGATAGGAATGGTGGTAAGGACAAATTTGATATATATACACGACCTCCTGTGGATAATAAATGACATTTCCACCCTGCCATTTTCTTTATGATATTATTCAAAATAGAGTAAAAAAGGGAAATGAAGAGCTTATTATAGGGGAAGGGGGGGGGGGGGGGGGGGGGGCACCAAGATAAATAATGGGAAATTTACCCTTGTTGAAACTCTGGCAATTCTTTTATTATTATTATTATTATTAGAAACTCTGGTAATTCTAATAATATTCTTCCTAGCACTTGGCATTTTTTTTTTTTTGTAGTAGGAACACACTTAATTTTAGAGTGATTGATCTTTTACCCTGAGATATTGTAAATGTCTCTTATTGAGAAAAAGGTCAAAAGAGCTTGAAGGAGATATTTGTAAAAATTAAAAGAGCATCAACCAAAAGGATGTGAGTGATAGATTGGCATCCACGAGGAATAACACAAGGAGTGGTATGACCATAAATATTCAGTTGATGGAGAACTCTACCTAATGGCTTTTCGTTAAGAATAAAAAGAAAAGAGGATAAATGGTCCCATTGTCTAAGATCTTGGTGGCTGTGAAATAGCATGCTAGTACCATTGAGGCATATAAACAAAGTAGACTTTAAGAAACAAGCCTGAAGAGGAGAGACCACACTCACATTAAAACCAAAATTGGATAGAATATGGGAAAGATAGACCCAATTGACTCTATCAAAAGATTTGGCCATGTCAACTTTAAGCATGAGATTATTACCACGAATATTTTTAGCCAAGCTATGAGTCAATTCATAAGCTAAACTAATACTATCAAAGATGATCATCCCTTCAACAAAAGTACTCAGATGTCTGGAGGTAACCTTAGGCATAATAGTAGTGAGAGGAGAAGCTAGAATTTTGGAGATCATTTTAGAAGATACTTGACAAAAACTAATGGGCCTAAATTCAAAGAGAGTAATAGGCTTATCAGTTTTAGGAATTAAAAAAGTGATGAAAGTGTGCTTGTTAGATGGAGGAAAAGACCACGTTGGAAAAAACAACTACGACCTCAAGAAGATCATTGAAGATAATCACTATAAGATAAACGAGTTTTTGTTACCAAAATTTTGCGATGAAAAGGATTATTTTCAATGGTTTTCAATCGAAAATAGTCTTTTTGGACGTAAAAGGTCGCAAATCCTGAATAGCTTCAACAGTTAATTGAGTATGAAAAAAGTCAATGGCCTCAACATGAATGATATTATGATTAGAAGTAGTTGTTCCACTAGGGAGAATGAGAGAAGCAAAGCTAGATTTTCTCCTTTTGCAAGCAGCTATCCAATGAAAAAATTTAGTATTTTTGTCACCCTTTAACAACCAGTGTATTCTAGACTTTTGTTTAAGAAAAATATCTTCTTGAATGAGCTTGTCATGATCATATTCTTTCTCTAATTCTTGGTAAGCAGTAAGATCAGAATCAAGATTGGATTGTTACAAAGTAATTTCAACAGTTTTTATTTTGTCCCTCAGCAAAGTAAGGGTTTGAAGGTCCTTTCTTTTGTTAGCCATTTTCCAAGTTTAGGTTGCTTAATTAATATAATATACTACAAGAAAAATAGACTTTTACATTTAATACTCTTTTCGTTGTTATTAATTGATCGTAAAAATCTATTTTTCTTATAGTATATATAACTTGTTGGGATACAACTCTTGCGAGCTTAAGCCTATGGGTTGTCATCTACTTAACCATGCTACATTAGCTGTTTTATTATTATTATTATTATTATTATTATTATTATTATTATTTATTTATTTATTTATTTATTTATTTTGTGTGTGTGTGTGAATGCCATACAACGTGGGACATGACCACTTTTCTGCACACACATTAATGCTCCAACATGTTGCCGTTTGCAACTTTAAAGTCCTACACTTGCAAGTTCCCAACATTTTCCCAACATTAATATTGACTAGCTTGTAATATTGGCTGTACTCGGGAATATTGCTATATGCTCTGATTCCATTCGATAAAATTATTAGACCGGCCCGTTGATTGATCGCAGTACTATACATGAGATTTTGAAATTAATGCATGCAGGGTTCTTCAGAATGGAGTTGCCCATTAAAGTACTGGCTAGACCTCCGGGGCCACCGGTTACGTGCAATATTGAAGGATCTTCAATTAATATTACACCTATGATAGGGTGTTGTAACCATATAATTGTATCTATAGCTGCGACGAATGGCTTTTGTTTGGTTCTTTAGCTCCTTAATTTGGTGATGACGTGTGTGTCCTATATATGTTTTTTTTCCCCCCATAAAACTAGCTAGCTGAGGTCTGAAAGAATTCAGCAGTGCATCATGTGTACTATATATGTAAACGTAGTTTCTTTTTGTGGAGTGTTACATGAATTTCTGTACGGTCGACAAGCAATTGAAAATAGAATTGAACCAGATTGCTTGATTTCTCCAAGAAATATTCCATCTTAAAGTAGAAACGTCGTCCTTACGATTGATCGCGAGTAGTAAGTACCGGCCTTTGAAAATGGATATATAATCAGATCGAACAGCTAGCTCATGAAACATGCATGCTTTTCAGGAATTGTTCAAAACGCGATGATCTATCGACCTTAACCTCAAATGCATGCATGCATGCTAATTCCAGGTCGGGATGATCATCAGGAGATGATATTTTAGGTTTCACGATCGGTCGTTATAATTATGAATTTATTATATAAATTAGGGGTTTCTGACATCAATTCTGAATCCACTTTGGCGCGATGTCTAATATTTTTAGATCTCTTCATGACTCATGCTATATATATATATATATATATATATATATATATGTATGTATGTATTACGATGTCAATATATAAAATGGCAGATTTAAACAAGAAAGTAATTATTTATTTAATCAGCTTTAACCGCTCTTTTTATTTTGTCAATAATTTATATTTTTCCTTGTACTACTATATATATATATATATATATATACGTACTTTCAGAATGAGAGACAAGTAAATTAACTCACTTTTCCTTTGATGATCAGTACTACATGATGATCATACAAAACATATATATATATATATATATATTACATGCATGACTACTTCAATTACCGGCTGATCTTTCAAACCGGCCGAAACGCTCTTGAACGCATGAGATGTACCTCGCAGCTCTGGCATCTATGCTTTCATGATCACAGCTCTTGAGTTGGTTCTGATCAACACGGTAACATGAAATATCAGCTTCAAATACAGAAGCAGATGAAGCAGCTGGGCCGAGTTTCATGTTGCCTGCAGTACTATACTGCAAAGAAGCAGATGGCTTGGGTGATCGATACAGAGATGCATACTGTTCTTGCTTACAACTTGACGCCATAATTAGCTATAATCTAAACAAATGGTACGTTGTGATGGTACGTGAATTTCTGGATCTCTATATATGTAATTCCATGCCTACTTATATATATATATATATGTATGCAAAAGGGGACGTATGGTACGCACTATATATTGAGATAAGAACAAATTAAACCCTGCAAGGACGCGGCGGGTCCTTCCAAAAAAGATCTACTGGATTCGATCCTTATCAGATAGGTACGTATCTTTTTAGAAACCGATCTTTTAGCTTGTGGGAGCAACGTACGGACAGCAGATCACAGATGTTTTAAGAAATCTTGAAATGCCATGCAATAAGATCATCAGCTAGCTTTGAATGGGTATATGCTAACAACATTGGAATATTTAAACATAGAAATATCTTTAAATAATTAATAGGACATAAAAAAATCTTCATATTGAATTAATCAAATTTTTTTAATTACAATAAATTTAAATCTAAAACCAAATTTGATAAGTACTGTATAGAAATCAAATTTTTGTTTTATTTTTTAATAACTCTCTACATCTCTTCTCTCTATCTATTTTTATAATATTCACATGAGTTTCATTAAATTAAATAGTAAAATATGATAACATAAAATAAATTGATAATTAAAAAATTAAATATTTTTTAAATTATTAATTACTCATTACTATATAATAAATAAATAGATAATTTACTCTAGATATTTGATATGAATATATAAAGTTAAATTCATCTTATATTATTTTATTATTATATAAAAGAAAATAGTTATTCTAATATAGAAAATTATATAAATGAAATAATCAAAATATAAATTCATCTTATATTTATTAAAATTATCATTTACATATACATGCTCTTAGATCACTTTCGAGGTGATGCTGCTTGGTCTGAAGCAACATAAAGCAAAACACTGAGCATGCGCGCATTGGCCGGGGTATATATGCAGGCTGTTGGCCGGTCTGGTACCTCTTCTGTAAATTAAGATTATATTCTTCTTTAAATGTTTTATATATGCTTTTCGATGATCTACTACTGTTACCATTAATCCTTGAGGAAGAATGATTATATGCGCGCCTTTCTAATTGTCTGAAAATATCTTATAAATTGCTTGATTCCTACGTACCCAAAGATTGTGTTGCAAGTGGCTTTCTTTTTTTATAAGAATTTTCCAACTTAAATATACAGTTATAACCCTTTTTATGGACCAACATTATGTTAAGAAAAGTAGTGATAGTAATAAAATAAGTGTCTTTTTCAATCATCATCCTCCTGCTTATAAGAATCGCATCACGTACGCAATAATATAAGTGAAAGCAAGATTCGATGCATTATGCAAATTGCATGGGTAAGCCAATTTTATAAGTGTGAAATCACTTTTCTCTCTCAAGTTGGTTTAAAAATTGCAAGTGGACTAAATTCAGTACCATAGATATTTTCGCATGCAAGAAGCTGAATATAAAAGATTACGTCACTTATATTATGAGCTCTAAAAAAATCTATTCATTATCTATTTTTTCATCATTTTATCGTGATGTGGTATTAGATGATAGATTCATAAGTAAAATATAATAAATAGTCTCCAATCATCCAATACGAAATAATAAGAAAATGATACAAATTAAAATGATGAGTAGCGTTAGTTGCGCACAACTTATAAGTCAGTACTGTATAAATTAGTCACGCATGCACTCACTCATGTGAAATGAAAATGATTATAAAAATTTGCACAAATATATTTATTTATATTAGATAATGTGGCCGAGAAATAAGATAATTATAATAGAATAACTAGTGAGAATTTATAGGAAAACTGGGTATAGTTCTTTTGTAAAAAAATGATTAAATATATGCAAGAAATAGATAAAAGATGTACAAACTGGGCCGGTATAGAAAACCCACCAGCTGAAAATCACATGAGCCCACAAAATGCAATGAAAACCCATCTGCTGGCCCAAAGATCTACCTCTCCGGCCCAGTCCACCCACCTACTCATCCTTGCAGTCTTGACTCTTTCCACTCCCATTTTCGACTCCCTCCTACCCATCGAAGCAAAGCCAAGCCATGGCAGCGACTCTAGCTCGCTTTTCGAGCAGAGTTCTGCGCTTCCCTCACGCTAAACTCCTCCTACAGCGTACGCTGGCCACCGCATCACCATCGGCATTCGAAGAGTATCACGGAGTCACCAGATCGCGTGTGGTGGGACTACAGAGGGCAGAGGAAAATAATACCGCTGGGGTAGTGGATTCCGAAGGTCGCCGTGGATGCCTACGTGGCACCTAACGTGGTGCTGGCTGGCCAGGTCACCGTATACGATGGAGCCTCCGTCTGGGCCGGCTCTGTTCTCCGTGGCGATCTCAATAAGATTACGGTCGGATTCTGCTCCAATAACCAGGAATGATGTGTCCTCCACGCCGCCTGGTCATCCCCAACAGGTTCCAATCCATTCTCTTTGGTTCCGTTGTATGGTTGCGAAGAAGTTGTTGAGTAAAAAAAGTGCTTCTTTATTGATTATAGCGTATATCTTGCTTTGAAGTTTGAGGTTAAGAATGTATCTTTGTCAAATTTCGTTAATAGGTCGTGGCATAAAGCTCGTGAATTTACTGAACTGAGGCTACGAGTCCAATTTAGTTTACGAGTTCATACCGTTTCTGACAATTTAATTAAGGTTTAACAGTCTTGAAGCTTTGTGGCGCAGCTTCGTGGACTTTGTACCTTTTGTCTAATTTCATGATTTTTAGCCACGATTAGAAAGAGAAGGAAAATTAAACATAGTCTTGAATTGGATTCTGAGGTTAAAAGTACAGATTATTTTTTAGTTTTCAGGCATTTAATTAATGGGTCATAGTACCTATAAAAAATAAGTGTACCTATGCCCATCTGAATTGAGCGAGTGTTAGGTCCAGTATGGTTTAAAATATGATAGCTTTTGCTTACTTAGAAAGAATTTCATATCTCTGCTTATAATTGAGGTGGGTTTTTATGGTTTTGTTGAAAGCCTGAAACTTTATATCGGATTGACTAGATGCAGCTGGTTTTCATTAGATGGTCACTAATTTGTTGTAGGGATTGGTGGATGGTAGGCATATTTACTAAATATGTGTATCGCGTGACACATATTAGTGGAACATTTTGGTAAGCCATTCCATATGTTCTATTACCCCTTTTTCTTAGCCTATTGGAGCTTCTCAGTCAATATTAGGACCTATTTGGGTCATGCTTTCAACCACACCCAGATAGATATGCTGGTTATTGTACTTATATATATATATATATATGAATAAATCTGGGGAGCGGCCACTATTTGACTGCATCCATTGCACGCATGAGGTGTAGACCGGTTCACTAAACCACTGAACCGGTTTCAAGTCTCATGCCTCTTTGCCCTCAGTCATCCCCCCAAACCTCAGAGCCCAGTTCTCCTTCCCCCTTTTGTTTTTCTCTGCTTTTCAATACTCTTTTTTTTTTAGAAAGCTTTCCAATACTCTTTCACAAATGTTTGTTGGGTTTAGTGGGTATCCCCCATTAATATATTCTGTCTCTTGAATCCTTGATTACGACAGAGCATTGCTTTGAGCTCCGTTAGAGTCCTCTAGTCCCCGATCTTGAAATTTGAGAGGGGAAAGAAAAAAAAAAGAACTCCTTGAAAATGCATTTTAATGTTCTGGGTGGGTATTAAAAGTCCTGTCTTTTCGACTTCTCCGTTCTCATTGAAGTTTTAGAACTTGAATTTACTCTGCAACCATCCATAAGCAAGCACCTTTAGCTATCCATTACCTAATATTTCTTGGCCGCCATGCCCAGGAATTTAGAAGAGGGATCTGGTTGTGGAGGAAATGTGTCACCATCAAGAAACGGTGGCAGGGTGTTGTCGAGACCTATGGCAGGGAAACAATCTCCTCCTCCTGAAAAACATGATATAAAGGTGGTGCCTTGTTCTGGGTCTGCAAAAGATGAGAAGCCAAATGGATCCTCTGATCGTGTTGGGATTGCTAATCAAACATGTAGTGAGCTAGAGTCCCACCTTAGAAACGCTGCTGCTCTATTGGCCGGAGGAGGAGAAAATGTGAATTTTGAAGTGACTGAGTGGTCTAGGATTTACATTGCTTTATCAAGAAAGGAGACAGAAGACGATTTCAAATGGGAGAGAAACCAACTTTTAAATCCTGTCAAAATGTACGTTTTGGAGATATTAAAAAAAAAAAAATGACAGAAGCAGCCACATAGTGAGCGCACTGTGTGCGCTGCTACAGTGGCTTCCCCGTAGAGGACTCATATATATATATATATATATAAAAGATATGCTGGTTGTTGCTTTCAAAAACCAAGTGATGTTAACAATATTTCTTCTTGATCCTTATGCAACAACCTGAATTTTTAAATTTCAACAGACATGAATGGAGATCTATTTTCAATTTGGTTTTTTGTCTTTTACCTTTTATTGATTTACCCTTTTCTTTCTTTTTTTCCTTTTGTTTTTTGTAATGAAAATTCTGCAAATCATGTACTCTTTTTTTTATACTTTTGCTTGCATGATAGATTGGAACATTAGTAGGTGGTGTTTCTTTCAAATTCAGTTGATTACCTTAGCTTTAAAATGATCTCTGTTACCCAAAGAAAGGTTTCTCTTAAGAGTATGGATGAGATGTACCATGTGAATAATGCATGGCAGATTGGAACAATAGCAGACGCTGTTTCTTTCAAATTTGATCGCATTAGCTTATTGAAAGTCTTTGACACCCAAAAAAAGGTTGCTTATAGAGTTGGATGTGAATGATGCATGGTAGATTAGAACATTACTACATGCTGTTTCTGCATAGTCCGTTGATTACCTTGGCATACAGAAAGATCTTTGACACCAAAAAGAAAGTTTCTTACATGGTGCGGAAGGGATGTGAAGGATTACCTCTCTGTGTCTCTCCCTCTCGTATATGCTGCTACACACCTTCATTGATTGGTCAATTTTGCAATCTTAACCAGGTATATAGGTAATAGATCTTGCCACTAGAAAGCCAAGGGGTGCATATTTGGGAACCTTATTTATGTTTGGAATTTCTGAGTGATAATGTTGTTTGCAGTTCAAATTATGTTTGAAGTGTTCTCTGTTTGCAGTTAGCTTCGAGCTATCCATATGCTTCCAGTGATTTTACTTCATTTGGGCTTTTATGTCTTGAAAAAAATCATGAAGAGTTTAGATTCTTGATTGCTACTTAGTCTTTGATGTAATCTGTTCTGGAGCCATGGGTCTGGAAGCTGACTCATAATTTCTAGCAAGAGAAGTACTTGAGGGAGATATTTTGTGCTAGATTTTAGGTCAACTTTGAACACCCTATAATAGAATGTTTACAGGAAGGAATAATAACCTCTTCCTCTCATTTACTATGTGAACCCTATTCTTTACAGGTTTTTTAATGTGTATCTCAAGCATCGAACTATTCAGGTTCTGCTCCCATGGTGTAACATGTTGTTTTATCCTTACTCATTAACTTACATCAGGACCTAGCAGTACCCCTAGCTGTGTCTCAAACGTTTATACATATATACACAGGTCAATGGTTTCAGTTTACAAATGTACGCTTTGTATAGCCTGTCTAGTTTGAGACAAACTTTGGTGAAGTTCTTCTTTGTCAACCGGAAATAATCATCACCCAACCCATAAAATAATGTAGCCTTGATGAAGGTGTAATTTGATCCGATGAAGTGGTTGTCTCCAGCTTGGAGTTTCCTTCAATTCCTGATTGGACATAGAATTGTAAGGAAATGCATGTAATAAATCCCTCGTGATGTTGGGTTTGTGGAGCCTAGTTTTGTTGGTGTGTTGGTCTAATTTGATAACCCGACCCGAGGATACGTTAGTTTTTTTTTTTTTTTGGGGGCGGATTCTCAAGGTGCCTTGGGCCAAAGTGAAAAAGCTTCAGGCAAGAAGTTTACTCGACGTTCGCATGATAGGTGGCTCGAACGAAACTCAGGTAGAAAGTTCACTCAAGTCTTGCTGAGGCACTCGACACTCCACTTGAGCAAATAAATCAAAGAAATGAAAATTAGGGTTTCCACTATGTGATACTATAAATATGTCTTTAATGAATATTTTAAGTACATATTTATGGTATGCCCTGAGTATTCTAAACAGTGAGATTTTGTCCCAAAGTATATTTTGTGATTCTTCAGTATAATAAAATCTATTGCACGTTTATAGACATAAAGCACGTTGCCGAACCACGTTAATTTTGTGTCATGTGATTGATTTGCTTGTATTTGCTTTCACTTGTTTGTGGTGATTGTTGCACAACACATGACAGATCTGCCAAATACCTTAATAGCACGTGCAACTCTTTCCCATGTATCAGGCCTGCCAGCGGAGACATCTATTGAAAGATTTGTGACGGTTGGTGCATACAGTCTTCTGCGGTCCTGCACAATTGAACCGGAGTGCATAATTGGGCAGCACTTCATTCTTATGGAAGGTTCCTTGCTTGAGACCCGCTCCATTCTTGAAGCTGGGTCTGTGGTTCCCCCTGGTAGAAGAATACCAACTGGTGAACTTTGGGCAGGAAATCCAGCAAGATTTGTCAGGACTCTGACCCATGAAGAGACCTTAGAAATCGCTAAACTTGCTGTTGCAACTAATGATCTGAGCAAAGAACATTTCTCAGAGTTCCTTCCTTACTCTACAGTGTATTTGGAGGTTGAGAAGTTGAAGAATTCTTTAGGGATATCTATTTGATTAATATCTTTGTTGTCATTTTTGTTTCTCTTGTATCGAATTGTGGAGGTTTCCCTGTAACGAAATAAGCAGGTCCAAAATATGAAGCAAGCTTTTTAGTTACTTGTCTTTATATTGGGCTGTTTAAAAAGTTGTTTGTAAGTGCCAGTCCAAATATGTAATAGCTCGCTACGCGTTCATCACATATGGTTAGCTGGGTGCCATTTTTGGGTATGATTAATGAACGTATTCCATCTTCACTGAAGTTCTTTGCTTGAGTTATTGATCTTATAAAGAGCAATCAGATTAAAGATCAGTATAACCATATACCTTTTCCACCCAAAAAACGATTAAAATTATACAAGAAAGCTATATATATATATATATATCAAACACAAGTATAATTTATAATCATAATTAACATGGAAGTATTTTACTTTTCCAGAAACACGATTGCAAGAAAGATAAACAGATCAAACATCATGTGGAGTTTATTAAAAACATAAAAAACATCCGGAGTTTGAGAAAGAAATAAATCAGATGCGGATACTGTTTAAGTCATCAGTTAATAGATTGAGGGCATGTTTGCGATTGCGTTGGGAGTCTTAAAAAGTATTTAAATATTCATAAAAGTTCTTTAATGAAAAAATTAGGTCATTTGGGTATCATATGTTAAAGCGTTTTTACTCTCAAATAAGTTAAAAAGTACGTTTGAGAAAAAGTATTATTTTGATGTTTTTTCTCAAACGTGCTTTTCCGGATAATGCGAAACGTAATTAGAATTTTAAAAAAATTTTCAATGAACGAAAATATCCATATAACTTTAAGATAATTACAACTTTCAAACTTTTAAGAATATGTCATAATTTTTAAAAATTCAAATAATCGTCATTTCTACCTCAAAAAATATATTTTAATTTTTTTTCCAAACAGACATAATATGTTTGAAAGTACTTTAAACATATGTTTACCAAACAGTCAATAACTATTTAATAGTAGAACTTATTATTTAAGTTATAAAGTATAAGTCCTAAAGTTATAAGTTATATTTTCTATCGCAATCCCAAACATGCACTGATAGGCTCAACGGATCATATTGGGACGTGACCGATTCCATCCACCTCTCTTCTTTTGTTTGTTACTTCAATCAATCAAAATGAAAAATGATAATTGTGTCGAAAGTGTAAAAGAGTATTAGCTGGCATAACATCCACCGAAAGATCAGGAGAGGATTTCAAAGATTCTGCAGCAAAAGTTTAGCCATTTTTTGAATTATTTTGAATTTCAAATGACTTGTAATCTCCATTTTATTCTCCTTCTATTACTCAATTAATTGTATGTAAATCTCTATATATACGAATGAATACAAAGTAAACAGCATCAAGCCATTTTCTTCAAACATATATCTTTTTTATAGTTTTACATGGTATCAACCCCCCAAATAGGCTAATGCCTAATCCTGTCCAACAGCTTCTGCACAACCATATTCCTCATCCTCTCCATTTCTACTATGGCTTCCTCTGATTCCTCCAGTCTTTCATCTCCATCTACTCAACAAATTCAATCCATTTCACAACCCGTCAATCAAAAACTTGAAGGAAACAATTACCTACCATGGAATGTTCAGTTTCAAGTTTTCCTTCGGAGTCATGATCTAAATGGTATGGTTGATGGTTCTACAGATGCACCATCCAAGACTCTTTCAGATGGCTCTTCTAATCCAGCTTATGCAATTTGGTTCAAGAAAGACAATTGTGTTTTGAGCTAGTTACTAGCCTCAATTTCTGAGAAGCTAGTATCTATTGTCTTTAATCTTAAAACTTCCAAACAGGTTTGGGATTCTCTTCAAACCGGATTTTCAGCTACCTCAAGGTCCCATATTGCTCTTCTTAGGTGACAGCTTCAAACTATCGTTCAAGGCAATCGGTCATACTCTGCATTTGTTGAAGATGCTAAGCAATTGGCTGATCACCTTGCTGCTATAGGCCAACCTGTGGATGATCAGGATTTCATCACTTTTTTAATTAGTGGTCTTCATGCCACCTTTACTCCATTTATTACATCTTACAACTTTGCTTGCAGGGATAAGGAATTATCTCTTAATGATTTTTAATCTGAATTTTTAAGTTTTGAGACATTGATTGAAGCCTCTACTTTGATGCAAAATCCAAATTTTGCATTTGCTGCCAAGACATCTAATTATCAAAAAAAGAAGCTTGCCAGTCTTGCTCCAAAATTTCAACAAGTTGCTGCATCGATTAGCACAACCTTGTGGCCCTCCAAGATTTCAGTCTAACAATGATCGTGCAGCTCCATATGAAAGACCACAATGTCAAATTTGTGAGAAGCACGGTCACATTGCTTTGGATTGTTTCCAGCGATTTAATTTTTCTTTTCAAGGCAGGAGGCCACCTTCTAAATTGGCAGCGATGGCTGCTGAAGCTAACAACACTTTTGAGCAGCAGACTTGGTATGCGGATAGTGGGGCTAACGCTCACATTACTGCCAATGCAGCAAATTTAACAACTCTTCAGACCTATGATGGTCTCGAAACTGTCCAAGTAGGCAACAGTTCAGGTTTAGTAATCCAAAACACTGGCTTTTCATCTCTAAATATAGCTCATGATTCTTTTCGGTTGAATAAAGTCTTTCATTGTCCTCAAGCTGCAACCAATCTTTTAATTATTAACCAATTTTGCCTAGATAATGACTGTTATTTCATTCTCACTGGCATTGATTTCTGTGTTAAGGAGAACAAGATAGGGAGACTATTGCTCCATGGGTTGGTTGAGGATGGACTTTATCCAATCAATGGGAACAAGTGCTACATCAATAAGTTTCGTTGTTTAACTTCCAAGTTGGGGACAAAGGCCACCAGGGATCAATGGCATGATCGTCTTGGTCATCCTTCCAAGTCCACCTTAGATTATTTATCTTCTTTCCTACCAATAAAAGAATCAGTCAGCAAGTCTAGTGTTTGTCATTCCTGCCAGTTAGGAAAAGCTAAAAGATTACCTTTTAATGATTCTCATAGATAGTCCACAAGACCTTTAGCTTTGATACATACTGATGTCTGGGTATCTCCTATCACTTCGGTTGGAGGCTGCCGCTATTATGTTTTATTTATTGATGATTTCAGTCATTTTACATGGATGTATCCCATGCATTTCAAAAGTGATGTTCTTTTAATTTTTCAGAAATATAAAGTTCTTGTTGAAAATTTATTTACTTGTTCAATTCAACAATTGCAATCTGATAATGGTGGAGAATATTTATCTAATGATTTTCAAATTTTTTTAGCAATCAATGGTATTTTTCATCGCTTAACATGCCTTTATACATCTCAGCAAAATTGTGTAGCTGAGCATAAACATAGACATATCCAAGAAATGAGAATAACTCTTATAGCAAAAGCTGATCTTCCGAATTGTTACTGGGTAGATGCTTTCTTGACATCAGTATACTTGATCAATCGCTTACCAACCAAAGTTCTTAAGAATCTACCACCATACTTTCTCCTCTATAAAACAATGCCTAATTATTCTGAACTTTGAACCTTTGGCTGTGCCTGTTACCCTTATCTTAGACCATGTGAAAATCATAAGTTAGCCTTCTGAAGTAAACAATGTATTTTCATAGGATATTCAAATCAACAAAAGGGGAATTGTTGCTTAGATTATGACACGAGCAGAGTTTTTATTTCCAGACATGTGGTTTTTTATGAAGACACTTTCCCTCACTTGGATAGACGTCTATCCTCTACCAACCACACGAGCAACCAGTTTTCAGGTATGACTTCTATACCTCTTACAATTCCTTTAATTTCCAATGTCCAAAATTTAGATCCTATTCCAAGTATTACACGATCTAACTTCATATATCTGCAAGCTGTCCAACCCGAGAGTCCAATCATACCAACAATTGCTACACAGTCCTCAAATCCCCCTACAACACCAGATACTGAGTTACCTGCACCTTCCTCCCTGCCATCTAATATTCTTAATACAAACAATCTTCCCAAAACTCACTCTGAGCCATCTCCTATGCCACCTAGAGAAATTGTTACCAGGTTTAAAATAGGAAAACTCAAACCTAAAGAGTTCCCTGGTTTTAAAACATTATTTGCTACCCGTCACCCTCTATGTGTTTTCTCCACCATTGTTATTGAATTTGAACCTACTTGTTTTACAAAGGCAGTGACTAAACCAGAATGGTGAGCAGCAATGGGATGTGAATTTGATGCATTGATGGCTAATGGGACGTGGTCTCTTTGTCCAAGACCATTGAACAAACGTGTTGCTAGAAATAAATGGGTTTATAAGATTAAAAGGAATCTTGATGGCAGTATCGAACGTTACAAAGCAAGGCTTGTAACTAAGGGGTTTGATCAACTTTCTGGTATTGATTATTATGACCCTTACTCTCCAATAGTGAAGCCTACAACTATCCGACTAGTTTTTACTCTTGCTATCTCTTTAAAATGGAATATTAGGCAGTTGGATGTTTCCAATGCCTTTCTCCATGGCATTTTGGATGAAGATGTGTATATGGAGCAGCCGAAGGGCTATGTAGATGAAAACTTTCCAGATCATGTATGTTGCCTACATAAGTCACTCTATGGTCTTAAACAACCTCCTAGAGCTTGGTTTAAACATCTCTCACAGCAGCTACTTGATTTTGGATTTTCAGAATCCAAGATGGATTATTCTTTATTTACATACATTTCTGACACTTTATGCATTTTTGTGTTAGTGTATGTTGATAATATAATTGTCACAGGTTCCAACAGTCAGGCAATCCATCAATTTATTGATAAACTAAAGCAAGAGTTTCAGGTTAAAGATTTGGGTAAGTTGAGCTGTTTTCTTGGTGTTGAAGCAATAAGAAACCAAGATGGTTTACACCTCTGACAGGTTAAATATATTACTGATCTGCTGGACAGCATGCACATGCTTGGTGCGAAGCCTCTAAACTGTCCATCATCTTCTAGTTCAAAGCTATCATTTACTTCTAGTGACATATTAGATAATCCAACTGAATATCGAAGAGTTGTGGGTGCTCTTCAATATTGCACGATCACAAGACTAGATATTGCTTATTCGGTAAATCAGTTATGTCAGTTTATGCACTCTCCTCGTGATATACATTGGATGGCTGTTAAATGTGTTTTAAGATATCTAAAAGACACTGTAGATTTTGGTCTTCATTATGTTCCAGGGGACATAAAATTGAATGCCTATTGCGATTTAGATTGGGTAGATAACCCAGATGACAGACGTAGCACTACTAGCTATGGGGTATTTCTTGGCAATAATCTCATTTCCTGGAGTAGTAAAAAGTAAGGAGTTGTCTCTAGGTCAAGCACTGAGGCTGAATACAGAAGCATGGCTCATACAACTGCTGAGTTGTATTGGCTTCATATGATTTTTTAGGATTTAAATATCACATTGCCTACTGCCCCGAGTTTGTGGTGTGACAATATATGTGCCATTGCTTTAGCTTCTAATCCTGTTTTCATGCACGCACGAAGCACATAGAGATCAATTACCATTTCATTAGGGAGAATGTGGTTAATCGTGATATACAAGTTAAGCACATTTCAACACAAGACCAGATTGCAGATATTTTTACAAAAAGTCATACTACTAGTCGATTTACATTTTTAAGAAACAAACTGTGTACATTTTCTCCCAAACAGTTTGAGGAGAGGTGTTAGAGTATTAGTTGGCATAACATCCACCGAAGATCATGAGAGGATTTCAAAGATTCTATAGTAATAGTTTAGCCATTTTTTGAATTATTTTGAATTTCAAATGACTTGTAATCTTCGTTTTATCTTCTTCTATTACTCAATTAGTTGTATGTAAATCTCTATATATACGAATGAATACAAAGTAAATAATATCAAGCCATTCTCTTCAAACGTGTATATATATGTAGAAACATATATCTTTTTTATAGTTTTACAGAAAGTACACTAGTTCTGTACGATCGAGCTTCTTGGTTTGGTTGGTGTACCAAATTCTCGTAGCTTTTGAATGGTAGCCTACTGATTTTTATGACCCCTTTCCCGACAGTGCGTACGTACCATATTCATTTAACTAGGAGAGAGAGAGAAGAAGTCAAATAAATGCAAGGAAGACTGGTCGTAATCATCATGATGATCAAGTACTTCTTCAACAAATGGGAATTAGTTGAATTTAGGAAATGGGGGCAATGGATAAAGGAAGAAGGACTATTTATATAGTGAATGTTCCTGAAAATGGAAATGAAGTTGAGTTGGATTTTTCCCACATACAAAGCAGCGGTGTGTAACCATTCCTTTGCCTTTCAATAGTGGTAGTACAAGAAGAATACATGATGTTGATCCAAGCATAACATGACTAGGAACAGATAGTACTACTAAATCTTAAAAGGGTTAAAACGCATGTAAATCGATCGAACGGTACACCTTCCGTTATTATAAGGCATATATAAATCTAGTTGGTTCTTTGGCAATCAGTCGATCAGTTGGCAAACCTCAAGGGCCAACTTGAAACGTATGGCCCAGATTCTACTGATAAATATTATGGGGTCATGAAACCTAATTTTGTTTTCAAAGTCGAAGTATATATTCATTTTCTTAATCAAACCATTAGCTATGTGGTGGAGAGGACGGGACAAGAAATTAGGTATGTATGTGCTAATGGGCTAGCATATTTTTCTTCGTGTCTTTAGTAGTGGAGAGAATGGAAAAACCATTAGAAACCCTTCCCACCCAGAAAAATCTTGCAATAACAGTATTAATATAATATTAAATTAATTGCTACATTTAATTAGGTGTTGGATTTCTTAATGTCAAACTCTTTTTACCACTTAATGATATGATAGTAAACCCTTTTCAACAACCCTAGCTTTGGGTATGACGACGCCACCAACAAGAATGATTATTAGGTTATTGTATTTTATTTGGACCAAAAAATGTAATTAATGCATGGTTGAGAGGCAAGGTGGAAATAGCTAGCTAGCCCATTGATGTTATTTTTGTTATTTAATATTAATCATACTAATTATTAAGGTTATTATATTAATTAATTAATTAATGTCATGCATGCCTGGGACCATTCCACCACAATATGATGTGGAGGATGCTATCATCCCACCATGTAAGCATCATTTCATGTGTAAAACAACTAAATTTTTATCATCTGTGGAAAATATATGGGACAGTTCATGCCTTATTCATGGGTTGGTATAGTTGATATATAAGGCTAGCTCTAATCTGCACTATTCCGGTACGTACGTACATTTTTGTAACCAAGACGAATATGCCATACATATTACACACACGTACATACATATATCCATGCATTTTAATTTGTACTTATTTTAAACAGTTCAGCAACTAATGTACGTACGTAGTTCAGTAAAGTCAATATTAAATATACCATACTTCGGACGTACATCATATATATATGATAGTGATAACATGATGAATTACTATTGAGGCCGATCGATCATATCATGATAATAAATTAATAATTATGCGTGAAAAAGGAATATGATTGAAAGATTTAAAACCATTTTAGAAGGAGGTCTTGGAAATGAAATTAGAGACATTAATATTGATAGTGAGGAAATTAGGAACCTTCCTTGTGCGTTTGACATTGTCAAATATGCATGCATGATCAACCACCATGCCTTGTGGAATACCTAACCGGGACATTTTTTTTATGTCAATTAAATTTCTTCTAATTGAAGCAAGGATTTTGACATCTCAACCATCCAAATTTTGTTGCTAATCCCTTCTCCTATTTCTTCCACTTTCTTCTTCTTTCTCTTACTTAGGTTTCCTCCGCCCCCACGGTACCAGTACTGCGACCAGCCAGTAGGTCATGTCATGTTTCGTCTTCCCTCTTTCCCTACCAAGTTGCTGTCATGGCTATGTAACTGCAGGCGTCAATTTTGGAGGCGTCAATTTTGGTGGGGTGTATCCACGTACGTAGGTAGATTGGCATATCATGATCTGGCAAATTTGAACATGAACAAGTTCGGTTTATCGGAAATTTGATTGAGATGATCATGAACATGTTGATTGTTTCATCGTTCATCATCAGCCATCTTCTCGTAAGGGTAAGAAAAAGGAGAAAACTCATGGGATGTTGGAACGGCTCAATCAAATCAAATCTCCCAAGGGTTTTGGGTCCTTTAATCTGATTGAGCCGTGCCAATATCATAAGTTTATGCTCCTTTAATATCCTTGGGACAAACCTCATATTTACATTGATTTTTATTTTATGGATCATATATATATGCAACTTTAGTGCAGGTTTGTTGATTTCCTCGATAACTCTCTAATGGTATCATGTTTAGAATGCAATTGATCAGAGGAAACTGGCCGGGTCGATCTACTGGCCTCTAGAACGGGTCACGAGTTTATGAGATCATCACTGTCTTTTTTTTTTTTTTTAAATGAAACTTAATTTCCTCATTCATTCAGGATACCATCAGTGTCATTGAGCTACGGAATATATATTTGGATGCCATATATAGTTTAGCATGATCTGCAGGAAATATATATAACACGTTTTCAGAACTGAAGACTTCTGAAAGTAGGGCATGCAAATGATTTACTGATAAAGGTAACTAGTGCAATGATGGTCCTTTTGTCTCCCCATTCCCCAAGTTTTTGCATATACAAAAAAGAATTTCATGCATATAGATCAAAAGTTTACTTTGTTGTCACAGAAGAAATGGAAAATAGTGTATTTGCCTCTAAAAATTTCACTCTTTCTTGAAGACGTTGCTTCAGATCAGAAACCTGAAACTATGATCGTAATATCTTTTCTTACGTACCCTAGTATATATGGTTTACTATGCTCCTTATTATCTTCAATTCCACTCTGTTTGGTTGCATAGATGGGAAAGAGAGAGTAAGTGGCTCATCCTATCAAGAAGATGATGATAGTACTGCTTTGGGACCGTAAAACTTAATAGGTAGGGGGCGGTCGAGCTTCACTTCAGTTCATTAGACGGTGTAGTACCATGCATATATGGTGTCAAGAAAGTAATCTAGCTAGCTCCTTTCCGACAAAACTGAGTATCCAATTAGAGTCCTATTGTCATGTGTGTGCATTCCAATATAGATTTTATTTTGGAAAGTCCGCTTTAGTTTCTTTATACGCAGTAGCCATTGAATTTCTGTGTATCAAAAGCAAAGGAGTTCTATGCATATCTTCTGTGGGTATGCATCTTCACTTTGTTCAGCTGCAAACTCCGGATAAATTAACTGAGTCTAGGAATATATATGTTTCTTCTTATGATACTAATCTTGATTCTTGAAATTAGTTTTGTAAGTGGCCGTTTTGGCAATTGGTTTTGGGTTTTATTGGGCTTCGTACGTGACTCTCAAGATGTTAAGAGTTTTGGGTACTAGCTAGTTCTTCGCTACAAGTGTGACTTTTAATAAACTTCCAAGTACCACTTTTTGTTCTTAAAAAAAAAAGTCATGTGCTTTTTTAATCTGTCCAGTAATGAACTAATCTTTCTAATTGTTTTAGTTTATGCTCCACCAAGGGGCTAGGGGAAGAATTCTTCCTCAAAATTCAATATATGATTGGAAGAACTGATCAGCTAGCACCAGCCTTCATTTTCAAATACCACTTGCTGCATAATTTCACAGGCCTGTATTCGATCTACATCACTGCACTAATTAGTTCTTATTGGCTAAAGTTGAAACTTGAAAGAATGAAAAGATTAAGAATATATATCTGAAATAAGAGTTTCAATAGCTAGCGAAGGCTCAAGGACCAGAGACAGCTAGCGAACCAAATCTTGCTGCACTATTTCGTAATATTTTGTCACTCACTTGTTACAGCGAACCTTCAAATTTCCGGAAACCAAACTGCCTTCATAGAGATCAGTTCAACGAAAGAAACTTGCAAACGCAAGTGTTTTCACCAGTTCCTAAGCTGAAAACCAAATAATTTCAGAAGCAACGTACGGGTTGTTTCAAAATATTGTCCTTTCCATGAGATGGGAAACGAAAAGCCAATTCTTAAAAAGGGGGCTGTTTTCAAGAATAATTCGACGAAAACAATTTGTTTTTGAGAAAAACGAAAATATTTCTATAATGGATTTTAGCACTATTTTTGGAATTTAAAAGCACAAGAAAGTAACAAAAAAAAAGGGAGTTGAATGGTTAGTGAAGTCTATGTTCAACAATTTTATTTTTTTGGGAAGTCAGTCCACGTTCAACAATTCATGACAGCCACATTAATACAAAAATAAAAAGGGGGGAAATTTTGATGTCCATAGAAATGTGGAAGAAACTGAACAATCAACTGCAAAAAGGAAAACAAATACATCTCCCATAATCCATAATGCACCTATCAAATAGCTAAGGCCCAAGGGGCAGTGTCCGCCCGTGGTCTAGAATCTAGAGTCTTCCTTTTGCAAGTGAAACAGAATATTAATTTTGGGGCAAAAATAACAGTACTATTGTTGCTCCCGTACGGATATTAATGCCCTAGACGAGCTGTGGTATATGACATCACAAGATAAACAGTACTATAGACATGCAGACTGCAGTGTACGGAGCCTTCTTTGTTGCCTTCTTCAATCAAGCTTGAAAAGCCGCGTCCAATTTCTCCTCCGCAATATATTCCTGCCAATGGAACCCCCGGGAAGTTCTCCGTGAATGGAGTGCTATCAACGCTGGGGCGTCCGAAGAAAGACTCACCACGGCCAGCACATGAGAACATAAACCCTCCAAAAACTTCCTTATTTGCAATATTAACAGCAACAGCCCTCGGGCGACGGCCATTGCTGGAATTTCCATCTACCTTCAGACTTTTGAGGTTTAAAGAGGCATCACTGCATGTGGACAATGCGGTAGTGGGATCTGAATGGTAGAACTGAAAGTAATCACCAGTTCTGATGTTAATACCATTGACATAAAGGTACTCTTCGTCTGCGCTGTTGACAAACAAAAAAAAAAATTCTTCTTTGTTATTATGAAACAAAAAGGACTGCAACAAAGAACTAGTTAACTTCAACTATAATAAGAATGATGTAGCAGCACAAGAAAATTCACTTGAGTTGTTCCGAACAGTACCCTATAACTCCATGGAATGCCAAGGATGTTATTGACCCTGGTTTCTCAGACCCAACACAGCATTTTCTTCGTTTTGTAACCCCAATGTACAGATCAGGACTCTCAATACGATTTTCCAACTGTAACATATTCACTTTAAATTTCACTTCATAAGAACCAACAGTATAGAAAGGGGCTAGAGAAACAGATACAAGGCATGTTTCTACATTCATTCTATGTGACATGGTAGAATCGAATCTATAGGAAGCAACATTAAGATTTAACCACAAATTCACTTTCAGAAAGCAACAGTCTACCTCATCATTGATATCATCTAGAATACTTTGGCCATCAAGAACCTCACGTTGTCCTTCCCTTCTAGCAGTAAGCCAAGTAGTACGATCAGAGCAGTTCTCTCTAACAGAAGCTGCCTTGTGTATGGGACCTACTGCTGATACACCACTTGACAATGCAATATGGAATTGAATATTACCTATAATTCACACCAAACCGAAAAAGAAAAAATGATAAGAAAATGAAAATCCTTAAAGTCAAGCAAAGAGGAAGTTAGAATTTTAGTGCCAATCACAAACAAATTATTTATGGCAATGCTAAATAATTAGGTAAAGAAACACATCAATAAATACCAACGGGCTCGTCTCTATCCATCGCAAATACTAGAGCTACAGCATCTGATAAGTATTGTGTACTCCCACAGACATTTCTAGATTCATCCCCACTTTTGTATAGAAAGCGGCCTCTCTCATCACCCACAATGACAGTTTCCATTGGTAGAGCATAATCTGCAATATGTGATTCATAAGCGACTTAAACCAGTCAAGCACAAGCTAGCTATATGTTAGCTTATCACAAGGCACTGCCTGTAAAAAATACAAATAAATAAAACTTTCAAGGACCAGAGGAAGCCTTCCATGCCTACATTTTTTCAGAAACCAAACAGTGACTTTATTTCTCTTTCCTCTCATGGGAGGTAAAAATATACAGATCGATACTCACCCAAAGCATCAATAACGGGTTTCATGTCAGCAAGCCCTTCCTACAACATCACCCACACCGCACGTTAAATTTGCAATAAAAGATGAACTCCTCCAGAGAAAATAGAAGGGTGAGCAAGCAAGTAAAAGAGCACTAACTTACTCCAAACATTATAATCCCAACTGGGGATGTGCAACCTGAAACAGAAGCTGTGTAATCCTTAATTTCCATCACAAACTTGTCAACCATTGCCACTCGTGGTTCCTGACATCAGTGAAAAAGTTCTTAAAGTCAATGTCCTTAAATAATTCAAACAGCTCAAGAACACATTACAAATAAAACACTTTCCGAAAACTAAGAAAAGACCAAAAGTACATTACAAGCCAACACTTCTTAAAGTAATCTGAAACACATGCCTGTTCACTTTCTCAATTTGATCCCAAAGACGAACATATTCTCATTGTCTTACACACTCTTGCCACATCATCTGTTATGGAACCTCACTAAGACAAGGCCCTTTAAACCGCCCCTAGGGAGTATTATGCAGGACAACACAATATTGAGAAGAAATTTGAGAGTGAGAAGAAGCCAAGAAGGACCAAGGGAGAAGAGAGAAAAGAAGCAAGAAAATTACGGGGGTGAAAGAAAGAATCCAGAGGAAGAAATCAATATGCCATCAAAATATGCTAATTCATCAAAATTTATAACAGTACAAGGAAATTATGTTTAAATGTACCAGAACATAACCCCAACCCAAGTGACACCCATTAAAATAAGACAACAGCCCAAAATAACAGTCTGAAAAGTAAATTAAATAAACTGCAAACTGATATATAAAGTCCAATCAAAATCCAGTTCCATTGCAATGGGTGGGGCCATCTTCTGATGTCAACTCCAAACATATGCGCAATTTGTGTCTAATGCTCCTGTCAAAGTAAAACCCAAATACGTGACCCCACCCACCAAAACCGTGTTATCAAGTTGTAACAGCCAATCGTACATCATGAAATGGAATAACTTGTGTAGAATGTGTAAACTATAGACAGTCATAGGTGCTAAGTCCCACATTGATGTATTTGCTGAGTAGATGTGGTTTTGGGGAAAGATTGAGGAAGTGGATAAGGCATCGTGTGTCAACAGCGCGCTTCTCAATCTTGGTAAATGGTGATCCAGTGGATTTCTTTAATAGCTCGCGGGGACTACAACAAGGAGATCCATTATCACCCATTTTA
This sequence comes from Carya cathayensis, assembly GCA_011037825.1. NCBI lineage: Eukaryota > Viridiplantae > Streptophyta > Magnoliopsida > Fagales > Juglandaceae > Carya > Carya cathayensis. Next base: position 1,263,139 of record QGSO01000175.1, read on the forward strand.
TTTGTCCTGGTATTGGAGGCCCTAAGTAGAATGGTGTCAGCGGCAATAGGGGGAGGATTTTTTTCAGGCTTTTTAGTGGGAGATACCCATGGCTCCACCATTATTTCTCACTTCTTGTTTGCAGATGACACTTTGCTGTTTTGTGAGGCAAATGCAGGACATATCCAATCTTTGAAGGTCCTCTTACTTTGTTTTGAAGCAGTATCCGGGTTGAAGATTAATCTTGCTAAGACGGAGATGGTCGCGGTTGGTGAAGTAAGCAATATTTGGCTAATATTTTGGGTTGTGTGGTTTCCCCATTGCCTTTGAAGTACCTTGGTCTTCCTTTGGGGGCTTCTTTCAAAGCTAAGTCAATTTGGGAGGGGGTGCTGGAAAAATTTGAGCATAAGTTGGCCAGGTGGAAAAGGGTGTATTTATGAAAAGGGGGGTGGATCATACTTATCAAGAGTACTTTATCCAACCTTCCAACATACTACTTATTCTTATTCCCTCTCCCCGCTAGCATTGCAATGGGAATAGAGAAACTTCATCGAGATTTTTTATGGAGTGGTATAGAAGATGAGTTTAAGTTTCATTTGGTAGGGTGGGATAAGGTGTGTTCTACTTTGAGAGATGGTGGTTTGGGGGTTCAGAATGTGAGGGCCTTTAATAATACATTATTAGGTAAATGGTTGTGGCATTATAATAGTGAGAGGGGAGCCTTATGGAAAGGGGTGATTGACATGAAGTATGGTATTAAAAGGGGGGGTTGGTGTTCTAAAGAGGGTAGGGAGACATATGGTGTGGGGTTATGGAAGTATATACGGAAAGGTTGGGGCAATTTTGTTAGTAATACCCGGTTGTGTTTGGGGGATGGTAGTAGGATCAGCTTTTGGATGGATATGTGGGTGGGACACATGGTTTTAAAGAACGCTTATCCCACAATTTTCACTATTGCGCGAGAAAAAAAAGCCACAGTGGCTGATTTGAGGGTAATCAATCAAGATTCATAAGAGTGGAAACTTAGCCTTACTCGGGATGCAAATGATTGGGAAGTGAATGCTTTGGTGGAATTTCTTAACTTGCTGTATAATATTCCTATTGCTGCCATAACAGAAGATGTGATGGTATGGAGACACTCTAGAGAAGGGAAATTCTCAGTTCACTCTTTTTATGAAGCTATTACCATGCAACAAAGGCACAATTTCCCGTGGAAGAATATTTGGAGTAAAGCACCCACCAAGGCTGCATTCTTTGAATGGACAGCAGCTCTAGGGAAGATTATGACCATTGATAATCTAAGAAGACGTGGCCTTATAATTATGGATTGGTGCTGTTTGTGTAGAAATAGTGATGAAATGGTGGACAGCCTTCTTTTACATTGTGAGTTTGCTTGTGATATATGGAACTATTTTTTCAGCATAATGGGTATAGCATGGGTCATGCCAGGTAGGGTGGTTGATCTTTTAGCAAGCTGGAAAGGGATCACTAGGACATCACAGATCGCAGTAGCATGGAAGATGGCTCCAATATGTATTTTTTGATGTATTTGAAGTGAAAGAAACGAGAGATATTTTGAGGATCAGAAAGTTCTTTGGAAGAGTTTCAGAGTTTTTTTTGTAAGACTTTGTTTTTGTGGGCCATTGCTTTAGATTTGAATGGTCTCAGCTTCCATGATTTTCTTGTAACTATTTCTAGTTTTTAAATAGGTGTATGCACATGTATACTTCCAATATACCTAGGCTATGCCCATCTTTATATCAATAAAATAACTTACTACCCAAAAAAAAAAAAAAAAAAGTCCCACATTGACTACTAATTAGGTGTAACTGAACTTTACAAGTGATTCTAGGAAGCTTAAAAATTGACTATTCCTTTACAATTTATAATTTATAGTGCAGATATGGCTAACGCTTTCAACGAGTTGTTACATATGGTATTAGAGCCACCTAGTAAGGCCATCCATGCGATACTGGAGCACTGTGTGACATGACCTTGACAAGAGCATCAAGGATTTAAGAGGGAACGTGTGCAATACCCTAGTTCCACATTGGGAAAAGGAATAACTCACATAGAATGGAAACTTGTAAAGGTAGTTTTATAAATGCTAATTCTCATATTGGCTACTTACTAGGTGAAGCGGGACTGTTTAAGTGATTCTAGGAATATTTAAAAACCTGATACAATGTTTAGTGACCACATCTAGGTATGATCAATGGATATAAGGAATTCATGTAACCCCAAACCATTGAAATCAACCGCTATGGTCCAAGTACAAAGAGTTCTAAAGAAAAAAACTATCAATTCCTCCATCGATCTCTCCTTGTCCTCGAACGTCTTGTCATTGCGTTCTCGTCATAAACACCACATGATGCATATCGGGATCATCTTCCACACCGCTTTTATCTGTTGATTTCCTCTCAGATTTTTCCAACTGGCCAATACCCCTACCACTGTCTCCGGCATGACCCAAGCCAAGTCCATTCTGCCAAGAACCTCATTCCATAGCCTTCTCGCTACCTCACAGTGTATTAAGAGATGGTTCACCGATTCACCTCCCTTCCTACACATGCAACACCAATCTGTGATGATCACCCTGTGCTTCCTCAAATTATCAGTTGTAAGAATCTTATCCAATGCTGCAGTCCACACAAAGAATGCTGATTTGGGTGGCGCCTTATATCTCCATATCTTTCGCCATGGAAATTGAATAGATATCTCTTGGGTAAGAGACTTATAGAAAGAGCGCACCAAAAAATTACCTTTAACTGTAGGTATCCACCATAAACTATCCTGTGAATTATTCGGTTTAGTAGAATACAAAAGGCTATAAAAGGCTTCAATACTGCTCATCTCCCAGTCTTGTGCCACCCTACTGAAGTTGATATTCCATTGAAATTGCTCCCCTGATCTTTCCAGAACATCAGCTATTGAGGAATCAATATCTCTTGCAACTCTGAATAATGAAGGAAAAGATTCCTTTAGAGCCACATGATCACACCAAGTGTCATACTAAAACTTAATACGGGTTCCTCCTCCTAAATGGATTCGGGTATATCGAGTGAAGACCTCCCACCCTTTTTTTATATGTATCCACAAACCCACTCCATGCGCTCCTTTCACTTCTTTTGTACACCAACACCCCCATAGGTCCCCATATTTGCTCTCTATTACCGTCTTCCACAAGGCTTCAGGTTCCTTACAAGAGCATCAAGGATTTAAGAGAGAACGTGTGCAATACCCTAGTTCCACATTGGGAAAAGGAATAACTCACATAGAATGGAAACTTGTAAAGGTAGTTTTATAAATGCTAAGTCTCATATTGGCTACTTACTAGGTGAAGCTGGACTGTTTAAGTGATTCTATGAATATGATTCTAGGAATATTCAAATTGACTAGCCCTCTGGAGTTGTAGCATAGACGTGGCCTGCATTATCTCTGAGTTACTACACACGTAATTCAAGGGAAATTTTAGTGTGAAACGGAATCTAGAATGCTTGATCCTATAGCTCATCCCAAGCTTGTCCTTTGGCCGATAGGCTGCACCCTAAAGGGTACCATTTCCGCATCATTTATGATGTCCATTTGAGATACCTTCATTATATCAACATAATAACAAATACTTCCACAATAAAACCCTTATTAAGAGAAAATTGGCATTGAGGTTTCAGAGAAGAATTTGTCACCTTTACCGACCGTAAAAGTGGGATAGCATCAACTTTTAATCCAGGTATACACCCAACGGTCAAAACAATGCCGTTGTTTTCGTCTTCCGCAGGTACATAGCCAACTTCATCATCCGAATCACCACCAATATCTCCCCACTTGACCTACATTTAAAGTTTTTTTTTTTTTAATCTTTAAAATGACAGCTTTCCAAAAAAAAAAAAGTAAATAAAAATAGAAACCTCTCTAAATTCATTGGTAAGAGCATCCCTTCCAAGTATTCCACTAGCCGTAGAAATAATAAAAGGCATCCGCGACCCCAATTTTTTTGTTATCTGAATTATAAAAGATTAACAACACAAAGTGTCAGAGTTTGAGAAACAATAATGAGAAAGAAAATACAATAAGTGACAAAGATATTGCTGAAGCTGAGAATTCTTACAAGCCGAAAAGCATCAATCAATCTGAATCCACCACCAATGCTTGCGATAGCAAAATGCGGCCGAATTGGCTCGGAGAGCACCTTCTCAAGAACCTCTTCTACAGCAATCTGTCATTTTCCACATAAAATTTAAAAATGCCAGGGAAATTAAAATCAAAAGAGCAATTTCCAAAATCTTCTAGTATCAAATTACTCACAAATTAAACTGGCACAAAAGAAATTTTACTTATCCCTAGTTGAATCACTTGTAGCTTCATGTAAATAATCTCAAACCAAATTTCCAATTCAATCACTTTCAGCTTATTTTATCCTAATATCGCCCATTTCAAAGACTCCGTTTTTATAACAATTTTAATTTACAAGTAAATGAATTTCAAAATCCATGAATATTAAATTTCCCATCGCATAAGGAACCAAAGGAAATGTTTAGGAAAAAGGTTTAAAGAGAGTGGTAGTAATGAAGAATGATGACTTTACTCGGGGAGTGGGGTTGAGAGAGAGAGCAGAGGCGAGCTTAGGGCGAGAGAGGAGGATGCGATCGCAGAGGTGGTTCCAGGATTTGCTAACGCACGCCGCCGATGCGAAGGATATGGCAGGTAGCCTGGAGAGAATGTTGTGGAGAAGGTCGTCGTTGATCGGGCTGAGCACCGTAAACGGCTTTTTGGGTTCGCTGCTGGTCTTTGGCGATGACAATGGCTCCCCCTCCTCCATTGCTTGGTCGCTTTGCGCTTCGCACAAGCTGCTTTGGTTTTCCGAAGCACAAACTTGCGTTTCAGGGTTCGTTGGTAAATTAATTAACGTAATCCCATTCCGCCACGTGTTATTGCTGCCCAGCATCTGATCAGGAATTTTATTCCGATGTTTAAAAAATGGAAAATATTTTTGTCAACTGATTACATTAAAGAGAAATGGTTAATGTCTCCTGCCGATTGTGTCTCCATAAATTTTTTTCTATTTAATAATTAAAAAGGAATTTTTAATTAACATTATATTTTTTATAAATTAAATAAATAAAAAATCACAAAAAAATATTTTATTCTTCTCGGAAACGAGCTCATGATACATCTTCAGGGAATGTGGTACTGCTCTACATAAAAATATAGGACAATATTAAGGTAAATACTAAATGTGCCCACAAATTTCTCACCATCCAAGAAATGACTTTCTTAGATGGCATTATAAAATTCTCATCTCAATTTTAAAATTTTTATTTTATAATTATAATTTTTTTAAATTTTTATATAAAATATAATAAATAATTTAAATTTCTTTTAATTTTTTTAAATTTTAAAATAATAATAATATTAAAATATTTCATTTTAAAATTTAAAATTCCCACCTTACTACGAACCGAACTTAACAGTACAAGAGATGTAGACTAAAAAATTTCAAAACCTTTTTGAATGGTTTTGTGTTGTTCCCTTTTATTATTTAATAATGGCTGATGTGGCTGCCACGTGGCAAGGACAAGTCGGGCAAATGCAAGGGGCACCTGTGTAGCCCTCAAAACAAATTCATTAAAAAAAAAAAAAAAAACTTGCACCACTCATCTTCTTCACTAACCTACTATTACAGAACAATATAACAGGAGAAAAAAAAAAAAAATCCAAGTAATTACCGCTACCCTTTCGGCACCACCACCACAGCTCCTAGCGGCAACAGAAGATCATAGCAGCGCTGCCTCACTTTGCACAACGTGCAGCACTGAACCTCTGTCGCATGTGCTGCGAGCAGCACTCAACTGGTGCACACAGTGCCATGGGCGACAACAGAGCTGGTACGCGCAACGCCTTGTGCGGCACAACATCCTACCCAGACGCCGCAGTGCTCTTTGCCACCACCCTTTAATGCCTAAGGAAGAGGTTGTACGCCACCTATAGAAGAGTGCACAGCACTGCATGCGTGAGATAGAGACTGTCACACTCCTCTTGTGCGCAGCTCTGCGAGGAGCAAAACTCACGGCGCCCTAGTGGGCGGCTTTGGGCAGCAAGATCGACCAATCTTGTCGTTGCTTATTATCGCAGTGCAACCGCTCTTGTAGCACTGCACCTAGGTGTGCACTACTGTGGGAATGATACGGCGTGCAACTGCTCTTGGTACGCAGTGCACCATCGCGCCGCTCCACTTGGTTTACAGCATCAGCACCTGGTGCCGCAGTATCTCGGGTGCAAAATTTTGCCCTCTGGCACGCGCAGCACCAAGGCACTCAAGCACCTCATGAGGTGCTCGTTGTTGCCTTGTGGGTGTATCACCGAGGGTGCACGAACCACCTATGGTGGTCACTGCACCGAGGCTGGAAGCATAACACCCGTGCGGCAGTACCCATGATGTACATCGCCGCACCACACCTAAGCGGTGCACGATGCTTCCTCTTGCGATGCTTACAGCACCCTACAGTGCATGCTGCTGGCTCATAGTCTATGTAGAAGTGCTTTGGTTGCATTAACAATGTTCTGCATCCATCAAGGCAGCGAACATTACAGGAATCACCTCTCACTACGGTATGGTCAGAATCACTTCATGCACTCGAAAAATAAAAAATAAAAAATAAAAAAAATAAAGGAACAGAGAATGCAAAGCATTTCAAATAGATTTGGTTAACAAAAATTTACGACCAAAATTTAAATCGATCGGGAACAACCGATATTTCTTTGATATCAATGTTAGAAAAATTAGATCAAAATTTACAGTGAAAATAATATTACCTTGTCGAAAATATCTAAGATCTAGTGTAATTGTTCCATTTTATCAATGGTGGAATGTGTTATGTAGAATAAAGCCAGAACATCACTTACATGTTCCACGACCTAAAATATCAAAACTAGAGAGATACACATTTGAGAGAGAAATTTTCTATTGTGATACACAGCTAGCCATTAAGGGCCAGATATCAACCCGCATAACCTCCATGAGAAGGAGAAGGGGTCCCCATTATGGCTGCCCTTTATATTACACATTTGTAACAAAAGAAAAAACTAAACCATGTATAAACCTATATTCCAAGTTAACTAATTAAGTCTAAAATCCCATTAACTATCCTGTCTACCAAATCCCAACCTCCTAAAATTTGGAAGAACTCCTATTGCCTAAAAAAAATAAAAATAACGCTTATAATGCACTAGGAATATAAAACAAGCCCATATTCTTTTACAGAAAATTAAAAAAGAAAAATCTCTAAGTATATATGGTAATTTTTCTACATATTTATTTGATCTCTTCAATCTTTTTATCATATTTTTCTCTTCTATACAACCAAAACTTTAATTAAGGTAAATGAGGATTTTTTTAAATTGAATATAGAAATTATAATTTTGATCTGTATGATGTTTACATATATATTTATATACTAGTAACGGGCAACATCCAAGGGACGATTGTCTAGTGCAGAAAATATATATGTTAATTATATATATATAGATGCATTATAATAAAAAGAAAAATAGCATTATGTATCAAATACTGGTCCACTGATCTCGTGTGCATGTTGAAATCCGTCTGTTGATACCGAAGACCAAGAACCCGCTTGGTACTTCGTCTTACAAGATTTGTTGATAAATTATATGGTATACGTACTCTACTTCTCATACCCCATCCATTTCTCTTTGCTCGATTCTCACAAAAATTAGTGTTAATTCATAGGTATAGGGCTTCCGGCATTCCTTTTTTTTTCTTTCTAAAAAACAAGTAAGGATTATTCCTAAATATATTATTATTGTTTAACCCCCAACGACCAACAAACCACCAAGTCCACAAAGATTTAAAAAAAAAATAAAAAAATCCTTTACCTGGCAATACCCCATTGGCCATTGATTTTATTAAATCATTTCTCTTTGTCATTTTTGTTTTTAATGTTGAATCATGCTCTTTGAAGAAAAACTGCTACCCGGCATTCTGCTTCAAATCTAGAGATCATGTTTATGGGGAGAGAGAGAGAGAGAGAGAGAGAGAGAGAGAGAGAGAGGAATGAGAGACTTTTACATCGACGCAATTAATGAAAAGGAAAAAGAAAGAGAGAGAACTTATTAATTTTATTTCACACGGACGGCTGCATCAAAAAATTGACACTGTTCATTTCACACGGACTTAACACAAAAACAAGAAAATTAATTGTTCATTACTGTAGCAACTCCTTACACACTAAAAAAAATTGACACTATTCATTTCACACAAACTTACACACACAAAAAGAAAAATCACTGTTCATTACCGTAGCAACTCCATACGTACTAAAAAATTGACACTATTCATTTTCACACGAATTTAACACATAAAAACAAGAAAATTCACTGTTTATTACTGTAACAATTCCATACACACGTATTATAATAGAGCGATATGTGCAAGTTCACATGAATTGATAAATACAATGATATAATAATTTAATTGCATTTACATTGATAATGTCTTTTAAATTAACGTAAGTAACAAAAAATGTTAAAAATAATAAAATATAATATTTACTTTGTAAGTACGAAAATAGTAACCTCACAGGTTATGACTTTTTGAACCACAGATTGATTGTGGTGGTTTTTGTTGCAAGCGACTTTTGTGAGCAAAATGAAGTACTTGTTGGGAATTTCCCGTTCAGCTTATTTGAAGAAAGGCTACTTATTGATTCCGTAAAGGCATACATACAATCATTTCATGAATACCTCGATCGTACGTCTGACTCTTACCACACGAATATATTAATCACAGCTTATTCATTCTCTTTTCCTTAAAATTCTGTCTGCTCAAAAGAAAAAATGAGCTCTCTTTTCCTCTCTTTTCCACATTCCTGAGGGAAAACCAAGCCGCATTGTCGTTTCATGGTTTTGGATTCTCTCAACTGATTTATCTTTTGATGCTTTCTTTGACTAAAGATCAGATTGTGCACCCACAGTAAAATGATACCAAGTCATGCTCACACATATATATATATATATATATATATATATATATATATATATATAAATAATAGTTGTAGTTGTAAGTGTGTAAAAGTCGTATAATAATTTTGAAAAAAGTAAATAAATACAAGATTTATATAAAAAAATTAATTTTTTAATAATGAATCGCATTTTTTTCAGAGCGATTACATGAACCTTCCACACTGCAAGACTATATATAATATTACTCATATATATCTATGAAAAAAATAATATATATCATGAAATTACACATATTAAATGAACAGTAATATTTAACCAAACTTTATACTTAAATATAGTTAAAAGTAGCAGTCTTTCAGGTTTCGAAAATACGTGTATTTTTTGTTTAATCAACCTGTGACTTTTTCTTTTGTCAAGAGACAGGAGACTAAAAAGTAAAGAGACATAGCCAACCACATTAGTTAATATAAAAATGAGTTCAGAAAGATATACTTTTAAGTTTTTTCCTTGATTTTTGGGAGTTCATGAATAAAATATTTAAAACATTCTAAAATATCTTTAATGTCCTTCGATTTGGGTTCAGAAAGACTACAGGCTTGAATGTGATATTGGCACCGTATACCACCATGCATGAAGTGCTAGAAAAGAGTTCAAAGCGCTTAATTTGGAGCATCAAGGCTGGAGATGGACAGCATGCCATACAAAATTTTCCATTACGAAGCACCGTTTTGAAGTCATGATATTTGCAGATTTGAATTTGAAATCAAAGTTAAATGGGATTAGGGAACTATAAAGTATAAAAAGAGCAGAATTTTATCGAATATGTTTCTGTCATGGGCGACCAAACACTGGAAAAAAGAAAAGAAAAGAAATGAAACTTGAATATTCCTTACAACCATTACAGAATCAAGCGCAGAACGATAGTAGTCAGTCTCTTAAACATGAGTACAGTATAATGAAGTCACCGATCAAGGAGATTTAATAAACAAACATCTTACCTCAGAAAGGAAAGAAATCCAATCCATTGTCAACAAAAGAATCCAGAAACATAATGCAGCTTGGTAAATTCCAAGTGGCATTTTTTTTTACTCCCAATGAAAGGGAAATGTTTGAGGGGTTTCGTTTGCTGGTGATTCCTCAGACGCCATATGAAACATTCCCTGGCAATGGATGTTACTGTCACTGCCATTGGAAATCAGAACTGATTCCATAGGCTCTAAGTTGTTACCATGTAAGCTCGAGTCTAAGGGCTGCACCAGGGAGACTGAATTGGGATGCACCATGTGGCCCAAAGCAAGGCCAGACGACTGTGACTGAGGTGATGACAGAAGAGAGAGAGCACAATCTGAGTCATGGACTCGAGTTGTTAACCTGTCACCATACATTTTGCTCCTAGCTCCACCACTTTCTGATAAAGCAATGGTCCTCAGAAGCGGCTGGCATTCAGGAGCTTCAAGAGATGATTGGTTGTTGAGTATGGTGCTGCCGCCCTGCAAGAACGAGAGTTGCTTCCCTCCCATATAATTGGTGCTGCTAGTACTAGGGGAGGATCCAAGAAATAGTTTTTCTTTATCCAGTAACTGTAACTGTTGCTGCTGGTTATGAAGCCTAGCATCTGCAGCAGTATTGAGAACTCCAGCCCAGGCAGGGCTCACCATGGTAGTGGAGGGATATACGTGTGAACTAGAGAATGGCATCAGCTGGGTGCCTGAAAGGAACAGAAGATATATTTACTGAAAGAAGTTCACATTGCTATGAGCATCTAACAGTCTTTTGGTGCAACTTATCAACAATAAGGCTTCTAATAAGCCATAATATGATACTGTGGGCAAGCGGTCCAAATCAGTTTGGGGATTAGAACTACCTAGGAGCTTGAAGCAACTTTGATGAGAATGAACCTATAAACACAAGGTTTATGTATAGACTAAACATCCATGTAAATTTCTGTTCATTTTGGATTGAATAACTTCAAGAATATCAGTTTTAGTAATTTCCAAAAGCAGTTTTCAACTCAGATGTATTAAAAAAGAGCTACAAGCAATAAAGGAAAACAATAACAATGATTGAAGTAGGCATCTAAAATAACTCTAGTGGCCACTAGATCACCTTACATCAATCAGAGAAGATAATTCAGCACTTACCAAATGTATGTTCAACATAAAGAGTTCTAGAGGAAATAATTACACACAAAAGTCTGATCATGTATTTATGCACATGCAGACAGACAGGCATTCCTACTTCAGAGCCGACATCGAATTAGATCATGTAATGTCAAAGCCAACCTTGGTAATTGGACAAGAAGTTCCCAGATCGAGACAGGGGTTCAGGTTGAGGCTTTCTTCGCCTCCGATTATGTCCATCGAGACGTTTTCTGCAGCTTCTCTTTCCTTCATCAAATTCCTCCAGTGAATGGAACCTATGAAAAGAGTGATGGAACTGTTGAGGAACTAGGCTTATGGTGCATTAGAGAAGGATTCCATGCATAAGAACTCCAACTATTATAGAGACATCAATTAAATCTAAAATTCAAATCCATCATATTTACATGAGAAGAACTTTGGGAGGAAGAATCCAGCTTAGTCATCAGCAAAACTTTCACAAAAATATTTATAGGTAAGTTTTCTGGTTCCTCGCTAATTTTAAGCTTCCCTTGTCGTCCCCTCCACTTTTGAGCATATAAAACTAGATAATAATTTATATCAGAGGAAGATCTTTTTATGGTGAACCATCTAAAGGCATGAATGATTAAAGGGCGTTAAAGAAAAGTACAGCTTCCATATAATAAAAAGGCTTCAAGGACGTGTCAGAGTGCTCCTAACTATCTCATCCAGGAAAGATAGGAAACAGAAAATAAAAAATAAGCTCCATTTTGATTCACAATTTCATATGATATAAATATGCATTTCTTTAACTAAGCGTTTCCCCAAAGCTACTTTTTATCAAGCTATTATAAGCAGAAAGGACGCTACTGTCAATTCTTGTTGATTAAGATTACACCCCTAAACAAAAGTAACACCACAAGTCCCTCATGGCAAGAGATTGCCAAGAGGTGAAATAAGTTCAGAAGCTTTTTTTTGTCCTTTCATGGAGAAGCATTTGAAGTACCTGCTCGTGGTTCTTAGATTAGTTCATATGCTTTTTAAAAGCCAATCACTCTGAATAATAGACAAGGACAAAAAAGAAGCTATCAGTGTACCACAACATGATGGATATACAATTGAGAAAAAGTACAACTCAAGAGCTAGAGGACTACAAATACCATCATTCATGTAATACCTGCTGCACTGCTGGCAGAACCTTTGCTTCTGGCCACAAATGGTTACTTGGGGAGTCTTGGAATGGAGCTCACACACCTTGTGGCGCCTATGGTAGTCCCTACAATTACTAAGGTCTGAAGTGCAGCCATCAACAAGGCATGACACTGGGTGATTACTACCATTGTTAGTTGCTCTGGCCCTCTTTGATGATCCGGAAGGTGATGATGACATTTTTGAGACTCCAGGCTCCTTCCATTTATTCACTACTGGCTCATTGGCTGAATTACCCAACTGACCAAGCTTCAAATCAACTGAAAAATCTCCTTCATTGGTACTTTGATATCCAAAACTACTTGAACCACCTACTGTTTCTGTGTTGGGAAAGGCTTCTTGTTCTAATTCTGTGAAATCCCAAGAAGGTGCTTTCAAGTGCCAGTCCATACAAACAATCACTTCTAGATTTCTTCTACCTGACCACGCACCTGATCTCCCCAAATCTTTTAAGCTTCTCTTTCCACTATGAAATGGAGTCAGTACCGGCCTTAAAGAGAAATTAGTTCATAACAGCATCAAATCAAAACAGGACCAAGTAGTCAAGAATTGCGAATTATGCGAGACTAAGCAATTCACATACATCTTTATTGGGTAGCTTCAAAATTGCCAAATATCAAACAACGCAACAGTAGAAAGTAGAAAATATATAACTATAAATAAAGCGGCAAAGCTAGAAGTGCACAACAGGAATCTTTGAAATACATCAGGAGTTTTTGTTGGAACAAAAGGCAAAGATGGTATAATATAAGAAACCATATCAGAAAGCCCAAGTTTTTTACTTAAAAAAATCTTGAAAAAGAAAATCTTGTTAAGAAGGGAAATAGCAGACTTCCAAGGACATTGGAAGCTACAAATGAGAAGGCTACTGACTGAAAATAAACAAGTAATAAAAACAAATAAAGAAACGAGAGAAAGAGGTGAGAGAGTACTTACAGACAATTACAGCAAAGGAAGAACGGTTTGCTCTTTCCAGCCACTCATTCACTGACAAGGATTGCATTACAAATTTACAGGCCAATAAAGTAGACAGTAAAAGCTTTAGGTCGTGTAGGTTAGGCAGAAAGAATCACTGAGCTCTGTACCTGTTGGCTTTGTTTTGTTGAGGGAGAAAGATAAGAGGGAGTGAGTGGAGCTCCAATGAAGGCAGAAAAAGGAGAGAGATTTGTTGGGTTCTCAAAATTCTTAACTTCACCTCAGTGTTTCTATTTTTATTTTTTAAAATCTCATGAGTCATTATTTTCCATTTTTAGGGTTTATGTTAGATGTATGTATGGGTTGAGAAAGGGACAGCCTAGTTCGTAGCTTTCAACTTTTGTGAACCAAGAAAAAGAAAGTACAAGGACGGATGCTGAGGACAAGGCATGTGGCATTGTGTTTCACATTTCATGGCATGTCTTTCTTTTAGGTTTCTCTTGCTCTTCTGCTAGCTAGCTTGAATTTTTCATATCCCACGCTCCTTTCAGAAGAGAGTGGGGAAAGCTAACAACTTCAAATTTTGAAAGCTCAATTTGAATGGGAATCTAATTTACTTGCCTCAGACTTTTTCTGGAGACCATGCCCACCCTAATCATTATTTCTTGAGGGCCCCCTTAATGTACGCTGATTATCTTCTTGTTGCTTTCTTTCATGGCTAATTGACTATATTGATAGCTGCTTGGGACATAATTGCTTACCAAATTTCTTAAAATAATAATAATAATAATAATGATAATTATCCTTAACTCTAATAATAGAATACTTAAAAAAAAAATTTATATATAGTAATTTTTTTGTAATTTTTAAATAATTTAATAATTTAATTGACTATATCATTTTTATTTAATATGAAATAATTATTTTGACTAATCACATCAATAAAATATACAAAATATAATATCAAATTAATATAAACTTATTACCATTATATATATATATATATATCATGAATACGTTACTATTCTAAAGGTTGTAACAAAGGACGAAACCATGGTTTTTTTCTTTTTATCGAGGTTCTCATTTGTGACATCAAAAGATACGTAACTCATTATTCCTCCTCTGATCATAACTCATAAGGTTGGAAAATTAAATTTCCTCCTCTTGAAAAAAACTTCTAGAACACCAATATTACTCAAATAAACTATATTTTAAGATCCGACAGTCAACTTTACCTCACTTTGATTTTAACAATATGAAATAAATAAATAAAAATTATTTTTTTAAAAAAAAAATTAGTAGCAATTACTTTAATAATAATTATTATTTTTTGTTAATTTAGTTTGTTAAAACATTGGTCGGTTCAAGTACTTCTCTTTTAAAATTCTGTGGGTGGCCTGGGTAAGAAGGAATTAACTTTACGTACTAGTGAGAGTCACTCAGTCACTTCCTTTGAATATTTCCTGAGAAGTTGCCTCCAAGTCTGTCCATGTGAATAAAGAACCGACCATTAATATTGCACTGTTGTGTTTGTTTTGGAAAAATGTTTTTTTGGTGATTAAGAAAACATGCATGATCTCCCTATAGTCTTCATTAATTCACTTAATTATATATATATATATATATTTTCTATGTGTGTTTTAAAGTTTCATGTCTCGGATCTCTTTCGGTAAGATTTTCATGGGGCATAGGCAGACACAAAATATATCATCATGTAAAATGCAAACTGTGGACCACATGTGGCTTTGTCCCTTTATTTTTTCCTAAGTTGTGGGACAGCAACATGAGGGTCCACTCAATTAAAATGATTTATTGTTGTCCAATATTAACTGGCTGGCTGTTTGGTATCGAAGTTATAAATTTTTATCTTATATACAGTCTGTTTTTGTCCATTTTCTATGTCAGAATTTATATTCAATATTTGTACCATTTATTTGAAGAAAAAAACACTTCTTTCATTTTGATTTCATCATTCTTTTTCTTTTATAAGAAACAAAGTATTTCATTCATACCAGATGACAATTACAAATGTTTATCAAACTAAATGGTTTGAGAAAAAAAAAGTTTGGAATACGATCCCGCCACATTTCAATACCATCCACTCTCCATGCATTTCTAGCTAACTTATGGGCTGCTCTATTCCATTCTCTACAAACATGTTTAATGAACATGTTACAAAGCAAGTTTTGAGCCATGAAACCTTTGTAAACAGCACAACCATGATTGAATCGACCATGTTATTTTGCTGTAGAGATTCCACTAATATCAAACAGTCACTGTCAACAATTATATCACTTATACCCATGTTGGAGCAGAGTTATGGCCCTCTAAAAATAACTAAAAGTTCAATAGATTCTGGACTTTCAACATCATTTTCAGCCTTACGAGCAGCCATGATCACATTCCCTGCAGCATCTCGAAGAAGCACCCCAATTCCTGCCTTATTAAGGTCTCCAAACAAAGCCTCATCTGTATTCAGCTTCAACACATTTTCTGGTGGAGGTCTCCAATTGAAATGGTCTTTCATCTGAACCCGAGTCTTTATTTTAACTTCCTTAAAATTCTTCATAAGACATAAAGCATGTTCTGTCACATGCTTTACACTCAAAATCTGTTGCTCAAATTCCTTTTTATTCCTCCTATACCATAACCCCCAAGCCAAACTAAAGATTATGCTTAACCTGTCAACCTCTTCACCTTCAACGAGCTGCAATACCAGATCAAAAGAAATTTGCATGAACATTGCTATCCAAAGATGAAAAAAACTAATGCCATCTCTCTCAACTGAACACAACTAAAAACTGCAAGATACAAATCTTCAGCTGAATTCAAACAAAAGCAGTAGTTCCCCTCAATTATAACATGCTTCTTCAACAGATTTTCCTTAGTAGGCAAAACTTCATTACAAGCCACAAAAACTTCCATAATTTATGATGCCTCATCCTATTAGAGCCTTCAGCTGAATCAGAATTCTTGTGTTGCATAATCAATCGGTAACAGCTTTTCACAGAAAACTGGCCACTTCTTTCACATTCCCATATCCATTTATCAACCATAATTTCAGGAGAGATCACCACTTTCAAAATATTTGCCACTACATTTGGATTGAAGAGATATCTAATTTTATCCAAATTCTACCATTGAGTAGAATCATCAATAATAGAGGCTACTAAGTCACTTCTGTACTGATCTGAGTAACCAATTTCCTGCTCCATTGACTTATAACCTGGGATCCACTTTTCAGTCCACAAATGAGCAGTTTGACCATCCCCAATCCTCCATCGACACCATTCTCTTAACCATCTCTTAGCCTCCCATATCCCCCTCCATGTATATAAAGGACAGTTTCCCAACTTAAATTCAAAAAAATCTATAGTAGAAAAATATCTTGCCTTTAACAACTTATACAATAAAGAGTTCTTATCTTGTAGAAACCTCCAACCTTGCTTAGCAAGGAGAGCAAGGTCAAAAGTGCGTAAGTCCTTAAAACCCATACCTCCTTTTGACTTACCCTCACACATATTACGCCAACTAACCCAATGAATCCTTTTTTGTTCACCTCTCTGCCCCCGCCAAAACCTTGACATTAGCCCTTCTAATTCAGAACATAAACCAGCAGGCAAAAGAAAGCAAACTTATAGAATAAGTGGGTATCGATAAAACTGCATCCTTCAAAAGCACCACCTTACCCTCTTGAGATAATAACTTCTCCTTCCAACTTTGAAGTTTTTGCTAAACCTTATGTTTAATGGACTGAAAAGCTCTTGATTTTGAGTTACCAACAATTGGTGGTAAACCAAGATATTTCTCATATTGCTACACCTCACTATTACTCCATAAAAGTTTCTCTCAAATCCCTATCCACATTACCATTAAAGACCATAGCTGTTTTTTCTTTGTTGATTGTTTTACCCGAAACACACTCATACAAGTTTAAGATAGATTGCACCCACCAATTCTCTTCCACATCAACTTTGCAAAATATAACACTATCATCGTCAAAGAGCAAATGATTAATGTTTGGAGCCCCTCTATAGTTTTTTTATACCAGAAATTTCCTTTCTTAAGCCTACCTCTCTTAACAATACAATAAGACCTTTGTACAGAGAAGCAAAAGATAAGGGGCCAAAGGGCCCCTTGTCTTAATCCCCTGGAAGAAAGAATAATATGACCTTTTGGCTCTCTATTAACCAAAACTAAAAAAGTAAGAGATTTCACACAATACATAATCAAATCAATAAAACTCTACTGGAAACCCATCACCTCCATTACATTGGAAAGAAAACTCAATTCAATATCATTGTAAGCCTTATTCATATCCAACTTAATAGACATATAAAATTTTTTGCCTTTTTTCTTATGCTTTAAAAAGTGAACCAATTCATAAGCAATAAGAACATTATCAGTGATTCATTATAATTATTTATACAAAAATGCTATTAAGAAGCCCCATTTAGTAGCACGAAACGAACACCCTCTACATCAGTGGGCTGAAATGTCGATTTTACCCTAATAGAAAACAAAGCCTTTTGTTTTCCAGAGAATCACCCATGGGAGGAAGGAAAGAATAGACCAACCAAGAAGAATCATGGGAGGGAAATCACAGACTAGCAAACTCTGTTGGGACTGGTCGGAGACAGAGATGATTTTAAATAAAAGGAGAGACGAAATTTAACGTGGTTCGGCAATTGCCTACGTCCACAGCTGCTGTAATTTCACTATAAAATATTTCTACAAAAAATTTCTCACCCACACTCTTTCTCTCTTCCTTTCTCTCTATCTTTCTCTCTTTCTCTCTATCCCACATTTTATACAATTGAGCTCTCTCCTATTTATAGGAGAGAGTAGCCTACCATTTGCAAATGGTGGGTGGCCTAACAAGGTGGGTGGCCTAACAAGGTGGGTGACCTAACAATGGTGGGTGGCCTAACAAAGTGGGTGGCCTAACAAGGTGGGTGGGTTGCAAACCCAAACCCATTTCATACTTGGTTTGTCTCCATTCATAACAAACTCGCCCAAGGGGGACACAAATCACTCAAAGCAAAATCACTTGCCGATGGAAGAATCACCCAGTCGTTGGACGCGACAGATCATGCAAAGAATAATCACTCGCCGATGAAAGAATCACCCAACATATTTTTCATATTTTGTTTGTGAATTTTTTTCCCATTGATGAGATTGTATGTGTGATTTTGTTGCCTAGTGATGTGAACCCAACTTTGTTGATTTGTGATAACATCGCGAATGGTTTTTTAAATTGCTAGAACATCGTAAATGATATTGCCTTAACATTCAGATAGTGTGTACAAGATTATCAATTCTTTCTTAATTTTATATTTCAAACTGCCAAACAGAGCAGATTGGCAATGGATTAGTGATTGCTTAACCTATTTCGAATTGTTGTTTCAAGCTTCAGCTCATTAACATTTACAATGTTATTCTTAGCAACGTGTTTACTAACTTTTTAGAAGCATATGACGCATTTCATAGGGAATTATTTCTTGATTTATGGCACGAATATTTTTTGCAAATAAATAGAATTGATGAGGTTTGTGTGACCAACCTCCTGTTGCAGTAAGCCTCCATAAAGTATGATGGTTTTGAGTTTGATGTTTATGCTTTTAATTTTTTTAAAAAATTGATAAGCATTGAGGTTGGTAATTTATAGTTTGAGATATCATTTGGTGATAAAGTATTTAGCATTGTTGGATGTCACTAAAAGAGTTATCAAATAGAAAACTAACACTTAGGAGAAGGCCTTGAGTGTTCATGTAGTACATGAACATGCAGAATTTATAAGATGCAATTTAATTTGATGAGATATGTTCAATGCATTGGTGTTGGCTGGTTGACGTGAAGTGAAGCTATCTTGTTGAAGGGATAGATCTTTTAGGTTAGTGTTTGGCATGTGTGAGTCCTCGTTTGTGAGGAAGAAAAATAGTTTAGAAGCTGTTAAAATTGAATGTTTCATTAGAATTGTCATAAGGCCATCTTGTTGTGTCTTTTAGATCTGACGCTGGACAGAATAACAATTATTCTGTAAGCTAGTTTCAATAGATAATTCATAAGGAAGAAAGACAAGACATTTACCCAAAATATAGAGAAAACTCTGAATAATATTGATTAATAATAAAATTTGAAATTATTTTATGAAACCCACAAACCGGACTTAAATAGCTGCAAAATTCGAAATTATGAAAATTTTTTCAAAAATGAAAAAAATCTAGATTATTGTATGAGAAATTGATACATAAATAAACAATAATCCTATAAAAAATTTGGTTAAATTCAAAATCAGAATCACTTCCAAATTTAAAACCAAATATTTACTAACAATGAAATATATGATTTAAAAGAAAATAACTGATATTATTCTAAATGATTTTAAAGAAAGTAACTGATATCCTATATCAATTTGGATCTGCACCATTCTCACCGGATTGGAGAGAATTCTTCCTCGAATTCTAAACTTTATTGCCTCGATCTCTTGGATGTCCAATTAAACCAATCTTTATTTCCTTTTGTTGTATCATCCCGACCATCATGGAAAGTTAAAATTGATTTTATCGGCTCAAAATAAAATAATATTGAATATCTTATACTCTAAAATTAAATTTTTTTCCCACATCTCATATCCAAAAAATATATATATAAATATTTTGCATAGGAGAATTTGAAAAAAGATCCTTAACTCCAAGAAAATCAACATAGTTAATTGTCTCAAAAGTTGTTTCATGATCTTTAAACTTCAAAACTTTACGGCCATTTTCTTTTTCCAAATTCTTTATGTTTTCTATAAAAATAGTTACCTCATCTACTAGGTTATTTTTATCAGGATAAGTATCGTAGATTGGTATGGAGTTATACCCTATGAAAGAATGTTATCATCAAACTATTCTTCCACGGAGTAGTAAATCCACTCAATATCATGCAATAAATCAATTAAACTATCAACCTGAAGAGTACCAAGAAATTCTGTAAATCAACTCTAAAATTGAGGTCCCTATTCAATTAAACTATCAACCTGAAGAGTACCAAGAAATTCTGTAAATCAACTCTAAAATTGAGGTCCGTATGACAATCCTCTCGACCACAGTGCTCCCAAAATAGAGCACGATTGTGATATGGATTCTTAAAACTGGAATCAAAATCGTGATCTTTCATCTCACAATCACTGATATCCTGTGAAGTTAGACGTTGGATTAATTCTGCAACTTGCCTATGCAAATCCTCAATCATCACATTCTGAACGCTACGATTACGGTGCGGGACTTTCTCGTTCGGAACTTGCCTACTACAACCACGATGATGACCACCAGACATGGAAACTGATAAGATATCACTCTAAGAAAGATGCTAAACTCTAATGCCAACTGACGCCGAACAGACTTTAAATTATTTCTGGTGGCTAATTTCAACAGATAATTCACAGGGAAGGAAGACAAGAGATTTGCCCAAAATATAGAGAAAACTTTCGATAATATTGATTAATAAAAAAAATTCAAAATTATTTTATGAAGTCCACAAGCCGAATTTAAATAACTGCAAATTCAAAATTATGAATATTTTTCTAAAAATGGAAAAATAGAAATTATTGTATGAAAAATTAATACATATATAAATCAGAATCCTACAAAACATTTGGTCAAAATAAAAAAATGATTTTAAAGAAAGTAACTGATATCCCATATCAATTTGGATCTGCACCAAGAACTAAATTGTTAATTATTTTATTATATATAGGCATAGGTTTGGTGGTTTTTAATTATGGCATCTTCATCCTTATATGGTATAATCGATGGGCTTTGACTGGACCCACCCCTATGTTGGTGTTATTTGATAGCACCACTCCAAACATTGCACGCGCACGCACACACACACAAAAATCCATGTCAACAATTCTTTGCTTGCCTGAAATATAATACGGTAATTACGTAATTTAATATATAATAAAGTTTTTATGGTAATATATAATTATATATATAATTCATTATTTAAATTCAAATTGTCCATAAAGGATGGAAATATTTGGCAATACCAAATTTTGTTTCATTGTTTACTTTTCTTGATTTTATTTGTGTGGTCATTTTATTTGTTTTTGTTTTATTAATGATTGATTTGCATGAAAAATGACACTAGCACCTATCATGTCTGATGTACCTAACATTGACCTCCTATAATGCATTGTAGTCATTTGATATCTTCAATGGATATCTCATTTTGAACGTAAGTTCTTGTGAAAACTATTCTCCATTAGAAGGAGACTATTTTACACGTGGTTCCTAGAATACTTTTTTATTAGTAACCAATTCCTCACTTGAGTGTTTTGCATCAAAACATAGGAGTTGATTGCAAAGTAGGACTAATCTCTAGAGTTCTACTAAAATGCTATGGCTATGGAATGGTTCATAGCTCATCAAGGGTGCCCAAAAGCTTTTGCTGTGGTTTGTGCTTATGGCTAATATTTTATATGTTGGCTCTAAAGCATATTGGCTAATAATCATTTTCAGTAATCATGCTTGATTACAAGATCAACATTTATTTAATTACTCTTGATTTTGAAAGAGTTTGCAAAATGAGGGATGATCAAATTGATCAACCCGTAAGATACATATTGTATTTATAATAGTAGAGTACACTTGAGTTTGAATTAGACAAATAAAGATAAACGTTAAAGATAAGTATAACACAACATAATATGATCTCATTCATATGGTTCAAATATGACTTTGGATGAGGATTTATCTTCAGCATTTTTATCTTCAATAACAGCAACAATAGAGTCTACAATAACATAATCTTTATCTTCAATACATATTGGGACATGCTTAGAATTGTATTGGTTAACACCCTCCCACAAACGAATGGGGGGAACTACCATGAGTTTGGACTTAAGGTACTGAAATCTGGTGGATGACATTTCCTTAGTCAGAATGTTTGCAACTTGATCATGGGTGGATATGTACTTGATTAAGATATCTCGATTAAGTACTTTCTCACATACAAAGTAGTAATCTACCTCCATATACCTAGTTTTTGCATAAAAGACGAGATTTGAGGCAAGAGACAATGCACTTACATTGTCACACTTGATCACGAAACAACATGCGCACCCAATATACTTCTACAGTAGCCAAAGCAAGGGAGTGGTATTCAGCCTCAATGCTGGATCGAGAAACCACCCCTTGTTTCTTGGCACTCCAAGATATTAAGGGGTTACCAAGGAACACAGCAAGGCCAGAAGTAGAACGTTTATTATCAGGGTTGCCCGCCTAATTAGAGTCACAATAGGCTGAGATTTGAAGTGGACCTGAGGTATAAATCAAACCATGATCTGCAGTATACTTCAAATAGCGTAAGACTCATTTTGCTGCTATCCAGTGAATTGAGGTGGGATGATGGAGATGTTGGCTAAGCTGATTGACTGAGAAAGCTATCTTAGGTCTGGTCAAGGTACAATATTGCAAGGAGCCCACCACATGTCGATAATTAGCTGCATCACAGAGAGGTTCACCATCAAATTGGGATAGCTTGGAACCAGAAGAACAAGGAGTTTTGGAAGGCTTGGCACCAAGCATGTGTGATCGAGTGAGCAAATCAGTGATATACTTGGTCTGACTGAGTTGAAGACAATGAGAGGTGCGAGTGGCTTGAATGCCCAGAAAATAACTGAGAGGACCCAGATCTTTGAGTGGAAACTCAAGTTGAAACCAAGATATAAATGATCGTAAAATATCAATGTGAATGCTTGTAAAAATGATATCATATACATATAATAGAAGATACAGTTTGACAGCATCAATGTGATAAATAAAGAGAGAAGAGTCAACTAAAGAACCGATAAATCCAAGGTCTAGTAGGAAAGTAGAGAATCTGTGAAACCAAGCTTGACAGGCTTGCTTAA
Source organism: Carya cathayensis (assembly GCA_011037825.1). Taxonomy (NCBI): domain Eukaryota; kingdom Viridiplantae; phylum Streptophyta; class Magnoliopsida; order Fagales; family Juglandaceae; genus Carya; species Carya cathayensis. The sequence continues at coordinate 1,286,224 of QGSO01000175.1, forward strand.
GGCCATAAATAACCTTCTGTAATTTGCAGACATGATGAGGATGAGTTTCATCCTTAAATCCTTAGGATTGCTCCATGTAGACCTCCTCAAGTAGAGAACCATGGAGGAAAGCATTTGATTTGACACATCGAATTGATGAATGTGCCACCCAAACTGAACTACCAAGCATAAAATGATACGGACAATGGAAGGCTTGATAACTAGACTGAATGTCTCAATGTAATCAAGACCATGCTGACTTGCTCAAACCCTTTAGCCACCGACTGAGCTTTGAAATGATCAACTGAGCCATCGGGCTTTTGTTTGATCTTATAGACCCACTTGTTTTGTATTATATTTCTATTAGGTGGTCTATGATAGAGGGACACGTTCCATTAGCCATGAGAACATCACATTCCTGTTGCATTGCAGCTTGCCAGCAAGAATTAGTGGCAGCCTTGCTATAGGAGTTGGGCTTAACATCATGTAAGACACTATGAAGGCAAGAAAAGCGATTTTTGGTGCTAAAATATAGTTTGGAATCAAGGAATGTGTGAGGTTTGAGAGAACATGTTTGAGACTTGGTTACCAGGGTGAGTGGTGGACACTTGGGAAGAAGATGGATGGATAGTAGAGAAGGGAGGATGCTCTGTAGAAGGTGGGGAACTTGATGTAGGAATAGGAAGGTTGGAAGAGAGAGTTTGGTTGTTGGAGAAAAAGGACTAGGAGCTATATGTGAAGTAATGGATGCACCAATGTTAGTGGAATTACTAACAGATGTATGAGAAGTTGAAAGAGGAAATTGTGAGCATGAGAGAGGAATATTTATATTGAAAGGTACATCAATTTGTGCAGAGATGCTAGAAGGCAGTGAATTAGACTCAATTTCTTTTGTTGGAAATGCATTCTCATCAAAGATGACATGACAGGATAGGTAGACTTTGTTGTTGACTGGTTCTAGGCATTTGTAGCTAGCATGATGATACCCCAAAAAAATACAAGGTTTGGTTCTATATTCTTATTTATACAAACCTTGGGGTTTGAGTAGTGGATAACACTTCTATCCAAAAGCTCTTAGTGCCTTGTAATCTGGATCTTTCTTGTATCGTTTACTAAAGGGAGATTGATTATCTAAAGTCGGAGAAGATAAATGATTTATGAGATAAACAACTGTGATAAATGCATCAACCCAATATTTATTCGACAGATGTGAATGTGCGAATAGAGTAAGACCTGTTTTCAAGATATGACGCAATTTTCTTTTTTCAAGTCCATTTTGCTTTTGCTCAAAGGTATAAGACAAGTCTTGCAATGTAAAATACTATGTATGTAGGAATGATTGAAACTGAGTTGAGATATATTCTCCACCTCCATTAGACTAAAATTTTTTTATGATGGTGGACAATTGATTTTCTACAAGGGTCTTAAACTTGACAAATTGACTAAAGGCATTAGATTTGTAATAAAGAGGATAGATCCATGTATACCGCGAGAAGTCATCAATGAAAACTATATAATACCTATAGTCTGTGACATAAATGACTAGTGATGTCCAAATATCAGAGTGGACAAGCTGCAATGGTGCAATGCTAATTCTTTTAGAGGCACAAAAGGGAAGACGTTTGCTTTTGCCTAATTAGCAAGAACTACAAACATGAGTTTTAATGAAATCATTAATAGTAACAGGAAGCTTGAAATTCTTAAGTACATAGTGGACTACATCAGATGCAGAATGTCCTAATCTAGAGTGTCGTCCTGTGGATAAAGTCCTTATTCCAATGAAAGCAGTGAAAGAAGCAGTAGTAGAGACACATCTTCTTTGAGGAGAAAGCTTATGCAATCGTAGTGGGTAGAGTCCATTCTCACATTGTCCCTCCAGCGGAAGTGCATGAGTCCGAATGTCCTTAACACAGAAAGAAGACTCAGTTAAAATAAAGTAGCAAGAATTATAAGCACAAAATTTATTAATAGATAATAAATTTGCAAAAGCTTAAGGGCAATGTAGTATGTTATTTAAATGAAAGAAAGAAATGTGTTTTGAGGTGGAAGAAGTCAAGAGGGAGGAACCATTGTTTGCTATGTTAAGACCAACTCCATTGCCGACTGCCACCATTTCTTCATTCTAGTAGGGCTGTTGAATGGACAGGTTCTTGAGCTCACTGGTTATATGGGCATTGGCCCCACTATCTGCAATCTAGGTTTGATTATCAACAGTAGCATTAGATTCTGCTACCATGGCTGCAAGCTGAGTTGGCGGGTGTCTTCCTTGATAGACATAGTCCATTTGATGAAAACAATCAAGAGCTTGATGGTTAGACTTTTCGCATATCTGACATGGCGCACATGTGTTAGGAGCAGAAGTGTTGGGTAGATCTGATTTTGTTTTAGGTGTTGGGAGAAGGCCAGCAAAAGAATGAGATTTAGAAACTCTAGAAAAAGAAGGAGAAATTTTTTTATGGGTGTTTATGCTTGTAAGGAAAACCTCGTTGGCTAGATTTTTTTAGTATAGAGAGCATAAGTGTATGCATCCAAAGAAATGACTTGTTACTGTTTGAGAAGAGTCTCATGATTCATGAGTTCATCTTGGAAGTCATCAAATGAGATAGGATTGTCTCAAGTAGCTAGTGAAAAGGAAGTGATGAAAGGTGTGTAGGAAGCATTAAGTCCACCTATAATAAAGGAGATGAGATCATCATCCTCAATGGGTTTACCCACGGCTGCAAGTTTGTCAACCCATGTTTTAGCAGTTGGAAGATATTTAGAGCAAGACTCAATGCCTTGCTTAAGAGTCTGCAATTGCCTCTTCAAGTGTGCAATGCGAGACCAAGATTGAGATGCAAATCAATTTGCGAGAGCAGACAAGACTTGCTTAGAAGTATTGAGGCCTTAAACTGTAGCCAAAACCTTCTCAGAAAGAGTGGAAAATCTAGCCAAGTAGGGTCTGATCCTTCTTGACCCAAATGATATACTCAGGATTGAGAACTTCTTGTCCCTAACCATCAAGAAGGAGTTTTGTTGGGCATGGCTCAGAGCCATCAACAATGCCCAAGAGATCACTACTACACATCACAAGAAGGAATTAGGACGACCACATGAGATAGTTGGTGCCCTCCAGTTTCACAGAGATGACTTGAGTGGAGTTGGAGAAATTGATTGTGGAAGATAGAACAGAGGAAAGGTTTAGTGGAATAATAGAGGAAGTATTTGAGGCCATGAGAAAATGAAGTATTTTTCAACACTCTCCCTCACGTATAGGCTAGTATTTTTCTTGATCTTTGTCTCAAGGTAAGTAGTGTGAGCCCTCTTTTATCCTGTGGTTGGCTCTGATACCATGAAAGAGTTTGCAAAATGAGGGTTGATCAAATTGATCAACCTGTAGGATACATCTTGTATTTATAATAGTAGAGTACACTTGAGTTTGAATTATACAGACAAAGATAAACATTACAGATAAGTAAAACACAACAGAATATGACCTCATTCACACGGTTCAAATATGACTATGGATGAGGATTTATCTTCTGCATTTTTATCTTCCATAACAACAACAGTAGAGTCCACAATAGTAGGATCTTTATCTTCAATACATATTGGGATATGCCCAGAGTTGTATTGGTTAATAGATTTTATTTATTGCCAAAAAAAGCTTGAGGAAAACATTGAATGCCATTTGCAATATCCAAGAATTGAGGTGTGAAGTTTTTTTTATCAATTTTTCTTTCCACTTATGCTAAGATCTCTTACTCTTTTCTCCATTATATATACTCTTATATTACATCTCACTTTTCCAATGAGCTAGCATTAATTATCCATTCATTTAGTATACATGGAGGTGGGGAAGGGATAATATGAGTCTTAAATCTAATGTTTCTGTTTGTGCATTATGCCCTCTGTACGTACTACGACCGCTTTGGTATCTTGAAGTTTCATAGACATACCATGAATAAGGACTCAGGGCCGTTTTTTATTTATTTACTTTTTCATATAAGGAGGATGGCACCTCCAAATTTTATTGAAAAAATCCCTCACTTATGATTGAGGAATATCGTGTAAACAAATGAACCAAAATCACAACCCAAACACCAATACAAAACAATATGAAACAAACATAAAATCGAAGCAAAAGAGACCCTCCAAGCCTATTCACGAATATAAGGTAAACCTAACCTCTCCAAATGCATGAATCCCTTTAGCTCTTTAGAAAGCAGTGCATAATCATCATACTTTCTTCTGTACACTTCCTCTCTCAGCCGTGCCAAGAAATAGAGAAATAAATTTCATTAGAAATTTTGAAAGAAATTTTCTCTCCCTGCCATACCGTACAGATGATGTGTACTTTAGAGTGCCTAAATTTTTCAAGAATAATATGTGCCATCCTTTCATTGCAGGAAGCAGTTTTAGTTATACATTGGCGAGCGTTCCCAAGGAAAGTGGCGAAACTATACTTTTCTATGATAGGTTTGGTAAATTATAAAGTAGTAGCTTCTAACTTGAATGAAAGAAAAACAAAAGAAAGAAAAAGAACTGTGTTTCGCATGATGAATTAAAGATGGTATCAATCCATGAAGGGGCTCTATGGATAGGAAGTTAGAGGCTACTTTTGGCATTTTTCAATGAAAAAACTACTCCCACTATCCCATGATATGTCATAAATGATTGGAAATTATTTATTACGTTCAACTTGCGAGCCAATTATTTGATGACACATTAAAGGATCATGTTGAGAGAATGGTAGTAAGAAGGATGACAAATAAAATTTTTCTTTTTTCATTTTTGCTTTTGAGATGGGGATTACTCTGTAAAAATGATAAAAGTTGTAAAACATGGACCAAATTATCCTTGCTCTTGTTCCTGTGATTGAAAGGTTAGAGAAGGTTGAGGGGCATAATCCAGGGGATCGATGTTTCAATCTCTAATCTTCATGGTGTTTTAAAGTTGAAAAGGGAACTTTGTGAGGCAAATGTAACGTAGTAAAATTTCTTTTTTGTGTTTTAGAATAACGTTTTTATACTCTCACCCTTGCTTGTCTAATTACATCACAGTCATTGGATGAATATCATGTTTCTGACACACTTACAACTCCTTGAAAGACGGGTAATTGGTGCAAGAGAAAGGCATAATAGAAGACAATTCAAACCCCAACAGTGGAAGCTGATCAGCCTTTTAAGGGAAGCTTTTGAAATGGAGGTTTTAATAGAAGAATCATTCATAACGTCTTTGTAGGTAATTGAGAACTTCAGTCAGAGATATCTCAAAGAAACTGACCCTACTTCATCAGGACAATATGATATTGTTCATAATATGGAAGCTTAAGATCATCATACTACGTACACTAGATTGTTAGACTGGTATATATATTTGCAATTCTGGGACTCGACTGCTTTGCTAGTGAATCTTTAGTTATGATACAACTCTGCTAATGAGTCTTAACTTAGGACACGTCATGGTTAGAGTTATCATGTTCTTTCACGTGCCCATTTAAATATCACCTACGGTGCATCAATATTGTACTAATATACGAAAAAAGTAACAAATAAAAACAAAGAAGATCGAGTCAGAGCATTCCTTGATGTTTGTACGAAGCCTTTAGATCATAATGCTCTTTAGATCATAAACTATAGTATTCAATGTTGAATATCAACATGTAAATGTTAAAAATGAAATGATTTAGATACAAGAGATTACCCAGCTTTATGATTATAGGTCGTAGGGGATCAGTAACGAGTTTTCTGGTAAAGTTAAAAATGAGATGCAAAGGAAGACAACCACCATAGCTTCCTAGACAATACTTGGCACCTTCTAAGGATGAAGATTTGGTAAGATGATTGGGGTCATAGAACATATTAATATACACTCATTTTTTCTCCAGTCTTATCATGATTTAGATCGACATTGACTTGGAATGATTTGATTTGTAACATAAGTTTAAAATCAAATTAAATCATGTCCTATAAGTGATATAAAAGGTGAGTCCTTCATACCGGATTTCAAATAGAATAAAATTTATGTGAATTAGTCAACAATATTGTTTGATGCTAGATAAAGTCTTTGTAATTAATGCTTGAAATTTCGGATCATGCATGTTTGTTTCTAACAAGAGAGAGCAATGATCACAATAAGAAAAATAGCTAGCTAGAGTGGAGAGAGGGATAGGTAAAAAATATTTCATTGACTGATGCCAACTAAAAGGAGTTAAAAGCAAAAGTATTAATTATCAGATCCTAGCTAGGAACAAAACGGAATATAGATTAAGCTTTTAAGATTGTACAGATATGCCTAATCATTATTTTACCTGTAAATTCAGACCTAATTAATGGTCCGGATATATTCCAATTAATGGGCGGTTCTTATATATCCCGCTATATGTTATAATATCCCAATGTTTAGATAAAAATTAGCATGCATGCAAAAACTATGGTTCAAAACCACAAATAATGATACAAAAGCCAACCATGATACACAACTCTATTCACAAAATTAAACTCATATACGAACCTAACTTGATATGGTATGTTATATCTCAGCGACAAATGATGGAATTTCACAAAAATAAACTCATAAACTGAAGGTACGTCAAGTTATGAAATAACTTTTATTGTAAAGTAGATCTAAATGTATCAAACCAAGTTAGCTTGTGAGATTATTTTCGTAAAATCTTTTTATGACTATAGTACTTTTTTTAAAAAGAATGGAAAATGGAGGGACTGCATTGTGAAAGATCTCATATTGTGGAGAAAGAAGCTCATCAAGACAAATTGAGCAAGCTGTTCGAGGCTTTGCAACAAAGCTCGAGGATGGATTGGCTAATTAAGGAAGGTGTACAAGGAGCTCCCATGACTCATGAAACACGACTATTTTTCAATAGACATAGCAAGAATTTGATATATATATATGATATAAATTATTGATTAATAATGTATAGATACAATAACGCAGGCCTTCATAAAACTTTAGATTTGTAATCATAGTTTTCTTTTGGAATAAGAGAGAGACTTTATTGAAGAACATCTCTAGTTTAAAAAAAAAAATAGATTTTACAACAAGAGTGGGACTCTACAACCAGTCTAACAACAGAACCTTACGCACGTTGATATTCAATGGATTCAAAGGCCCTAGGGCCTGGCTAGAGTTCTTCTAGACATGTCCTCAAGAAAACCTTATTAGTCAGCGAAGATATTAGTCACCTCTTCGCTTTAGAACAAATGATCTCTTTCAGGAAGACGATAGATTAAGACCAATGATTTGGCATAAGAAGATCGAAGAGTAGTCGCATATCGAGAGCAATAATTTGAAAATGCATAGCCTTTATTAGGTGAAGGGTGAAATTGAGATTGGTTTGGGAGTGGGAGATCGAGAAGATATGTAATTGTTGGAATGGTTTGGTTCAAGAAAGTGAAGTTGCCACAATTCAATTTACAGTGACAGTAGTGGGCCGAAGCCATAGTGGGCTTCAATAGGTTGCTGGAGTTGGCTATGGGCTTTAGTGTGTAATTAGCTTGGTGAATGGGGTTGGGTTGTGACCCATTTTTCTACTTATTATGCCCATTATGCTTATTTCATTTTCTTTTCTTTTAGTGTATAGGCCTTTGGCTCATGAGTTAGTTAAAGGGTTTGTTAGTATATGTAGTGGGACTTCATCTTGTAATGGCATGCATAAACTTAATGAAAGTTCTTTTTTCTTCTGGAGGCGCTCCCCTCGAAGTGAGGTTTCCATTTGTGTAATTTTACCAAACATTTAAGGTGTGTTTCAAAGTTAGTATCAAAGATATGATCCAAGAGAACATACCAAAAGCAAGTAGCTCGAGTGATATCATCATCAAATTAATTCTTTAGATGAAAGAATTTGTGAAGTACATCGGAAGCAGCTACTAAGGTTTGGGGAGAAAATTGTTACAATAAAAAAAGAAACTAGTGCAAAGATGGAAAAGTTTCTACGGAAATAGAAAACCTTATTCATGAATCAACCGAGGTTCAAATGAGTCCTACACTATCTTCCACGGTCATAGCTAAAGTTCATGAAGCAAAGAGGACAGAGAGTTTCTTTCAACTTTCAGATTTCCCTATCCTTCTTGAGTTTCTTCACTTTTTGTTGATCATACTTAGCAAGAATCATATAATGGCTGAAGGAGGAGGACGCTCTGTGAACTAGATTAGCCTTGACACCAATGACAAGGATTAGGGCATCCTCAATTATCTAGGAACCATATGGGAGTTTGACCGTACCGACGAGGACCTCTCTATAATTAGAAGTTCCTTTGAACCCGATGAAGACCCCGCTAGCTCTGCCACTGGTAGTCTAGAAAGAGTATATGTTGCTAATTGCACATTTGACAAAAATACGCAACTAATCGATGATGTTTATGTTTTTTGCTCGGGATCAACTACAAACTCATAGATTGTTCTAACTATGTTCCTCTTCAACATAAGATAGAGTTAGGGCAACCTTCAACTATTAAGATTGCTGCAAAACTTGTTCAGTTTGTACTCTACAGTAAAAAGAACATGTTACAAATTAACTGGCCTAATTATGGGTGGGATAAGTATTGAGGTGATAAGATTTATGAAGTTTTCCTTAGGGGAACAATAATGGAGCAGCCATCGACAATGGGAGGATTTGGCTTTACTCACTTGTATGGATTTTCTAACTAGGCATGGAAAAAAGGTATAGCGCCTCAGCTGGTTGATAAAATTTCTGAAAAAAGACTCTTATGGATTGGAACTCAATGATTTTTGGGTACTAGAAATGGAGGATCAAGTTAAAGCAACTAGACTTTTCAATATGATGTCTAGGAGGGCTTTTGCTAAGGTACTGGAAAAATGGACATTTGGCATGGGTTATAAAGCAATTCTAAGGGATGTAACGTGGTTGTGAAAGGTTGAAGGAGGTGAGCGTTAAGAAGTGGGATTTTGAGCAACACATGGAGTTTGTGGGGAGTATTAGACATGAGAATGTGGTGGAGCTAAAGGCATATTACTATACAAATGATGAGAAGCTCATGTATGATTATTACAACCATGGAAGCGTCTCAGACTTGTTACATGGTAAAAGAGAAGATGGAATTGCTCTTGACCATAAGCTACATCCAAAAGTGAGTTATGAATTTTCTAATGATTCAAAGCTAGAGCAACGCCAAGCTTATAAAATTGAACTTTAGAAATGTATCTCTCTTTTCAATAGGAAACCTTCCAAGGGAATTGAGTTTCTGATAAGCACAAAAAGAATTGATGGTTCTTTAGAAGCTATGGCTTCTTTCCTGAAGAGTGCTTCTACCTCAATATTGAGACCATGATTGGTGACTCTTTGGGTGAAAGGGAGGGACTTTCTCTAAAGGTCATGCATGCTTATGTAAATTCATTTAATTTCAAAGGAATGGATTGATTTCGGTGTAGCTATTACTATAAGAGAAGCGGGCTTTTGTGACCAAAATTTAGTAACCAAAAAGACTATTTCCGACCAAAACCATAGGAAATAGTCCTTTTGGTCATTAAATTTTGGTCACAAAAGCCCTCTTCTCTTGTTATATAAGGTTTTTCCTCAGGGGCTTCAGGTTACTAGTGCGGGATGGGTGACTACTTGTAATTAGAGGGGATCTTGGATGCTCAATTTCTACAACTTTAACAACATCAAGACGAGAGCAAGCTAGACTTTGTTGTTGAACTTAAGGTTCGCAACAACGATGCGGTTGGAATTTCTTCATTTTGTGTCCCGAGTTGTTGGGGAAAATCGGCTGGTAATCTTGGGAGCTCCAGAAATCACAAGTTCTACCACAGTTGTAGCAACCATAGTATTTGTAATGCCCGTTCTTTGTTGATTCAAGCCCCCACTGTTGCTATTGCCAAGTATCAATTAGGATGCATAATAGCTTCAGCTTTTTGAAACTTCTTTCTGGCATTACTACCCTTGTTGTTCCAGAGTTGAACCAAAAGTCCTTCTAGAAAGATTCCAGTAACTTTTCAGAGATCTTTGGTTTTGATTAGTTTATATCATTTTTGTCGGAAAGTGATAAAATTATTCAACATTTGCCTAGAAAGGGAGAGGAAACTTTGGATCCGTACACCATGAATATGCCAAAGGAAGTGCAATGAAAAGTGTTATGTAAGTCATGTATTGCCTGTTCTCTTGGAAAGACATGTTGTTCAACTCACCAAATTTGATTATAGACCTGCAAACAAATTGGGCATAGATTTGCAAAAGTTGAGATAAAGAGTTAACTACCATGCATTAAGGTTTATTGATCCAATACTCCATATGGGTGAAAAATTGGTTCACCAGATGATCATTAAATCACATTGCACTTGAGGCTTGAACCTAATACGCTTGCATACTCGAGATGCTATTATGGTGCTAGAGAAAAGGAAAGGAAAGAACTAGTTGCAATACAGAGGAGGTGGAAAACTTTACATATTAGCAATCCTAATAAGGAAAGGAGGCATGGAAAATGCCCACTCAAAGAAGCATATCGCACCTTAAGGGTAAGGTGCTTTGAAGAAAAAGAGTTTGTTACAGCTCGATTTACAGTGACTATAATGGACCGAAACCATAGTGGGCTTGGATAGGTTGTTGGAGTTGGCCTATAGCCTTTAGTATGTAATTAGCTTGGTAAGTGGGGGTTGGGGCCTTGGCCCACTTTTCTACTTGTTATGCCTGTTATGCTTATGTCCTTTTCTTTTATTTTAGTATGTTGGCCTTCAGCTCATGAGTTACTTAAATGAGTTTGTTAGTATATGTATTGGAACGTCCCTATTGTAATGGCATGCAGAAACTTAATAAAAGTTATTTTTCTTTCTCATTCCTCAATTTCTTCTTGTTCTTCTTCTAGAGGTGGTCCCCTTAAAGTGAGCTTTCCTTTTTTTTAATTTTGCCAAACACTTGAGTTGTGTTACAGAAGTGAGAATAGTGTCATTTTATGATGATGATGATGGATATGAATCAGGTGTGAGCAAGAAATTCATGTATGTTTTTATTGTAATTATTCTCCATCTTCATCGTCATCACCTTCTTCGATGTTGTGAAAATGTGAAAAGACAAGCCGAACAAGAGGAAGAGAAATCTCGTAAGGATATGAGTAGATAGCTTGCTTGAGGTGGAAGTGGTAACGGAAGTTGGACAGTTTAATTTCTTGTGTTGGTTAGCTATTAATGCTTTGATTATATACACAATTTTGCATTGTCCCAATTCAAGAGATGTTTTTATTTTTATCATGAAATTTCTCTCTTTGACTAATGTTGGACACATTAATTCATTAATAGGATAATAGCAGTCTCAATGGCTTATCTAAAATACAAGTTTTTTACAAATATCTCACGGTTCACTATTCTCTAGTCTCTTTTCTCTTTTCCTCCCTTTTATTGTCCTCCTCTCAATCGGCTTCCCTCTTCATTGTCGTGGGTCATAGCCAAGTCGCAATCTACTACCATAAGAGCACAACTTGGCTATAGGTCTCTACAACCCAAGATCATGCTTGTTGTGGATCTAGGAGTTAAAACACTTATAGCTACGACCATGGTTCTGTGAGTTTTATAACTCACAATCATGGTCGCTGTACATAGATCTAAAGATTTGTGTGGTTTGTTGAGAATTATTGTTGTATTGGTGCAATTTTTTTGGACTTTTTGTGAAAAATGGTTTGTTGAACGGTGGTGGCGTCAATCCACCCACCTGACAAGCGGATGCTGATGGTTAGATATATGGAAGGGGACGAGGTGCGGGGGGTATTTGGTGTGTTTGGGTGTTGAGAGTACCTCAACACTTCTCAACATAGTTCACTACTATTCATTACTTTATTATTATTTTTTACCTATTTTTTACCACTATTCATTACCTTTGATTACTATTCAATATTCTATTATTGATTTTCACATACTTTTTCATACTATTCACAATATATCTCAACACTTATTAACATCCAAACCTAACCGTCACCCTGCCAAGGTGGAGACACGGTGCGAGATGGGTGACTACTTGTTCGTATAGGCTAGGTAACACCCTTAAAAATTACATCACATTGTATATGGGAAGATATTACAAATATAAAAAGATATGAAGATATTGTAAGTTTATTTGTAGTTAGAGGAAATTCATTTGATAAAATAGAAAATTTGAGTTTTGGTAATATATTTTATAGAGAGGAAGTGTTACAACCACAAATAGATTTCATAAAAATAAACTTACAAACTGAATGACTTTATATGATACAATAAATCTACTTTACAATAAAAATAACTTTACAATTTGACGTACTACATAAAGTCACGTTAATTTGTGAAGTTCTTTTGTGGTTAAAGTATTTCTCTTCTAAACAAGATAAAAAAATCATCACTACAAGAAAAAATATTATTTGCGACTATTTTCATTTCCAGTGATAGAATTATGGTGGCAAAAAGCCTATTCTAAAACTTTGGGAAAATGTTTGTGTCAATTATGAACAATGCATTGGGAGTGTTCTAAGCTACCGTGATTTATGAAAATGCTTGGGAAAATGCATTGGGAGTGTTCTAAGCGACCGTGATTTAACAAGAACAATTGTCACTAGGTACTAATCTTTTTCCATATCATGGGTGCAAAAGAGATGAACTTTGCTTTCAGTTTCCTATAGAGGATAAGTCGTGTACAAATTATAAGATGGTTTTCCTGCATTCTTTCATCTCATATGTCCTTCTGTGCATATAATTGATCACATCAGTACACGCTGCAATGGCTTATGAAATGATAGTATATACTTCATGGGGGAGCATATGTCTGTATCTGTCTAAAGATTTGCTCGAAGCTATCAGCCGCATTATTCTCCAATGGATGTATGTGAATTCCTTCATAGGTCGTTACCACAATCTCTTCATCTTTTGAAAGGCGTTGAATTTGCTTTTTAACATTGCACCCTTTATGAGTACACCTATAGTAACTTCTGCAACAGATTGAAACAATTACTACTTATTTTCTGTATCGTGGTATTTATATTTCGAAATTGAGTACTGGTACTTAGGTGTCTGGAGCCATTTTGTTCTTCATTAGTAATATGCATAGCAGCTTTAACTTTATGCAGAACAAAGACTACAAGACGTACGTGTTGACTATGTACGCAGAACACAACCATCAAATACATGAGTCGTCTCATTACCCAATTACAGGAAGCATTCCCATGTCACACGGCCTACCCCAAACTCATGTAATCCGGATTGGGTAGAATCTAAAAATACCCGATCTGAACTATTCATCAGGTCTTCAGTACTCGTGGTTCTAAAACGTTATAGTTGGAAATGAATTGATCAATTTAAGAATGAACCGCAATAGTCCGAGAGATAATTAAGGAATATTATTGGAACGAGAAATTATAGGCCAACAATTTTATGCACATAGAAAATTAACTAACGGTTTCAGCACAACATGAATGATGTCAGAAGAGGCCTAATCACGATTTCTTTCTTGGGGAGTTAATTAATGACATCCTAGTACTTCATAAACGCTAGGAAATTAAAACTATAAAAATAAGATCTAATGAGAGCACGGTTCCCATGTATATGACTGGACGAGCTGGAAACTACTTGAAATTATATATATTAAGAATTCAATTAAAGATTAACCAACTTAGACATGATCCAAGGTTGAACCACCATTTTCGAACCTAAGCTACACACCAAACCCCTTGCACAGTTGGGCTATGAGAAACCAATTAAATTAAACAGATCAACAATGGATGGACCAAAAGAAACAACCATGCATGAGTGCATAGAAAGATTCGGACTTGACACATGATGATGAATATATAATACAGGCCGCACCATGCTCGAGTTTCAGACCAACTTCCAATCGGAAAACGAGCAATTCTGCTCATGATGATCTTTCTTTACTTGATGATGTTAATTTTACCATGAAGTGGGTATATGCAGTACCTTCATTACAGAGAATGGAGGGACTACTACGTACTAAGATTTCCAACATGCATGTCTACTCCATACATGAACAAAAATATATAATATAAGCCAGAGTGAAGTAGTGAACCAAAAGATGATCACAAAACGATATATACAGACCTCGGGAATTTACTGTTCTTTACTGCCTTTTGCCCATATTTCCTCCAACGGTACCCATCATCAAGTATATCAACCTGGCTCCTTGTTTGAAACGCATACCGGTGCATTCTACCCTCCTTGTCTCTTTTCTTGCCTGACTTCACCTTGCTCTCGTAGCCAGAAGACCTACTACCACCCTCAAAAATGTTTTTATTCGTAGTTTCCAAAGGTTGATTATTTGTTCCAACTTTGATCCTGTCTGTGCTATTACCATGAAAATAAGTTGGAGGACCTTCCATGTTTAATTAGGAAGTAGAAAATATATGATGATGCTGAAGATCAGCCTGCAAGAAAATAAGTTTGTTCTGGTTGGAGTGATAAAATTAGGTTGACTGTCTTTCTAAGGGATCAGAAAGGAAGGGGGTTTAATTTGTTGTATGCAAGTGGAAAAGAGCCGAACGTGTGGAAAAAAAGGTGGGCGGCGGAATGGCGAACGTCCAATTACAATGACTAGGGAGAAATTCGAGGCATGGAAAGCTAAAATACAAAAGGTCGAAGCATCCACCACGTGTTGGAGAAAAGATTGTCGAAAACGTCACGCTAGCAGACAGCAACAAGGAGCCTAGCTAGTTATTTTACCACAAATGAGTGGCGTGCTAGCTAGCTAGCTGTAGCGACTAGCGAGGAAGAGGAATAGGTCAAAGTATAAACACACGTACAAAGATGCTGGTTTAATTAGGCAGTTCTGCCTGATTATTAAAAACAATAAAAAAACACGATAATATTAAAAACAATAAAAAAAAAAGGCGGAAACACAAAATGAGAGAGGGAACTAAAATCAGAAAGTATGCTTATGAGATATAGCTTCATCCTGTTTAAACAAACTATACGAGGAAGACATTGGCACGAAGCAAAAGACCAAAGTTCTGTGCGGCTGGGCACTAGGAGAAGACGTTGGCACAGAGTAGATCAGAGGCAACTAGCGATGAGTTGGGTTGCTCACGGTGTAGACCACTCGGCGTAGCTGGACTGTTGAAAACAGAGAGAGAGAGAGAGAGAGAGAGAGAGAGATGACAGGGAGAGAGTAGACCGAGAGATAGAGAGAGCAACTGAAGCTTACGGAGCTGTGCATGGCTGAGGGTGGCGGACGGGGAGACTTTGGGTAGTGGGGTCGCGACGTGGAGGTTGCTCTCAGTGGCTTGCACTGCTCCTCCTTACTCTGTTTTCACTTCTTAAAACAGAGGACATAATGGAGTTGTTTCGGCTGGACTCCTGCTGAACGTGGTGACGGTGATGCATTGATTTTGTCCATGATGATGAGCTGAAAGTGATCTTGCTACGAAGCCGGTACCATGAATGGAGAGGGTGGCTAAACTACGACTTGGTAGCGGCGTGTAGTTGAGTGGCTTCCAGCGTGGTGACAATGCCGTTGTGCATGGGTGGTTGCTTCCTTTGACCTTGTTAACATGAGGAGTTGTGATGGAGGTTGGGTAATAGCATACAAGGAGTCGGCGTGAACGTTGGCAGTGAGAGGGTAACGGTGTGGAGATGGTTTGTTTTGGTTATGAGAGAAATGGTGATGGTTGATCTTTCGGCATTGGTTGAACGTAGACGGGTTGGACTCGAAAGAGGTGGTCTAGGTTGGCATGGAGGAGATCAACGTGCGGCAAGGCTTCGGGTTAGAGAGCACACATGCTCTGTTTCCTTGCTTGAACATAGAGAAGACGATATGAAGGAGATGTGAAGAAGAAGATGAGCTAAACGCGTTTCATTATTACAAGTAGATGGACGTGTACGCCAGAGGTCCCCAACCCCGTGTGCAAATAGACTTTTTCTTAATTAGGTGATCAATGTTTGTGCGTGTATATATATATATATATATAATATAATATATGTAAAGGGTCGCATTGTTCACCTCACCTGAAATGATATTAATGTTTCTTTTGTTATGAAACTTATGAATTTCATTAAAAGTTACAGCGATATATATAGGAGTACAAAAGCTACTATGCGTTTGACGACTAGCACTATGCATTTGACGGCTAGTTAAAAGTGGTCATACAATACAATTTGAATTTGTTTTCTAACACTCCCCCTTTGGATGACCACATATAAAGAATATGCCTCGTTAAAACCTTGTCATGGAAAAACCCAGTGGGAAAAAACCAATGACGAAGGAAAAAGAGTACAATATTCTGTATATCGCCAAGTGCTTTAGGATTGCCTCATTAAAACCTTGCAAAGGAAAACCCAGTGGGATAAAACCTTAGCGAAGGAAAAAGAGTACAATCAGCACAAGTCTTCAAGACTTTACTCCCCCTGAAAAGTACATAATAATATATCTTCAATTCTCCGCATTCCAATGTTGCAGTTGGTAATGCTTTAGTGAATAAATCTGCCAGATTATTTCTTGATCGTATCTTCTTGACATCAATTTCAACTTTCTTCTCATGAATTGCAATGATCTTCTTGTGTGGATCTGATAGATAACTCGCATCTGTATATCCATCTAATTGTGGACTTGATCCAAATAATCACATATTCAGGGCTTCAATTGAACTGGAGATAAGGTACTTCAGGACCTAGAATTTCTCCATCGTCTTCAGGACGAAATGGATTTTTCTGCTCATCAAATTATCGAGCAACCATTGGAGTACTCAGGACTTTATAGTGAAATTCACCATATTGATCCAAGATCATTGAATTCACTACTCTTCTGGAGTTGTGCTCTTCTGGAGTTGTACTCTTCTGGAGTTCTTGTAAATAACATAATTACTAGAGGAGTTATCAAAATTAAGCCGCAAACCTCTATATTCAAAAACGGTGGCCATCTTTTTAGGCCAGACAAGCATCGCGGGATTTTACAGTTCTTATGTACCTGTCAGGCGCCGAAAGGCTATAATGCTACATCTGCTATCAGGCGCCGCAGGGCTATGATGCTACGCCTCGTCTCTTGTAGAGAGATGCTTCACGAGGGATGCCGTGAAGCAATAGAGGTGCTTAGTTTTTCTCTATAAAAGAGATATTCAGCTCATCTTCATTCGCATCTCATCTTCTTCACTTTTCTATAATCATACTGCATTTTTACTCTGCAATCTCTTTCTGCAATGGCTCAGCAATCTTCTCATGGCCAATATATAAGGTATTATGCACCTAGCTCATCAGCTGTTCCTGCTTCTACCACAGGTGCTAATCTGACTAATAAGTCAGATGTTGAAGCTATCTATGAGCTTGTAAATCTCGGTGCCCATTACTCTTCAACTATTTATGCATTTTCTCAGAAACTACAATCCAAACCTTATGATTTGGACAAACTCCATGAGAAAATTTCTATCCTTCAGCGACTTCTTCAGGAGTCTAACGTGAAGATAGAATCAATAAAGCAAGAGAATAGAAAATTAAAATCTCTGCTTAAATCTTCTTTTAGATTGCCTACTCCTTTAGACAGAGATGCCATGCAGATTCTTGAAGAACAAGAGCGTTTAAAGAATGAGGCGAAATGCCTCAAATTTCTGTAATTTTTGCTTCAAGATAATAAAATTTCACAAATATTCATATTTGTGTATCTATCTTCTGGTAGCTATTCTGTGTGCTCCATTTTATTTCTCATGCACATTTATCTCCCCCTTGAAACCGAAAGGGTTTTATATTTCAAATTCTTCTGATCTCTTCAGGAGTTTCAAGAAGATTTAAATCATCAATCGCAATAATAACAAATCCGGAATTTCTTAATAAAAACACATGGGTATATTGGATTATTTTTCAAATCCTTCTTTCAATAAATATTCGCTAATGCGTTTATACCACATGCGTCCGGATTGTTTTCTGGATGTACTCAGATAACAAGCTGTAAGCATTTTATATCCTTCAGGGATTTTCATATATATTTCTCGATGTATTCAGATTAGATGCTTCAGGCATTTTATATCCTTCAGGGATTTTCATATATATGCCTTGGTCTAATGACCCATATAAATATGCAGTGACCACATCCATTAACTGCATATCCAATCTTTTTGTGATTGCATCTATAACAGTCTGCAGTTTTCATGAGCTCTTCTGGAGCCTCATAATCAATCCCTGATTTCTACAGTTTTATGAGCTCTTCTGGAGCCTCATAATCAATTCCTGCTTTCTGCAGTTTTCATTAGCTCTTCTGGAGCCTCAATAATATTTAAATTATCTATATAAACTGCAATAAAAGATAATATAAATACTGAAAATATATTGAAAATAGCATGTTCCACATACGTTTACCTTGCATTAGATCATATAAGGATTTTAAGACTTGATAGAATATGTACTTCAGGACTATATGCTTCATGCATACCCAAACTTTTGGTAACTATCAAGTTAATACAAATCTCAATATGATCTCTTTAACTTCAGAAACATATCAATATTATTTCTGCAGGAAATATATTCGTGATTTATATATCACATTTTCATTTCCTTTATACAAATACCCACTGATATTCAACAAGCATCACCTCATAGGTGTTTGGACTTCAAGTCCATATGCATCACATGATAACAATTCTGCAGGAATTGTTTATTTCTATTTTGGCCAATATTTTACGTCGGTATTCTTCGACGGTTCTGAGCTCACTTTCTTTATTACTTCTGGTAATATCAAATGCCATCTTATATGAAAATACGTTGTCGACAACGGTTTTATTTCTCTCTATAATTTCTCATTTACTCATGAAATGTAATATTGAGATCTCGTTATTTTCAGGTACCTGTCCCTCTTCAAGGGAAGACATTTCATGAAAACCTCTTCAGGAGGTACTCTTCAAGAGTATTATACTCTTCAGGAGTATTCATTATGAGAGAATTTTTAGATGGACTTTATTGCTTGTTTTGTGGGTACGGCCTCTTCAGGAGCACCGATTTCTTTTCTTTGTGCTTTTCTCTTTCCGAGATGCTTTATCATTTGTATCAATAAGTCTCACATGCTTTCAGGCATGTCTTATATTCATTAGACTGCTAACTTTCTTAATTGCCCTGCAGGGACTTCAATCCTCACTAGGATTTTAGCAGCTAGAATATGAGACTTTTTATCTTATTGCATCCATAAATTAATTATCATATGAACTTCCAGTTCACCTATGATAATCAAGATAACGTCGAATTATTTCATCTTATTTGCTTCTGGCAAATTTTTTCTTTCCACTTCTGGTGGTAAGACTTTATAGTAAAAGAATCTTCTGGTTCTTTTATGGACGTCCATATGAAAATCATTCGACTTATCGTAATTGATTTTGGATGATCAAGATAATCATGAAAAGATACAAATATTCTGAATCATATCACTTTTGATTCATCAACATAATATCATCTCAAAGAGAAAGCTGATAATATTTTCAATACGAGCTTCTGGCTCGAAATCATTGAAATACTATAAATATATTCATCACCACGTCCAATCTTTTGGATTCTTTGAAAACAATTCGTCATTCTCTTCTGGGAATGATATAAATCCAATTTCATTCACTTCAGGGAATGATGTGGACTAGTAGGACGTGGCTCATGATTTCTTAGCAAAATCTCATTATTTTGCTTAACCACTAGAAAACCAGATATAAATTTAGAATATATTATGAACTTTTGCACTCGATATTACTACTTCAGGAGCACATTCGAGGCGTTCATTTAAATATATATTCTTTAGTGGTTTTTCTCAACACACTTTCAATTATGCAACTTCAGGTGCATAAATCATAATGAGCTTTTTGGTACACATATTGCTCATTTAAATTATCTCACAGAATCAATAGATCCTTTAGTATGAGATACTCAATAAAATTATTGGTTTAAAGCGATCCTTCAGGGATGCTCAATTTCTATTCCGAGATAAATAATTCATAACAAGTATATAAATAAATAAATAAAACTTGTAATAAACATAGAATTTAAACAAGTAATAATAATGAATATAATCTTTAATATTTATTTTAAAAATTGTAAATAATATATTGAAAAACTTACTGAGTAGAAGGTTACTAACTTCTCGATCAAAGAATCTCGTGTTTTGTTTATATTGTCTTTTACCGTTCCTTTTTCTGCAAGCAGGCTATATTTGACCATAATCACAAGCCTACCAAACAGCCATGCGTGACCGTGGAAGCACCAACCCAGCAGCTATGCTTGAACGTCCACGTGTTGGATAATACTAAAAAGTCTATGACAAATCTACCACGTGTAGATACAATCTCATTAAGTAATCCTGTAGGAACATCAAATCCTGACATAAAGCATATATTCCTATTTCCTAATATTTTAAATTCTTTGCATATTGGTACATGGAAGCTAGACTCCTGCTTCACATATTCTTGTAGGTGCCACCGTAGATTGCTTGTCTTTTTCGCATGTAGCAGCTTTATTGCTTGACTTTGCACATCAAGTTGGTGGGACCTTAGTGAAGCAGATTTTATTTGTCCAAACGACTTTAATTTTGCAGACACACATGCTAACCAAAATGGTAGGACCTTAGGGCTAGGGGCTATTATTATTAAAAATGAAAGTATACGGCCAGATTCATGGAATGAAAATGAGGGACTGAAAATGAGGGACTGCCTACCACCTCCAAAACCATTTTTAGAAAACATGGTGCGCTTCTCTTTAGTTCATGGTGGGTGGTGTTGGTGGGTTTTTTTTTTTTTTTTTTTTTTTTTTGTGATCACCGTTTTCACGGTTCTAGTCACACCCGGATACACTCTTACCATGAATCGTCTACCAAGACCACCCGTTCCACATGAAGTCTACAGATGGAGTTTTCGGATGTTTCAATATCATTTCCTCATGATCAAACGTCCTTAAAACCCACCAGAAACATGACTAATCCATCAGAAAACCAAGATCTGGAACAAAGTATAAACTGGAGAGAACTAAAAAAAAATGAAATAGAATGCAACGAGTTGCAACTTTCAAAGCTCAGAACACCAAGAATAAAAACAATATATGGAACAATAAAGAATCAATAGATAGAGACGAGAGAGAAAAGATACTAACCAGATATGAAAAATAGCTTATTTGCATCTTCAACGCGAAACCCATATCCAGCCTTCTCCTCTCAGGGAAATCACTTCTTGCAGGAGTGGATTTCTGGGTCGACGGATGTGGAGAGAGGAGGAGCACTTTTAGATCTGCGAAGAGGAAGAAAAAATAAGAGACTCGTGCTGATAACGTGTTATGAAACTTATGAATTTCATTAAAGGTTACAGCGATATATATAGGAGTACAAAGATTACTATGCGTTTGACGACTAGCACTGTGCATTTGACGGCTAGTTAAAAGTGGTCATACAATACAATTTGAATTTGTTTTCTAACATCTTTTGTGTTGTTTCTCATTATTCATCTCTCTTTATCTTTCGTCAGCCTTCTTCTCCATTCTTTACATTCCACCCCCCTCTTTCTAAAACATTTATTCTCCTGAGTCTCTGCTTCCCCCTCTCTCTCTCTAAAAACACCCTCCATCTCCTTCGCACGTAAGCTAATGTAGGCAAAAAGATAAAAAAGCTAATAAAAGATAGAAGTAAAAGTAAGAGATTGAAAGAAAAGTTTAGAGAGAGAGTGAGATCACAGATGAAGAAAGCCTGCAAATAGAGTGAGAAAGAAGATGCCCAAAGAAAAAATTGCACTTGTCGTCACATCTCCATCTCCCTTTACTTTGTTGTTCATTTATACAAAAGTTCCACCATTTTCATATCTTCAAACTAGCCCTTTAGGATTTTAGTCGACCTGTACATTTTCACCCTTTTTTTATTATTTTTTCAACTCTAGTCTGGAGCTTCTTCAATAGTGCCGAAGTGGGTTGAATGAATTTTCTGATCAAAACCCAAGGTTGTGGCGAAGTGGGTTGAGGGAAGGAATTTCCTAATTACAGTGGCCAAAATTCAAAAAAATAATGGCAACACGAGATATCAATCGCAACCATTAAAATCGAAAAGAAATTATTCCTAATTCCAACCTATCCCAATATCCAACTTTCAGCCAAGGCATGATTCTTCTATGCATATGGGTATTTTCGGCTAGGTATTTGCATTTGAAGGGAATGGATGAAGAAAATGAGAAGCAGGGGGCGTAGACGCAGACCAATGGGGGAAGTTTTTTTCCCTCTGAAATGCACACCACAACAGATGCAGTGTATGGCCTACGTGGCCTGTTTTGATTTGACTCTATTATATGGAGAAAAACATATTGACTTGTGTGAACCTATTCTCATAAATTATATGTTTATAACTGTTTATTTTTCTTAAGTATATTTTGGTTCTTTCTTCTTCTTCTTTTTTTCTTTGGCCATCATCTTTATTTTCATAATACATATTGGGAGGGGTATTTCCTGACAAGGCCCATTCTGGAATACTAGCCCGAGTCCTAGTATTCCAAGATCCCAAAGCCCTGTAAAGGGGTTTGGGCCTCGAGATCACATCAGAGAAAGAAGGATGCATAATGTAGAAACCATACACTAGGGGGATAGAAGGAACCCACTGACTCTAGCCTTCTCTGTTATACTTGGAATTGAGGAATTATGTCAGTAGATGGCACATACCCTGAGAAAAAGGTCTCTAAGTGACTTAGCCATCTCTCGGATAGAGTCCTCACGTGTCCTCCCCGAACCAGATTGATTGGGAAGTGTGAGGAAACTTGAGGTAGTGCCTACTTGCTCTTAGAGATGGGGACAAGCTTCATCCCCAAGTTCTGACCTAGACTTGTTGGACTGGTCCATAGCCTATGCGGACTCCAACTCTACATGAGCACGCCTTCCTGCAGGTTGTTGGACAGGACTTGCTCATGCACCCACCCTATACCTTCGGTGGGAGGAGGTTTACTATGTCCCAAGCTTAACACATTGGTTAAGACCTAAGGCGCAATTATCTCCACTGACAGGCTCTTCAGCCTCCGACTCAGGCGCAATAGGCAGATCCTCCCTGGTCTTCCTTGATACTATCCTGGCCACAGTCTCTAGTGGGGCAGGCAGGACTTCATTAGCACCTATCACAACTATTTTGGCCTTAAGTCTGGGCGAGATAGTCAACTCTTGCCAACCCTCAGTTGACTCGGTCTCGTCCTTAACCTCAGCCGCCCTTCGGTCTTCCTCTTTGGACACTGCATCCCGGGGCCCAAACTTTGGGAAAGCTCCCACCTAGGCGGCCTTGTGCTCATAAGAGTATTTTATGGGGGACTCAAGGATATATACCCTTCTCTCGATGCCCTCTTTAATAGAGGGGGAGGAAATTGTCTCAATGTTAACAAAAGGAGGGGAAATGTAGATTGTGGACTCTTTGGGGTGGTATTCAGGAGAGCTCCATATAAGAGAAGTGAAAGCCTCTCCTGGGCCCGCATAAGAGTCTCGATCACCCTTGCATCATCCCCCAGGACAGGTGAAGACATAACTAAAGGAGCTTGTGAAGGAACTACAGTCAGATGAGCCACAACTAGAGGGACTTGAGCCATCTCAGGGGTCCCTGGAGCTGCCCAGACTACCTCAGTGGCCCTCGCCTTGCTCGACAGGGTAGGCAATGATGCAACCTTAGGAGTGAAAGTCGGTGGGATGGAAACTGTAACCTTCAGTTTGGGCATGGAAGGTTTTGGAGGGAAAACTAAGATGGGAAAGAGGGGCTATCTAACGTAGGCAATAAGTTGGAGTCAAAGCTACTTCCCGCTGGCCCCTCGCCTCGGGGTTTCTTCCCTTTCTCCTCCAGTGGTGGGCTCGGGGGCCGCTTGCAATCTTGACACATTGTGGCTTTTATGGGGACAGATCGATCCTCATAGCAAGTATGCGCAGAGGTGCCAAATGTTGCCTTATGTTGGCTTCAGTAAGCAAGGCATTAGAGTAAACATTGTTCGAGTTCACCTTGGACCAAACTCTAAAAAATCTCCAGCCTGGCCACCTACGCAAGAGTCACCTTAGCCTTTACTTATTTGTTCGTGGGCACGACCCCCCATATAGACCACATTGAATACTCCCTCCATATGGTCTGCCAGGCGATCCCACCCCTTGCTAGATAGGAAAAAGAACCGTCGATTCCATTCTTTAATCTATTGGTATACGACTCCAAGCAAACCACTGCTTGTCTGTGGTGTTACTGAAAATTGCAGGTGCTCCCCTTGTGCTTCAGAATATTGTGCTCCAACAGAAACTGTAATACCCCGATCTCGCAAGGGTCATAGAATTACTTCCTATAACTTAAAACTCACATTTCATCAAAATATTTACAGACTCTAAAATTTGAAGTCATCAGAATACAACAAAATCTCTTAATAAAACCCTCAAATCCTCAGAAGTCTTCTCTGAGTAATCCACTATGCTTAAATAATCATCTGACCTATGCTCCATAATCCTGATCCTTACCTGAATTATTCTAAAATCATCTAAAAAATATTGTGGAGATATGTGATAGTTATCAACAGCTCAGTAAGTAAATGACATATACTAATATATAAACAGGAGCATTTATAGAAATCAGAATGTAGAACAAACTATTTTCCTTTTCATTTTCAGAGTGTTGAAGCAGAAACATGTTAACAAAAATCAGAGCGAAGATTCAAAAATATCCTTTGGCATAGCATAAATGATCATCATTATCATCCTATCAGAACATCATATTAGAATAGAGGCCCTGTATAACCCCGTGGTAGGGTTGTTTATTTGCGGATAACCAAGTAGAACCCGGATAACCAAGGTGTGCACTCAAACAGAGACCACTACTATAACCCGTGGTAGGGTCGTATCCACTAATATATAACTTGTCGTAGGGTCATATCCACTATTATCACTCGTGGTTGGGCCATATGCCACTATTATCACTCGTGGCAAGACCGTAACTGAACTGAGTGGAAACAAAATCAAACTTAGAATTAGAAAGTCACGTTAAAGGTTTTTCAGAAGTCACATCTTATCAAAACAGAGCACTGAATAAAATCATATCATCTTCAGAATCAAAACGGATCCAGGGCATATTCATATAATTATGCACAAAATTTTATATTCGTTCTTTTTTCATAATTCAGAAAACAAAATGTCAAAAATAAGCTCATGTCTGCAACAGTCCTGACAAAAATGCTTTTTTCTTTCATCAGAGTTCATGAGTAATGCTGATCAAATAACTGAGATTGTTTTCACATTTCTTTTCAAAAATAAACATGCATATTTTCCAGAATCAACCTCATTTCATTTTCTTTTTATGCAAAGTCTAGTATAGGAATCCAACGTGGTGACGTTTCGGTTAAAACACTTCAATAAAATATTTTGATATCGATATCGGTGTATCATTTCATAGTCTATATATAGAGAAATTAATTATATATATATATATAAATTATATTTTAAAATAACATCAATATAAGTTTTAAAAAGTTAAAACACATATTTATGAAACTCAATAATATTTTAAGTTCTCAATCCAACTATCCAAAAAAATAATCACTCATCTTCATCACTAAAAAGGGAGTAGGAATTTGATTTTCAGTCATGAGAAAAGTGGATTAAAAAAGTTAAGAAAATACTTTTCAAATGTGAGAATTTGAGTAAAAAATACGAAAAATTCAAGACTTTTACATTAATTACAAAAATACTACAACCATGTCAGTATTAACCAAAACACACCGAAATAGTCAATATTTGATCAAGTAGAAAACACCTACCTCCCTTGTGCTAGTTACTATTATGCAGTGTTCAAAACATTGGTGCGTAGGGCCGGTACTGTAATTAAAATATTAAAAAAAAAAAAAAAAACTGTGATAATTCATTAGTGTAAATGCAGTGTGGCCCATTTCTTGCATCAATCATCATCACCAAAGTCCAGAACCATTCAAAGACCTGCTAATTGAGAAGCCGGCCCATTTCTTTCATAAATTATTAAATGCTGAGTGACCCGGAAACACATTTCCACCATGAACTCCCTTGTGACCCAAAAATTGGATTTAGGTAGGCTATCTTTGCAACAGAGGGCAATCTTTGATTTCTTTGGTTACAAGTTAATAATTGGGCCCATTTGAAACTAAATTTAACGTAGTGAGTGGCATTGAGAAATCGAGAAGTTCTGGAGAGATGTGAAGGTACAAAAACTAGTGCGCTATTCGCAAATTAAACACCACTTGAGAAAGATTTAACAAGTGGGTCCCCTCAACACCCTTTGGTAACATTAAGATAGAGAGTATATAAACTTCTGGCTCTGCCAGTGCTTTAGGATTCTTTTAGGATTGGTGGGTTCACATGAGGCAATCAAATCTGCAAAGTCTTTGTTGTAATTATCAAGTACGTCCAAAGGTGCATGTGTGCATGGGCCTGATCAGTTGCTTTGCTTAAAGATGGGATCGGTGCGGGGTACCTTCCATGTATGAGTGGACCCAGATGGGATGTACAAAAGGCATATCATCACATGCATGGCCAATCAAATAATCTTACCATCATATTCTATTCTTTTCACAGACATGAGTGTCGACATTTCATTGTCTTTTAAGTGCTATTATGGACACGGCTTGGGAAAACGTTTTATGGGTTTGCTTTGCACTACTGCTTTTTGTATATCCTCCCCTAGCTCCTGATCTGGTTTTGGTTTTGGACGAATACAAGAAGTTGCCAAAAAGAAATTGGCGATATTGAGATAAATAGTCATGCTGTACTACATATATAGAACTATAGATCAAGGTGATGTCCCTTCCATTCAATTAAAAATAAAATTGTTTATTAAGCAAAACAAAAAGTAGAGAATTATTAGGTAGTGTGACACTTGGCTTGGCATTCTCATGGTAGAATAATGGATGCCAGAATTATATATAGAAAGCTGCCAACTTTTGATCTTATTCATGAAACTTTACGTACGTATCTTGATTTGATTTCTTCTTTATCCAAGTCAGAACGATGGTACGTGGTACTATACACTATAAGAAAAATGAATTTTTACGATCAATTAATAGTAACCAAAAGAGTATTTTGATTGCTAATACTCTTTTCGTTATTATTAATTAATCGTAAAAACTCGTTTTTCTTGTAGTGATAATATAATATTCTACATTATTTCTCTTTCTTCTTAATAGGTTTGGTAGATGAGATATAAAATTTTCATTTTATTTTATCTTATTATTATAATTTTTTTTAAATTTTTACATAATATATAATAAATAATTTAATTTTTTCAAATCTCTATTTAATTTTTTCAAATTTTAAAATAATAGTAATATTAAAAAATAATATTTTATTTAATTTTCAACTTTCATCTAAAATAAAAAATTTTAATCTTACCATCCAAACCTAGTCCCGTTAAATTGTAAAAATCATTTAAAAGGGTTTGTAGGGCGCTTTTTTCTTTGAGAGAGAGAGAGAGAGTTCTGGAAAATGTGAGACATTAGCTTACCACTTCACATGTTGGATTTATACTTTCTCATCAGGTAATTGACTAAAATATGCGCTTGAAAATTAAAATTAACTCTTTTTTATGGTAATTAAAAATATTTTCAGTACCATTCTACGTTACCACTTTCAAGTGGCATGGCTGGGGCAGCCAAGCACTTCTAAGAAGAGAGAGAGAGAAGCTGCAATCTAATCCGCCGATATGGCTGATCATGTCATGTGCTCAAAATCTTGAAACTAAGTATATAGATTGAAAAAGAAAATTTCTACGACAAATCCAAATATATATATAACTTTATATATATAAAGAGCTAGCTTATCTAACGGAATTTTTTTTATTTTAACTGAAAATCTTGTTTTACTGTTAGTTTCATTGTTCTCGTTAAGTATCATTTAAGTCACCGTTTGTGGCCATTTATATTATTTTTCCATTTGAATTCCAGCACCAAGCGACTCTTAGTATTCATCGCTTTCACTTCGTCTTTCACATGAGAGTTACCGATGTGCCTCGTCAATAGCTTATACCAGCCCCCAAGATCTCTCTCGAAGTGTTCAAATCCCTCATTCAACGTTGCTCCAAATCTCTCTCTCTCTCTCTCTCTTGTGCGCAGCCGCTCAGCTTGATGGCATATTCGCGATCACCCAGTACCTCCTCGGTTTGCTGTCTCGAGCTCCCTTTGGTGAGCAAGGCCTCCATCCCATGTCTTCCATCTCTTGTGAGTTTCAGTTTCCCTTCAATAGATGAGTTTCGATCCTCCATTTTTCATCTTGAGTAGGAGCTAACAACCAAAGTAAAACCTAACTTGACTCCATTGAAAGCTTTGTTAGGTGATAAAACAAAAGCGAAGGCCAAGAAAAATGGGAAATCATTAAGAAGTTGGACATTAACGATAAGTTGGATGATTCGCAGCTGTGCGGGACTTATGCATATGATATTTATGAGTATCTTTGCCAAATGGAGGTAAAATGGTGTTTTTATTCGTGGGTTATGTGACAATCAGAGCAATCCAATATGATCAATATACTCAAAAGATCAGCATTAAGTAGGGTTAGTTGTCTATAAATAAGGAGAGAATATTGTTTGTTGGCTAGAACTCCCTCAATCTCTGTGATAAGTTTCTGACACGTTCACTCGATGATCACATCTTATGAAATCCAAATTAAGCTTATGACGTACGGGTCAAATTAACAATGGGCCATATAACTGCCACCTGTTGTAAGCTAAGTGGATGGTTTTCCCCCCTTAGAAAGCAACCTACGTGTATGGGTTTGATAGTACCATAACAATGTGATTTAGCAAATCCTGTAAAATTAATTAAGAGGGATTTTGTTCCCCCGACGTTGGTACGTACTAGTATTGAAAAGTGCATGAGCAACAAAATGAAACTTTAGGTCATGAAGATTTTTACATGCCGAAAGGTAAAGGTGACGTCTATGATTACTTTTGCCAAATGTCCTTAATTTAGTGAAAGATTAGGACAAATCATCGCTAAGATTTTCATAGTCGATGGTAGACAAAGTCACGTGGAAAAAAGGAATGAACTCCTATTTCGAAGTAACTTCGGTTTCAAAGGAACGTACGTTCAACGTTGTAGGTCCTAATTGAGAGAGATTTGTGAACTGGTCATCCTTTACCGTGGAATGCATGCAACGTGAAGCTGGGTGTCTTGCCATGATAATTACTTCTGCATATTTATTAACATTTTTTTTTAGGCAAATGCTTTTTTATTTTTTTAATAAAAAATATTTATTAAAACCTAACTTTTTACGTAGTAAAATCGTGGTTACAAACTTCAACTATGGCACCTGCAAGCTCCTTATTAATTACGCCAAAACACCCTTCTCCATTTGAGGTAACTCATTCCAATTATAAAAAATACGAGACTGTCCTTGAGCTCCTGATTATTTTGCCAAGCTGTTGGCAACTTGATAAACATAATATTGGACAATAACATTACTTCTACTTTTCAGCTCTTCAAACTGTTCACAAGATAACTCCCTCAAATGGTACCAGTACGGACAATGCTCTGTGTTCTGAAGCCATCGGACCACCACTTGGGAACCAGAATTAACCTCTATCCGCAAATGGTTTAGTTGGATGCAAAGTTTTAGTCCTTCCACAACTGCTGATCTAACTTCAGTTTGTTATTAGTACTGGCTTCCCCATAGAAGGAAGAGAAAGCAACCAGCCAGTAGTTTCCCATGCTCGATCATTTGATCTCACCACTCCTCCTCCACCACAATTAGCACCGGGGTTTCCCAAACAACAGCCATCAACATTTAGTTTAACCATACCCTCCATTGGCCTGTTCCGAATCGAAGTACTACAAAAGTCTAATATCTGGTTTTATGACTTCCACATGCAAGAGGTAATCCAAGTTGTTCCATAATACGTTTATCAGAGTAGGAGATAGATGATTAACCTTACTAATTATTTTAAATAAGACACAATCTAAGCCAACATCCACATGAACTTATCACTGACGCTTCTCATGTTACATATTTATTAACTTATTATCATTATCCCTTGCCAAAGATATATATATAGGACTTTGGTACTATTTCTGCATAATTGATCATGTGCCATGCAGGCGCCACCAGTACTCATAAACTAGAAATATCGATCAAATTAATAACTGATGAACATGTTTTCCATGTGACATAAGTCATGTTAAGTTTTGAATGTCGGGGTACTTTTTTTCTCATTTTTGAGACAAAAGAGGAAAGGGCGTCTTGAAAATTGACAGTACGTAAAATACTATATAAACTAAGTGATCCTAGCTAGTAGCGAAAAAAAAATGTGATCATACTAACATGACCTGCATACCCCATGAAACGTCTAGCTAACAGAATCACTTATGATGCCGGGCCGATTTGCAAACGTTCCCTCCGTTGAAGAGGAGGGAGGAGGCCCGCGGGGCAAGCCCCTCCAAAGTTCCTATATATATGTATATATATGATGATAAATTTTCTGGTAAGGTTGTGGTGACTGATTAGAAGCCAATAGGCCACAAGATCCAACATATGACCCTTTATCATATACTCCCACGTAATCTCATGCACGGGACTAGACTTAAAAAAAAAAATGGTAAAGATATTTTTTTTTTATCAATTTTTTAATAACTTTTTACTCGTAGATAATATTTAAAATGAGAAATGATTTTTACAGTTATACAATGTGTAAGCGTCGCATACTTTTTTGAAAAAAAATTAAATAAATATGAGATCTACATAAAAAATAATTTTTTAATAATGAATCTCACTCTTTTTAAAAATGAGTGCATGGTACTTACACAGCTCATAATTATATCTAACAATACTTATTTTAAATATAGAGGATGACTTTGTAAACTAATTATATACTATTACAAATTAATATTTTATAAGATATTCCACATAACTAGGCTACAGCGCTGCTCTCATATCAAACAAACTGGTCCACTACTACGATCTGGATATTCATAAGAATTCTGCAACAAATTAGTTATTTACCATGCCTTATTGATATTATAAGAAAATAGAGATGAGGCTGGATCTGCTACCAAATTATTAAAAGGCCACCACTGCAGGCACTGCCAATTAATCAAGAATTGCGCCTGGCTGTGAAAGAAGGGGCTCGATGACGAACTTCTTATTGCTCCTTAACTATATATTCACCGTAAGAAAAACAAACATTTGAGATGGATTATTTGTAATGAGAATAATTATTTATGATAAAAATAGACTTATTTTGATAGGAAATGATCATTTTCACAAAAAATAACTGCTCACGAATAAATAAATTTTTTTATAGTGATTCCCTCATTTTGAAAACTAGAAAACATACGAATTAATTGCATCCATGTGGTGATTTTTTACGCTAGTTCTCAAGAATTATGCACAAAAGCCTCAAGGAAATACACGGATTCCTTTGCTGAAAAGGCCACAGCAACACTAAGAAATGACACAAGACAGTCTGCAACAGAGGCCACTATCCATACTGCTATTATGCCCTAGCCTCACACCATCAGGACTGACACACTAGGAACTTTTATTTGTGGCACTCACATAAATGTACATAGTGCAAAGTTAGTTATTTGTATAGCTGTTATCTTTGTATTTTATTCTTTTCAACTATAGCAGCTGCAATAGGTAGTATATATATGGTTGCAATGTACAGAACAATATAAGGGTTCTTTTACCATTTTAATAAGAATATAATTTTCTCTCATCTTCTACTTTGTTCAATTCTCCTTCCACTCAATATTTAACATGGTATTAGAGACCTAGGTTGAGCTTCAGCTCATCAATCTCGTTGCAAATCCTTTCTTCTCTTCCCAAATACTCAACTTTCATTTAGTTTTCTCAGCTTCTTCACCATGACAAATGATAATGTGCAAGAAACCATCCATCACCACAATCCTTCTTCACCCTTAGACAACCCAAATAGCCCATTCTACATACACCATAGTGACAACTCCCACACTTTGGTCATTTCACCACCCCTTTCAGGACCAACTATTTATCATGGCAGAGATCCTTCACCCTTGCCATTTCAATCAAGAATAAGCTTGGCTTCCTCGATGGAAGCATCCCCACCCCACCTCATGATGATC
The DNA here is from genome assembly GCA_011037825.1 of Carya cathayensis. Classification (NCBI taxonomy): domain Eukaryota; kingdom Viridiplantae; phylum Streptophyta; class Magnoliopsida; order Fagales; family Juglandaceae; genus Carya; species Carya cathayensis. The sequence goes on from QGSO01000175.1 coordinate 1,318,164, forward strand.
CCCTTTACATTCCATGGATGTGCTACAACAACATCATCTGGTCCTGGATTCTCAATTCTATCACCAAGGAGATTGCCTCTAATGTCTTTTATATCAATTCAGCTATAACAGTGTGGGGTAAACTTCACACTCGTTTTTCTCAACTAGATTCAGTGAGGATTTACCAACTACAATAGCAGCCAGCCACACTTGTGCTAGGGCACACAGTTTGTGAGTGAATATTTCACTCACCACAATGGCATTTGGGAGAAGCTCAGCAACTACAAGCCATCACCATATTGTTCATATGGTCACTGTACCTGCAAAGCCCTTACTACAGTTGGTGAAACTCAACAGGCTGACTATGTTTTTAAGTTCTTCATGGGACTCAATGACTCATATGAAAGTATCAGAGGACAGATAATATTGATGAGCCCCATTCCATCACTTTATAAGACTTTCTCCTTGATTTTACAAGAAGAAAGATAGAGGCAAACTCGAGTCATGATGCTTCCTTTTGCTGAGTCCTCAACCATGGCAATTTTTCAAAACACCTCATTCAAAAAGAAAGACAAACCAGAGATGACATGTAGTCATTGTGGGAAATCTGGCCATCTTCGAGAAAAATGCTACAGGTTGATGGGATTCCCCCCTAATTTTAAGTTCATTAAGCCCAAGCAAGGCCAGTTTCCCAACCATGTTCAAGCTCAACATTCTACCAATCAAGTGCTCTCTCCCCCATCGAGGCAAATGAGTCTTTCACATTACCTCAGTTGTTCCTCACTCAGTCTCAAATTCAGAAGTTGATAGCACTAGTAAATGGTTTAGCACAATAGTCAAGCCATACCTCCACAGAAACTCCTCCAACTCCCTCATCCAGCTCATCGCCTAATATCCCTCAGTTGAACATGGCAGGTATATGCTTATCTGCTATTTCACATACTTTATTTTTTCATACCATCATCAACATTATCTCTCACCATTTTTGCTAAGCCTGTGCAAAAAAATTATTAGACCCGACCCGTTCGCTAAACCCGCCCAACCCACTTGATATATTTTAGGTTGAAATTAGATGCAGGTCCAACCCATTCACTATCAGACGAAACTCGATAAACCTGATAACCTGCTAGGTTGTTGGCTTCCACTTTCTCTAACAAAACTCTCTCTCTCTCTCTCTCTCTCTCTCTCTCTCTCTCTCTCTCCATCGTCAACCGCTGCTTGACGCATTCCTTCTCCTCGGTGTCATAAGCAACATCTCTCATATCTACAACCCACTGGCATGTTGTGCAAGTACCCATTTGTGTTGTGCCAACCTGATCCAGTTCCACCTCGTCTGCAAGACCCAGAAAATCAAATAGCAACCTTTTCATCCCCAGATCTAAGGCAATGCCATCACTTTGTAAAGAAGACAGATCTGCAGACGCGAGGAGAAGTGGAGAACTAGTTCATCTTTCGAAGCCCCTTCCATGTGATTTTAATCTGAGATCAATTAGTAAGAGAGAGTGAGAAAGAGATCAAAGATGCTTGAAAAACCATCATATTCGATCATTTTTTTTTTTTTTTGCCTTTGTCAAGTTGCATAGTGTTGTTTGGCACAGCCGCCACAAGAAAGAATTAAGAAAGTGATTCTGCCTCATTGACTTCATCGATGTGTTGAAGCAGAAAGGGTAGATTTTTTTTTTTTTTTTTTGTTGGTAAAGGGTTAGGTTCCTACCTAGAAAATACTCACGCAGTCATTGGAATGATAGGCTAATGGGAGAAATTGTTGTCTCCTTTACTTCTCTTCCATCTAGGGTTTCTAACAAAAGGTCGGGTATACAGGTTCGACTCGGTCTTATTTTATTTGGGCCGATTCGGATCGGGTTGGCGCCTTAAATGTGGTTGTTCGGGTCGGGTTAGGTACAAACCTGGATATTATGGGTTGGGTTGCAAGCCTAGTTTTTGCAACATAATTCCTCAAACTTAGCATCCACAAAATGGATAATTGATACTGGTGCAACAGACCACATAGTCTGCTCCCCAAGCCTTCAATTCTCACCTCAAACACTAATGCTCTAGTTTTACTACCAAATGGCTCATGGGTTGCAGTAACTCATATTGGAATTGTGCAACTCTCTAACTCTATCATTCTCACAGGGGTGCTTTGTATCCCCTCTTTCACCTTCAACTTGTTACCTGTGAGCAAACTCAATCTCAATCCCCATCTTTGTCTAATTTTCATGGAGAATTTCTGTTTTATACCCGACCTTGCTTCATGGAAGACGATTGAACTAGCTAAGATCCATCGTGGCCTATACTATCTACTACCAATTAAGCTCCCTCAGTTCCAGCAATTGTCCAAAGCTTACTCAAGTTTTTTCACTTTCCTCCAAGAGTCATATCTGTAATGCCTTTAATAGGCAAGATTTTGATGTTATGGCACCTTAAACTTGGTCATTTATCTACTCACAGAATGAACTTACTTCATTCTTCTTATCCAGCTGTAATCAGTCCTTTGTCTGATCATTCTCATTGTAATATATGTTATCTAGCTAAACAGAAAAGACTGGAGTTTAAGTCAAGTGTTACTTCCACAAATTCTACTTTTGATCTTGTCCACATTGACATTTGAGGCCCTTATTCTCAATCTTCATTGCATGGACATCACTATTTTTTAACAATAGTAGATGACTATGGCAGAACCACAAGGATATATCTCATGAAATTCAAATCTAAAACACAGTTCATTTTGCAGTCTTTCATCATCATGATCAACACTCAATTTGAAACTAAATAAAATAACTTCGAACTGACAATGGAATTGAATTTAACATGCTTGAGTTCTACAAATCTCATGGAATAATACACCAAAAATCTTGTGTCTACACACCCTAACAGAATGGAGTAGTAGAAAGGAAACAACAACATCTTTTAAATGTGGCTAGAGCACTCCTCCTTCAAACCAATTTTCCAACCAAATTCTGAGGTGATTCTATTTTAACAGTAGCACACCTAATCAATCGAATCCCTTTCCCACTTCTTGCAAACAAATCACCATATGAGATGTTGTTTAAATTTCAACCATCCTATGTTCATCTCAGAGTATTCGGTTACCTATGTTTTGTCTTCACACTCAAAAAAGATAGAACCAAACTGGACCCCAAGTCTAATAAATGCATATTTATTGGATATCCTATCGGGATTAAAGGGTACAAACTATATGATCTCACCAATCATACTAGTTTTGTCTCTCGAGATGTCATCTTCATTGAGTCTGAATTTCCTTTTGCCAAAACAATCACTAAACCTACTTCTCTACTCAATTCCTCTCTTACTTTACCTCCAGCCTTTCCTGACTTTGTTTCTTACCCCTCATACTCTCCCTCATATAGCACAGAACCACATTCTCCCTTACCTCATACAGAATCATCTTCTGAACCTCCAAATGTCACTACACCTACTTCTACTCCTACATGCTCACGCCCATTTCTGAATCAAATAACCTTGAGGTCTCTTCCCAATTGTCACTTGCTTCACCTCCAAACCCTCCATCGTTATAACTTAGGAGATCGGATAGAGTTAAAAATCCACCCTAATACTTGCATGACTACCACTGTCAACTTGTTTCCTCCATCTCTTACCCTCCCCTCTTTACGTATTCCACTGCACACCCCTTACAACAGTCTTTCTCATACTCCAGGCTCTCTCATTCTCATAAAAAATATGCATTATACCTTGCCCCCACATCTAAACCCAAAACTTATGAGGAGGCTATTGTGCATGACAATTGGCAAACTACTATCAATAATGAACTTGGGGCCTTTGCAACTAATGGTACTTGGTCAATTACTTCCGTTCTTGTTGGAAAGAAAGCAATTGGATGCAAGTATGTGTTTAAAGTGAAATTAAAATCAAATGGGAGTGTGGACAAGCACAAGGTAAGACTAGTGGCAAAGGGTTATACTCAGAGAGAGGTCTTTGATTTTCAAGAAACCTTCAGCCTTGGGGCAAATATGTCCACTGTCAAAATGTTTCTTGCTCTTGCTACAAACCATGGTTGGCATCTAGAACAATTAGATGTTCATAATGCTTTTCTACATAGTGATCTTGATAATGAGATATACATGGAACTTTCACTTGGATTTTAGCTTATTGGGGAGTCTCAATTCTAAGGACAAAAAATGATTTGTAAGCTTTACAAATCCTTATATGGCTTCAAACAAACCTTAGGGCAATGGAATGAAAAGTTCATTGCTGCACTTGTTGCTGCTGCTTGTTATCAATCAAAGTCAGACTATTCATTGTTTACTAGAAATAACAAAGATGGTTTTGTTGCTCTTCTATTATATATAGATGATATCATGCTAGGAAGTAGTAGCTTGACTGCAATCAATTCAATGAAAGCTTACCTTCATGATCAATTTAAAATCTGAGACTTAGGGGTTCTTAAATACTTCTTGGGATTAGAAGTGGCAAGAACAAAGAATGGCATTCATGTTTGCCAAAGAAAATATGCCTTAGAGATCAATGAAAATGCTGATTTGATTGGGAGTAAAGTTGTGACCACTCCAATGGAATCAAGTCTCAAATTATCACATTCCTCTAGTGAGTACCTCGCAGATGTGACTGGATATTGAAGATTAATAGGTAAATTGATCTACTTAAGTACCACAAGGCCTGACATTACTTACTTTATTGGTAATCTTAGCCAATTCATAAATAAACCCACTCACACTCACCTCCACATGGCTTACAAGATATTGAGGTATCTTAAAGGCTTGGTAGGACAAGGAATTTTCTTCTCATCAAAGTCTTCCTTGCACCTTAAGGGATATAGTGACTTGGATTGGGCTGCATGCCCTGAAACCAAGAGATCTGTAACTGGTTTTTGCATATTTATGGGTGACACTCTATTTAGTTGGAAGTCAAAGAAATAAATTGTGTGTCAAAATCATCTGTTGAAGCAGAATACATGGCATTGGCACACACCAGTTATGAAATCATTTGATTAAAGGCTTTTTTAGAAGACTTTAACATTGAACATTCACAACCTGCTTTGTTTAATTGTGATAGCCAATTCACAATACACTTGACCAAAGATCCTATATTCCATGAGAGGACTAAATATATAGAATTGGATTGTCATTTTGTTAGAGAAAAGGTGCTAGCAGGTGTGATCAAACCAGTACATGTGCCTTCGAAGTTTCAAGTAGCAAACATACTCACCAAGGCTTTAACAACACATTCTTTCCACTTGTTATTGTCCAAGATGGGCATACTTAACATATATGCCCATCTTAAGGGGGAGTCTCAAGAATTATGCACAAAAGCCTTAAGGAAATACATGGATTCCTCTACTGACGAGGTCATAGTAGCACTAAGAAAAAACACAAGACAATCTGCAACAGAGGCCACTATCCATACTGCTGCTATGCCTTAGCCTCACAATACCAGGACTGACATGCTAGAGACTTTTGTCTGTGGCACTCACATACATGTTCATAGTGTAGAGTTAGTTATTTCTATAGCTGTTATCTTTGTACTTTTATTCTTTTAAGCCATAGCAGATGCAATTGGTAGTATATATATAGTTGCAATGTAGATAACAATATAAGGGTTCTTTTACCATTTTAAGGAGAATACAATTTTCTCTCATCTTCTCCTTTGTTCAACTAATCTCCTTCTATTCAATATTTAACACTAGTCTTACCCCCCCAGAGCCTGCCCCAAAAGGCTAGCTCCAACTATACAATTGTCGAGATCAAACTAAAGCAGAAACAAAAGCAACCTTATATTGAGCTGAAATTTATTGCTCACATAAATACAGTGTACGTTCCTTGCTTATTCACACACAACTAAATCATCGACGAACAATTAATTTAACCTTAGTAAATACAAGAATAAACCTCAGTAAGAGCATTGGCATTGGTTTGGCTAAATCCATCTTCAAATTTGGCCAATATCAACACTTATTTGCATTTGCCTATTCCATCTAAATTCAATCCCCACATTGGATTAGCCATTCATTCTCTATATAATAATAAAATATTATTTTATTTAATTTATTTTATCACATTTTGTAATTCTACCAATTAAATGTTAATAATAATTATATTATAATTAAATCAATATTAAAAAAGTATTATTAAATGTTAATAATAATTATATTATATTAAATTAATATTAAAAAATTATTATTAAATGTTAATAATAATTAAATTCTAATTAAATTAATATTAGAAAAAGTATTATTCAATGTTAATAGTAATTATATTATATTAAATTAATATTTAAAAAGGTATTATTAAATGTTAATAATAATTATATTCTAATTAAATTAATATTAAAAAAGTATTATTAAATGTTAATAATAATTATATTATATTAAATTAATAATACTAATAATTATTATATTAAATTAATATTACAAAAAAGTATTATTAAATGTTAATAGTAATTATATTCTAATTAAATTAATAATAAAAAAGTATTGTTAAATGTTAATAATAATTATATTCTAAATGTTAAATGTTAATTATATTCTAATTAATTTAATTTATTTGTTTGGAATGAGAAATTAATATTTTAATGTTTGATGAATGAGTAGTGGTCTTCCATCTTTAGCCAATCACTATAGCAAAAGTCTAAATTATTTTAGATTTGTCCAATCCAATGTGAAGGGTTTTTGAGCCAAATTATGTAAAATTTAACCAAACATCTCATTTGGCCAAACCAATGTGGATGCTCTAATCAATCTGTTTTTATCTTTTCTGCTTGGAAAGGGGCATTAATGGGAGTAGCTAGTAATTTTTCCTAGTTTAAGTAAAAGTTCAAAAAAGAGAAATGCAAGAGATTATGGGAACCATTGTTTATAATCTTCGCTATTGGAAATTTATACTCTACCAAAATTAAGGGTGTAACCGGTTTAGTTCGGTTATGTTTTAAACATATTTTAGAATCGAATTAGTATATACCGGTTTTGATATTTAAAAAACCGATACCGCACTATTTCGGTCTGATTTTTTTGATCTATTATGTATAAAATTTATAAGTTATAAAAAATCATATAAAAAATATTTTATACAATATATATAAAAAACTTAAATATATATATGAACTGCGAGTCCGATTCGTTCTGTTCTTAAAAAATAGAAAACTAAAATTGGATTGATTTTAACCAATATTAAAAAAATTACAACCCACATCGAACCGAATCAAACCTGGCACCAAATCATCCAGTCTGATTCGGTTTACCCATTTTCCTTTTTAATTTTTTCAACCCCTAACCAGACTGTTATTATAGCCTTAGCTTCCACTAGTACTTAAAAATAATAATTATGTTCAAGCTATAATCCATCGTTATGATCAACCGGATCATAAGCTCTCCTCAAGAATTTTGCAAGGTGTGTTACAATATTAATTATAATATTTATTAAATATTTAATGTTGTTTTAAAATATTTATGTTAGTAATAATAAATACTGAAAAAAGCTTGAAGGAATTTGTTTTGGTACTAATTTATATGATATCAGTATCTGAATAGGTTGCCATCAACGAACCCTTGCTTCGGGTGCAACCATTGTTTCTTGGACTGACGCATACCTTACCTAATTAACCAACCTCTGGGTGGTTAGGGGTAATGATTTCATGCATGACGATTACAAGTAGAGGACATCCTAGCCTTATTTAATGATTTCTTTAATGGTAATCCCCTCAACTCGCTCTATTGCATCCTATTTTGAATTTCTGATCCCTTTTAATTTTGACAAGAATATATATTATATATATTTTGAGGGAACTTATGAGAAGGCTATTGAATGAGGAATATTCTCATCACAAGATTATCTTAAAATTCGAACTTTTAACCACATTGGAGAAGAGAGAACTTATCTTTTGAGCTTAGCCTATATACAAAGTTGATCTCTGTATCACTTACGTAATATATACAGTGTACATCAGATCAAAGTCACATCAGATTGGCCACAAAACACATCACTACTTATCCTGTGAATCAGAGCCAACAAATGTCCCTTCCATATAATAGCCCTATCCCATTCGTAACCTTTCAATATGGAATTAAGGTCAACACCATTTATTGGCCATTCTTTGACCTTTAGGAGAGCTACTTTATCAAATTATGGCCCTTTCATTCATGCTGTAAACAAATCGCCAACTCTTGATCTGTTTGTAGGAGCCACCTTATGCCTAGGGGCTCACGGAAAGGAAAATTCCATATATATCCCTCAAAATTAAGGGAAAAAAAAAAAAAAAAAAAAAAAAAAAAAAAAAAAAAACCTAACTTGAATTCCATATGAAATTATTTGAGTTTTCACAAAATCTGAGAAATAAAATATACCTTTTTTTTTTTTTAAGGGCGCCTTCAAAATCCAAAAATAATATCTAATTATATATGGTTAAGAAAACTAAAAATTATGAATCCAAAGAAATTTATACAAATTTATTGAGAATATGCCTTTTCTTCAAACCCAAAACTTTGGCCTCTAAAATTTGAATATATATTATAATTAAATATATATTTGTGAAAGTTGAATTTTTCTTTCATAATTTAAAAGTCTCACAATTTCTTAGTCTAAAATGTGTCATTTTTTAAATTCTTATGTTGTATTTAGTTGTCGAATCAAACTCAACTCATATCTAACTAATCATTGGTGAGAAAGTTTAATTTATCTCAATTTATTTAATACATTTCAATTTAAAAAGTTAAATCCATTGTAACTTAAAAAAATTAAACTCATCTTAATGAAACCTATAAAATATTACTATTTACAATTTAACTCAATTCATTTCAACATCTAAACATAATTTTAATAATATGAATGGAGTGGTAGATCAACGGCCCCAACTAGGCTTTGATGGGCGCATGGAAACCATCAATGTTGATGGCCTCCACGAGTGAGATTCCTGAGAAGGCCAACCTCAACGAGATCCTTAAAACAGGGAATAGGAATACACCTGATCACGCGAATCGAATTACTTTTTTCTTTACTGGCTTACCTCTAAAAATTTGTTCCCAATGGTGATATATACAATTATTTATTATTCTTTCTGTGATGATTATATGCATTAAATTTCTCACCTAACAGCAAATCATTTCGGTTTCATTCCCTTTCATTTTCGGCCATTCAATTGTTTTATTATATTATGAGGTGGGCAGTTCGTTCATGCTTAGAATGCCATCCGACGGATATAGGTATGATCGGGAGTATGTGTTCATAGATATTGGACATTTTTAATGAATGAAACTCTTAGGATTCTAACAAACGAGGGTTTTAATACCTTTGTATATTGGTACGTTAATCATGATGCCGAAGGCTTTTAGATCAGTAGCTAACTTTGTGATCGACAACCAAATCACATGATATGTTCTTGTCCATAAAAAAATTATGAACTTACACATCTTAGTTCTACCATTAATTTGGACTTTAGTATTTTGATAAATAAAATTTAAAGTCATGAAATTCGTAAATATTACTTAATCTTTTTGAAAAAAGTGAATAAATATAAAATTTATATAAAAAATTAATTTGTTAATAATAAATTTTATTTTTTTTAAATACTAACACGACATTTATACCCTTTACGATTACGACAACATATAACATTATTCAAAATTTTTTTTAAAAGAATGATTTTAAGAAATGAGAGTTTTCTTAAAATTGGTAGTATATAGAGACAATACGCACGTCGGTTTGATGAGGCTGGTTTTTAAGTACGTGCCTGTTAGACATGCAATAAATGTGGCACATGACATTCTTGCCCGCCCGGTATTTATATTTAATACATGACCAGGAAGAAAAGCAAAAGACTGTATTTAATAATAGCAGGGAAGAGATATCCTGAAATAATGCTTTTACATTTATAATTCTCCTAACTTGGCAAGTTACAGCAACGTAATAAAGATGAAATTTAATATCACTCACCAGTCACTGCGTATATATGAAATTAACTGTAACTCATTATGAGCAATGCTATATACAGTTGTGAAATATGTAAACACCACATAATCGCTTTGAAAAAGAGTGAGATTTACGATTAAAAAGTTAATTTTTTTTCATGTGGATCCCATATTAATTTACTTTTTTCAAAGCGACTGCACACCGCTTACACAACCATAACTACAAATATCATTTCTCAACTCATTATATATCTATGCGCTGTTCATGAGGAGGAGGTATTCAACTCACATTCTACCAATAAAATGATATTGCTTTTCACTGCCATTTTGTTCTTATAAATTCCTCGTGGGAAAGAACATTAATATATATAAGGTCTAGTTAAATATTAGCATAATGCTACTATGCCACACGGGCGATATCGCTCAAGTGTGCTGCTCGATAAATTTTTTTTTTAACTTAATGATTTTAAGTGTATTAGTGTATTTTTTTTATTTTTTAAAAATATGTAAATATTTTAAAAAAATGTGAAAAAAAAAAGGTTGAACTAGCAGGACGTCCAGTGGTAAGAGCTGGGTGGCACAATAGCCCCACCCTAAATATTATTATAGCGCAAATTGGTAAGAATAGCGCTATATTCACAAAGTAAATATATAAAATAATCTCACAAACTGACGTGATTTCATTTGATTTATTATATTTACTTTACAACCTGACAAATTGTATCAAACAATATCAGTTTATAAAATTCTTTTAATATAATTCTTTTAAAAGTAAAGTATTTCTAAATTGGTAATCATAGAGATGTTGGACTAAATACATATTCATTCATATTTCAACATTTTTAACTTAAGTAAAAACTAGAAGTAGGTCTAATCCATGAAATTCAATTCCAAATAGTAGTAACATTTTTATTTATTTTTGTCGAAACCAAATTCCCACGAGTATAAACTTATGCATTCCCAAAAATGCCCCCACAAAAAGACAGAAAAAGCATGTAACCTCCGAGCACCATTTGTCTCGAGCATGTCCCTCCTGCAGTTGCACGTGCCCCTTATAAAAAGCCACGTCATATGTCGATAATGGAGATGGTCGAGATGCTTCAGATCTGATGGTCCAGAACCCACACTTTCCTCGAAGAGTTTATAGAAAGTTCATAGTATTTACAGCGAGATAACTTAAACCTACACAGAGTCCAAAACCCAAAAAATAATAAAAAAAAAAAATAGATATACACCAGAGGAAGAAGCGCTTTCAGAGCTTTACCCCATCTCTCCACAACCCAAGAGGCTAGTCGTAGTAATCTAATGGGAGAGGTCTTGAAGAACCCATATTCTTAACCTTGTTTTCATGTTTGTTTCTCATGGTTCTGATATTGGTTTGTATTTGTTTAGGAGGAAAAGAAACCGGAGCAGAAGAAAATGGAGGAGAAAAAGCCAGAGGAGAAGAAAGAACCGGAGAAACAGTCCGAGAAGCCGGCCGTGGAAAAGAAAGCGGAGGAAGGAAAAGACCAATCTGAGCCACCAGCTCCTCAGGAAGTCGTGCTCAGAGTCTACATGCATTGCGAAGGTTGTGCACGCAAGGTTCGACGCAGTCTCAAAGGCTTCGAAGGTTAGGGGGTTGTTTGTTTCTTTTATCCACTCTGAGACAACATTCTTTATTTGTTCGTTTGTTTTCCGAGTCTTTTGGCTGATTGGAATGTGTCTTCTCGTGTATCTGTGTGCTGGGTCAGGGGTCGAGGATGTGATAACCGATTGCAGGACTTCGAAGGTTGTGGTGAAGGGTGAAAAAGCTGATCCACTGAAGGTTCTGGAGAGAGTTCAGAGGAAGAACCACAGGCAGGTCGATCTTATCTCTCCGATCCCCAAACCAAAGGCCGAGGAAGAGAAGAAGCCTCAGGAGAAAGAGCCTCCCAAGCCTGAAGAGAAGAAAGAAGAGGTTTTTTCTTTTATTTTTTCCGTGCAAACAAAATTTTCTGTAGATTTTCGAATTTTTCATCCTTTTTTTAATTTGCTGATTCATTTGAGGCCTCTGGGTTCATTATGTAATTGTTTGATACAGCCTCAGATTGTCACAGTGGTGCTGAAGGTTCACATGCATTGCGATGCCTGTGCAGAAGGAATCAAAAAACGCATGCTGAAAATGAAAGGTATGAGACTTTTTTTCATATTTACGGCTGATGCAAGTTTGGCCTTTTCATCTGTAAATGATTCCGTTGGCAGCTAACGGTTTTGGCCATATTATTAATTTTTGATAACTTTTGAATCTCCTAAAAGAAAAGAGTTTATTCTCTTACCATTAAACCAACCACAGGCGTTTCTTCAATATATTGTTGAAATACTTTGAGAATCCATACTTTCTGGTCCCAATCAAAGCTCTTACAATTTTCATTAATTATTATATAGTATAAAATCACTGAATCACTGCTTTAAATGCACCTTAATTAGATTCTTTAAATCTGTACTACATCAGCCTGTGATAATTAATTAAGAATGTTTACTTTTTTATTTTGGGTAGGAGTGGACTCAGCTGAGCCAGATCTGAAGAACTCACAAGTGACAGTGAAGGGTGTGATTGACCCAGAAAAGCTGGTTGAGTACGTGTACAAGAGGACCGGCAAACACGCTGTGATAGTGAAACAAGAGCCGGAAAAGAAGAAGAAAGAGGAAGCCAAGGATGGCAAGAAGGAAGAGAAAAAAGGTGAGGAAGGAGGTGGTGGTGACAAGGGGGCAAAAGGTGGCGAGGAACAGAAGAAAGAAAAGAAGGAAGGAAAACATGATCAAGCCAATCCAGAGGCAGGCGGAGCCGCAGCAGCAGCACCAGCAGCAGGGGAGGAGATCAACAAGGTGGTGGAGCTTCAGAGTAATGCCTACTACTATCACCCACATAGGTATGCCATGGAAATGTATGCCTACCCACCACCACCTCAGATCTTCAGTGATGAGAACCCAAATGCCTGTTCTATCATGTAAAAGAAAAGCATGAAAAAGTGAGAAATGGTGATGATGAAGATGTCATTGGGAATGGTGAAAATTGTTGATATGGGTAAAAATGGGTGGAGTCGGTGAATGGTAGATTTGGTCGGTGCTAAGCTGCTCTACATGTGCCTATGTAGTTCTTGCTATAAAATATAAAGATCTACAGATTTAACTGTAGAATTTTGCCGAGGCTTTGTACGTCCTTTTTCTTTAGTTGTTATATATATATATGGGTCGCGCTATGTGCCGCCTTCTTATTACCGCTACAGATGCCCGCATGACGTGGCACTACCACGTGGCATATTTTATTGTAAAAAAAATAACCAACGATCAAAAGGGCCTGAAATCCCGTTCCAAACTTCAAATGCATTTAGAAAATTCATCTTCACCCTCCCATCGCCCCCGTCGCCGTCCCCTCCTCGTCGTGCCGGTTGCCATCCCGTCGTTGAACACCTCATGAGTCCTTCCATCGCCGAACATCGGCTCCCTCCTCCACGAGAACCATCTCGTAGCACTGAGCTTCTACCGTCTTCCACAAGTGCCTTCCGTCGCGGCGGCAGAGGTTCTACCCTCCTTCAGTGCCTTCCATCGCCGAACATCGGCTTCCTCTTCATTGTTTCTTTATTTCTGGTAACGTCCACTAGATTTTCCCATTTGATGCGTTATTTCTTCTCTCCACAGGTAGACTTGAGGGATTCTGTGTTTTTTTTTTTAATTTTTTTCTCTCAAAGCTTTTGACTTGCTTTTTAGGGGGTTTGGTTTCTTCTCTCTTTTTTAGTCTAGAATTAGCTTGAATGACTGTTAGTTGTAGTATTTTGTGTGAGATTTCTATGTGCTTTTCCTTTTTAGGTCTTTGAATTGCATCGATGGGTGCCATTACTTGTTCTTCAAAGCTGATTATCTGTAGTATATGATTTCTACTTTCTGTTTTTTTTTTTCCTCAGTATAACTAATTTTGGAGGTCTGGGATATTTCTCATTCTCACTTCCAGGAGGTTTGGTAAAAAGTCTTAATTTACTCGATCCATATGACAATGGCGCGCTACATGGATACGGAATTTGACATTTGGTTTAAAGCGTCGGTAATGTTAGAAAAAAAAAGTCTGTAAAAATCATTACACTTGTCCATGTACACTCACTGGTTAACATCTATAAAAGCAGTGTAAATTCTCTTGGATGATTTAAGGTTGGCAAGAAAGTTTTCCTAGGTTGAAAGAACTAGCATACCAAAATCCTTTCCTGAATAAGAAATTATAAACTAATGTTATACTAATTTTGCTGCCTGTGATAGCCACTAACACAAATTCTTTCCCTGGTTCCCTCCTCCCCTGGTTACCATCATAAATCACATTTTCCCCAAAATCATTTTTTTCATCTGTTTTGGCTTATTCTCTTTGGATGCAAATAGTAAACATGATTATTTTTTCCCTCTTGTTGGATGGCTTTGTGCTTAGCATAGCATAATCCTTTTATAAAAGGTCAAGCAAAAAGAGTTAATTTATTTGCATGAAAACTTAGTCCTGCAGTTTCATATGATAATCATTTAGATCATAAAATTAGTTTTCCAAAGTCCTGATTTTCCTACTGATAAGAGTAATCTTCAAACCTTGAATCATTGGAATTACCTTAGATGTGGCCCTACATTGGAAGATAAGCATCTGACCAATTTTAAGGTAATTGAGAGGTATTGTTGCTAGCTGAATATAACATCCTTAGTAGCTTGATGGACTTTTGTGATTGTACGTATGCATATTGGACGCTTCTGTGAGGGTCATTGCAATTAATCATTTGATTATAGAGGCAGATGAAGCAGAGTTTGAGGCAATTGATTCATGCAAACACTGTTTTGTTTTTTTTTATTGTAATGTATTGAATCTGTTCTGTTTTTTATTGTATTGCACTTTTAGTTTGCATCTCATTTTGGTCCCCTGCAGCTTATTTTATTAAGGATGATGCGATTGGTTTTGTCTGGGTTTTGGTTTACTCTTGTAATATCAGCTTAGATTGACGAACTGTACTTTTTAATATCATTTTTGTTAGCTCCTTTGGGCCATCCAAATGGACTTTAGTTTATCTATTATCAAATTTATGATGACTTCTTTGTTACTTATCTTAAAAAGATATCTGAATTTTTGTTTTGCTTTCCAGATTTTATGCTTCTGAAGTGCTTCTTGTGCTCGAGTATCCACACATGATAGGAGTGGTGTACAGAGACTTAAAGCCTGAAAATGTATTGGTGAGGGAGGATGGCCGCATCATGCTCTCTGATTTTGATGTGTCATTAATATGCTGTGCAAGTCCCACGTACCCTTGTTCAGTCCAGTATAGAGCCATCATGCTGGATATCTGCCCACTGTGTTCAGCCATCGTGCATTGATCCAACCTGCAAATTAGCCTTGTGATTATACGTATGCATAATGGGCACTTCTGTGAGGGTCATTGCAATTAATCATTTGATTATAGAGGCTGATGAAGCAGAGTTTGAGGCAATTGATTCATGCAAACATTGTTGTAATAGAAGTCAGAAACTTGGAAAGTCTATTTGTATGTGGAAGCTCTTTGTATATTGTGGAAGCTCTTTGTATTTGTTGAGACTTTGAATATTTTCATGTACGTGGAAGCTCTTTGTATTTTGTGGAAACTCTTTGTATTTGTTGAAACTTTGAATACAAAGCTTGTATTTTAAGTGTTTGTTTTTAGTAAAAGAGAAAAAGATTGACCTTTTTTTACTTCAGAAATTTGATTGTATGAAAGATGGATGCCACCAGCTATTAAAAACTCGTTAATTATTTGGGTACCGGCTACTAAGCCAGAATACTGTTGCTTCATCAATTTGGAATGAAAACTCTCCCCCGACAATTTTGAGAGGGTGAGTTTATCATGCTAGTGGCAAAAAATGAAAATTGGGGACTAACAAGCAAAAAGACTCATTACCAGAAAGTGATATGTATATGCTAGTTATGTTATACTTGATTAAAAGGGGATGCAACAGTGCACAAGATCCCAAGAATTAAGAATCAACTCAGGCATCTAGAGGAGCAAAAATACAACTTAAATTAAACGAATCATCAAAACATAACTATTTTTTACAACTTAATTAAATGAGTCAACAAAGAGGAACTCCATCAGTGAAAATCCAAAAGAAAGCAAACACAAGGATCACTGTCCCACAGTAAAAACATAACCTACGTGAACTTAATCGAACAAACTAAAACCCATGTCATCATCGGACTCTTCAGCTGGCTCTATTAAATTCTCTTCCTCCTTAGCAGCAGCAGTAGGGGCAGCACCCGAATCAGCAGCAGCAGGGGCAGCAGCAAAAGCAAATTTGCTTGGGTCCTACATTAATAACCAAAACAATTACTTTTACAAGGAAAAATGGGATTTAAAAATCTGCTGAAGAGTAAGAGAAAAAAAAGGAATTTAAAAATTTGCTGCATTCTTGTAGGCGTTCTTGACCATATGTGCTGCAGCTTCTAGTGTTGGGTACGAGAGAGCCAATGACAATGAAGTGACCATGGACAAACTAGCGGCAAACTTCTCAAAACATAACTATTTTTTACAACTTAATTAATTGAGTCAACAATAAGGTTTCAAAACATAAATCTATCAAATTAAATTACTGCAAACATAAGCTTAAAATTCTCACAAATATTCTGTCTTCATCTCTTGTATGACTAAAATCAATTCGTTAAAAGCAACAAGAGAAATGCTAGTTTGCCGCTTCGATAGCAGTCTAGCGCAAACCATGCCGGAACCTAATAAACTTGACAGAGATCAGATTCGAAAAAGTCCCTTATGTCATGGACACCACAATGAGAGATGTTGTTGGGTCAACGAAGAACTTCGAGCTCAAAATGATTGGATCTAAGCTACAAAAAATACAACACAGTAGCATAACTCAAGCAACAAAGATTCTGTCGATGAGGTGAGTCCATGTAAGCTCAAAATCAATTCACTAACAAGGTAAGCTCAACACCAATTCATTAACAACTACCTAGTAGAGATGAAGAATTTTTTTTTCAAGAACACCTATAATTTTTACCTTGGGAGCCCGGCGTGGGATGACTCGTCAGGGAGTGACTCGTGAGGGAGCCTGTTGTGGAGTGACTTGTGGAGAAATTGAATGGTGGTGAGGATGAACTACTGTGGAGTGCAATCGAATCGAGGGGGTGAATCCCAATCAGGGGGCGTCGAGTTTGTGGAGTCAAATGGGGGGCATCGCGAAAGAGTTTCTATGTAGATGAAAAACTCTGCACGAAGATGGGGCCGAGAATGGTGGTCGATGCCGTGAGGGAGGGGGGCAGTGGATGTGAGGGGCTAGGGTTCAGTTCCTTGCACGGAGGAGAAGTTGATCACGCGAGAGCTTATTTGTTTTTTGTCTTCACCATGCCACATCAGGCGCTACACGTCATCAACCACGTCAAGCGGTCAGTTGGAGCGGGCATATGGAAGCGGCAGACTAGCATTATTCTATTTATTAAGGCTTTCATTTGTGGGGTTTTTTATTTTCCTTAAAAAAAAATGGAAAACATTTAAAAGGTCTACTTTTTCACTGTTTCGAACGAGTGGCCGATTGAGTGGATTGGGTTCACAAGTACTGTCCTTGTTAATTTCTATGAAATGAACGTGAGCATCGACTCTCATTTCATATACTTTCCTTGCTAATTTCTATGAAATGAACGTGAGCATCGACTCTCATTTCATATACTTTCCTTGTTAATATCTCTCTTCCATCGGTCTTGAATTAGCGGCCACCAACAAATTGGAAATAAAAACTAATATTAAATAGAAATTTTTATTTTTGAAAAATGATATTTATAATTTTAGATTGTTAAACTTCATATATTATTTTTGAAAAAAATGGATACGTGGTGAAATTACTTTTGTAAGATATTGCTTTCTTTTATTTACGCACAGACTTTGGTAGTTATTATGGATGCGAATTTATAATTCTTAATAAAATAATATTTTTTAAATAATTAAAAAACATCAAATCAAAAATAAAAATAATTTGGATTTTACTCCTTGTAATGAAAGGGATGGAACAACACAACTACAAGTGCGTGGTGTAACGGGAGATAAGATATGGTCCCCGTTTGTTTTCGCCAGCTTGGAGATTGTGAAAGAGATTTTAAGAGAGATGGGAAGGACGCATCATCCATTGAGTGTCAAATTTCCGCATATGCATCAATTAAATACACAATTTTGGCATCGAGATTATATATAATTGTTTGTGGAGATCAAATTATGATGTTGATGACATTATTGGATCTTTTAGCAAATAAATAAAAGTAAAGTAATGATAACAACGCAATTATTATTTTTACGTATTCTACTGATGTGATGGTTGTTAATACTCTTTTCGTTGCTATTAATAGGTCGTAAAAGCTCATTTTTCTTGTAGTAATTATTTTTTTAATAAAATAATTGTTATAAATAATCATATCAATAATATGTATAAAAAATATATAAAATCATATAATATATGCACTAATCAACAATAGGGTGTTGGAGAGATTATTGTAAGAGTTTTGCTATATATAAGTAAAGTTGTGTACTAATTTGTGTACCAATACTGATTCCTTCATATTTAAAATTTAAATTAGTATTATTTTTTATAAAATCTAATTTTTAACCAATCACATTAGATTAATGCACATATTAGTACACAATTATATTTGTAAGTAAATTTTTTCTTATTATAAAGGTAACTCTGAGGGGTAGTTGGTTTTAGGTTTATTTTTTAATAGTCATCAGATTGAATCCTCTCATAATTATTAGAAGTTTACGTTAACTTTCCGAAGGATTAATTGAGATACGCTCAAACTGATCCGGACACCACGTATATTAAAAAAAACAAGTATCGTAAAGGTACGTAATTAAAGTGTTGGATCGATCATTTGAGTTAAAGTGGATTAGCAGATCATGTTTTTTTATAGCTAGCTACTTTAATTTGTCTTTACTCTTATTCCTAGCTGCCGACTGACAACACCGAATAATACAAGAGAGATTCATGATTAATTACAATGAATATGGCCATGACACTAGCACATGCTTTGCCTCTTAAATGGTGTACGTTAGCGTATGCATATGGAATATTGAAAGAATAGCTAGCATGCATATTGCATGTCGAGAGTTGTGCCAACAATATTATTAGTTTTTAAAACAAAACAAACTTCATCATCGCTGGCTACGTACGTACGTATGAATTAGATTATGGGAATGAATTAGCTAAGCTCGTGACTTGCCTTTTCAAAAGTTGATGCCCCCGGCCGGCCTTGTTCGTTGTTGCTGCTCGAGATTCACCCTCCCCCTACCCCCACATGCTAATTTCATTCGTCCAGCTAGCTTTATACATAAATATATATATGGTTTTTGTTTATGCATTTTTTTTAGGTGGGATCATATAAATATATATATATATATATATTATATAATAGCTAGGGTTGTCTCCGTCTAGGCCTTGAAGAATATCAGTCTTTCCACAGTCAAATACAAGATTAGTTGGTACGTAGACGTTTTTCTCCCGGCAGCCTCGAACGTCTCATGCATGTTCCTTCCTCTTTTCATTGACATTCCTGGTCTACATTACGTGTATATATATATATATATATATATATTGACATAACACATTTCATCTTAATAAAACTTTTATTTCTTATTGTTAAGAATGAAGATCCCCTGCCGTAACATAAGGCTTTCCTATTACAGAATTTATTGATCCGTGATTAGTGTAGAAATTCTTTCCATTTATTTACTTGATTCTTTTCATTCATTTGTAATCAATATTTACATGTAATTTCCATACAAAGATGTGTAAATACAACTATATAATGCAATAGACTCACCAAAGCAATGTGTGGTGGTTTTTAAGCATTCTCATGGTATCAAAAGACCTTGCGGATTAACCTCCATCGATCCTCCTCTTCTATGGCTGCCAAGTCCACTCTTCTCCCCTTCAACACCCTTATTCACATGGTCACAATAAAACTTTCCTCTTCCAACTATCTTCCGTGGAAGAGCTAGTTGCTTCCTCTTTTAGAAAGCAAAGAATTATTCGGTTATATGGATGGCACACTTGAGCCTCCAACCCGTTTTGCAACTACAGATTCTTAGACGCCAAACATCAAACATGTGGCGTGGAAGAACACAGACCAATGACTTCTAAGCCTTCTCCTGCCCTCTCAATAATATATATGTATAAAAATGAATGCACATCAAATTTTTATTTACAAATATGTATTTATAACAAAATCATGTCCATAAATAAATAATTAATTCTTATAAGAAATGAAACCATGCATGCATGCAGGCTAATTATTTATTTTTTCTTTTTCCACCCCTGAAATCTCTGGAAAGATATGGTCCCCATATATCCTATCTGCATATCTATCGACATTAATGAATACACCATGTCTTAGTCGCTTTCCTAATCCAGAAGTTATTGTTGAAAGAACTGTTTTGGTCGCAAATATATTACCTCAACTAGTTTTAACTGTATGTAGTTAATTTGAACCCAAACAAAACAATTTCACGGGAATATTCCATATGCATTAAATTCCCACCAACCCCAAGTGAACAACCACTACATGACAAGTGAAGCTTCCGAGAAACCATATCGTGACTAAATAATTAAGACACCTGAAAATTGGACAAGGGAAAAGTTTAAGTTGATCAACTCCTTCAGATCTCAACCCCACATAAAATATTACAACGCACTATGTTAAAAAAAATTATTATATTCGCGAGAATTTATCGACTAATACGTGCAAAATAAGGTCATTTACGTTACAAAATCTGTATACAAGAGACTTCCTCTTTTTTAGCACCTAAAGTCACTTTAATCATTGCCAAAAGAGAGTTCACAAGCAAAGTATCAACCAAGAACAAGTGGGTTATGAGTTGGGGAGAAAGTTGGTGATGATCTGACTGCACATAAATTGGGGCCTCATGTCACAGAGGAACGATGAGTTGTGACTGCACATTGAGAAATGCTACTCATAAGCCCCTACACCACACACCACATATTTTTTATTTTTTTAAATTTTTTTTTAGATTTTTTCTTTTTAAAATATTTTAATTTTTATATTTATTATTTATATAATAAATATTTGATAAAATAAAAAAATAAAAAAAATTAAAAAAATAGGTGGTGTGTGGTGTAGGGGCTTATGAGTAGAATTTTTCCTGCACATTATCGTATTTATCCGATCTTCCCCTCTTATTAAGTACCGGTGATGATGTTGACGATGAAAATAAACTTGGAAACACGGTACGGCTTAATTTGTCTGTAGCCTGCCCTAGTTTTATTTCCACGCCCATGTACTCATGTGGAGGAGTGCTTTAGCAACGTATAAATAAAGGAAGGGTCAGTGTCAGCTCTCCTGCAGTAATTACTCTATAGCATCTAATGCCTGTGTCAGCTTATACCGGGGAAGGAACAGAACAGTGTGCATTCTTGCCTCGTACGACTTGGCTCATGATGCGATACTACCAACCCCATTCATGACCATAATAACTTTTCTGAACTGTCCCAAACAATGATTTATGCTGATCAAAAGATACGACAAATTACATGGACAATGCTTTGGGTGATTATCAAATGATTTTTTTTTAAATATTTTTAACTTTTAAAAAATATAAAAATATATAAACTTACAATCAATCACTTTTTTAATTATTAAAATAAATAAATAAAATATATATACATAAATAAATTTAATAGACATATTTAATAATTATACTACCCTTTAATAGACATATAAATTGTTTTAATAAGAAACACCTTAATTAAAGCGTCTTGTAACCACTAACCTCAAATCACTCCAAATCAGTGTTTTGAATACCGTACCGGATGGCGTACCGGTCAAGGCACTGGAAAGAAATATTTCGGTACCGGTACCGTTTCGGGATAATCGATATATAAATAAATTATATATATAAATATATATATAAAATATATTTCAAAATAATAGTCTATATATGAATAAATTATACATGAATATATATGTATATATAAATTATAAATAGTCCAGTATGAATTAGGGATCAAAAAATGAGATTATAGGTTGAAAAAAAAAAAAGATAAAGGGCCGAAATACCGGCCAGTACGCAGGCCGGTACAGGCCGAAATACATGCCGGTACAGCCGGTACCGGCCGGTACGGCCGGTACGAAACAGATACCATACCTGTACCGGCCTAGTGACCGGTACGAAAAATACCGACCGTACCGGCCGGTACGGTACGGTACCAAAAACAATGCTCCAAATGCGCCCAAAAGAGAGCAGTGCGATGGTCAGATATGTCTATAACATCTCTAATATCAAAGTAAAAAAATATTAAGTGATCGAGATAAAAATACAAGAGTTAAAAGTGGGTTAGAGTGATTAATCTCCTCTTCCGCTTGTTCCTTTTTATTTATGCTTTAGATCCCTTGGAGTATTCTCATTAGTTTACCTATATGCAAATACAAAATTATATATTTTAAAAATTGTCTTTGTTACTAAAAAAATCCTATATTATATTTTACATTTTTTAGCCAAAATAATAATATAATTATTAATCTTTTTCCTAAATTTTATTTTTTATAAATTTTGTAATTAGCATCCACAGTAAAGATGTTGAAAGTAGAGCGGGAGGAGGGAGAAAAAATTAATAAAATACACATATTAGAGAGAGAGTGGGAGGAGAGAGACAATAATTAATAAAATATCATTTATAGAGTGAACAGTGCAACCGCAAAGATGTATTGAAACTATTCATAGTTATGAATATATTTGCATTTGCATATAGATAAACCAATACCAATGCTCTTAGGAAATTTTGACTCATTTGATGTTATAATGATCACCCTTTGCTCCTGATAGTATGACGTTGTATTTAATGTGATTGTCCCTATCAATGACAAGTTGATCCAGGTGCCGCCCATTCAAAGTTCCATTGAATGCAGTTGAACTTGTTGAGGATAGGATCCCGACTGGTTTTTCCCTCATTAATGTCCCATGTCTAGGAGGACGCCATTTATGCTTTCCTTCCCGAGCTGGTATGGGCTTTCACCTCTTACTCCCTAACCCGTTGGCTCGTAGGTTGTAGGCTTTGGCCTAAAGGAATGGGCTTGGCTCGTCCATAACCAAAAATCTCTTTCTAGTTATCTCGCAAATTTCTGTCACGTAAGCGAAGCGGGAATTTATTTTCCCGCACGTTTCAGCTTCCTCATCTTAAATTTGTATGGTCACTGCATATTCTCACGTTTCGGTAACAAGTGCAACAGTCACGTTGACATGTCCCATCAACTTCCCGTTTTGGTTTCTGAACCGCCATCTTCCTTCTATTTAGGTTTTCCTCTGGTTCTTAGAACAACTTCTATCAGCCTTCAGTTTCCTCTTCCTTCACTTGATGCCCTCCTCTCCAACCTTAGTCTTCCCCCATTTTCTGCTTCCCAAATCTCCCATTGATGGCATCCAAGAATGCTTCTCATTGTGAGCTCCCTTCCTATAATGGGTATGGGCAATCCTCAGGCGTCGACCACGCAACCCTTAATGCAATGTGTAACTCATTTGGAATCCCTAATTCCATCATTGTAGAGGTTCTGAAGCCATGTTGCAAAGCCATAGATCTTGAGGGTAACTATGAAAAAGTTTCTCTGTATGCCGGCATGTTTTCACATGGTCTGAGGCTTCCCTTTTATCGTCCAACCTGCGATGTGCTGGACTTTTTGGGCATGGTCCCCATCCAAGTGCACCCGAATTCCTGGAGGATCTTGACATCGTGCTACATGGTACAACGGATGGTCCTGGAGGCTGTTGGGGAGGAGTAACAGGATTTAATAGCCCGGGAGTTCGTTTTCACCCATATGGTTCAGGCACTATACAAGAATATTTGTAACTTTTGTTCCCGACCTAAGTTTTGACTCGCCAGTTTCAAGTAGGCCTGTGCAAAAATTATGATGGGCCGATCAACCCGTGCAACCTGCTTAGATTCAACCCGAAAAAGTCGGTTCACATCAAAATCCAGTTTTGATCGTATCGGACCCGATGAACGTCAGGCCGTCACGTGGAACCCGATATTTTCCTTCGAAAGCCCTTCTACATCGATCCCTAGCCCTGCCCCCTTCTTCTTCTTGCGGTTAATGGTTCTTGGGGATGCGAAAATCATGGATCCGAATACGAGAACAACGGAAATCAAATTCGATGACCCTGATCTTCCTTCTCCCACTCCCACTCCCACCTCTCTTCCTCTCCGGAGCACTCCCCCTCACCTCTCCACCCGCCATCACACTCGACTCTGATTCACATTCCAACAGACACACTGCTCATGACGATGATGAACAAAATCTAGCCGAGCTTGGTCTTACGAGACCCAGATCCTAACGAAGACTCTTGGAGGCACGACTGGCAAAATCTAACATGGATTTTTTTTTTCTGGTGTTCTTCTTATGTAAAAGACATTACTCTCAGAGATCAAACCTATGGCTCTGAGGTAATTTAAAATGGGTTTGTTTCTGTAATGGTGCTGTTGCGAAATAGCTTGTAATAGAGATGGTAATGGTTATGGATCGGTATGATTATTCTGCTTTTTTATCATTCTAGTTGTTTCTGGCTTCGGTGGTTTTCCTTTTGATTCTACAAGGCAGAGGATTGAAACCGATCAGTTGGTTATAGATCGGTAGGAGAGTAAGAAGGCGAAGGATCTGAAGCTTTTAGGTTTCCTACGCTTCTGCAAACAACAATCACAGTTGGTCATAGATAACAGGCAAAGGATCTGAAGCTTCTGGGTTTCCTGCGCATGGAATTGTTCTAGAATGGCTTGGGTTTAACGGGTTCGATCCGATCCAAAATTTACGGGTCGGATCGGGTCGAGTTGTGGTGACCTTTCGCTATGGGTCGTTCTGGGTCGGGCCAACATATGACTTGGGCGGGTCGATGTGCAGGCCTAGTTTCAAGGGGCACCACTCCAATGCCAAATAGTGACAGTGTAAGTTTTTCTTTGTGTTGAGTAAGGAATTGGAGTTCTTGGCTAACGAAGTCGTTGCCCAAGAATTTTACATCGCTTCAACTAGAGAATCGTCGTTGACAATAGGAGGATTGAGGTAGACTTATTTGAGCGCGAGTGGGTTTGCATCTAGTTGGTGTACTCTTGGGTTCAGTAACACTAGGAGGAGGTTTGGATTGATACCCTCTTAACTGAGGCCAATGAAACTTAATGATCCCGGATCTATACCAAGTCGTGGGCCACACTTTATTGAAGAAGGCCTTCGTGTCGCGAAGGATGATAAGGCTATTCTAGGCCCCGACATGGGGGAAGGGGGGGAGGGCCAATGAAGAGGTCTCACCTAAAGGGGCGAGGAGGTCTACCTTGAGTTGGGAGGCATTAAGGTTGGTTCGAGGCGATTCGAACCTTTTGCCCCAGAGGTTTTGATTACATCATTGTCAGTCCAGGACACCCCTTCAACCATGCCAGTTGACTAGGGGCAACATCCGATCGTGACCAAGAAATCGAGGAGTTGGAGGCGGAGTTCCTTTAAACTCTACAACATTCAGAATTTGGCACGCCCAAGTAGCTTGTTGTCATGGGGCATCCCAAAGGGACTTCCCACGCCCACATCGCATCAAGGGCTGTTGATCAGGAGGTCCCATCGACTACTAGGGGTGTCCTTCGTTAAGCGGGGGAGGTTGGCTAGGACGGGGCCAAGGGTGACCAGTGTCCTGTGGGCATTGTCTCCACTACGATTTCTAATGGCGAGGCATCTCTTGATTCCACTGTTCCCAAGGGCCTCTCATGTGAAAACCCCATGATGCTAAGTGAGGGTGAGTCTTTTGCCTTTTCGTCTTCCTCCTGTACATCCATCAAGCAGGACTCTTCCCTAATATTTGCCTTCGAGAAAGCTCCCTAGCATGTCGACTCAACGGTCTCCAGACACTCTCTGTAGTTGGGAGGAGGGGCGACCCACAACGCCAGGTAGGAAGAGCACCCGGTGTCCCACTCGTTCGATGCTCACAACCCATTTTTCCCTCGGGCCACTGGAGGGCTCAGCGTCATGGGGCAGGGATGGTGCTTCTACGTCCCATCCTTCTAGTGCAGGCGCCAATGGGATGAGGGCTGAGGTGGTAAGAGATATGGCCAATCAACTTAGGAAGTATTCTTTCTCCAGTGAGACTTCCCTTTGTATCAATTAGTTGCGATTTTTTTCCTCTTCATCTTTTGTTTGTCTAACTAGTTTTATATTGTAGGACCTCTATCTCTTCACAACCTGGGTTGTGGATGGTCGGGCCAAGGTTGAGAATGAGGTTAATGCCTTGCATCATCTTGAAGGGTTGGCTTACCACGAGGTGTTAAGGCTTAAGGGCGCTCAGAAGCACACCGAGAAGGCCTTTACCGAGATTGAGGCCTACAATGGCCTTTTGTACGAGATCATTAAGGACCTCTACAAGGAATCAACTGACTTTCACAAGGGTATGAAGGATCTTCAGCGGGAGGTATCCCATCACTAGGCTGAAGCTAGCACTGCCAAAGAGGACCTAGAGGTAGAGCAGGTGCTTCACCTGGACGAGGTGAAGGAGGCCCAGAATTGCTGTAAAGACTACGTAGCTTTGATGGAGGATGCCAAGTAAACTATTAGTAGCTCAGACAAGCGTGTTGGCGAGCTCCAGTTCAGAGGGAGATGCTGCAGTGAAGAATGTATGGCTCCAGAGAGACAAGATTAAGGTCGAGGAACAGTTTCTAAAGCTAGGTGAGTCCCATTTATGAATCAAGGATGAGAAGAGGTCCTGTAAGGCGCGGGTGAAGAAGTTGGAGTCCGAGCTCGTCATTTCTAATTACAAACTCCCTAGGCTTTCTCCCCAATTTGCAGCAGTTAAGTAACTTCGTAATCGAGCTTGGAGCCTTGGGTACTCCTGGGGCTAAAGAGGCTGGTAGGGCATATGGAAGTGAGTTCTCATGCAATATCAAGGCACTCAACTTGGCCAAATTTACACCTAGTATGGAGGATCTTGACTCTCTTGACTCCCTAAGTCGGGACTTGATGCTTGACACATTCTCCGAATCTGCTTCCCGCCTTTGATTGTATATATATCTTATCTTTATGCTTTATAGTCTACCCCACAGTGGAGGATTTTATATTGTGTAACCCTTGAAAGTATAATAAATGTGATTTTGGCATCACTTCTTCTTTTAACTTTGCACTTTTGTCCTTCTCGCATCCTGCCATATTTATTTATTTATTTATTTTGCAACTTCTATATTCTTAGTCCCAATTTCACTTAGGGTTTGATTAAGCTTTTTTTATCATGCGTGCCTCCCAAAATTTGAAGTGGGTTGGGATAACTGCTACTGCTAGGAGGAAGATGGACTCGATCGTGCTCGTTGGTGAGAAGAGACTGAAATACTTAAAATAGCCATTCCCTCCTATATTTTTGAGGTACGAGTGCGGAGCATCGGCTTAAGTAACTAAGCGGGAGAAAGACTCGACTGCGCTAAATGATGAGGAGAGACTGGGACACTTGGGAGAGATGTTCCCTCCTTTATCGTCGGGGTGCGAGAGTGAAGCATCAACTTAAGTAATCAGGCAGGAGATAGACTTGACTGTGCTGAGTGGTTAGAAAAGCCTGTGACACTTGGGAGAGGTGTTCCTTCCTTTTATCACACGGGTGTGAGCAAAGTATAGGCTTAAGTAATAAGGTAGGAGAGGGACTTGACCACATTGGGTGGCAAGAATAGACTGGGACACTTGGGTGAGATGTTTCCTTCTATATCGCTAGGGTGTGAGCGCAGAGCACCAGCTTAAGTAACCAGACAGGAGATGGAGTCAACTGCGATTGGTGGTGAGGAGAGATTAGGACACTTGGGATAGATGTTCCCAAATCTATCACCGAGCTGTGAGCACAAGCATCAGCTTAAGTAATCAGGTAAGAGTTGAACTCGACCTCTCTAGGCGTGGAGGAGAGATTTGGACACTTGGGAGAAGTGTTCCCTTTTATATCGTTAAGGTACAAGCGCAGAGCATCAGCTTAATTGACTGGGCAGAAGATGGGCTTGACCATGCTAGATGGGAAGAAGAGATGATGCAACATTCAATCGTGGACACATATGTATGTACACACATATCACATCTTTTATTAAGTTTTTCATTCGTTCTTTACACGGTGAGCCATTGAATAAAAGAGGGGGATATCTCCCATCTAGATACATCTTTACCCATAGCGGGCTCCTAGACATCTGAGCACTTATTCTTAGACCTCATTTCGGACCTCTTCTCAGAGCTTAGCCATTAACTTCCTCCTACTGTGGTAGTCTTTGGTCGGTAGCCCTCCACACTATGGTGGGTGTAGTACATTCAAGCCTTTTGGTTGTGTTCATTGTCTTCACTTGGATGCTCTTCCTATCGTGATTGCACTTGCATATTTGTGTGTGTTTTTCGGGGGTAGTGCCATCGTTGCTTCTCCTCTCGCGTCGCCCCTTTCCTACCTTGGGTTCTTTCTTTTACGCTCATGTGCTAGCACCCTGCTTAGATCCACTCCCTAGTTGCTCTGTGTTTGTGAGTCTCAGGGCAATCAAAGCCCAGAAGGTGTCTTTAGCATTTATGAAGTTGTCGACTTGGTCCATGGGGTCTCACAGGGTGGTCGGCATCTTGCGCTTTATCTCGTCTTGATTATCCGTGGTCATTCACTCTTTATTGAACTAATACAAATATGCTTTCAGACTTTCTACCATCCACTATTTCATAGTGAAGAGGTAGGTGGCTAGTTGCCTTCTCTTTTGACTGGCATGAACTGTGTTAGATAATGCCGGCCCAACTCCTTGAAGTTGTGGATGGTTCCCAACTGTAAGACTTCAAACCATGCTCGAGCAAAGCCTTTTAGTGTAAGGGGAATGCTTGACATGTGATTTAAAGCCAGCGTCATTTAGGTTTTAAATGTTTCCATATGTTCAGTGGGGGTTTTTGGACTTGTCCTACAACTCCATTTGAGGAGCTTTTAACTTGGGCGGCATTAGGACAACCATCACTTCGGCATTGTTAGGGAGGTTCGTATTGCCGAGCAGCTAGTCGATAGAGGATGATCCTCCTATTCTCTTGGCCATCTCTTCATACTTGCCCACAAGGCTACACAACTCGTCACTTATCCTTTTGCATTCCTCGTCTTCGGGTGGTACACCACCAATGCTTTGTGACTTCCCCTCCATCCGCTTTGTACGACTTGGTTCTTCACCTTCTCCAAGTTCGACGTTCCTCCACTTCAGTGCCTCATTCTCCTATCGGAGGGCCTCCACATTCGAGGTCATCTTTTTACGAGTTCCTCCAAGGTCATCTGCTTTACGAGTTCCTCCATTTTCGCCATTCTCTTCTCCATGTTTGTTGATGTGGCTTCTTGCTCAAGGGTCACTCGGGAATATGTTATGGTTGGCATATAAAAGGCATACTAATGCTGTTAGATCAAAATAAATATTGATCCCATATACGATGACAATTGTTAAAACTTGTTTTGTAACCACCAACCTTGAATCGCTCCAACTACCTGTAAAAGAGAGGAGTGCGGTGGTTGGGTGTGTTTGTGACTCATTCGATGCCGAGGTTAGAAGATATTAAATGTCGGAGAAAAAAAAAAGTAAGAGTAGAGAGTGAGTTTAGAGTGATTAACCTCTTCTTGCTCCATTTTATTTATACTCTAGTTCCCTTAGGGATTTTTGACTCCTCTGATGTTGTAATGATCACCCATTACTCCGGATACTATAGCATTGTGTTTAATACGACCATCCCTATCGACCACGAGAACTCGATCTAGCTGTTGGCCATTCGTCGTCGCATTGAATGTGGTTGATCCTGTCAAGGATAGGATCACAACTGATTTTTTCCTCATTAATGTGCCGCCTCTGGAGGATGCAGTGTATGCTTTCCTTCCTGAGCCAGTATAGGCTTGCCCCTTTTACTCCTTAGCTCGTTGACTCATGGGCCATAGGCTTCGGCCTAAAGGATCGGGCTTGGCCCATCTAGAACCAAAAATCCATTCCACATACATTAAAACATATATACAATTGGTGGGAGGTGACTGTATAAAACTTTTATTACAATAACTATAATGTCTAAAAGGAGATGATGTAAAAAAAAATTCAATAAAATGTAGGTTGTAACTCTTATTCTTTAGATGAGTTTATGAAACCACAACTTATCTAAAAGCTTTGGGATATGTGGTGATTTCACAAAATATTAGAGCAGGTGTCTTAAATTCGAATCTTGACTTTGCACTCTATCTTTAGCTTAACACTCTATTTCATTTAATTAAATATTTTATTTTTTGGGCTAACTTATTAAGTAAAAGTCTGGCTCACACATGAGAGGGTATTAAGAATACAATATAAATAATTAAATTTATATCTTTTTACTAGTTTAAACTTTTGAGATAAATGGTAATTTCATAAAACCAAGGAAGGAATTGCCAAATGCAATTTACATTAATCTAACAAATGGATTAATTGGTTGTAGTTCCAAATCATAATCAATATACAAATATTGTGATTGACTACTATAGTGCATTTTGTATGAGAATTCTACTTTAGGTTCCATGCATGTTCTCAATTCAAGCAAAGTATAAACATATTGTAATAGCTATAGAGTTAGAAAAACTTAAAATTCTGAAAATTCAAATATGAATCCAACTCCCCTCCAAAAAAATGGAGTAGGAGTCAGATTTTTTTTGAAAAATTTCAATCAGAGTCACCTCTTTAGATTTGATCTAACTCCGACTTTATACTTCGATTCTAACTCCACCTTTGTCCTCCTACTCTAGCTCCGAATCCGACTCCAGTACTGTACATATGTTATAAAAATATGTATTTATCATGTAACTAGTATAGGTATATAGTTATATAATTAGAATTTATATAGTTAAATTCAATAATATACTAATACTAGTATGAGCTAATTATTATAAAATAATATATTTATACTATAATCTAAATAGAGTAATGATAGTTTAGTATATGTAAACATCATAATATTATTATCATACTATACATATATAATCAAGTATAGAAATAAGTTAAACATTAATATTTAAATAAGTCTAGTATAATGAGTTAGTAACACATATACTAATTTACTAAAATATAATAACGTATAATTAGATATTAGAGAGTCTAATATATAATTAAATTAGAAATGTCAAGAGCATGTGGTTCAGATAACATGAAACTCAGTCTCCATAAGAGAGGTCCTGGGTTCGATCCCCTCCCCAAATCCCCCAATATAAAAAAAATAATAATAATAAATTAGACGTTAATATAATCACACATGATTACGTCTAATTATATCTAATGATCGCACTTATTAGGCACCAGACGACCATGTAACACGAGTCCCCATCGGGGTTAATATTAGACAACAGAAATTGTTGTCCTAACTTAGTTGCATCAATTATAATTACTTTGGTCGATTGTATAGCAGAAAATTTAATTTCATAATTTCTAAGTTATTAGCAGTTTAATTGAAATTTTGCTAAAAATTATAATGAAACTTTACTGCTAATCAAATCAGACCGAATAAATACAAGACTTTGGATTTAAGTGACGAAAACAAGGAAAACTCTTCACAGTTTTTGGATGGAAAAGAAGTAAGGCAGCTGAGAATTCTTATCCATGTAAACTAATAATCGGGGATATAACGTCATGAACACATCAGCTTATTGTAAATTGTAATATGACGTGGCATGACATATACCAGCGTGGCTTAATCTGATGTGGCCCGCCTTATTCCCACTTATCGAAGAAAATGCTCTACTTTTTCTGACATTGAAAAGAAGTCTTCTTTTCAGACAAATTAATTATCTCTCTCTCTCTCTCTCTAAGTATAGAATTACGTAAAATATTAAGTTTTTACCGTAATTACACAGGTTTTTTACGTAAATTTCTTCGGGTACACGACGATGGCTTGCAAAAGCCGGACCCACATGAAGGGGCCAAACCCGCGTGGCCCAACCTCCCAAAAACAAACCCTAGTCTCACCAATTTTGTACGTTTCGGCTCCGGTCTTTTTGTATTTTTTTTTTCCCTTCCTATCCATCACAACTGCTAAGAAATGTATAAAACTATAAAAGCAAGCAAAGGTGGCAAACAAGTAGTAAAGGTGGCGGTGGTGTATAGGTGGGTTGAAGATGAGTGCAATACGTGTTGCACAGATAGCAACCCTAAAAAAGTATACGTCACCGGTTCAAAGGTATCCCTAAGGAAGTTTCACAGATCCAAAGGTAAAATGGTTGAGCCAGGAGGAGGAGGAGGAGGAGAGGATAAGGAGGAGGGTTTCCCACTTTGATTTGCGGCTACCTCTCTCGTCTGATTGTTTTGGAAAGACAACAAAAAATAAAAAAATAAAATGGGCACAATCGCTGAGGACAAGGTTGTGCTGTGGTCATCACGGAATGTGGCTCGAATTGCATTACCTTGTGTCTTTGCCTGGAAAGCCAACCTACGATTGTGGACCCTTTTATTCCATATATATACCAAAGAGAGGGAAGTTACGTAGAGCCTAGAGGAGAGTACCAGTAAAGTTATTGAGCTCTGTGTGTCTCTGTTAGACAAGATATTACAATGGATACGACAAGTCCTTATCTGTCCATGCCCACTGTTTTCCTACTTGCGCTAGCTTTACTACTTAGCCTCGATTGTTCTATAGATCAGGTCAGATTAATATAAAAATTAAAAATTAAATAAAATATTATTAAAATATATTTTTTAATATTATTATTTTAAAATTAAAAAAATTAGATTATTTATTTTATTTAATGTATAAATTTAAAAAAATTATAATAAATAAATGAAATGATATGAGAAGTATTGTAAAAACAAACTAAGCTATATGATCGATAATGTACATGTAATTATAGATGCTCATGGCCTATCATGGGTTCATATACTGCAACCCCCAAAAATTACACAATTGTTACGGAATTATATGATAAAATATTTATTTTATAATTTCCTCTTAATTAATTTAATTTAGATGTGTTTGAAGTAAAAAAAAATATTATTTTATTTTATTATAGATAGATGGTTTGAACTTTCTATTGAGGCATTATAAATAGCACTAGAGTCTATCTCAATAAAAAATGTTGGACTTGATTTGTGCCTCCTACAATAGACTGACTAGACGAGAATGTCGGTAATTTATGGGGAGTGATTGTGATACCTTATATGATAAATATAAGGGTTTGTAACGCCCAAATGGAAGATCTAAACTTCATGACATATTTTTCAAAAAGACTAGTCAATAATACAATTGAACTCCCATTCGAATCTTATAAAGAGTAAAAACTTCTTATTTTCGAATAATGGAGGATCTCATACACCATATACATTATCTTTATCATGTGGAGTATCATAATATCCCTTTTTTAAATTCCTGACGTTCTCGTCAGGCCAGTCTGTCGTCGATGGCACGGCTCCAATTGTATCATTAATTAGTTATTTTGGAGTATAGGTCATGTGGTTTAAACTTAAATTGATGGAAATTGGTATATGTTTATTATTTATGTTATATCTTAACACTCTCTCTTATGTATGGACCAGACTCTCCCTTAATAGATAGCTTAACACGTGGAATATTTAATTAAAATGAATATAGCCAGGATTTGAACTCAAGACTTCTGCTCTGATATTATATCAAATCATTTGTCTTAAAAACTTAATCTAATAAAAAGAGATAAATTTTATTATTTATTTTATATTTTAACAAAAAAAACTCAAGGTACCAAATATCATTTTTCAATATATATATATATATATATATAAACTCACCAATGACGACTTCTTTAAATATTAAATAAATAAATAAAATACACTAAGGTTCAAATTTAGGGGACAAATCCAGAGGCGCCCAACTACCATTTTTCTATGTATATCACTTCTCTTGCAACAACTCAGAACTTAGATTATTTGAAGGTTTGGATGGTGAGTTGAGTTGATATATAATGAGATGAGATGAAAATTGAAAGTTAAATAAAATATTGTTAAAATAAAATGTTTTAATATTATTTTTATTTTAAAATTTTTAAAAATTGAATTATTTATTATATTTTGTTTAAAGTTATAATAATTAGATTAGATGAGCATTATCCAAACAACCCTTTAATGTTAATAACATGTTAATTTATTATATCACCCTTCAGTCTCACTAATAGCCTTTACATCTCGATCTCGTTGGTAGATGTCAAGACAGTCATCACCTCCTTTAAGTAGATTTGGGGTCGTGGTCTCCTAATCTCTTATTTTCAATATATTTTTAGTTTAATTTATTTTTAATTTTTATTAATTTTGTTTTAATTTTAATTTTAATTTTTCATTTAAGTAAATATTTTTAAATATTAAGTTTTTTTTTTTTGAAACACATGGCATGTGACATGGCATAGCATAGGAAAATAACATTTATCAGAAATTTTATTAACGTTTAATGAGCAGAACAATGTTAACAGAAAAAGTCGATTTGTTAAAAACGTAAAATATAGGAAGTGAAAATTTTAAAATTAAAGTACTCTAGGGATCAATTTGTACAAAAGACAAATATATGAACTAATTTAATTAATATTTAATCCTAATTTTTTTATTACATTAGAAAAAAGTTGATTTATCTACTTCGGATAATATATATATATATGAACTAAGTTTTTTATAAGTTTTTTTTTTAAATAATTTTTTTTTGTAAGTTTTTCTTAGTTTGCGAAAGAATGCTTACAAATCACGATCACACGTTAAATACCGAATCCTAATTTTATTTTCCATTCTTTGTATTTTTTTCAACTATTTATTATTTATGAAAAATGATAGACACATGTCACTTTTCACAATAATATTTTAAAGTAAGTGCATTTTTATGAAGTATATTATTGAAATGTGTTGTGTGAATATCATTACTCTTCATCTAAAGAGATGGCTCTCCCGTACATGATGAGTTAGAACCAACCTCGTACTTCATTCTCATCTTTGTTGCTATAAAGAGAAGACATACCGCGGCCAATTGAATTATAAGCCAACATGACCAATGCTATATATATAATTGTTATATAGATACAGCCACGTCTGATCACTTGGTGTTTGTAATTTGGGCATATGACCCTTTTTGATCAACGGATATTTATTACTTTCCCAAAGAGAATGGCTTGGCCAAAAAAATAGATAGAAAGAAAGGAAAATGGAATTTAACAATATTAGAGCTAAAATATCTCACAAATGGATATCATTTGAAAATTTTCTTCATGAAGACGGAAATTACCCTATTTTTACAAGTAAAGAGTACAGAAATTACTCTAGCATGAACGTCAATTAGTACCACTATTGGATCAAATAAAAAGAAATTTTGTTAACGTATGCCTCTTAACTAGACTTGGGATATTTTGGAATAGGTGCAATACTAACATGGGAATAGTATTATTAAACTATTTATACTCATCTTAGTGCTATATTATATATGTAAGAAATAAAAATAAAGAAATACTGATCACCTCGAACTTGTTTCGTAGTTCCACTAGGCCGTACGTCATTTGTCTCATAGTGGGGGAATATATATATATATATATATATATAGGAAGTAAAATAATAGTAGAATCGATTAAAGAATAATGGATGTAAGTTTTAAGCCCTTGATAATTAATTAAATAGGATGTGCTTTTAATCTTCATGAATATTGGTATTAGTATGAAAGGAAGAATGGAAGGGGAGGGCCATTATTGAGATGTAATTCTCAAATCATTGATTATAGTTCAAATGTCTTCTCAAAGTAGGGATGGATGAGAATGGCATGCATGCCAGGGAGGATATATGGTTAATCATGATGTGATACTCAAATTATAAATACTAATATAGCTTGCTTGTGATGCAATATTTGTGAGAGTATTGTTCATTGCACTCATTGATTTAAGGACTTTGAGGGAATCCATTCACGTCAAATTCCTCTCAATTATCCTCAACGAATCAAGAAATGTGGTGGACGATCGAGAAACCCACACACATATATATGTTTTGTGTTTAGCTTTGATGTAATGATTAAAAAGAAAAACGATCCTAAAAGGTTTCGAAGCTACAAAATCTACCAATTGGTTAGTTATTAAGTTCCCAAATTATGAGGCTAACGATTTCAAAAGGAGGTGATCAGCTTATAAATGGGTTTGGATTTTTTTTCTCGTTCGTAACGAGGATAATTTGTTACGGAGTACATCAAGATATGTTTGGGATCTGAAACTGAAACTCGACCAATAAGGTGGAGTGTATACCCAGCAAGATAGGCCCCAGGACATCCTAGCTGGGAGTAAAGAGTGATCATCTCACATTTCTTCATCCATCTTTGATTCTTATCCCCAAAAATCCAACCCATTTTTACAAGTGGTCACCAAAACAGAGTGTCGTAATGGTCTATACCCCACCAATCAATAGGTAGGTGAAATACAATCAAAAAAGAAGGAAAAAAAAAATATAGGTAGGTGAAAAGCTGATTGATGTTGAACCAACCCACTTTGCCAAGTACTTGAAAACTTTAATCCTGTACACCTTTTCTTTTTTCCTAAGCACTTTAAATTAAAGCTGTACCTATTGGGAGAGTCCTTATAATTATGTAATGTAATCGAAATCTGGTATATTTTGTCTCGTATCAGGACGCATTGATGTGCAATTTTCATGGTTTTATGCTTAGCTTTTTGAACTTTCGATCTATTGCAAAAATGAATATCCTTCAGGCCAATTCTATTATATTTCGTTGAACTTTATATTATAAAAATAAAAGGCTACGAAGTTAATATATATAATTGTAAATGCTGATTTCGATGAAGTTATGATTTTGAGTTCTTTTCTGTTCCTAGGCCGGTTTGGCTTTCTAGAAAATGCAATAAATTTAATTTTATTGTACGTTTCACATGCAGGTAGAAGTTAATTTAGGCTATATATAAGGGTCAGTCCAGGGGGAGGATTGAGGCTTACATTAGGCATATAGTATTATCTTTAGGCCCATTACTCCATCTGCAATGAATAAAAACGAGAAAACCCATTTGCTTCTTGGCTTGATTTTGACCATCCAAGTGGGCACAAAATTCACTTCTGGGATGTTTGCTAGTGATGAAGCAACATGATTTGTTACTAGAAATCTCCTTTGAACTTCGTTAATAATGTTGAGTTGGCTTTTCTTTTCAGTTTTATGTTTTGAAATGGCAAGCTGTGATTATTATAGATTGATATAATTCAAAGTGTATAGAATAAACACTAGAATAGTTTTCATTGGTTTACAATAGAGTTAGTTAATGTTAGTTACATTT
Source organism: Carya cathayensis (assembly GCA_011037825.1). NCBI lineage: Eukaryota > Viridiplantae > Streptophyta > Magnoliopsida > Fagales > Juglandaceae > Carya > Carya cathayensis. Next base: position 1,355,298 of record QGSO01000175.1, read on the forward strand.
GACTCTGTATAAATACAGAGCATTCACTTGTAACTCGATCAAGTAAATGAATACATTAGTTTCTCTTCTCTTAGTCTGCTCTCTACTTCATCTCTCAATATTCTGTTACATGGTATCATAAGTAAACTAGTTACGCTTCCGTTTCTAATCCAAGAATGGATGATAATGCTTCTGTTTCTAATTCAAGAATAGATGATATTCCAAGTTGCTATCATCTACAGAATGGTGATTCACTGGGAACAATTCTGATGTCAAACATCCTCACTAGGGACAATTATCATACATGGAGCAGATCCATGGTCATGGCGTTCAAAGCAAAGAACAAGATTGGATTTGTGGATTGACCGATTCGTCAACCAAGCTTCACAGATAATTCATACGAATTATGGGAAAGATGTAACAATATGGTATCTTATAGGTTGATCAACTCTGTCACAAACGAAATTGGTGGCAGCATAATATGTGCTCAATCAGCAAGAGATATGTGGTTGGATTTAAAGAATCGTTTTACTCAAGGTAATGGTCCAAGAATCTATCAATTGCAAAAAGATTTGTCAATCTTGGTGCAAGAAGATTTATCTGTATGAGATTATTATACAAGATTCAAGTCTTTGTGGGATGAATTGTTGGATTATAATCAAGTTCCTACATGTTCGTGTGGAGCCTTACAAAAGTGCAATAGTGGTGCAATAAAGATCTTTCTGGGCTATCAAGATCGACAGCATGTGATGTAGTTTCTAATGGGTTTAAATGACAGTTTTTCCCATATCTGAGGGCAAATTCTAATGCTAAACCCTTTACCAGAAATAAACAAAATTTTTTCTTTGGTGGTTCAAGAAGAAAAGCAAAAAGAAATTAGAAAAAATGGTATCATGGATACTGTTGCTTTCATGTGCAAAATGCAAGATTCAAACACAGAAATGTGAAAGTTCAATTCTAGAAAACAGCAGACAAGAAGAGAAAAATGGTATTGCACTCATTATGGTATCAATAATCATACAATGGACAAATGCTACAAGATTTATGGCTATCCTCCCGGGTTCAAGCGAAATTCCACAAATAATCACCAGAAAGGAAAATTTCAGGCATCTACTAATCAAGTTTCAGGTCAATCTTTGAGTAATCCCTTTGAGAACTTTAATCAATTGCCTTTCTCTCAAGAAGATTATAAAAAATTGTTATCTTTAATTCACTCACAACCTGATGATAATACTAACCATCAAGCAGCAAATGTCATTTCTAAATCTGCTGCTCATTCCACTCAAGGTATATCATCTAATCCGAGTATTTCCTTAAGTGCATCAGCTTACACTTTACTGTCCCATAATGCTTGGATTGTAGACATAGGATCTATAGATCATATTGTACATTCAATTGATTTTTTCACTTCCATTACAAAGATCCTAAACACCTCAGTAAAATTACCAAATGAGGACAATGTGTCTGTTACACATTTTGGTATAGTTCAAATATCCAAAAATTTAATTCTTAAAGATGTACTTTGTGTACCATCTTTTTCATACAATTTACTTTCTGTGAGTAAACTTACTTCAACGCAGAAATGCTTATTCATTTTTTCATCTGATTTTTGCTTTATTCGGGAGCATATCCCATGGAAGATGATTGGGATAGCTAGAAGAAAAGCTGGTCTATACATATTGCAAGAATGAGGTGCTAGTGATGACGAGGTTCAACCCAAATCAAATCTTATCAATTCTGTGATAAATTCTAAAGTCTAGCATAGAAGACTATGACATCCTTTCATGTCTAGATTGTTTTTTCTTTCCAAAAATGTATCTGATATCAATTTTACAGATAAAATGTCTAATCATTGTACTGTTTGCCCACTAGCAAAATAGAAAAGACTTCCTGTCTAAGTTCAGACATATAATGAAAGTTTTTCTTTCCATATTGTCCATTGTGATATATGGGGACCCTTCTCTATTTCAACCCATAATGGATCTAGATTCTTTCTTACTATAGTTGATGATTATTCAAGATTTACTTGAGTTTATTTGATGAAAAACAAGTCTGAAGTCAGAAACATATTAACTAATTTTTACAATCTAGTTGAAACACAATTTGGGAGTAGAAAAATACGATGTATAAGGAGTGACAATGGTTCAGAATTCAAAATACTTGAATTTTATGCTTCAAAAGGAATTGTACATCAAATGTCATGCATCGAAACACCTAAACAAAATTCAATAGTCGAGAGAAAATATGAACACTTGCTAAATGTAGCAACAGCTTTAAGGTTTCAATCAAATGTTCATTTAGTTTTTTGGGGGGAATGTATATTGACTACATGTCATCTTATAAATCGAGTTCCATCTTTGGTTTTAAACAACAAATCTTCACATGAAGTTCTTTATAATTCAGTCCCATCATATAATCATTTGAGAAGCTTTGGTTGTTTATGCTATGCATAAACTATTACTCAAAACAGAAATAAATTTTCACCAAGGGCTAGAAAATGCATTTTTATAGGCTATCCTTTTGGCATAAAAGGATATAAGTTGTATGACTTGGAACTTAAAAATTTTTTGGTTTCCAGAGATGTAATTTTTTATGAATCAATCTTCCCATCTATTTTACAAAATGATTCATTAACTCATAATTCAAATCTGGACATTAGTTCTCAGTTTTTCCGAAATCAGATCCTGATTATATTGAAAATAGCATATCCGCCTCATCTGCTAATAATGCAAATCAGTCCAATAATGCTACCATTGATATTAACACAGAGGCCACAAATATACCATCTCTCAGTGATGAGAATCACTTTCATTCTCTTAGAAGATCAAATAGACAACACAAAGCACTTAATTACTTGCAAAGTTATCAGTGTATGCTTCTCAATCATCTCCTACAGCTCCTGCCATCAATTCAGGTAATAAATATAACATTTCTTATGTTATCTCATATTCCAAATTATCTCAATCTCATCCAACTTTTTATGTTGCAATGTTTGCAGAATTATTTGCATTAGAGTCGAATAACACTTGGGTTTTAACACCACTTCCTCCAAATAAAAAACCTATAGGTTGTACATGGGTATATAAAATAAAATACAATTCAGATGGTTCTATTGAGAGGCATAAGGCAAGGCTTGTGGCCAAAGGGTACACTCAAAAGGAGGGCCTATATTTTTTTGAAACTTTCTCTCCTATTGCAAAAATGGTGACTATTAGATGTGTTTTGTCACTGGCTACTATACATAATTGGCATATTTTTCACTTCGATGTTAATAATGCTTTTTTATATGGAGACTTAGATGAAGAAATTTTCATGAAAGTACCTCCTATTATCTACCTAAGGGGGACACAAGGGTATGTAAATTGCAAAGATCCCTTTATGGTTGGAAACAAGCATTTAGACAATGGAATTCAAAATTCAAATCTGTCTTGTTTGATATCGGATTTTCACAGTTAAAAGCAGATTATTCCTTGTTTACCAAGAAGGAAGGAACTTCATTTGTGGTATTATTACTTTATGTGGATGATATCTTACTTGCTAGCAGTGATTTAGAAGCCATTGAAGCTGTTAAAGCAGCTTTAACAATGAAGTTCAAGCTGAAAGATTTGGGTCCAGCCAAATTCTTTCTTGGAATTGAAATTACAAGATCACAAAACATTATTTCTTTATCTCAAAGAAAATATACTCTAGAATTGTTAGCAGATTTTGGTTTACTTGCTACCAAACTTGCATTATTTCCTATGGATACTCATGCTAAATTGTCAAAAGATGAGGGTGAAGTAGTTGATGACATTTCTGGTTATAGAAGATTAATTGGAAAATTAATCTATCTTACTCATACCAAACCATATATCATATTTGCAGTCCACCATTTGAGCCAATTTTTGGATAATCCTCGACCACCACACCTCCAAGTAGTAATGAACATTTTGAGATATTTGAAATCAGCTCCTGGGTAAAGTTTGTTATTTCCTAGCTATTCAAATATTCATATAAAAGCCTTCTTGGATTCAGATTGGGCTAGCTATCCAGATAACAGAAGATCAGTTAGTGGGTATTGTATTTTCATTAGTGATTCATTAATATCTTGGAAATCAAAGAAGCAACACATGCTTTCAAGATCATTAGTAGAGGCAAAGTATAGGTCAATGGCCTTTACTGTTTGTGAGATAACATGGATTCGAGCATTGCTTAATGATTTGGATCAGTCACACAGTCAACCAGCATTTTTGTTTTGTGATAATCAGGTGGCACTTCAAATAGTAGCCAACCCAATTTACCATGAGCGCACCAAACATATATTGGACTGTCACTTAGTTCGAGAGAAAATTCAAGAATAATCATTAACTGTTCTTCATGTTAGTTCTGTCAATCAAGTTGCAGACTTGATGACTAAACCTCTCGGTTCTAAGCCATTTGATACCTTATTGTCCATGATGAATATGCATAATATATACACATCATCTTGAGGGGGACTATTATAGATTGATATAATTCAAAATGTATAGAATAAACACGTGGATAGTTTTCATTGGTTTACAATAGAGTTAGTTAATGTTAGTTATACATTTGACTCTGTATAAATATAGAGCATTCACTTGTAATTCAATCAAGTAAATGAATACAACAGTTTCTCTTCTCTTAGTATGTTCTCTACTTCATCTCTCAATATTCTGTTACAGTAATTTGTATGTAAGATTCTTCATGCCCAGAAGATGAGTACTACTTCTGATCCTGACTGCACTAATGTGCATAGCACGATGGGAATTTTTAATTGATTCAAACTCACCAATGTGAAACAACAACAAATTAATAATGGATAACAAATCGAAACAAGAAAATGAAACGACAAAAAAGACAAAGCAATAAACATGAAAGGGGGTGCACAGCTAGCTAGCTGCTGCACATATTTAAGTTCACATCAGTTTAATTTTTGTTTAGAATGCCATTGTGTTCTTGCCCGGACTATCTCTGCTTTATCAGCAAGCATGCGAAGCAGGTGTGTGAATTCTAAGTCCGGTCTTCGATGCATGTAATTATTTGAATCTTCAGTCCCACTTGCTGTTGAACTAGTCAATGACTCTAGCAGATTTGATTGCTGGCATTCACGGCGATACTCCAGAGTCATGCTTGTGAGATAATAATTTCCTAAGACATTTATTGGCACACTCTGCAGGCAACAAAGCAAATTGTAAGTATATCTTGTTCTATCTTTTCTCCAATTATTTACTTCATATCTGTCAAAATAATATATTTTCTTCGTTACTTAGAGCATCTCGTTTCAGATCACATTAATTTGTTTCTTGTTTGAAAGCAAAAATGAGTATAGTTTTGCTTCATATATAGAGTAATGAAACCAAGCTACTTCTCCTGTTTAAAGAATGGTTTTCTAACTTCACGTGTCCATAAATATATAGCAATTCTGATCGATCCATATATATGATTTGTTGTGTTCATGGGATTCGAGAAGCACCTCCAGAATCCATCCAATATATTTCACGTTGTTTACGTGTTGATTGGCATCCATGTCGCTCCATCTTGGCTGGGTTTTAGTTGAGAAGGAGGAAATCAGACTCATTCCAAGTTTGTGGAGCAAATAATATATAATGATGAAGTAAGTTCAGCGTATAAAGTAGAGTTATCATATATTAGAATTTCAAGCACAGAAGGTGAAGGATTACACTTACAGCTAAGCCTGATCGAATTCTCTCGGCAGTTTTGTCAGTAAGCTTGTCGATTTTTTCACTATCATTTTTATCTGCGGCAACTGCAACTCTGTTGAAGTAGAAAGGTACCACCTCTTCTCTCACTTGTTCCGGTATTTTTGACAATCTTCTTGTTTCTTGGTTCATTATAACCCAAGTGCTTCATGGAGATCAGAAAAATTAAGGAGATCATAAACAACTTGGAATAGCAAACAATATTTGGTGGCTCTCGTAGCCTAAGTATACCGCACCTTGTTGCTCTAGTTATGATCTCTTGAGTTTTGTAATCTCGGATTATCCAGTCCCTGCGCATTCCATTTTTCCCCGTAGCATCCACCCAAGTGTCAATCTCTACAACGTCTCCCCTGTTACATCACAAATTTCCTGCATTACTCTTCGTTGAAGATTTCATGACTGGAATTCAAGTAATTTGCATCGGTAAAAAGAAAAGAAAGTACTCAGAATCTCTTGCCTGTGAACTGCGAATATGGTATATATTTCTTTTGACTCGGTTCATTATTGTGGGATAATACGATCCTAATACAATCAGTAATAATTGTATGGTGCATATCAAGATTCCATTTTACTTGATTCTCAAATTCTTGATCTCTTTACGTGGATAAATTTATCTCCTTAAATGGTGCGTTTAGCTATTAATTTACTCAGTTGCTAAGGCTAATTATTCAGGAGACATAAGAAAACTCCTTCACATTGAACTTCATATTGGCCACTTCCTTCCAGCAGAGTTGATGACGGTTTAAGCAAAAATTATCGATGTTAGTTTTCCTTCTACAATGGTTTGGTACCATCTAGCTAGGTCCTATATATGAAGAAACGTAGGGTTACTGGAGAATATGAACATCATGATAAGAAAGTATGAAGTGCAGCGTACTACCATCCAAGTCCTTATCATTCTTTAAGTAATTACAGCTTCAATGTGAATTTATGCCAAAGTGATCAGGTCATTTTTTATATTTCCTGTACAGCGGCTGCAGATTGTTGATGAGGTGGAGTACGTAGGACAACATACCAGGAGCTGTATCTCTGTACTTGAATGTGGATGCGTGTGACAACCCAAATGAGTTTACGGAGGCTCATCTCACGTGTAGCACCAAAGCCATTCCCAGCAAGGCCAGAGCTTGTCACATGATTCAGTGCTGTCTCCTGCAACATTTGCAGATACTGTTCAATTGCAAATACCATGTTTTTCTTTCATATATATATATATGAACTTATTAACTAAGCACTTTCAAAACAACGAAACATCACTTGCAGAAATATATGTTCACAACAAGTACGTACAATTTCTAGTTCAATTTACGTATTAACGAGATAGCAGGGACCTGATCTTTTGGCCATTGGATATAAAAATGGAATCGGTTAAGATCGAGTTATATATATTGCTAAAAATGGATAGATTTAGCAAAGAACCACGAACCAACCTGAAGTAGATTCATCAGTGTCTCCATGGTGGCAGTTTTGTCTGGTCCAATCTCATAAGATCTGATAATGAATGTCTGTCTATAAACAAACTGGTCCTCCACAAACCTTCCAAGCAAAACGGCATGAAGAGGCGCATCAACACCGCTTTCTTTTGTTGACGCCCTATTCTTGTTTCTCGTAACTGGAGCGACCTCTCCGACGTTAATCCCATTCACCTTGCTTCCATTGATGGTATCTATGCCTCGAGAACTACCGGCACTTGCTATTACCGATAAACTTCGTTGCTTTAGCTTGATCGCGTTATTCATCAAAGGATAACAGACAATCTTCCTCGTGGCCACATTCTTCGTATCTGCCTTGCAAAAATCACCTCGAAGGCATAACCTACTATTACCCTTCGCAGCCATTGATGATCCCGTTAATGCCAATTGAACATCGGATTAAAACGCGAGTGAAATAGTACTCGACCCGATCGAGAAAGATCCAAGTTTAGAAATATAAGGCGGTGTGGCTAGCTTCTACCTCATGCAGCTAACCTTGTTGAAGATGGAGAAATTCTGAAACAATATTGGTTGGTCCAACTAATTATAAATGAAGGGTAAGAAGAATTAGGCTAGTTTCAGACAAGGAATGGATGAAAGGTGAAAATTGGATCTCTTATAACGTGTATGCGAAGAAGATCTATTGAGGAAGAGAGGTTTGCAGCTCAACTACTTCAATGGGTGGGGGAGAAATAAGGGAGAGGTGGTTTTCTAGCTTTAGTCCATACGAAATGTTAAAAGAGACCTGATTTGTCTTTTTTTTGCATGGTTTTTGTGGGAGTATTCAACTATGTATAGATAACTTGGATGATAATTAATAATGAGCGATAGTCAAGTGTACGTACGACTCAGTTATTTTCTTCTATTTTTTGCTGGGAAAATGGGACACCTCAAAACATTGGAGTGGTTCAGATGTGAGGGAGAATGATACATAAATATTTGTGTTATAGGTCATCTGCCTGTCGCCCAACTATAGCCCAGTACCGATCATCTGGAAAATTTGACATGTTGTGGTATTAGTCCAATCCTAGTTCCAGCTAGCTAGCTGCACCACCCATATCAATCCTTCAATTTTAAATACAAATTTTAAATAGATAAATTTTGGATAAATTTTTTTATTAAAAAAATCCTTTTAATAAAAATAATTTTTTATAATTATTTAAAGTGAAATCAATTTTTTTCTTTTTTACAAAAAAATTACATAAAATTTATCTATTTAAAATTTGTATAAATAATTTCCCTCAATAAAAAAGTACTAGACACGGAAATCTTTTCTTTTTGTTCTTGTCTGTTTCAACTTGGATATTTTATTTGGTTGGATCGATGAAGTAGATTATTCGGGTCCCACAGTTGAGATATAGCTACCTTTTTTCATTTTTATTATTTTATAGTAATAATCTGTCTTATTAGTACAAGTGTTTCAAACTATACATTCTCTCTCTTATAAGACAGTTCTTGCTATTACATCTGGTCCTAATCCTTTCGTCCAGACCTTTTCGTCCTCCCCATCTAATTCTAAAGCAAACTTAGTTAGTAAATGTGCCGCTGTGTTCCCCTCTTTAGGAATATATATACACACACACTCCACCTTCCAATCTTTTCTGCCATCGTGGATAAGACTTCATGTCATCTATAATATGTCCAAACCAAGACAAATATTGTGATATTCATATTTACGTATATTTTTATTAAATTAATATTTAAATTATTATAATAAGTGATTATTTTATTTTAAATTAAACATATTTTTTGTTGTATTATTTTATAATTTTTAAATTGTGAAATTTAAATAATGTGTTTTCTTGATATTAATAATTACTTCGCATTTAAATTACTCTCTACCTTGAATTATTTTATTGTTGGGCTTTAACTATTTTATTTTATTAATTTTGAGTTGTAGTGTTTCATTTGGATTTTATTTATTTTATTATGCTCTTTATTTTAAATTATTTTGTTATTGGATTTTATTATTTTATTTTATTAAGTCACCATGTTTAAATTATTTCATTTAATTCGTTGTTTTAAAATTAGTTTTTGTTGGATCAATTTCTTGACCTAAGATGTGAGGACTCGATCTCACTTTCTTTTCATTCTTTTTCCTTTTTTCCCTTTTCTTTTATTCTCTTTTTCTTTTCGCCTTTTTATTTTTCTCATTTCTTTCTTTTTTCTTCCTTCTTTCCCTTTTTCCCCAGCCACATGACACCCTCTCTCTCTTCCCTCTTCCGTCTATTTCTTTGTCCTGCCATAGCATCGCCGTCAGCCCGCCGTGTGTCTCACTACCCACACCGTTCGATTCTCCTCCAACCGATGAAAACCCTCACCAAATCTCAGTCTCAACCGAGCCACCGTTAGCCGCCATAAGCTCCTCCAAGCCGCACGATTTTTCCATCATTCCACCTCCGGCCACCATCTCTTCACCACTTCATCCCCGACTTCTTTCTGACTTAATCCACCCATTTCCAACTCCAATCCGTCGTCGGAGCAACTCCCACGAGCTCAACTCCGTTTTGGTCTTTTTTCACTTCCATCACCGTTTTCGCTGCCACTCACGGCCAACCACCACTTTCACTAGCTTCATAAACACCTCTAAGCCATTCTCTACCAATCTCAAGTCTTGGTTTGTCCCCATTCAAAAGTGGGTATTTTATAACCCACAGTCACAGTGCTTTTTGCACTATTACGTTTATTTTTCGCCACATTTTGCAGCCCCTTGATCATTCGAAAAATATTATATAGCGTTGTAAGTATTTTCCAAACTTCCTTTAAGAGTTAAATATATTATTGCTTTTACAATAAATTGTGATTGGTTGGTTATGCCGAACTGAGTCCGAGGAGTCGGGGGTCGCATGGATTTGAGGACGGAGTAATTTATGTTTGGATGATTTGGATTGTTAGGTACTTTGTGCTATGTTATTTGCATTGCATGGTGAATGCATATACATGTGTTGGAAATTGAAAACTGGATTTTCACGTGTAAATGAATTTTTTGGGTGCGTATGTATCACAACCCCAAGCCAAGATAGGACATTATCTCGGTGGAGCTTCTTTGGTCACTCGGGAGCAAAAAATACTGAGTGACATCCCCTGTGTTGCTGCTGGGCGACAATCGGATGGACGATATGATAACGCTGTCGACCGACTCTGTGGTTCTTCGGTTGGCGGGGACTAGAAGATGCCTGGACATGGTATGCGCTGGGTGCGGAGCTGAGTATCGATGGTGTAAATGTTACATGCGTAGTCGTTACCTGCGGTGTGGTATAGAAGTCAAAGTGTGCGGATGATCCCTATGAGAGATCATGGTGCATACAATAAATTAGAAACTAGTTTTGATATTGGATATAAGCCATTTTCTGGGAAAATGACGAGTTTTGGTTAACGAATATTTGTGGGCAATTTTCTGAGGGGCAATTTTCTGAGGAGCAATTTTCTGAGAAAATTGCGGGATTTTTATAAGTGAATTTTCGTGGACTATTTTCTGGAAAAATAGTGAATTCTTGTTTGAGCCATTATCTGGGATAATGGCGATGAAATATTTTAATGGTAATATTGTGGGTTATTATCTGGGATAATGACAAAGAAAAAGGTTTATTTTTGGAAAAATATCATTTTTGGATCTCAAGCATATGACATCTTGTTCATGCATATTGTTGAGTTTTAATGTATTTTTATCTTGTGGGGTATTTGGATGAGTACTTACCTGCGGTACCGTCTTTGGTATTATAGATTTTGATGCAGAAGACGAGGAGGCTGAGTCCGAGGAGGTGACTTCGCTGGAGGAGTGAACGGGGATCACTCGTGGATTGTGATTTATGTCCTGTTTTTGTTTATTGTTTTGATTTGTATTATATTTATGCTGGTTAATTGTAATATTTTTAGTACGCTTATTTTTAAGTGAGCTTGTATATAAACAAATTCTGGCACCTAGTTGACTGACTTTAATTATCCGCTACGTTGTTTTGTTGTACACGCGTTGCATTTACACACACTTAACACGTGGCGATGAGATGTGTAACCCGTGTTGTCATCATCCCGGATGCCTCGATTCCACCTGTTCGTACGTGGGAGTTGGGAGCGTCACAGGTGGTATTAGAGCAGTTTGACTCTGGGTAAAACCACATATCCCATAGGTGCAGTACTAGAAAATTTTAAAAGCTTGAGTTGAAATTATTTTATTTATTTAATTTGAATTGTTTTTATTTAACTTGATTTGATTTTATTTGATTTGAAATTGTTTCATTAAATTTGAATTTATTTTATTTATTTCCATTTGATTTGATTCGGTTTGGTTTGGTTTGATTTGATCTTATTTGAATTGAAAGTATATTGTTTTATTTGTTTTATTTATTTCAGTATATGTTATTTTATTTAATTGGTTTATTTCTAATTTTCTTTATTTTGTTTGAATTTATTTTGCTTTGTTTTGTTTTGGAGTTGAAAGTGGGGTTAAGGGTTACGCCATGGCAAGAAGGCAGTATAATCGAGAATACCATTCTTAGGCATGAACATTTAGTGTAGTAGGCTTGAATGCTTAGCGATGTGGTTTGTCTTTATAATGTCGAGGTCTGAAGGGAATGTCATGGTATAAGTGATCTTTTTGGAGTAGGAACTCATGAAGCAATGAGGAGGGGAATTAGCTTTAAGTCTCTTAAGATAATTGAGGTCTTAGGTTATGTAGAATTTATGTAATGAGGCTATAAAATAGGAGAGTGTAGGTTCAACGAACTTCAAGGATAGGTTTATGAGAATTTTATCTAAGGTTTGAGACCCTATATTTATGTTATGAAATAAGTTTGTGGGGTTTATGGTGGTAGGTTCAACAAGCATTTGAGGGATTAATTAAATTGGAGGTTTTAGATTTTGCCGACACGAAGAAGCAATTTCGTAGCAATTGGGGCTTAAGAATTTGCAAGCTTTATAAAGTGACGTTTTAGATTTGAGGCCATCGATCTTGGGGATTTCGGGAAATGAACCTTATATAGTTTAAGGTTTTAGAGTTGCAGACTTGAAGGGCTGATTTATAATAAGATTTGAGTTCTTAGTTTTGCAGACTTAGTTTTGTAGACATGTCTAACTTTAAAGACATACTACCTATTCTCCCCTTATGCCTGGTCTTCATGGTGTGAAGAGCTTCACAAGCTACAATTATGTTGTCTGAGATAAGCCTCCCAGGAATTAAGGAACTTTGATTTAATGAAATTATGACATCTAACACTATCTTCATCCTGTTAGCTATCAATTTGGACACAATATTATATAAGATATTACATAGGCTTATTGGTTTATAATCACAAACAAGTACAAGAGATTTTAGTTTAGGAATCAAAACAATATAGGTGTAATTCAAGGACTAAGATAGTGTACCACTATTAAGAATGCTCAGCACTACTTGACAGACATTCTCACTCATAATACTCCAATGATTTTGATAGAAACAAGCACCAAAACCATCAGGGCCTGGTGATTTTAGTGGTAGTATTTGTTTTTAATACCTTTTCCACTTCTAATCTTGTAAATGGCCTGGAGATTCTCTCATTCATTTCTGCAGTTACTTTGCACTCCATGTTCTGTATACATCTATCGATATCACATGTTGATGGCCTTGATGTTGCAAATAGATCTGTAAAGAAAGCATTGAAAGCTTCCTCTATCTCATTTTGTTTTTCTAACAATGTGTCATTTGAATCACGTATCTGATTGATAGTATTCCTTGTTTTGTGATTGGCACAAGCATGAAAATACTTGGTGTTTCTGTCTCCCTACTGGTTCCAATTCTTTTTTATCCTTTGTCTCCACTTTAAGTCTTCTATCTCTAGTAGTTGACCCAACTCCCTTTAATCCTTTTTCTCTCTTCTATGTTGTGGCTACCCTCCTCTAGTTGTAATCTATGTAGATTTTAAACATTTCCTCCCCACCTAATTCTCGTTCTTCGATTTACCCATTGATAAAAGAATGGGTCTATGGTCTGAGCTTCTGGGTATCATAACCTCGAAGATTCTTTCTATATACAAATCAAACCAATGTGGATTAGCCATTGCCCTATCTAATCTCTTTTTTGTGAAGCTGTCATCACTATGCCTGTTGCTCCATGTGAATCCTCTTCATCCTATGTCAAATAGATTCCTCTTCTCTAATGCACCTCTAAAGTTTTCTATTAGCTGTTCTTTCCTGGGCCCCCCCACCCCCCCCCCCCCTCTTTCCCCCCACTTTTGCTATAATTATTTTGTTAAAATCTCCCACCACACACCACCCCAGTGAGTTTTTAGGTTTAAAGGATAGTGGTATCCCAAACTTCTTTCCTTTCATTTGCATCAAGCTGACCATAAAAGCACGTTAGCAACCATCTACCCTTTATCTCTTCATCAGTTATCTATACATTTATGTGATTCTATGAGTAATTCAGTAGTTCCACTTGTAGCACCATTTTTCATAACAGTGCTAAACCTCCCTCTACCAATTGAATCCACAACAAAGCAATTTTCTAGACCCATCTTCCTCTTTATAATCTCATACTTACCCACTTTTAATTTAATTTTCATAACAAAAATTAAGTTAGGACTTTTCTCATTCACCAAAGGACAAGGGTCTCGAACTATCCGGGGGTTCCCAACCCCCTGGCAGTTCTAGCTAAGCATTTTTATTGTGATTGGCAGGGCTGATTTACAGCCACCGCCAACTCCATTGAAAAGCTACCTTCTTCTCCCTTAGTCACTATTTTAACTTTTTTTCACTCCCACTCTCATCTCTACCTTGTCTTTATCTGTGAGTCTTTTTTTAGAAATGTCTCCATATTGATTTCCTCATTTACTACCCCAACTCCCCTTGCTCTCCTATTCCACGTGCCCCCTTCCTTCTTCTGCCCCCTTGCTTTCCCCTTAACCTTATTATGTTCACCCTCTGAAGAAACTTAACAACTTTTGTACTCTTCGACTCTTGTGTTTTTCCTTTAATCCACTCTGGTTTATTACTAAAACCTTCAATATTTGTGGTTGATTCCACCAACAACACCTCCACTTCTCCTTCTCCTTTCGCACCTTTTTATTTACAACCCTTTTCCTCCACCACTGTTTTGTACCCCTTTTCCTTCGATTTTTCTTTTGGAATTATTTCTTCTGCCATATTTGAGCTAGCATCCCCTCCCAAACTACCTACATTCTCCTTTGATGGGTTACTCTTCTTGTTATTGCCCTTAAAACTATATTTCATTCCAACCACTCTCCTTAGTGTTGTTTTGGCTTTAAGCCATGGCCCAAATTGGTCAGATTCCTCTGTTGTAGTCTCTATATGATTGCCATTCACCATGCACCCTTGGGAGCTATGAACTATTCTTCCATAGGTAAAAAAAAATGCAATGCAGTTTTTCATACTTGATTGGAACCCATTGGTCCCATCCTTGCACTGTGATTGTCCTTCCTCTTGCAATTGGCTTTGTTAGATCCAGCTAGATCCGCACATGTAAGTAAGTTCCCCAACCACTTCCATCCTCCTGTACCTCCACATCCATCAATTTCCCGATCGTGTTACCTATTTGCTTCCTTCTCAAACTTCATTCTTTGTGGTTGAATAAAACTGTCAAACACATTGAGGACTAACAAAGAGTTTTCGAATAGCCAAGGCTTCCCATCCCACACTCTTTGTTTGTCTGCCATATTAGCAAAGGTTATCATGAAGATGTTTCTCCCAACTTCTTGGAATGAAACTGGCTTGCTGATTTGTCATTCTTTTGCCATCATTGACCCTATTATCTCCTTCTCATTCTTTCTTTTTGTGACTATTTTGCCTAATAAATTCCTTTACCCTCCTCTATTTTACCTCTTCCGAAACTCCTTCATCCACCTTGATGGTCATGTACTCCTCCTCTGTTAGCCACAGTCTATCCCACTTATCACCTAGCTTCTCCATCTTGTCACCATTACCTGTTGTGGTGATTGACGACTAACAGACTCCTTCCCAAAAGGGTAAAGAGTAACCATCGCTTTCACCTCTACCTTCTCAGAGAGATGGTAGAGAGAATAATCAATATATAGCTTGTAACAGCCCGCTAATTCTTATCTCTGTACCATTTTTCTTCATTTTTTTTTCACGCATAGTAGACGGCAAGACAATCTGTTTTGGATTATTTCCCGACAGCAATCACATCTCTCTCGTCTTTACCCTCATCTGGAATCACGCGTATAGATTATCTTTTCCGTAAATCACGTAATTTGTTCTTCACCGACAGCTGTAAAATCATGAACAGTTTTATCCTAAGCGTTGTACCTCGATGGCGTTTTCCCGGATCTTATCCATCGAATTTCAAAGTATTAGATAAGCTTGTTTTTAAAGTAGCACAATTATAATAATTTAATGAGCTCTGAAAATATTATAATTGTGGATAATTACTTAGATTAAATATTTTAGTTGTTTTAAGATATTAAGATGTTTAATTTTACGTTGAAAACTCTTATTTAAATTAATTGGTTTTATCATCTTCGATTAATTAACGGTACTTTATCATTTTATATAATGATGAGGAAATATTATTTTATAAATTTTAGTTTATAAAATAATATTCTACCTTAATTCATCGTGGTGTTTTATTTAAAGTGTTTTATTTAAAATAAAACATTTACGCGTTTTTAATCAGTGTTTTAATTCACCGTTGAATTATTTGAGGATCCCAAAACGTAGGATTGAAGTTTATTACCTAGGCTCCTACCCTTTTTCCTTCATTTTTCCTTTTTTCTTTTTTTTTCTTCTCTTTCCTCTCCTTCTCTCCATGGTCGACTTACACCCTTCCACCATAGCTGATCGGTTCTAGCTTCCTACCGGCGCCACCTCCGGCCGCCGTGCCTCACCTCCACCTCCGGCATGTCCCTCCCTCACCGGCGAACACATCTGCACCGGAGGTGTGCAACGCCGGCCACCAATTCTCTCTCTCTTCCCGTGCTCTTCCTTCTTGTCTCATTACCGTCGCCGCCCCTTTGACCGCCCGTTTCTCCGCCGTCCGGTGGAGGTGTCGTACACCACCCCCGCCATTCTCTTCCCCTTTCACCATAGTTCATACACACCAATTTTCAGAGCCATCGGACCAGCCGTTAGTCGCCGAGAGCCCCCGGAAGTTGCTGCCCCTGCCCTGTTTTCTCCCCTGTTGCCGATTTCTTTCTCCGCCCAGAACCGCCGCTCGCCGGCGGCGTGGACTACACCACCCACCCAGATTTCTTCCCCTCTCACCGGTGAACATCCCCTCCAAGTTTCACCTCCATCCGAGCCACGGTTAGCCGCCACTCTCGCCTCCAAACAAATGGGTTTTTAAGGCTTTTCACCATTTTGGACCACCATACACGGCCAAATCAGCCACCAAGCACCACCATTGGATTCACCACATCAAGGGCTTCCTCCCCATGTCTTTCTTTTTCCCAAACTCTCACTTTTTCTCATATGGGTTTCTCAAAACACCCGTTCGGTTGCACCACCGTGCGCCGCCGTACACGGCCACCCGTGGTGTTTCACCACCACCATCTTGTTCCTCTCATCCTCATGAACCTCTCCAAGAAATTTCATGGCCAACGGAGCTTCGTAGAGCTCACACTCTCCCGCACTCTCCAAGGCCAAAAATGGTTTCAAACGGCCGATCTGCCGCCGTTAGCCACCGTCCGACCACCACCTCGCCACCACAGCTCCACCACATGTTCCTCTACCTTTCCCTAGCTTTCCATGAAGTTCTATGGCTTTTCGCTACCTCGCGTCTCCTCCGCTCACCGTTCGGAGTTACTGTTCACGGCGTGATGCCGCCGTGCTCCGCCACCTTTGACCATCACAAGGCGACCGTGAGTCTTCCAAGACCACGCCTAGCCTTTCTCAAGCCCAAACTACCACTTTATGTGGTGGACAGACACCGTACCGCCACGTATGCTCCTCCGACGCATGTTCGTGACGAGCAGCGAGCGACGCACGGGTTATCCCGTCGATGGTATAACCCTCTATCTTTAGTTATTTATGTTTAACATAGTTGATTTGGTTGGCTGTAGACTGTGTAGTTAGTGTTTGTGGAGTTCGCTGCGTAGTTGTGAAACGAAGTGTGGTTGTGAAGTGTTAGGCTTGATTTTGTAGTTTTGTGGACTGTGCTGTGAAGTATAGGCGTGAGATGGATGCCGTAGATGTGATACGGCGGGTTGTGTGAAGAGAATACGCGTGTAGCGTATTCTGTGTAATGCAGCGACGCGCCGCGCGACGTGCGCTGTAGTGATGTGGGTCGTAGAAGGAAGGGAGTACGCATGTAGTGTACTCCGTGTGGTATGGCGATGCATCGTGTGATGTGCATCGTGTTGATGAGTGTTGTAGCGAAGGAAGTACGCGTAGCGCGTACTCCGTGTCGCGTAGCGATGCACCGTGAGACGTGTATCGCAGTGATGGGTTTTGTAGTGTGAATGGAAGAGAGTTCACGTGAGTGTACTCTGTACTAAGTCGTGATACACCGGATGGCGTGTCACGAAGGGTTGGATGGCGTAGCAGAGAAGTGTGGAGCGTATGGTGTAATGTTGGGAAACTGTATGACAGTGTCCCGAAGCAGTGATGATATGGATTATAGTCCGGGATGACTGGTGTCATCTTGTGGTTGACTATGGCTAAGAGTATATGGATTGAGAAATGAGTTGTTTGTTTGGTTGTTATTGATAATTTTAATGAACTTGTTTTAGTGCAAAGGCTTTCTGAAGTCAATTTATCTCTTCCGAGTATAGTGAAACCTCAAGTTGGCCGTGGTGTTGCAAGTGCTTACAATATGGCAATTGAGTTCAGAAGTGAAAATCTTAAGGACTTGAGTGTTCCTCTTCCAGCTGTTGTGCAGTTCCTCGTGTCTCGCGCTCTATTCTCATAGAACGCGACGATCGAGGTAAGTTAGCCTCTAACTTACTATCAGTTTATTGTGTATGTGTGATGGGTAAGAGAACTACAATTTATGTATGTATGTTATCGTATATGCCATGTCATGCTATGTCATTACATGTTTATCTGCTACGTATGATTTAATCTCTCATGAATAATTATCTGTTACATAATCTTTTCTGTCATACAATGATGTATGTTATAAGTATGCCATGTTAAGTATGCCATGAAATGTTATGATTAAATCATATTGTGCCATTTACAAGTATACGCCATGTTAGAAAAGTATATGATATTAATTAATATCTCATGCATTAAGAAAGATAAGACATGTTATGTTACGTATAATACGTGGGGCCACAACAACTGTGGAGTACGTATTATATTTTATGTTACGTGAATACGTGGGGCCACAACAACTGTGGAGTACGTATTATATTTAATGTTACGTATATACGTGGGGCCACAACAACTGTGGAGTACGTATTATATTTTTATGTTACGTGTATACGTGGGGCCACAACAACTGTGGAGTACGTATTATTTTTTATGTTACGTGTATACGTGGGGCCACAACAACTGTGGAGTACGTATTATATTTTATGTTACGTGTATACGTGGGGCCACAACAACTGTGGAGTACGTATTATATTTTATGTTACGTGTATACGTGGGGCCACAACAACTGTGGAGTACGTATTATATTTTATGTTACGTGTATACGTGGGGCCACAACAACTGTGGAGTACGTATTATATTTTATGTTACGTGTATACGTGGGGCCACAACAACTGTGGAGTACGTATTATATTTTATGTTACGTGTATACGTGGGGCCACAACAACTGTGGAGTACGTATTATATTTTATGTTACGTGTATACGTGGGGCCACAACAACTGTGGAGTACGTATTATATTTTATGTTACGTGTATACGTGGGGCCACAACAACTGTGGAGTACGTATTATATTTTATGTTACGTGTATACGTGGGGCCACAACAACTGTGGAGTACGTATTATATTTTATGTTACGTGTATTCATGGGGCCACAACAACTGTGGAGCATGAAGTATGGGGCCACAACAACTGTGGAGCATACACTACGTGAGACACAGCAATTGTGACACGTAGAATACGTGGGGCCACAACAACTGTGGAGTACGTATTAAGTCAAGTTTCAGATCAAGTGCATGATAAGTCAAGTTTCAGATCAAGTTCATGTTTTGTTATGTACACGTACATGTTATGTTCATGATCAAGTTATGTTCCAAGTTCATGTTCACATCATGTTAAGTTCACGTTTACAGTATGTCTCAAGTTCACGTTTATGTCATGATATGTTCAAGTTTATGTTATTTTCAAGTTCATATTTATGTTATGCATGTTTACGTTCATGCTACATTTCAAGTCCATGTTATGTTTTAAACTCAAGTTCATGTCATGTTAAGTCAAGTTCAGTTCACGTTTAAGTTCTGGTTATGTCATGTTATATGTCAAGTTATGCTATGCTTATGTACGACTTTACTTATGCATTTATGCTTTTACTGCCATGCATGCATCTTTAACCTGTGTGTGAGTTTTATGTTAACTTACTGAGATTTGTAATCAAATCTCACTGTGGTAGTCCCAACTACCATTCCCCCCGAATGGTAGATCTTGTTACAGGACCCAAAGAAGAATTGGAATCTGACCATCTGAATACGGTCATCTAGGCTACGGTGCGATGTTGATGATGGTATAGTATTTAACTTAGGTTAATGCTTGTACTTTTGGAGTTGTATCTCAAGTATTCTTTTGATCACAACCATTTTAGACTAGTGTGGTGATCACGGCTTTTTAGTATGCCTTTATGTATGAAATATGTTTCAAGTATTTGGGATATTTTTAGTTTGGTGCATAGTATTGCTAAAGAAAAAAATTATCCGCTGCGAATATTGCATAATGCTAGATGCATGTTAGGAACATTGCATCTTATATGTCATGAACGGGGGCAGGTAACCTTGTGTTGCATGTCTCGACGCTTCAAATGTCCGTTCAATCCCAAGCGGAATTTGGGGGCGTCACATAGCTAGCTAGGCCTTCAGGCCTTGTAGATTAATCGCTTTCCTTCTACATACTACTCGCCCAATACAGGTTGGGCAGTTTCATCTTGATACATAATTTTGCTCTAATTAAGCTTTAACTTAATCACAATGATCAATTATTGTAGGGATTGGACATTAATAAGTACTAAGTAGGCCTAATACATTGATGTATCAAGGATTCACATGCTAGCTAGGCAATATTACATGATATATAGTAGCTAGGTAGGCTATTACTTCTTTTTGGCCCTTCTACATATAATTATATAAATGTAGCTAATTCTCAGCCATAAAATCTCCACGAGAACTTGTTCCTCAGATTTCATCCGTTAAAATATTAAAGAGAAGTACCATATATTTACAATCGAGATCATTATTATAATATAACATGATCATGATGTTGAAACTCGTATTTTTAAGATTTCTTGATTTGCATATATAGAAACTGAAAGAAAAAGGGAAGAATGAGAGAGAAATATATGAGAAGACAAGTTCCAAATTAGCCATCAAGTTAAGACTAAGTCTTTATTACTTTGAATGGAAACTTTTAAGTCCCTATTATTCGAAAAGTTATGTAGAGATGGTATAATATAACTAATTTGATAATTATGAAAGTGAAACATATCAATAATAATATTATTCAAATCAAATTCTTAACTTTATTTTATCTCTAATGATCGATATATCTTAATTATCTAGTCCAACAGCTAGCCCTCTCAAAATCAAGGTAGAAAGATTTTTACACCATGCATGTGACACAAGGATCGATCAAAACCAAAGGTGAGCTCTCTAGTATCACCATATACAACCATTGAATGAAGTTGATGAAATCTTATATTGTGGTAGGTCCCAAGACTCATGTGAACTCAAATGAGCAAGAATGGTTGTGTACACACGTACGTGCACCAGCTTGAGCATGATGAAACTCAAGACTGTCATGAACTCGATCGGCAAGAAAATCAATACTAGTGGATTTGTCACCAATTACATAAATTGATTTGTAAGATTTTCGAAATATACTTTGCATAAATCATATGCATCATTTTCTTAATTATTTATAACATAAAGTCGATCTATCGATTGAAGGAATTAGAAAACACAGAATATATTGCAATGCAAATATTATATTAAGGAATCATATATAGTATTTCAATGATTATATTAATGAAGGCGTGTATGGATACTTTACACCTATAAGAAAGCATTTCTCGTCAAAAGGTCAACCACACCAGATCTATGATATATTTTGCTAAACAAGTTTCTACAACACGAAAGATGATTGGGCATTAGACTACAGGTTTTCATGAGGGATCTTTTCCTTGTTTATATTTGGGTGCTCCTATATGTCTAGGCAGTATACTAGAACTCACATATATTCCTTAATTCAGAAAGTGCTAAAGAAGTTGGCCTCGTGGAAAGGGACTTTACTCTCGAAGGGTGGTAGACTTATTTTATTAAAACATGTGTCGTTTAATATTCCTATGCATTTGTTAACTATGCTTAATACACCTCATAGTGTCATACAAAATGTACATACAAGAATTTGGATAGGACTAGATGATTAAAATGATAGAGTTTATCTTATAATTAAGTTTTTAATTTTGGATAAATGTAAATTATTTATTGACTTTATCTATAATAATATTAAGTTTGTCTAGGAGGTATTAGAGATTGTTTAAGATAAGCCATATGTATAAAAATTGAGTTCTAAGGAATCTGTACTTATCCAGAAAAGAAGTTGAACTAGGATAGTTACTACAAAAAGGATTTAACACTGAGTGTCAGCATTTCGTGAAGAGACTTATTTGCAACAGATTCGCTCCGTCAGCAGTTCTACTGCAATTGAAACTTCTTCCAGATTTAATATTTAAAGGAATTCAGTTGGATAACTCAGTAAGAGATTTTTGCCATGAATTATTGAGAGTACATTCTGTGAGCTTGTGTGCAAAAATTCACTTAAGATTTATCTTGTTGTTTCATCTTTCTCTTCGAGTGTGATCATGCTCCATGTTGAAGAATTGATTGGTTGAGTTTTAGCCATTGGAGATTTAGGAAAAAAGTCAATATTTGAAGATCGTTAGAGATTCTAGCTACTACCGAGGTAGAGGCAAATCGGTCATTTGTTGTGTCAAGTAGGAGAATTAATTAGCAAAAGTTTTGTAATTTGATTCTCAAATAATAAAATTGATTTTTCTGTTTTGGCTGCTCCATAGGGTTTTACTTTTAAAGAGTTTTTTAAAAAGTTTTTCTTCGTCACCAATTGTTGTGTCATGCAATTTAATTATTTACTTTATATGTTCAATTGATTAATAATTGCAAAATTGAGATCTAACCAATTTGTTCAAGTGAATTGGTAGATATTTTGGTGAATACACAGAGGTACTTGGGTAATTACACACAAGTTAAATAGATTTTTACAAACTTCTTGTGGTGTAGTAAGGAGGGGAAAAAGAAAAAGAAATGGGAGCATGGGGCACTATTTGTCAGCCTACTGATGAAGGTGGTCTGGTATATGGAAGTTCTAAGACATTGAGAAAGCTCTTAATAGGAAATTTGTTTGGATAGTAATTCTATTTGGGCTACTTCCTTCAGAGTTAAATATAAAGCTCAACATCACTAATTATTCCTGAATCATGTTTGTTAAGAATCACACTTTTAGAAGGCTTTAAAACAATTGATCAAATCGGTGATTAAAGGGTCTGGATGGATCATAAATGAAGGAAATATCTCATTTTGGTATGAAAATTGGTCATCTCTAGGGGTTTTTGGTGAATTGTTATGCATCCCTCTTTGACTTTAGTTTGAGTTTATTTTTTTTTTCCTAATACATGAGGTAATTGGGCAAAAATTCAGGAACTAGTGGGGAATCATATTTGTGAAGAGCTAAAGTCACAAAATATTCAACTTTACTCAGGCCTAGATATTCCTATATGGAGAGCGGAGCATAATGGAAATTTTTCTACCTCTTTAGCTTGGCAATATAATCATGAATCTAAGGACAAACCACCATGGGCCAAGTAGATTTGGCATAGATTACTTCCGACTAAAGTATCTACGTTTATGTTGAAAGGTATGTACAATAGTTTGCCTTTTGACCAAAATATATTGAAGTTGCATATTTCTATGGCCTTTAAATGTGAATGCTATAAAATGGTTATTTGTGAATCTTTAAATCACTCGCTACTTTTGGGAGAGATTTTATCCTCTTTTTTATTTTTTTAGATTGTGCTGGGTCTAAAATTTGGGCCAACTTGTAAATGGGGTGATAAAATCATCAATGGATATCCAAGGCTCAGGCGGTCTCACTAATCAATGTAATGATTGGTATTTTTCCACCTTTAATCACATGGTTACTATGGTTATATAGATGTAAAGCTCAAATTGAGAGGATTGTGGAAATACTGGAGCAAGTGGTTTATAAAGTCAAGAATTTGTTAGCTCAAATTATCCATACAAAAATGAATAAGCCATTCATCAAATGCTCAGATGATATGATTTTACAGCAACTAGGTCTAATGAAGATGCCTGTACAGAAAAAGAATATTTAAATTTTGAAGTAGATGCAGCCAACACATGGTTTTGTGAAAGTTAATGTTGATGGAAGCAGTCTTGGTAATCCAGGCAGAAGTGGAGGTGATGGTATTCTTTGAGATGCGGATGGCAAGATAATCTTTGCTTTTGTCAAGTTCTATGGTATAAAACTCCAACAATGTTGCTGAGATCAGAGCCCTCTCAGACGATCTTAAATTATTCCTCATATGAATATAAGTTATATAACCCACATAGATGTTGAATCTAATTTGAAACTTGTGTTTAATTGTTGGCAGAGAGATGGGCCAGTTCCTTGGTGAAGTAAGAAGTATTAGAACAAGGCAAGATTGACGGCTCGATCGAGGGTAGTGAGGCTACATCATACTTTTAGGAAAACAAATCTCATTGGTGACAAATTAGACAAAATGGACATTAAAGGTATGGATTTCTTCTTTAATAATAAAAATAATCTTTCCAAGGATATTCTATGAGCTATTCGCATGGATCGAGAATGTTTCCAAGTAATTCACTATCGATGACAGGTACATTACATGTTTTTCTTATCTTAATTTTATGTGCAGGTATGGTATGTTATTTTGGTATATGCCAGCTGTAAACTAGAAGCTTTTTCGAACTTTCGGTACAAAGGTCTGGCAGTTAGGTACCCCAATATGAGGCAATTATGAGCTGAAGGCCAGCTGTAAACCAGAAGCTTTTTCGAGCACAGCTGTATGATCAAGGGATTTCTGTTCACGTATATTTCGGTGCAAAGGTCTTGCACTTAGGTACCCTAATATGAGGCAATTATGAGATGAAGGTTAAAAAAAAAAAAAAAGTACTTAATTAATACTCACATATATATATATNTGTATTTATTAAAATTCTGCCATTAATAATTTAATATTTTGTATAATGTTTTGCGGTTTTGCTTTGGGTCTTACGTTCTTTTGATAGTTATGTTTAGATTTTTTGATTATTTGTAGCACCCAGATATTAGGTTGTAATTATAATTTTTCTCTATCAGAATGAGGCTTTCAATAAAATTAAGTATCGTTCTCTCATTAAAAGAAAACTAATAATAAGCAATCTTTTCATCTACAATGTACCATGCATATATATACCATATTTTTCACATTATATATTAATTATTTCTCAATCTCGGTTTCATCTTACAAAAGCTTTGACTACATACGAGTTTCATAGTGAATGAGATGAAGGTTAAAAAAAAAAAAAAAAGTACTTAATTAATACTCACATATATATATATATATACAGACGCACATGATGATGTTGGCCTATTTAATTAAATACTCATATGTTCGATCCCTACAATTTTCTATCCGATCCCAATTACTTTGGTACAGTGGAATTAGATCAGCCACTTATACCACTTTCTCCGATTGTTACTTGATCATGTAATGATCGATATTAATTAATACATGAAGAAAACAGATATTCATAAATGTTTAACTATCATCTTTTTATTGTTCATTATATTACCAATTTTTATTATAATAATGAACACGTGGTTTGAGGTAAGAAGCCGATTGATAAGGTTGATTACACGTGAATAAACTTCATTGAAAAATAAAATAAAAATGAAAAGGCACAGCTAGCGAGGTAGCGCCCAAAGGCCGCAAGTGCATGCTTTAGTATGGATTAGTACTACTGTCTGTCTTGGACTAAGCCTTGATGCTCGCTTGACTTCAACAGAGCTAAGTGAGAATCCGATACTCTATCTCACATGATCATCATATGCCATGCACCTGTCCCGGCCTGCTCCCATCTATTAGTATAAGGGGGACGCTTCTAAACAGCCCATCTGATTTTATAGGAAAATCAGCCCTCCAATCCAAGTGCGACACGTAAGTAATTATGGAATTAATACTATAGACCAAAGCACTGGAGATAGAAAATAAAAAGAGGAGAAATCGTGCCCTTCAATCCGAGTGCTTCACACCGAAACCAAAGGAGCTCCAAGCCAAAGCTGCACTCTGAAACCATCACGCTGAAACCAGCCAGCAAACGGAAGTATTAGAAAAATCACTCCGAAACCAGCAAGCAAATCCACTACGGTTGCCGTCATGCCCAATAGTTTGATTTTTTTCACTTTTGAATTTGATTTTTTTTCCCTACTTGTTGCCTCTTTCATTTACACGGTAGCAAGTGTTGGGAAAATTCCACTGGAAAAAGTATTAGAGAAATCTCAATCAAACCAGTGCAACGTTCCCACATTATTATTTGAAAAAGACAGAGCATCAATTTTTTTTTTATTAATGCGCAACACGCATGTCTTTTGCACTTGGCCGACACTTGGATTTTAACAAGTTTGGTAAGAAATTTATTAACTTTCTCACAATTATATATAGCATTGATAAGCATTCCATGCATGAAGGTCTATTGAAAATAACCACGACGACATTGTATATCTTTGTATTAATGTAAACCTTTGTATTAATTATAAATACTGTAATCTTTCTTAGTTATCATGTCACTATGACTAGTACATAAGTGTTAAAGGCCTATCCATATATTGATTCAAGCGGCGTAACACCAGTTTGTTTCACTATGAATAACAGCTTATTTCACTATGACTGATAAATTAGTATTTCACTATGACTAACAGTTTGTTGGTCGTAAAAGATTTCCATGATCATGTATTTCGATTCCATATTAACAAAGCTGACAATTAGACATCGATACTTTCTCTTGCATGAATGGTTATTGCTGGTTGGCTGCTTTTTCTTTTAATGTAATTGGTGGTTGGGAGCTTTTTTTGATGTAATTGTTTTGTTGACTGCTTTGTTTGTTTCTTATTTTATAATAAAGGATCAAACTTGGAGTTCTGATGAAGTTGAAATAATGACGAGTCACACATGTGTAGAAGGTGGAGATGTAGAAGATATGAATGTAGAAGATGTGGTGAATTTGAGACCTTGTTCGAGTAGTGGTCGAGAGGAGCCATTTATCGGTATGATATTTGTTGATATAGAAGACGCCCAAGCACATTATAAGGCGTAAGCAAGAAGAAAAGGTTTTGTCATTTGGACCCAACATACTCGATTGTTGAAAGAGGAGAAAAAAATAATTGCTGTAGACTATGTTTGCTCAAGGGAAGAATTTCGACGGGAAAGGAGCAAACAAACAAAACGAATAATTCTGGAACCTGCTGAGATAAAGATTGGTTGTAAAGAATTGATAGAGATAAAAAAAGAGGGTGAAAAGTAAATAGTATGTAAATTTGTGCTTCAACATAATCACATGCTACTTACACCTAGAAGTACTGGTTTGCTTCGTGGACATAGGGGAGTGACATGTGTCCAAAAAAAACTTATTATGACTTTGA
Organism: Carya cathayensis; assembly: GCA_011037825.1. Taxonomy (NCBI): domain Eukaryota; kingdom Viridiplantae; phylum Streptophyta; class Magnoliopsida; order Fagales; family Juglandaceae; genus Carya; species Carya cathayensis. The sequence goes on from QGSO01000175.1 coordinate 1,382,288, forward strand.
ATAAGTCCGGTATATCGACAAGGAAGATAATGTCGGTGTTGAGTAAAGAAACAGGGGGTGACTTTAACGTTGGGTGTATTGGTAAGGATGTGGAAAATTACTTGGGGAACCAAAGGAGAAAATTATTTAAAGAGTGAGATGCACAAAGGTTATATGCTTATTTTCTTGATCGATAATGTAAAGAGCCTGAATTTGTATACTAGGACTGCATACCAATATTTTGGAGATGTTGTAATATTTGATGCTACATATTTGACAAATATTTATAAGATGCCATTTGTTCCATTTTCTGGAATTAACCATCATCACCAAACCATAATGTTTGGTTATGCTTTGTTGATTAACGAAACAGCCGAGTCATATACATGGTTATTGAGAACATGGCAAGAGGCAATACTTAGACGTGCCCCTGCAACCATAATTACTGATGATGATAAAAATTACAGCAAAAATTTGCATAAAAAACAACCACGATGTCAACTCGCTTTGTCTTTCCCTCTTGAAGTGGACATACTTGAATGAGAATGAGAATCCAAACTTCGCCATTTGCTGGAAAATATGGAAGAACTCCACTTGTTGCTTCATGTTTTTAGTTAGGGTAAGTTTGGTATAATGAAGAAAATCCTCCAACAGCTCATGGTTCAAAATGCTACTGAATGAAGAAAATGCTACCATAAATACCATAAATGCTTGGCTGTGATATACATAAAATAATAAATAATAAGGTAAAAAGTTTTCCCAAGTCTGAATGCCTAACATTAAGGAGGAAATGTCAAATATGAATGCTCTTAAAATCCAATAATTGGCTTGGTAGGAATTTGGACAGCCGTGGGCGGACTTCAAATATACAAAGGGATCTATATCCCACATACCTGCCATCAAAGGAACCAAACAAAGTCAGCAAAGTCTTTTGAGAGCTAAGCTACTGCAGCTCAAACACAAACACGATATGGCCCTAGTTATTTATTTGATTAGCTACATATAGTTAGACTATGATGTGGCCCCACTTAATGGCTTTAATTAAAATTGATGTAATTGTTTTCCACCTTACGAAAAGATAAACTACTATTATAGTGTTGGCTGGCTTTCATATTTTTGGTGGTATGCCGTGGCCGAAGGGCTATGAGACTTTTTAACAAACATTTGGTATTCAAAGATTTAGATTAGTTATCAAAAAAATGCCAAGATAATTTCTATAGCCCATATTACAATCACTTCAAAATGAGATCTAACTCCAATACAATAACTCCAATCCAAGTTCTATAGCCGGTTCTCTCACGTCAACTTTGGGTTGGGATGGAGTGGGGTGCCGTCGACTTTCAGTTGGGTCGAATTCAAGCCGTTGGGTGTGGGTTTGAATAGAATCGGGTGTGTGTTTGAATATGAAGAAAGGTGTTTAGGCATAAAAATGTGTTGTGTTCAGGTGTAGTGAGATGCATGGTTATTATGCAAATATGATGACGTGTTGCATTCGGATCAAAGGGCTGATTTTCTGAGATAGCTGGTTATAAGATTTTCTATTAGTATAATCACTCCTACCCCTTTGGAACACCGATCCATTTGACCACTATCTTCCATATTTTGAACCGCCGCAACCCTTGTTCGCTTTACTCTTTTAGAAACCAGCTTCTGATCTGTTTCTACTTTCAATTTTCTTTTCTTCTTTCTGCGTATCCCACGTAGGCTCCGGGGAAGGGACTGAATAATGGGAAAATTATGGACGTTAATCACCCAGGTTCATTCACTTTCTGGGTACGTAATAAGCCTTTATGCATGCGACATTCACATTATCAATTTTTTCTTTTTCTTTTTTTCAATTTTAATTTGATGATAATATTCATGCAGGCCGGTGTTAATGTTGTTGTACCCCTTGTGAGTCTATTGAATAATTTTGGTACCTCTTGATCTCTTTTAGCTTTCCATTTGTGTGTTTTACGTTGAGATGCAATTTGAAGGAACTGCGTACTCAAGTAAGAATTTCCCACTTTTTTTCTTTCATGTTCGGAATATTCTCTTCGCGCGATTGCAGATATGCATCGGTGATGGCATCGGCGATGGCCAAAGAAGGCGCATCGGTGAAGGCCGTAAAAGCCAAATTGAAACGGGAATACGAACAGTGGCTTGCTTACTGGATCTTATACTCATTTCTCACTCTCATGGAGATGCTTCTCGAACCCATTCTGGAGTGGTATGAAAACTTCCATTAACTTTTCTATATATTACGCGCAAAACATATTGTTTAATTTAAATTATTCAAACAAACGGATCGAAAGCTTTTAATTAATGAGGTCGAATCGTACGTAGGATACCAATTTGGTACGATGTGAAGCTACTGTTTGTGGGGTGGCTAGTTCTACCGCAGTTCCAAGGGGCCGGCGGCCTTCTTATATGAGAGATACGTGAGCAAGCAAATGAAGAAACATAGAGACCGGCCGGTCATGAGCGATCATCGTCACCACAAGCATGACCAGCTTGTTTGGAGCAAAAATAGAATTGGTGTGTACGTACACTGTGAAGTCAAGTTATCATTTTGCCATGTATTTGTTAAATACTGAAGGGAGGATTGAGAGTTCTCTTGCACAAAACAACCGAGAATTATGGAAGTTAGCAATTGTGGAGCCTGAAGCTACCAAATAAGTTAAAGAACTTTGCTTGGCGGGTGTACTAATAGTTTGCCCACAAAGTTAAATTTGATGAGGAGGCACATTTTACCCAGTGCCATCTGTGATCGATGAAAACTGGAGGTGGAGAGTTGCAATCATATTTTCTAGTGGAGTTTGGCTACCTGGCAGGTTTGGAAAATTAGATACCCTATGATTTTTCAGTTTTTACAAGCTGATTTGGAGATAAAGGATGTGTTATGGGCTGTATTAATGGAGGCTAATAACCCCATTGTTCCTCTTGTACTCACTATTTTGTGGGGTATTTGAAAATATAGGAATGTTAGCATCTTTGAAAATTTAGATTATATTCTTTTAGAGATAGTCGATAATTGGATTGGGTATGTGCACAACTTTATTTCAATTCGGTCAACTCAATTCATTGTAAACGAAGTGCGGGATCTTTCTTGGAAACCCCCACCTGAGGGTAAGTTTAAATTGAATTCTGATGGTGCACCATTTAGATCTTTTTCAACTGCTGGCATTGGAGTTATTCTTCAGAACACTAAGGGTGATGTTATTATGGCAATGAATAGGAAGGAAGTGGGTGTTTGAAGTGGATAATATTGAAGCATTGGCTGCTCTTCAGGGGTTACATTTGATATTTTGTTTGGGTATCTCTAGTTTGGTATTGGAAAGTGCCTCTTCTTTTATTATTGAAGCTATATATAAAATCTACAGAATCTAATATTTCCAAGCAAGGTCTCATAATTATGGAAATTCAGCATCTACTTCAAAGCTTTGAGGATTATGAGGCTTTTCATGTTGGTCGTCAGGGTTATCAAGCTGCCCACTTAATTGCTTGCTTGTCATGCTCAGTTGGTTGAAAATACAGTTCAATGGTGGCATCAATATTCAGACTTTATTATGGCTAGAGTATTGGTGGATGCTAGATGTAATTAAGTCTTTAATTGTATTGTGTTTAGACTTCTTTGTATTTGATTCATTCATTTGAATGAATTCTGTTTCTTAAATTTAAAAAAAAAAATTTTGATATATCCTTGGCTGGGTTATGTTGTGGCCACCAGGGTAACTCAAGCTGGCCCATAATAATGAACAATATTAATGCACTGAATATCCTAAAGCCAGTTTTGATTGCATAAGTACAGTTCAGGATCCTAAAGCACAGTGTAGACAATTATTAAATTTATCTGGTGGCCTAGCGTTTTGCAAATAAACCTAGTTTAATTTATTACACCTTGGAACCTGTGGTTAGATTGTTTATTTCTTTAGTTTTTGCTTCCTACGACGAACCGATGAGGTTGCCAAAGTGTCGGTGAATTAATAGGTAATTTTGTATGAAGATTGCCTTCTATTGTAAAGATAGGCTCACAGATAGATGGTCGACCAGTTTCGCCATTAGCAAGCAAGACTGTGAAAACTGTTAAGGGAACCAGAAATCAGGAGTTATCATCAGCAATTTTGTTGACAGATCAAGATAAGTTCAGAAGATAGATGCTAGATAAGCTGATAAGAAGATAGAAATGAGTGTTATCATTTCCTACCAGTTAGGAGTTATCTCTCTGTTGTAGTACTCTTAACTAGGATTGCATTTAGATCTCGTGGTTATCAACTTGTACAGATGATATCAACACTCACTAGTAAGTTGTCTATAAATATAACACATCGATACAACATGGCGGGATCATTATCCAAGCTAATATTCCTTTCCGTTACAATATTCCTTTCATGGTATGTACCAGAGCAACAAGGTTAACATTGCTTCATTTTTCTTCCTCTCCAATGGCTAGATCTAAGAGCAACGTCTCAGTCAATGCATCACTTTCTTTTTCAATCCCCAATACCAATTATTCGGCCTGGATATGTCAAATCACTCCCATACTCAGGATTAATGGACCCTTGGGCATTGGCAATGCATTGTTGATGGTTTAGAGCCCTGTCCATCTTAGCTCATTCCTGACCTTGACAAAAAGGATTCTATGATGCTGAGAACTCAACTTATGAACTATGGGAGAAAAATGGCTAGTATATTTTGAGTTGGTTCATTGCCACACAATATGCTAAGATACTCCCAACAGTGTATGGTTGGACTTGTACTTCAAGGCAAGTATGGATTGCACTGTCTACAAATATTGATTATTAATGATAAAATTTGAAATTATTCAATGAAACCCACAAGTCTGTCTTAAATAGGTTCAAAATTCAAAATTATCAGGATTTTTTCAAAAATAGAAGAACTAAATTATTGTTTGAAAACTTAAATATGTAATTAAAAAACAAGCCAGAATCATGGTCATTCCTCTAATCCTCCAGGTTCTGCATTACTAAAGTACGCTGGATTAATTCCCTCTTTTTAGCTCTAAAATTTGCAATCATCACATGATCTTGTAAAGTTACAATCACGATAATTAAAGGGGCTTTCCATTCAGAACATGCCCACGCCGATCATGATTTTTATCACCCATCATGAAAACGGGACCAGAATTACCCATATATATCAATTTGGGTTTAGATCATATTATTTCAATGATGTTTTTCACAATTAAAAAAACCCTTATATTTCACATTCAGACCTGGCAAAGATATACTCCGTCAAATTTTGGTCTAAAATAATATTTTAGCAGTAAAATAATAGATGCAATATGTTGGTTATAGTGTGACGTAAAATTAATTATATTTGCTATTCATCATTCTCGTATACTATACACTATATTTTTTTATTTCTTAAATTTTTTTAATTTTATTCTTCTTAAATTAATTGAGTTTTTCTATTAATCATCTATATACCATTCATTTGACAAAATGAAGAAAAAAATGTAGTGTACGGAATGAATAGAATTTTTCATAATCATACCATACACATGCATGCATGAGCACGAAATTAAAATGGAGATGGAGTATATATGGCTTTAGAGGGAAACCAAAGAGATACTTTTCCTTTAGCAAAAGAAAATTGCTCACGAGGATCTCTCTATGATCGATCTTTACACATGCATAATTAGCCGGCCAGATGATCATGAGTTGACAAATAATATTTAAGACATGCACCCATAATTCATTTTTTTCCTCCTTTTACAATATTTCACGGTATATATCTATTCTTAAATATATATAATTAAAAACAGTTGCTCGAGGAAATTAAGGGATGCAATTATGCTGGATTATAAATATATATTACAGTATTAATTATAAATATGCTTGACTATACATGCCATTTTATTCCAAAAAAAAAAAAAAAATGTTTGACCACTCACGTTTCTGAATCACTACAAGGAAAATAGCTTTTTCCAGCGCTAAAAACAGTCGCAAAAAACCCCAATAAACGCTGATAATATTTATTTGCAGCGTTTTCTACTGCGCCGCACGTGAGTCGCATTTGTATACTCACTTATAAATTAATTGAGCGATACTGAAAAAACGCTGCAAATAGATGATTATTTACAGCGATTTTAGACGCTGTAATAAATAAAATAATCGCCCCAGTTATGCTTCTATCTTAGTTGAAAATCGCTGCTTAAAAAAATTTTCAGCGTTATATAAATGCCGTATATAGCATCTAATTCGCTGCTTATAAATCGTTGTTTCTTGCAGCGTTTGCACATAATGCTGCATATAGTTAGATTTATTTGCAGCGGTTGGGTTGTACGCTACAAATAAGATTATTTGTAGCGTTATACAGCGTTGCTTTTTTAATTTTCTGTGCACATAAACATTATTAGCAGCGTTTACTCATACGTTGCAAATAGAAATAGTAGCTGAATTATTTTTTACAGCGGTGTGTTTACGCTGTAAGTATTATTTTTTAAGGCGTTTTTCAGCGCTGGAATAAAATGTCCACAATAATGGTGATAAACTATATAAGCAGCATTGACTCATGCGCTGCAAAAAATATTAACTACTTGCAAATGGGACTTCGAAAACTGAAAGAGATTTACGTGAACGTGTGTGCAGTGTGAGGCCTTCAAGCCAAAGGTTTCGTTCACACCAAAAACAGAGGTCACCGTCGGGAACTGCAGGTGGAGGTAGGGAGAAGGTTTTGCCGAAGAAGTTGTTAAGGGGTATTGTTTGAACACGGGGGAAGAAAGGTATACTGTTGGGGGAAAAATGTTGGGGCGGGGGAGGGGGAAAAATAAAAATGTTGGCGCCCACTTAAATCCCGACGTAGATGAGAGCGACGTGACAAAAGATTTTTATTTGCAGCGCCCATAATTGCCGTTAGTAATCCTAAAATCGCTGTAACAAATAATTTAAATGAAGTGAATAAGGAAAGTGGAGGTTTGCGATAAAATTTTTGTAGTGATGTGAAAAAAGCTGGAAATAACTATCATTTGCAGCGTTTTTATTTGCAGCATTTCAAATAGCGCTGGGTTAACTGTATTTTCTTGTAGTGAATACGGCCTGGTAGCAAATTAAATATGATCAAGGAATCGGCCTTTTCGTTTCAATAACTCTGGAAATTGCATGTTATAGCAGCAGTCTACTGATCATCATGAGGTTATAGTGATGTGAACGTATATGATCGATGTTGCGTACTGATCGAGACCAATATTTTGAATACCGTATCAGATGCTGTACTAATTAAGGTATTGAAATAAAATATTTCGATATCAGTACCGTTTCTTATACCATTTTAGAATAGTCGATATATGAATAAATTATACATAAATATATATATAAATTATAAATAGCTTGGTCTGAATTGAAAGTCAAAAAATAACCTTGTAGTTTGAATATATAAATTATAAATAGCTTGGTCTGAATTGAAAGTCAAAAAATAACCTTGTAGTTTGAAGAAAAGAAATGAAAAAAAAAAAAAAAGTAAAGGCTGAAATATCGGCATGTACGGTCAGTATTTGGACCGGTACGAAACAAGTACAATTTCTATACCGGACCAATAGCTGCTATTGCATGTACCGGCCATACTGGCTGATACGGTACGGAATTAAAAACAATGATCGAGACTACGTAATAATTATTGTGAATGTACCTACACTTATAATATGATTTTACAGTCCACATTTATATTGACTGATCTGCAATATCTGAAATAAAAAACTAGGAATTCATTTTTCTATACATTTCCTTAAAGTGTCATCTGAAAATAATAATAATAATAATAACCGACTTTAATTCTATTGGAATATAATACTCATGAACCAGGAATTCAACCACTGCACTAGCAAGCCATTTTCTTTGCTGCCGGCCATGCATGCCTCTCATTAGCCTCGATCTCTTTTGTTTTTGTTCCACTTGTTAAGAAATGTTCCTTTTTTAGGTAGAATTATTAAAGCAAAAGCTAAGCAACTGATTCTCTAACCAAACCCCCCATTTTCTCTTGATCGACTGAACTCCACAAAAAGTAATAAAGTAATTAAAGTCGATACATGAGATGCTTTTTTAGTGGATCGATCCAACTCTTTCTAATGGGCGCCGTGTAAGCCTTAAGATCATATAATTAATATAATGTTTCAATCGAAGAAGATACCCTCTGGGCCCGAGCGACATCAGATCATTGGTAAAAAGTACATTGAAAAATATTTCAATTTTTTTTTTGAATGATCAGCAATATTCCGTTAAATTAAAAACATAAATATAAAAGAAGAGTTGAAATTCATAAAAAAATACTCATTACAACGTATGGTGGATACAAATAAGAATAAAAAAGAGAAGAGAGGCAAGAAATTGAGAAATCACTGCTTATCCCAACAATTTAAACTAATAAGGATAGGTACATAGTTTTTATCATTTATATTATATCAATAGCTTAATATTATATTATATTAAATGTATAATCAGGGTTCTAATTTAATAGTTTTGCTTTGATACTATGTGAAAACACTACTTATCCTTAAAGTTTAAGTTATGAGAAAATATAGATTATATATATAATATATATATATATATATATATGAATAGAATTGGTAAGGGCGAGTGTTTACTTGCTTATTTAAGTAGGGAAAAGTGTAAAGATATATTTTTTTCACTAAGGCTTTGTTTGGTTATTTATATGAGATGAAGTGAGATGATAAATCTGTGAATAGTAGTGAGATAGTTTGTGAATAGTAGTAAAATATTTTGAATTAAGATATTTTATGGGATTTCAAGAAATGAGAGATAAAAATTGAATAAAAATATTATAAAATTAAAATATTGTTAAAATATAATTTTTTAATATATATTTTTTTTAGATTTGAAAAAAGTTAAATGGTTTTTGTGATTTTTTAAGAAGTTTAAAAAATTTATAATTATTAAAAGAAAAAGTTAAAAATTTGAAAGTTTAAAATGAAAAGCACTATTTGTATTTAAATGGTATTTGGATGTTTAAATAAAATTAAATGAGTTGATACTATATGTAAAACCAAACGAGTCACAAAGGATTCGTGTGGTACCACATCTCAAAGCTGTAGAAAGGTGATAAAATAAACGAGTTCTTTTATATATAGTCACTTTTGCATATTCATTACGTACTCTACTGATATGATTAATTAAATATTAAAAAAATGATACAACTAATCATATTAGTGAAGTGCGTAAAAGAATACATAAAAATAATTACACAAAAAACTTTTTTAAAAAATAAACTAGATTGTTTCGAAGCATTCAATATTAGAACTTCTTTTATATATATAAATATATATATATATTATATTATATACACACACTCTAATCTAATATATAGATCCTTACAAAAGGAAAACAAAAATGAATATTTGCTTCCGATAAAGGGGAGAGAAATCAAGAGTCGTATTAATTAAGATACCCTATGATAGAGAAGATGTGGGCACCATAAGCTAGCATCGGTGGTGGCATAAGGGCGACAGTAGTACTACTCATTGGCCTTGTACGTGGAAAAGTAGTGTTGAACGATGGATTAACAGTCAGCAAAACCAATAAGAGAGCACATGGTGGATTGAAGCGCTGGTCACCGGAATTAATTGGTACTTTCTTTTCTTGCTAAAAGGGAGGATCGAGCTAAGGAAAATAGAGAAACGAGAAAAAAGAGATTAACAGAGGAAGGAAGAAGTCTGGTGAGTTAATCATGTGATTTTTAAGATCTATTTTATAGATTATGTGGGGAGGGGTTACTCGTGAACTTATGACTCGGATTTTTTTTAAAGATCGAAAGTTTTATATTTTGATATATTATATTGAATTATATTAATTTATAAATTTATTTTTATATAACTTATTTGTGATTAAAACATATGTAAAGGGAATTAAATATTAATTCTCCATCATAAGCGGACTAGGCCATACTCAAAATCTATTATAAATTATTCATCTCACATCAAAATCGACTCAATTTATAAATTTTTAGAACTTCTTATTTATTATTATTTTTAACAGTGAAAAGGATATAATTTATAATGAGAGTATCTTATAGCTTTAAGTAAATAAAAAAATAAAAGAAAATTGATATTGCTAATAGCATATATACATGATGCTTAAGTTCTTGTGAATATAAGCATTGGCACATCTACATATATAAACTGCATAAACATATTTAAAAAAAAAAAAAAAACTCAAAATCGGTTCGTGAAAATTTGCAGATAAAGTTAAAAGGATATACAAATAAATGATTTTCTTAAGATTAAATAGCTAGCTTGTGAGCAAGATTAAATTTATCCAATAAATAAATGAAATGTTCATAAACACAAAATAGAATAATTTGGTGATGAGATCAAACTCGACTTATTATTATTATTTTTTTAAAGAAGAGGAAGGAACCCCAATCATATTTGAACAATCATTAACCACCCATGAATTAATATTCATTCACACTTCTACTTAATTACCACCGGCCTATATATTGGAGTGATTCTAGAATTTGTAACAACAAATGAATGAATCAAAATGTTCAAGTAGTGGAAAGCATGCACAAGTACTAATAATTCCAAATCAAAAGTAGCTACCCAATAAACAGGTATAAATCACTCGTGGACCCTTTGCTTTTCTAAAAGTCACCCCATAAAATATAGAAATAAAGTATCACGGGACGAATGTTACCAAAATAACCCCGTTTCCCTAACTATATAACCCCGTGTTTGTGATGCTCCACGTTCAGGCAGATGGAAATCCTCCAACTTCCCTTCTTATGGTATTGGTCCTAGAACTCTTCTCCAAAATTGCCTCTAAACCTACCTTGATATAACCCAGCCAGGTATATATATAGCCCTTTCGTCTTGAATTCGTAATTACTTCTACAATGGCTTCTATCAAGGTAGAAATAAAGATCAGAGCCTTCAACAACCGTAAGAGGCATCAACTTCTAAACAATCTTTTCCTGTATTCCTTGACGGTATTAACTTTTATCCTATTTTGTTCCAGCCCTTTTTGGTTTTCCTACCTTTTTTCATCCATGAAGGTCTTTCTCTTTGTCTCCCTCAGAGAAATCGCTTCGATCCTCTTTAGCTACAAGTTTGTGTTCATAGTAGGCAATCTCATCGTTGTTGCCCTCCTTATAGGACAGTCCAAAATCTTTTCTTCAAATGCTACTTCTCCATCTATTGATGATTTGTATGATGAATATGTACTTAACAGTACAAGGAGCCTTCAAAGTTCTTCAACCACTGAAGTCAAGAGAGAGATAAAAATAGAGAACTACGATGTGGAAAATGTGAGGAGGATTGGTAAAGGTGGAGAGAATGCTGAAGCAATTCCACCTTTACCAATCACGAATTGGGCTGTAAAAAGCCAGGATATAGATGGAAACAATATTCACTTTGCTTCACCAGCGGAGGAACTGAGCAAAAGGGCTGATGATTACATTGCAAGAGTTAATAAAGAGAGGAGGCTTGAAGCTAGACTTCTCCTCTATAGTAGTGAAGAATATTGACATGCTTTTTAAGCAGTCGAGTACTTACATATTTGATTGACTAAGCCATTCTAGTAATCTATAATCTCAAGTGCATTCAAATTGAAATGAGAATTCAAGCCTGAATAGAGGATAAGTTCAAGATTATGTACTTGATTATACACTTGAATAAAGGAGCATATACATGCACTTGATCATGACTATCCTCTTATTCTAATTTTATAAAGGGATACCGATGGGTCGCTCGTGGTTAGTACGTCACTTAGAATCCAATTTAATTTACTACAAATTAGAATTATATATAGTATGATCCCGGCCGGTAGAATATATGACAGCTAATCATGGGACTAGGAAAGAAAATGATTAACGTAATATCCCGAGTTTAATATAAAATTAGGATGGTTATATATATTGTCCGAGATGGAGAATTAATCCTCACAGCTTAAAATAATTCAATGAAAGGAAATCTGCCAATTATAACATTGATTAATCAATATAAATTTTTATGTAGTATGGGTTTTTATAGACCTTACAGATACTATCAGAGCCAATCATAACTGGAGTGTACGTAGGTCTTGAAATAATTAATAACTATGGGTATGGTATTTTAGCAATAATCATGATTAATTTAGTGTTTGATTGAAAACCGGCCGTGGAGTTAACAGGTCATATGCATGGTACGTAATCTAGAACGTACTGTGTTACTGCTATGATCAGTATAAATAATGAAGATCAGTAGTTTCTAATTACTTTATTCAACTTGTAAGTTGAGACGCTTTCTTCAAACATGCAAAGTCGAGAAATTATGAAAGAAGAGGCGTGAATTTCAAAAGCAGCAACTGTAGCTCATGCATGCTGACGGAACATAAAAGAGAAATGATAATGGGTCCCGATCGAGAATTTCTCTCAATTATAATTCCTTTTTTGTTTTTTGTTTTGTTTTTACTTAATGATTAAGTAAGTATTTTTTTAATTGAAGTTGTTAATTTTTTTTTTTCAAATATTTAAGAATATGAAGAAAATGAATATAAATAAATAAAAAAAATCATTTAATCTTGTCAATTATAGCTATTCTCGTGCTACACCCTCCGTGGCTCTAGCAAGACCCAACATAAAAGAAATAAAATAAAAAAAAGATAGTTTTTATTTTTTATTTTTCACATTTGAAGATTAGGGTTTCAAATTCTAGACCTTAGAAATTGAGAATAATGCCAACTAGACCATGGAGCTTTTGGCAAGAAAGATAGTTAAATTAGCTGTAAGTAATACCACAGACATTAATAAAGTGACTTCCATAAAACAAATTTATATCAGGACGACAATGCTTGCCGCCCATGCAGCATTTACCGTTAGGCGTACTGCCGTACTTTTTTAAAAATATATTTATATATTAAAAAATATACCAATTTATTAATAATCACTTCTTTAATTATTAAATAAAAAATAAAATAAAATACATCTGAATTTAATGCTACGTACAGTTTTCATTTAGGAACTGTAATTCAGGTTTAGATAATTTTATTCTTAAAATCTTTTAAAATTTCAAAAATCTCATTCTTAAAATGATTTTTTTTTTCCATTTAATAAGAATCTGCACATGCAATTTCTAAGTAAGGACTGCAAATAAAATTTTTCACTCAAATTAATGAGAGAGGAAAACCACAAGACAAAGTAACATCTTCCTTCTATTAATCCAGCCTCCAGCCACCATTAGCAAGCGGCACTACAAGAAAATTGCTTATTTGCGACCAGTTAATTCCAGCAAAATGATTATTTTCAGATAAAACTGGTTGTAAATAATCTTTTAGTTACAATAAATTGATCACAAAATATCATTTTTCTTGTAATGTGGAAACATATCTCAGATCAAAATGCCGCATGTTTTGATAATTAGTACTTGAAAATAAGATAAACTAGAAACCGGCAAAAGCTTTTACTAGTAAAAGACCAAGGTGAGATCGATTTGATGATTTGTTTGTTAAGAATTTAATCAAGTACGTACTGTTAGTTCTAACAAAAGTATTTAGTTTTTAATTTTGAATGAAGACTTCTACGTCTATTTGTAATTAAATTTAAATCCAAATTCCTGATTCTCAAGCCGCTCGATGGGTCGAAGAAATCACACAAAGGTTATGGAAATGAAGCCCCCTGATGGTACTATATGTTATCTTCTCCTGAGCAGACACATGCAGGTGCTATTAATTTTTTCCAACAGTTTTTGGTAGCTAGGCCGTCTTCAAGCTGCCCCGATTTATCTAAATTGGTCCAAGCGGTGGTGACTGATAATGAGAATGCTGAACTCTGTCGAGAACCATCGGCACAGGAAATTTATGAGACTATTTGCTCCATTCCGGTAGATAGTAGTCTGGGCCAGGATGGATTTGGTTTAGGGTTTTATTGATCATGCTGGCACATTGTACAGTAGGATGTAGTTGATGCGGTCAAAGAATTTTTCAGTGGTGCAATGCTTCCCATATTCTATACGGCTTCCTCAATGGTGCTTATTCCGAAAATTCCAAACCGGTCAGCTTTGACAAGTTTAGGCAGCTTGTGTTCAGTTTTTTATAAGGTATGCTCTAAAATTTTGGTTAATCTTTTGTCTTCAATATTAGCCAAAATTATTTCACTGGAACAAAGTGATTTTATTAAGGGTAGAAGCATTTTTTAAAATATTAGTCTTATTTAAGAAATGATACATGATTTGAATAAGATATCATTTCTTAAATAAGAAGTCAATGTTGTGCCCAAATCCGCCCAGAAAACACATCAATAATAGATAGAGACAATATTTAAGCGGTTCCGCAATTTACCTACGTCCACTGGTGCGGAAATCTTCTATTCAATGTGTTTATACAAAATTACAAACGCTCTCTCAAAACAACTCTCCGTCTCTCAAATGGCACTACAATATCACACTCAAAACACTTCTTCTCGTTGGGAGGATTTGCTTCAGCAATCCTCTCCTATTTATAGGAGAGGTTGAGCTTCTCCCTCCACAAAACATAACGTAGTGGAGGGACACATACCATAGCTGGAGATGCTCAATGATGCACATGTGTGGACCTTATCACATGGTGGTTGGACATCAACACATGGGTGGACCTCAACAGTCAAGGGGGGGAAATGTAATGATGAAGATTGATATAGCCAAAGCTTATGATAGTATTGATTGGGGATTTCTCTTGCATGTCTTAAGTTCTTTTCGTTTCTCGACTAAATTTTGTGGGCTTATTAGACAGTACTGTATTACAACTTCATGGTTCTCTGTGACTTTTATTCATTTTAGTGGAGGAAATATTATCTAGATGTTAAAAAAACAAATGGAGTTGGGGAAGGTTGCGCCATTCTATCATCATAGAGGAGCTCCCATTATTTCTCATCTACTATGTGCCGATAACAATGTAATTTTCATGAATGGTGGTATTGCTTCATTAAGGGTAGTATCAAATGTGCTAAAGAAGTATGAAGCTTGGACGGGACAGGTGGTGAATAAGGGAAAATCATCAATTTATTTCTCCAAGCATATGCCTTTATCTCATCGATGAAGGCTTCTTCGCCTCACTGGTTTTACGGAGGGTGCCTTCCCTTTCATTTACTTGGGCATTCCTATTGTTTTGGGTAGACTTCTTGCAGCTCATTTTGAGAGATTGATTGATAAAGTGAGATCTCGGCTAAAGGGGTGGAAGTCCCAAATTTTGTCTAGTGGTACTCGCTTATTATTATTGAAACATGTCCTCCAGAGCATACCCATTCACAGTCTCTCTACCGACTCCTAAGATGGTTCTTGACAAGCTGAATAGACTAATGAGCACTTTTTTCTGCTCGAGATGGGAAGCCAAAGAGAAAATGGAAGGCATGGGATGAAATATGTAGGCCGACTTCTGAGGGTGGTATTGGACTTTGTAATTTACATGAGGTGCAATCTTCGCTTCACATGAAATTGTTATGGAATCTGCTTCAAGGTCAATCGACATGGTCCAAATTTTTCTTCTCCAAATATGTTGGTAAAAAACATATCACATTGGTCGATACTAGAAAGGGATCAAGATTCTGGAAATTGTTGATGAAGAATATGCATGTTGTACTTTGAAATTCACAATGAAAAATTAAGGAAGGGAAGGTGTCTTTTTGGCATGATAAGTAGCTTAGTGATGGACCGATTATTGCTCAACAAGAAGTAAGTGAATTACCAAACTTACTTTTGACTAATTGTAAAAATACTTGTGGCTGGAATGTAGAGGTTTTTGACAAGCTGGTTGGGGTGGATAAATCAGACCAAATAATGGAGGAGTTGGGCATAGTTAAAGCAGGGGAGGATGTTTTGATTTGGCTGTCAAATGCTAATGGGTCCTTTTCTACTCATAGTGCTTTGGAGTCTGTCCGTGTTTGTGCTCCTAAAATACCTTGGAGGCAATGGAATAATGTATATGGAATCCTGCGGTGCCCAGGAAAATGTCAATTCTGATGTGGAAGACAATGCATGGATGTCTTCCAGTTGATGATAGAATACATCGAGCTGGGATTACTCTCACCTCTGAGTGTGATT
Organism: Carya cathayensis; assembly: GCA_011037825.1. Classification (NCBI taxonomy): domain Eukaryota; kingdom Viridiplantae; phylum Streptophyta; class Magnoliopsida; order Fagales; family Juglandaceae; genus Carya; species Carya cathayensis. The sequence goes on from QGSO01000175.1 coordinate 1,398,270, forward strand.
GTTGCAACTCAGGGGGATATGAGGATCAGAATCATGTTCTTACTGTTGAACCCAAGATTTCAAGTTTCATGTGATTATAAATCTACACATGGATTTTGATGATAACAAATGAATTCAAAGAATAAAGGAGTTTCAAGCTCAAGTTGTCCACACAATGGAGTCAAGCACATCAAAGAACCAAGCATGAGCAAGAAGGAAACAAGTTCACATTAAAGTTATAGAGTAATGTTGTAAATCTCTTAAAATTCGAAATTAGGATTAAGGCTCAAAATTAATATTTTATCATAAAGCATTAAAATATATTTTCCACATGTGCATGAATATTTTTGAAAATTAAATTTGAAAATTTTGAAAGATAATTGATTATCATCTTTCACATGTGCATGCCATGATTAAAGGTTTGAACTTTGAAAATATTAAAGATAATTGATTGTCATCTTTCACATGTGCATGTTTTATTTGAATATTTTCAAAAGTGATTGATACTTTTCTTGACTTATGCAAAAGGAAGATGTCTTTATTTGAAAAATTTGAAAAGTAAAGTGTGCTCCTTTTGTCATATGCAAAAAGTAAAAGATTAGGTTTGAATTTTTTGAAAAGCAAAGTGTGCTCCTTTTGTCATATGCAAAAAGTAAAAAGATTAGGTTTGAATTTTTTGAAAAGCAAAGTGTGCTCCTTTTGTCATATGCAAAAAGTAAAAAGATTAGGTTTGAAATTTTTTGAAAAATGAATGATGATGTTTTTGACATGTGAATCTTTTTAAATTTGAATATGAAGTCTCATATGCCTATAAATAGATCATTTGAGAGCTTCACATTCACAACACCAAGAGCATACAACTTTCATTCAAAACTTTCATTCTCTCTTCTCTAAGCATTGAGCCTTAACCCTTGTTCATTTTGACAGATATAGTTTGTGCTTGTATTGTTCTTATTTCACTCATTGATGAGTGTTTTCTGATATCCTACTCACTATCAATTCTTGTATCAGTAAAAGGGTGTGTACAACCCTTGTGCGTGTAGAAAGTGTTCTACACAGGAAATCGTTGAATCACTACGTGTAAAGTGATTGCAAGTGTAGAGGGTGTTCTACACGGATCCTTTGTAGCGGTGTTGTTCAAAGGTGTAATAGGTTTCTATCTCCACCTGAAGGAGATTGAATAGTGAATTCGGGGATCCTCAAGGGGTAGCTTGAGGCGAGGACGTAGGCAGTGGGGCCGAACCTCGTTAACATACTGAGTTTGCTTCTCTCTTACCCTTACTCTTTATATTTATTGTTGTTTCATATTTTGTTTATATTGTATATTTGATTTATAATTGTTATTTTTTTAAATACAACTCAATTCACCCCCCCTCTTGTGTTAGTCATCTGGGCAACACTTACCATGGGGTCTTTTGCCGAACAGGTATGGAGCTATTGCTCTTTACAGGTGTGGATGTCGATAATGGAAGGTCGATCATGGAAAGAAAAACTGGAAATGTGGTATAGGCGAGCTAAGCAATCTCAGCAGGTGGGACAATTAATGGGCACCTTGCCGTCTATTATAACTTGGAGGCTTTGGGGGCGTAGATGTAAGGCACGAATGGAGGGCACTAATGAATCTGTGCAGACTGTTTGGGGTTCCATTAAATACTAGCAAGTGGTCATAGCAGAGAAGTTAAAAGGAGATACCCATTTAAGTCGACATGATGAGGAAATTCTAAAGGGTTTGTCCATACCGATTAAACCAAGAAACAAATCACATCCGCATAGCGTTAAATGGGACCCTCCAGCTTCTGGTTGGTTAAAGCTTAATGTTGACGGTATCTCTTTGGGCAATCCAGGTTTGTCTAGGGCAAGAGGTGCAATACGTGATTCAAGGGGTGAGTTGATTGCTGGTTTTGCGATTTCTACGGCCAATAACATAAATAATTTTGCTGAGTTCATGGGATTACTTCAATGCCTTTGGATAGCTCGATTTCTTGGATTACTGTAGGTGGAAATTGAAATGGACTCCATGATAGTATTTGACTGGATAAGGAAGAGAAGGTGTGGTTTGTGGTACTTGCAAGCTTATTGGAAGGAATTGACTCGATTGTTAGATGGGATCTGTTATCAACTCAACCATATTTACAGGGAATGTAATTCTCTAGCAGACGATTTTGCTTGGTTGTGGGCTGCTGGTGTATGCAAGACTTGGAATACTAGTTCTACTCTTTCTCGTGTTCTTCGAGGTATTTATCGTCTAGATAAGGGAGGGTGCTCTTTCATCAGAGGTTAGCGGTTAAGGGGGTAGTTTTCGAGAGGGTCATGTTTCTTTATTTGTTCCAACGATTGTTTCCTCAGCCTTATGAGGATGAATAAATAATAAGGAGGCTTGACCTCATTTTTTTTAATAAAATAATAATAATAATGCAGCCGCTCGATGGGTCGGTCATTATCTCACTGATTCTCAAGCCACTAGTGTCTGTCTACGGCCACTTATTCCAATTTATTTTCCAATTTTTTTAAGAAATATATTCTAATTATTACACTACTGATTCTATAATTACAATTGTATTTCTTTTAATGATTAATTAAACTTTTGATTGAGGACTTGAGTCATCCAGCGTGCCAAGAGGATTTCTAGCTTGCAACTCCATGCAGTCCAATCATAGACACATGGAGAGGTTCTTGGCGGATTGCTCAAAGCTCTTTTGTTTTTTTGCTATCAAAAGCTATACTATTCAAAGTCTACGTGTTGTTTCCTCTACAACCCCTAAACAGTGAGAGAATTATTGTAAAAAAGAAGGAATTCTTAGACATAAGACAGTGAGAGAAATCCCTCAACAGAATGAGCTTGTTGAAAGAATGAATACGATCATCTTATAAAGGGTGAGGTGTATGTTGTCCAATTCAGGGCTGCCCAAAACCTTCTGGGCAGAAGCAACAAACACAACTGTTCATCTTATAAATAGGTGTCCTTCCTCTGCTATAGGTTTTAAAACAACTCAGAAACTATGGTCTGGAAAACCTCCCACTTATGAACACCTTAGAGTTTTTGGGTGTGTTGCCTATGCAAATTCAAAAAGTGATAAATTGGAACCTAAGGCACTTAAGTGCATTTTCATAGGGTATCCTGATAGGGTTAAGGGATACAAACTATGGGTAGATGGACCTGGTAGGTTTATGTGCATTGTAAGCAGAGATGTGACCTTTAATGAGTCACAAATGGTTCGGGTTCAGGGGGAAACATCAAACTTAGAAGTTGAGAAGTCCATAGAGGGTTTACAGGTTGAGATGGAGCAAGATAACACCCAACCTGAACTTGGAATTGGGGAGGGCAGTGACTCTGAGGGAGAGACCTCCGGGAATAAGGAACAAGGTGGAGTTAACTCCTATAACTTGGTGAGAGATAGGCAAAAGAGAATCATTAAACCACCTTTAAGGTATGGTCAAACTGAACTTACCATGTTTGCTCTAACAGTTGCTGATGAAGTAGTTTATCAGGAACCTAGATCTTATAAAGAAGCTGTGACTAGCAAGGACTCTTCTAAATGGGTACTAGCCATGCATGGGGAGATGGAATCTCTCAACAAGAATAAAACTTGGATTCTAGTGCCTAAACCCAAAGAAGTGAAACTAGTTGGATCCAATTGGATCTTAAAAAAAAAAAGGAAAGCATACCAGGGATAGAAAGGACCAGGTATAAAGCTAGGCTTGTATTCAAAGGCTTTACACAGAGGGAATGAATTGTTTTTAATGAAATCTTTTCTCAGGTGGTTAAACATAGCTCAATTAGGTTCTGCTTGCTTATACAGCTTTTGAAAACTTGCATCTAGAACAATTAGATGTTAAAACTGCTTTTCTGCATGGAGAACTTGAAGAAGAAATCTATATGCAACCTCCTGAAAGTTTTACTAATGAAATTAAAAACAATCAAGTGTGTCTTCTTAAAAAATCTTTATATGGTCTTAAACAGTTACCTAGGCAGTGGTATAAAAGATTTGATACACACATGATTAACAATAATTTTAAAAGGAGCTGCTATGATAGTTGTGTCTATTCCAAGGAAGAGAAAGGAATATTTGTTTATCTCCTATTGTATGTTGATGACATGTTGGTGGCTTGTAAAGACACTGTTTTAATTGATCAAGTTAAATGCATGCTGAAATCAGAATTTGAAATGAAAGAATTGGGCCTTGCTAAGAAAATTTTGGGAATGGAAATTGAAAGGGATAGGAGTGCTAGATTATTATATTTGTCTCAGAAAAATTACATCTCTAAAATCCTTAAAAGATTTGGTATGGAACATGTGAAACCTGTTAACACACCCTTAGGTCAACATTTTAAATTATTTGTATCAAGCCCCTAAAACAGAATATGACATTAACTTCATGCAACAAATTCCTTATGCTAGCATGGTGGGAAGTATAATGTATGCAATGGTCTGTTCTAGACCTGATTTAACATATGCTGTGAGTATAGTTAGTAGATTTATGGGGAATCATGGAAAAGCCCATTGGCAAGCCATTAAATGGTTATTGAGGTATCTGGCAGGATCTACTAACTTGCATCTCAGTTTTGGGAATAATGTTGAGAAAGGGTATAAGTTGACTGGTTTTGTAGACTCTGACTATGATGGAAATGTAGACACTAGAAAGTCCTTAACTAGGTATGTGTTTACTGCTTTTGGGGGAGCTATTAGCTGGAAATCACACTTACAATCTATTGTTGCCTTGTCCACAATAGAAGCTGAATATAGAGCATTGACTGAAGCTATAAAAGAGGCCATATGGTTAAAAGGTATAACTAGTGAGTTAAACATTTTTTATGGCAATATCACAGTACACTGTGATAATCAAAGTACACTATACATAGCTAAAAATCAATTTTGTTCATGAAAGGTCCAAACATATTGATATTAGGCATCATTTTGTTAGGGATGTTATAAAGTCCAAAGTAGTGTGTGTAGAGAAAGTCTCAACTAAGGATAACCCCTCAGATATGATGACTTAGTCTATCCCATGTCCTAAGTTTAGACACTATCTGAACTTAATTAGTATGGAGTCTAGAGTCTGTCCCAAGTAGGGGGGACAAGTGCAGGAATAGCCAATGATGAGTATTGATAAAACTTGACAATAAATGTTTTGCCAAGGTGGAGATTTGTAAACGTAGACTCAATACATTTATTCATTTGTTATCTAACCCTCTGTGTTGTGACTTGTGAATGGTGGACATGTGGCTGATATTGGGACCTTAAAGCATTATTTGCTGGGCTGGTTAATCACGTGATTTACACGTGACTCATAAGTTGCAACAGAAAGACTTCACGCTTGAGCTGCAGGATCTTGACACGTGGTGGCATCTGACTTCTCATATATATATATATATATATATATATATATATATATATGTTGCTATCCAATGCCTTGTAACCCTAATCTTCATTTTGTGCATTCGAGCTGAGGGGAGCTTTGAGCGAGAGTGAGAACAGAGAGGGGAAATCTAGGGTTTGCATTAAGGTGCTCACTTGAGGGGAAAATCTACGTGATTTTCTGGTGTGAGATGAGGGCTTTGTAAATGAAAGGATTTCTAAGGTTTCTCTGTGATGGATTTTGATTATCAATAAAGCTCTGAGGCCATTCCTGCCGTAGACGTAGACCATTAGGGTCGAATCATGTATATCATGTGTTGATTCTTTGTGTTCTTTTATCCTGTTAATTTTTTTCATTATTATTCTTGTTATTGATTGTGTTCTTGCTATTTCTTGTTCTATTTTATGAATGGTATTATTCTGAATCTTTGGTTATGTTGGATCTTTTTGGTTCGGTCAGCATTTATTTCAATATCTCGATGTTACTAAGTTCTGTATATATCGAAGGATTCTCTTGAATAAATCTTTACAAGTGAGTCTTGCATTCTTTTCAGGAACTTGGGTAATTTTTTTGAGTCTTGTACATTAGAGGGACTCGTGCATATATCTTTACAGTGGTTTTGAAGCATCTTGCATATGAGTATGCAAGGAGAGGAGCTTTTCTAGCTCTCATAGCAAGAAGAGAGAACCGTCTTAGAGAAGTCGCCAGCACAACCTATCAGCTTGGCTCCCCTGAAGTTGTCGTAATCCCTGCAGATGTCTCTAAAGTTGAAGATTGTAAGCGCCTTGTTGATGAAACAGTCAAGCACTTTGGGCAGTGTAAGCAAAAATTAAATGAAAATGGTACTACCTTTTTAATTTGTTTTTCTCATCGAGATATTTTGAAAATAATATTCTGTGAATTTTCATAGTAGTAGATCATCTGGTAAACAATGCCGAAATAACTCCGGTCTGCATCTTTGAGCACGCCCCCGATATTACAAATCTTCGGCCAACTATGGTAATTATGTAGATTTTCGACATGACTCTATTCTCTTGCCTTTTTATATACCTAATTAGACTTAATTTTATTATGTGAAAGAAGAAAAAAATTGTAAAAGACTGCGACCCAAGTTATATATATTGAATGAGATTAGCAAGATCAAAACTGAAATTCCGATGCAATTTCCTGGAAATACTTCGTTGACATTCATTGCAAGTACCTATTGAATTAGTTTTTAATGTAGAGAAAGTATTGTGAGCAGCCCCTGTTTGGGATCAACTGAATGCACACCATACGTGGCGCTGGCTAAATGACCAAATTCTTCCCAGCTTTCCGTTCCCTTCCTCAGTATTTTCACACTTGATTTTCGAGAAACAGAACTCGAGCTCCTCTCCCCCAAACGTGTGTCCGAGTCGTTAAGTCATCAGCACTCTCCCCCCACCAGCACCTTCTTGTCGTCGTCATTTCGTGTGCACTCTCAGCACACTCTCGCCCTCGTCTCGCGCATCCCCTCCCTCAAACCAAGGCCCCCCTCACATTCTCTCCCCCAGCCCAGTCTCTACCTAGCACCTCCGTAGCTGTCGACCCTACCTCTACCCAACACCCCCATCACCGTCAACCCACCTCCCTTCAGTCAGTTCTTTTATTCGACTGAGTGCTTCATCCTTTCTCTTCTTCTTCATCTCTTCATCCCTATTCTCTTCAACGTCTTCCTTTATATTCTCACCAGCAGCGTCGCTGGGAAACCAAAAGGCGTTAAACTAAATGATTCCAAGCCGAAGTTGCTCTATCTCCGAAATCATTGGATAGCATAGCGAGATGCTGAATGAATTGAGAAAATGAGAAGAGCCACTTCGATCGCTTCATCTTTTTTCTCGTTAAAGTTAGCTCCTCAAACCTTGAACTCTCGCATCAATGCAGTTCACCCCTACTCTGATCCCTCCTATATATCTTCTCATAAGCCTTCAGGTTCTCTCTCTCTCTCTCTCTATCTCTGCGCACACACCCACCTATGTAGGTATATATGTTTCTGTATATCATGTGTATATAACATCATAGTACCAGTATGTTGTAAGGTATGTCCATTGAATCTCATATCATGCCTGTTCAATTTATATCATTTTTACATAAATTTTGATACTTGGATCTCATGAAGAAAATGGAATCATATGTCTTAGCTGGTTTTGAATTTTCTGCTACATTTTTTTTTGCATCAAAACTTAATTACTCTCTCTCTGTGTGAAATTTTTATTTTCATCTTCACTTTGTTTGTGCATCATCGAAGTTTTCTGTGATAGAATTTTTTCATTCATCTCCGTATTTAAGAACTTTCTCTTGACTCAGGAAAAAAAAACTGAAAATGTAGAATCGGGAGTGGGGAAATGGGTTTCATATCTCAACCGAGCAAAGAAGCTAGATTCTCTTGTTGGTCGCCGTCCAACTGCTCCTCCTGCCCCCAAAAGGACTATATGTATATGCCAATGTTGGAAGCGGTATTATGCTAAAAAAATTTATTCATCTTTAGAGTCAATATTTTTCTTTAAAGCCAGTACTTGCCAACAAAAAAATGCTTTTGGTTTCTCATTTGACTGCATCTCCCAATGTATCATTCCATCATTCATCACTGCAAAATATGTTGCTATGGATTTAAGCCTCTTGCCTTCATAGTCATTTTGAGTTTCTCTGTCCATTTAACTTGTTTCAAAATGGTTTACTGAAAATAATACAATTAACTAAAGTAACTATTGCAATTTTTGTCGGGAAGACAATGCTTATGGATATGTTTTATAGTGCCACTGATGGAATTGTTAAACATCGAAGAAAGTATCACTTTCATGAGGTGAGCTTTTGTTTATGTTTTCACAACACTTGGTCCAAGTATGATGATCATCAATCTTCATTCTATATGGTCGATTGAAGATATGGCATCTGACTATATTATTCTTGAACACACACGGAGTAAATTATGTTTGATTTTTATTATCTTACGCTCAGGCTATGCTTAAAATTAATGAACATATGCATAAGATATGGAAGAGCCAGGTGGAAGAAAAGTCTTTGCTATCTAGCATTTCTAGTTGGATTATGAATCTTCCTTTTGATACAAAAGTTAAGGAATAGTTGGCTGCAGAAGAAAGAGACAAGCAAGGCATACATATGAAAAATATTCTCCCAGCTATAGCAGACAAGTTTCTCAAATTAGGTTGTCACAATTGTAATACTTTTGGTTTGGTTTGGATAAACTGTATATAAATAACACGTTGTATGGAGTATATCTTTATTGAATAGATCGACTGTAATGGTACTTCTCCTATGTTTTGATCATGATGTACAAAAAGGATATCTGTAGGTTCATTAAATTAACCTTTGTAATGAAAATAGCTTGTGCACATCTCATGAATGATTTCCGTTTTGATTCCATTGTTGCTAATGGTGCAACATGAATCTTAATTTGAAGCATGAACAATGTACATTAAAGAGTGCAGTGTAAAAGTGCATGTTGTAACTCGGTGTATTTTGTAAATGTGCTTAAATTTGGATCTTGTACCCAATGTATTACTTTAAATATGTACTAAATGTATTCTAAATTCTAGAACTTGTATTACTTAAAAAAAAAATAAAAAAATTCTGGAACTTGTATTATATAAGGTGGTTTTTATTAACTTTAACATTCATATTTGATGGGACCATCTAATTCAGCTCCTAATGCCATCAATTTTGTCACTGTACTGTTAATGTCAATCATTGTGAATGATAGAAGTGAAGAATATCCATTCAGCAAGACATGGTCACTGTAAAAATGGATTAGCAACAAAAATGTTCAACACATTTATATTGGTTTTTGGATTGAGCTATGGCTATATATGAATGAATATAAATGAATATAAATTGAGAAGCTAAATAACTCAACATAATATTTAAACAAATGATTAATCTAAATGATTACAACAATTGGAGCACATAACAGACTTCCTACTTCACAAAGACATTAATCTGCATAACTCAACATAAATTAATGGAAGGAAATACACCAGTTCAGTTTCCAAACTAAAACAACAACAAAGTATTATACTTCTCTAACTTGAGTGTAAACAAATACAACAATAAAGACAAACTATGCAACTCCCACAACCACTATTTGGCTACAACTATTTCCATAAATCTTCAATTCTGCTAGTGTCCAGAGTGCTGTCCAATCCTATTTTTGATCTCCATAAAAAAAAAAAAAAAATAGAGAAACATATATGAGGGATGGATTAAATTTATGGAAATTTAATCCATCCCTTATATATGATAGTTGTTATTGTATTTCTAATAGGCTATGCCTATTCTTTGATCAATAAAACTTGTTTACTTATTAAAAAAAAAAATTATTTTCCTTGTATGAAGATATAGAGCAACTTGCCATTTTTATGCTCAAACTATATATGTGTGTGTGTGTGTGTGTGTGTGTGTGTGTGCGCGCGCGCGCGCAGATTTGAAGAAATGCAACATCCAACACAACTTATACATAAGAACATAAATCCAAGAACACCATATAAATTTCACGGGTAGGTGATGGACAAAGTCGAGGTCTTAAACTTACTTAGCAGTCCAAATATCAAGGTATCATAAAAGACCTAATTCCTATGGGCACAAGCTTGGCTGATAGAATCATCATCAAATCCAAAAACCAAGGCACCCTAAAAATTTTATTCAGCTAAAACATAAACAAACATGCAACTCTAATGAACTCGGTCAACTACCCTCAAGGATTCCTCCTAGAAAAATAAAATGAATGATTGATAATTCATATAAACCACTTACAGCTCCTACGAACTAGATACATATCACAAAGTACACAAGAAGGAAGCATTGATTCTTTCCATTTATCCACCCCAAATTTATTGTTCCTCTATTCAAACTATGTTACTCAGATATATGGATTTTATATCAGTTGGCATCAGTTAATTGAGGATCATGAAATATATGAAATTAAACAAAAGAAAATGCCAAGCCTCAAATATTTTTTTGGAGAAAGTAGAAACTACACCAGAATAATTAGAAATCAATACATTAAAAATGAATGAAAATGAGAAATCCACCTTCTGTAATAGGAAACTAGCAACAGATGGCTTCAAGAATTTTGTAACCCCTTTAGTTGGTCCTTTGGTAGAGAATCCAAAAGCACAAGATATAAAACTAGTATTACCAGCTATAATCCTAACTTTGGTGGCAGATATCCCTAAGGTAATGTAAAACAAATAATCCTGATTCCCAACATTGTTAAGAAGAACTACTCATGACCATCTTGTAATGTATATAAGAAGCCAGATTTCAAAACTACCCCATCAATCAAATCCTTTTTTCCAACCCCATAGCTTTAGGAAGCAAACACAGAAGAAAAATTGCAAAACTAAAAATTGAATGAGGGAAAAAAAAAACCCACTAATTTGGGTAAAGACAACAAATCAAGCAAAAAAGAATTCAGACAAACTGAAAAAAAACAACAGATCAAGGAATTGAGTTTCCTAAAAATCGAGAAGATTAAGGAATTTTGGCACCAAAAACAAAACAAAATACAAAAATGCAACCAAGAAAATAAACAACTAAACACATTGATTAAATAAACACCCAGAGTTGTGGTTGATGAAGCTTTCTATGCTAGGGCTTCAATAGATTTCACGGGATGAGGTTAGGGATGGGGCTAAGTCTTCAAAGATTCTAATGAGGGGGAGGAAAGAAATGCTTCGGAGGGAGGGGGAGGGTGGAACTGAGTCTGCGACGACGATTTCAAAGACTCGGTGATGGCGGGATTTTCAAATGCGAAATGGTGTTTTGGATGGATAAAACGCACGTTTCAGGAAGGAAAACAAGAAAAAGAAAAAAAATGTAATATCGACGTCAGGTGTGTGTGTTTGAACAGCGGCAGATCCATAGCTATTCTCTTTTTGGTATAGAGGTGTGGTAAAAAATGAAAAATAGAGGAAAACTTCAACCAAAATACTTGTTGATTGATTCTAATGTTCTACAGATTTCAAATGGAGAAATACATTATATAAACAACATTGAAAATTATAGAGTATTAATAGTCATGCTGTCCCAAGATGCACGGTAACAGAGTTTGACTACAATAACAAAAGACTAATAATAAACTTTATTCAAAAACTGCATCATAAATAGACGTTAGCTTAAATACTCCTCCTTGATGCATTTTTCTGACACTCCAAGTTTGAGCCTCAACATCTAGAATTTGTCTCTTGGAAGTGTCTTTGTGAAAATATCAGCAACTTATTCTTCGGACTTGCAAAACTTCAGCTTCACATCTCCTTTTGCCTCTACCTCCCTCAAGTAATGATACTTGATTGCAATATGTTTAGTTCTACTATGAAAGACAGGATTCTTTGCCATAGCTATTGCTTATTTGTTATCACAATTGGTAGCTACTATTTTGCACCCATATCTTCAAGAATCTTACTCAACCAAATAGCTTGATTTGTAGCTCCAGCAGCAACCACATACTCTGCTTCAGTTATGGATTGTGCTATAGATCCTTGCTTCTTTGATCCCCATGAAAACACACCAGTTCCAAGATTAAAACAATACCCGGATGTGCTTCTCATATCATTTACTGAACCAGTCTAATCGCTATCAGTAAAACTAGTCAAAGTTGAATGAGAACTTGGTTTATACCAAATGCCGAAATCCTTTGTGCCTTGAATGTATATCAACACTCTTTTAGTAGCTCCAAAACGGATTTGACTTAAACATTGCATGAATCTTGAATGGAGGTTGGTTGCATACATGATGTCAAGCCGAGTGGCAGCCGAGTAGAGTAAACTTCCAATTAAGCTCCTATATGTTGCTGCATCGGCTTCTTTTGTACCATCTTCTTTTCCATTTCTCATTTGCTATCAAAGGAGTGGCTACTGATTTGCATTTAGCCATATTGAACTTGTTGAGAAAATCAAGAGCATATTTCCTCTGTGAAATGAAAATGCCTCCTCCTTGATATACTTCCATTCCAAGGAAGTAGTGCATTAGTCCCATGTCACTCATTTCAAATGTTTTCATCATCTCTTGTTTGAATGATTCAGTCATAACTGAATTATTTCTCATTATAATTAAATCATCAACATAAAGTGCAAAAATGAGCAAACTTTCACCTTTGAGCTAGACATAAAGTATAGGTTCACTAACACTTCTCTTGAAGCCATGATCACAAAAATAGCCATCTATTTTGTTGTACCAAGCACGGGATGCTTGTTTAAGCTCATAGAGAGCCTTTTTTAACTTAAATACTTTCCCTTCTTCATTTATAAACCCTTCGGGTTGCTGAACATACACTTACTCCTCTAGTTCTCCATTAAGAAAACTGATTTTAAATCAAGTTATGAGATCTTCCACCTTCTTTGAGTTGCAAGTACAACTACTGTTCTGATGGTGTCCAACCTAGCTACAGGTGCATAGGTTTCATTGAAATCTATCCCAGCCTATTGTGAATAGCCCTTTGCAACCAATCTTGCTTTACACTTATTTAAAGAACCATCTAGGTTGAACTTTGTTTTGTATACCCACTTAACTCTGATAACATCCTTGCTGCTAGGATATTCAACCAACTCCCATGTATTGTTTTTCTCAATCATTCTAATCTCCTCCTTCATTGCATCCACCCAAACTTGTTCTTTAGAAGCTGCTGCATAATTTTCAAGCTCCGTGGAAGTGAAGTTGCAATATTCATAGATCTCGTTCAACGCCCTGAATCTTCTTGGAGAAGTCTCAGGTGATGAACTTCTAGAGTTGCTATCACTTCCTGAAACCAAGAATGATGATGAAGGTTGATCATTTGGAGTTGATGTTTCTAGCCTCTCTTCAACTTGCTCAATAACTGGAACATGAAGAGTCAGATTTGGTTCATGCTCTTTTTCCCATTTCCAGGTTAAATGCTCATCAAATTGAACATCTCTACTTGTGACCATGTAACAGCCCGCTAGAAATTCAATGGTAGAATTTCTATAGACTTTAGAAATCTCGTGAAAACCCCATAAGTTTTCACGAATCGATCAATCGCACATGTTTTAGTTTGTCAACATTATCAGTGTTATCACTCACTATGGTGTCAGAAATGCGATTTTAATCGTTTGAGGTAGTTAGAAGTGTCAGAATACGTTATAGTCTACACCACTAGACTCAGTTGAATATTTAGGATTTTAGAGTGCAATAACTCATTTTCATAATTTCGGACGAAACGACTGTTCGAAACTGTGAATTTATTTATAGGGGCACTTCAGGGTTGAGTTTTGGTAAACGGTTTTTACTGTAGGTTAATATGAATATTTGAGATTTTTCAGTACTAAGTTTATTACGTTTTTTTGGAGTGAATAGTAACCTCGGTAAGCGTATTAAGTGCAGTTTTTCAAAATCACAGTGTGGAATGTCCAAATTAGGTTAGAGAAGTTTTATTTGGACACTTGGTAAGATCTTAGCCACACATAGTAAATAGTATTAGACACTTGGTATAAAAAGGAACCATTAGATGGATTTGTAAAGGAAATCAAAGTGTAAGATTATGCCACCTAAGCAAAATCATTTTCATTTGATCAACCAAATTGAGCCAGATCAAAGAGAGTTTCAACCCTAGTGAAAACCTAAATGGTTGGAATCTAATTGAAATTTAAAAAAATTGATTGAAACCGAAACCCTAAACGATTTCCCAAACCCTAAGTTGGCCTTCAAACCCTTTTTGATCCAATTTCTAACATTGTGTTTAATCACTTGATTAAATCACTTCCATATGCTATTAATTTCTAAAATTCTTGTTATGACATCATTATCCAATATTTTAAACCTTGAAATTTTGATTGGGCCAAGAAAAATTGGATTTGAGCTTGAAAGCATCTCAAACCCTAACCAAACCCTCTTTAAACCCCAAATTGAAGCCCACTGGGTTGAGGCCCACCAAGGCCCACGAATTTGGCCACCTTGGCAAGGCTTCTTGGAGAAGTTTCCTCCCCCACACTGCACACCATTCACTGCCCTTGGTTGCACCCAATAGTGCCTTGATGAGATGGAGAAACCCACCCCATCAACCTCCATACCTCACAGCTTCTGCAGGCAGTCATTTCCCCTCTCTATTCTCCACTTTATGTCACATAACTACCTCCAATCAATGGTCATTCAAGTCCATATATTCCCCCTACAGAATTCTTGAGTCGTGCAAGGCACACTTACTTCCCTTTCATCACTTCTTCACCTCGTTCTTAGAGAGAAACCCAAAAGAGCTCTCTCGGGCAGATTTTGGGGTCTTTTTGCGTGGAGCTTTTCAACCCTGTGTAAGTATTTTCATACGATGACTCCTTCATAAAAGTTATTCCTATTTGAGTCTAGTTTTCGTAGATATATTATTCGTATCATTACATGGTAATTTGGTCAGTAAAAAGTATTTTTAACCTTGGAAAGGTCATTCTAGGCTTGAATCTGGAGAGTATGTTATGTTTTGGAGTTTTTGACTAAGCTAATGGACATATCTTGGTCCGAAAATTTTAAGGAGTGTTGTTAGCATGTTTTTAAGAGTGTTCATTGAGGTTTTGTTGCATGAATAAAGTTTTTGATGTTAGATTTTCTTAGATTTAGAAACTTGAAAACTGGAAGTGGCAAAAGAGTTTTTATTTGGAGAAAGTTTGAATATTTCGAAGTTTGATCTTACTCTAAAGGTTTTGATATTTTTATATGATGATCCTAAGTCTCTTATGTTCATGTTAGGATGTTATTTTGAAGATATTTAGTATTAGTTTTAAAGATATGATTTTTCTATGTAAGAGGATTTCGGTTAGGCCTAAGATTTGGTGTTTTTAGATTAGATCCATGTTTTATTGATTTTTAGCCATGTGATTTTAAGTTTGATGGTTGGATCCTATTTAAGACACATTCTTAAACCATGTGATGCTTTATTTCGAATATCTCAACTTCTTAAGCCATTGATCAAGAGATTTATCAAAACTAGTTGAGGAAAAAGTTTCTGTTTTTGGGCTAAGTGTAAAACCAAAAACTCCAAGTGTTATTTTGTGATTTTGGTGACTTTATTTTGATGATTTAAAGCATGGTTGATGTTAGGATGATGTTATGAATATGTTAGAAGTAAGATTTGATTTTTGGAATTATTGGAGATGTTTTGATTTAGGGTCAAAGTTTGTGATTAAGTGTTTGGATCTTTTTACAAAAAGTTTGGTGTTGATTATTAGCTTTTTCTAAATAGATGTTTTAAGTATGGTTTTAAACTTAGGATATGAAGATGTTTGTTGCAAAATTTTGGTTTAAGCATAAGTTTTGAAGTTGAACGGAATTGCAACAAAAATCAAGAGAAATAGTCTATGGATGTTTTGGCCATAGTGTGTTTTTCATAGTTGTGATTTTTTTAAAATTTTTCTGAGTTAATATTTGAGTTTATGACAAAATTTACATGAAAATTGTAAATTTTGAAAATTTTTGGACTTAGGATGTGAAATCCTTAACTATTGGGTAAAATGGTCATTTTCTCACATGTAGAGGGTAAAATGGTAATTTTATTCTAAGTTAGCTTGTTTTCATGTTTCTAATTGTTAGTAATTAAATTTCTAACTTTTAGAATACTTTCTTACAGTTTCTCGTGTTTCGCATTTTATTCTCGTAGAACGCAACGATCGAGGTAAGTTAGCTTCTAACTTACTATCAATTTATTGTGTATGTATGATGGGTAAGGGAACTACGATTTATGTATGTATGTTATCATATATGTCATGTCATGCCACGTCATTACATGTTTATCTGGTATGCATGATTTATTTTGTCATGAATATTTATCTGTTACACAATCTATTCTATCACGTATTGTTATGTGCTATAAGTATGCCATGTTAAATATGACTTATGTTACATGCATGTCATATCATGTAATAATCACCATTGCAAGTATGTCATGTTAAGTAAAGAAGTCAGATCAAGTTTATGTTAAGTCAAGTTTCAGATCACGTTCAAGTTAAGTTATTCATGTCAATCACGACCCCAAGTGCTAGGATGGGTTAATATCCTAGTGGAACTCCTTTGCTCACGCTGGAGTGTCTAAATAGGTGTGAAATTTCCTGGGTTGACGAAGTACAGTCAACAGGTTGCGAATGGGGCCTAATTAGCTGGTCACCGGAGCACGCCAGGCACTAACGCCGATGTTGCCATATTTTATTTTACGTGTATTCATGAGGCCACAACAACTGTGGAGCATGAAGTATGGGGCCACAACAACTGTGAAGCATACACTACGTGAGACACTGCAATTGTGACACGTAGAATACGTGGGGCAACAACAACTGTGGAGTACGTATTAACACATTCACAGCTGGTGTAGATACCTGTGCTGTGATGCGGTAATCGACAGGGTCACACGGCTCTAGGAGACCCGTGTAGCACCCATATGGTCACGTTATTAATTAAGTCTATTGAATAAGATTCCAAGTTCATGGCAAGAAGTTAAGAATAAGCAATCATGGTGACCCCATGAGATAAGAATAAGTTTCAGATCAAGTCTACGTTAAGTCAACTTTCAGATCAAGTCCACATTAAGTTAAGTTTCAGATCAAGTTCATGTTATGTTATGTTATGCTCACGTACAAGTTATGTTCATGTTCACGTTAAGTTTCAAGTTCATGTTCATATCATGTTATGTTCAAGCTCACATTCATGTTATGTTATGTTCATGTTCACGTTATGTTTCAACTTCACGTTTCTGTCATGTTATGTTCACGTATATGTTATTTTCAAGTTAACGTACATTTTATGTTATGTTCACATTCACATTATGCCTCAAGTTCACGTTTATGTCATGTTATGCTCAGGTTTATGTTAAATTCAAGTTCATGTTTATGTTATGTATGTTCACATTTATGCTATGATTCAAGTCCATGTTATGTTTCAAGTCCAAGTTCATGTTATGTTGTTAGCCCATGTTATATTTTAAGTTCAAGTTCGTGTCATGTCAAGTGAAGTTCAGTTTACTTTCAGTTCAGGTTATATCAGTTATGTCATGCTATATGTCAAGTTATGTTATGCTTACTTACGACTTTAATTATGCATTTATACTTTTACTGTCATGCATGCATCATTAACCTGTGTGGAAGTTTCTTGTTAACTTATTGAGATTTGTAATATTACAAATCTCACCGTGGTAGTCCTAACTACCATTCCCCCCGAATGGTAGGCGATGTGTCAGGATCAGAGTAGGGAGCGGACATTGGTAGACTGAAGGAGGTTGACTAGATGCCGCAGGCACGACGCGGAGCTTACAGCTTCCATAGTTAGTTTTTGGACAGTATTCTGGCCTCGTTAGTCGAGTTACACGAGTTACTCGACGAACTTCCTCAATAGTATATTTTGGTAATGTAAATATAGAGTCTGGTCTCCCATATTTTTGAGGTTACAATCTTCTAAGACTCGTACTGAAATCGTGGATGTTTATTTTGTTAAATATGCTTAGTTATGATTTAACTATTTGGGATATTATAAGTTTGGTGCATAGTATTGCTAAAAGAAAAAAATTATCCGCTGCGAATATTGCATAATGCTAGATGAATGTTAGGAACATTGCATCTTATATGTCATGAACGGGGGCAGGTAACCACGTGTTGCATGTCCCGACGGTTCAGATGTCCGTTCGATCCCAAGCGAAAATCTGGGGGCGTCACAGACCAGCTGTTGAGTTTTGAGATTGAAGATCCGGTATCCCTTAGATTGAGAGTTATACCCAAGAAAAATCCCTTTCTCTGACTTTTCTTCGAGTTTGTGCCTCTTTTGTTCAGGTACATGAATGTAACACAAACATCCAAATACTTTGAAGTGATTAATAGTTGGCTTGTGTCCACTCCATGCTTCAATTGGAGTCATATCCTTCACTGCCTTTTTGGGGCATCTATTTAGCACATATACTATTGTATTAATAGCCTCAGCCCAGAATGTTTTTGGAAAACCCTTTGCCATTAGCATGGACCTAGCCATTTCCATAACAGTCCTAATCTTCCTTTCCAAGACTCCATTTTGTTGTGGAGTGTAGGCAATCGACAACCCTTTTTCTTGGCAAAATTCATCAAACTTTCTTGAGTTGAATTCACCCCCTCTATCACTTCTCGAGATCTTCATCTTTCAATCACTTTGATTTCAACCAGCAACTTGAAGTTTTTGAAAACATTAAAAGCCTCTAATTTCTCTTTAAGAAGTAGACACAAGTCATTCTTGAAAAATCATCAATGAAGAGCATACAGTACCTATTTTGGCCTTGAAAGAGTGTCCTCATGGGACCACACAGATTAGTATGCACTAGCTCAAGTACTAATTTTGCTCTCCAAGCTTCTCCTGATGGAAATGGCTGCCTATGTTGCTTTCCCATCATACACCCTTCACAAGTAGGCATGTTTTGGTCCAACAAAGGGATATCTTTTATCATGTTTTTCTGATTTAACATCCTTAAGGCATTTAGGTTGTAATGACCAAACCTTTGATGCCAAAGAGTTGTTTTATCAGATCTAGCCATCATTGCTCTTAGGTACTGCCAAGTAATGGGAAGATTTCTCCCATTTCCCATTTTAAATTCTGCCACCACTTGAGAAAATAACCTCCCATCTGGTGTCATATGGTTGCTGCACCCACTGTCTAGAAACCACTCTCTTCTTTGCTCGGTTGCAACGTGGAAAACATAGAATAATTGCTCTTCCTTGTCCTTGATGAAATTTGCTTGCTAATTTTTGTTCTTGAACCAGCAATCTTGCTCCTCATGCCCAAACCTCTTGCAGCTTGTGCATTGTGGCTTGCCTCGATGGTAACAATCTTTCTCCAAATGATTAGTTTTCTTGCAAACACCACAAGGTGAAAATTCTCCCTCCTTTTAAGAATTTTCTCCTCCTTTTACTGTGCCCTTGAACTATTTCTTGAAGTCCTTTTGCTTTTGATTCTTTAGACTAACTTTGGATTGAAATGCATTTTCCAAAGACACCTCATTCCTTCTGCCAATCTGTTATTCATGAGCATAAAGTGAGCCCATTAACTCGGTGACAGAAAGTGAAGAGAGATCTTTAGCTTCTTCAATGGCAGCCACCACATGGTCATATTTTTCAGTCAAGCTTATGAGAATTTTCTGAACAATCCTTTCATTTGAAATATTTTCATCATAAGCCCTCATTTGATTCACTACTTCAATGACTCTAGAGCAATACTCCTTGATATTTTCAAATTCTTTCATTTTGAGATTTTCAAGTTCTATTCTTAGCCCTTGAACTTTGATAGTTTTAACTTTGGTATTACCTTGAAATTCTTGTTGCAAGATGTGACGCCCCCAAATTCCGCTTGGGATAGAACGGATATCTGAAGCGTCGGGACATGTAACACAAGGTTACCTGCCCCCGTACATGACATATAGGATGCAATGTTCCTAACATGCATCTAGCATTATGCAATATTCGCAGCGGATAATTCTTTTTTTTTTTTTTTATACTATGCACCGAACTTATAACATCTCAAAGAATTAAAACATAATCCATGCATACTAAAATAAATAACCACGATTACAGTACGGGTCTCAGAAGACTGTAATCTCAAAACATGGTGACTAGACTCTATATTACAGTACCAAAATACACTTATTGAACCAGTTCATCGAGTAACTCGCGTAACTCAATTAACAAGGTTAGAATACTGTCCCAAAAGAAACTAACTATAGAAGTTGAAAACTCTGCATCGCATCTGCGGCGTCTAGTCAACATCCTCCAGCCTATCGGTATTTGCTCCTTGTTCTGAACCTGACACATCGCCTACCATTCGGGGAAAAAAATGGTAGTTGGGACTACCATGGTGAGATTTGATTACAAATCTCAGCAAGTTAACAGAAAACTTTCACACAGGTTAATGATGTATGCATAGAAATAAAGGTATGAATGCACCATCAAAATTGAAAGTAAACATAACATAACTTGACATAACATGGCATAAAATAATAAGCATAATGTGACATGACATAACATGGCATGAGTTGACATAATTGAACTGAAACAGAAGCTTAGCTTAACGTGACATGAACTTAAATCATAGCATGGATGTGAACTTGAAACATAACATGTACTTGAACTTTAAGTTTAACATGAACGTACACATAACGTAACGTGAAATATGACTTGAACATGAAATACATGAACTTGGAATCTTATTTAATTGTCTTGATTAATAACGTAACCATATGGGTGCTACACGGGTCCCCTAGAGCCGTGTGTCCCTGCCGATTACCGCATCACAACACAGGTATCTAGACCAGCTGTGAGTGCGTTAATACGTACTCCACAGTTGTTGTGGCCCCACGTATTCTACGTGTCACAATTGCTGTGTCTCACGTAGTGTATGCTCCACAGTTGTTGTGGCCCCATACTTCATGCTCCACAGTTGTTGTGGCCCCATGAATACACGTAACATAAAATATGGCACCATCGGCGTTAGTGCCTGGCGCGCTCCGGTGACCAGTTACTTAGGCCCCATTCGCAACCTGTTGACTGTACTTCGTCAACCCAGGGAATTTCACACCTATTTAGACACTCCAGCGTGAACAAAGGAGTTCCACTAGGATATTACCCCATCCTAGCATTTAGGGTCGTGATTGACATGAATAACTTAACTTGAACATGATCTGAAACTTATATGAACTTTACATAAGGTGAACCACGCTTGAGTCCGTGGCACCGCATAACATAACTTGTGGTGAACATGCTTAGATCCGTGTCACCCTTAACATAACTTGTGATGAACACGCTTAGGTCCGTGCCATCCTTAACATAACTTGTGGTGAACACGCTTAGGTCCGTGTCACTCTTAAATATCTTATCTTTCTTAATACATGAGATATTATTTAATATCATGAACTTTTCTAACATGGCGTATACTTGTAAATGGCACAATATGATTTAAACATAAACATTCCATGACATACATGTAACATATGACATACTTAACATGGCATACTTATAACATACAACATTGCATGACATAAAAGATTTTGTAACAGATAAATATTCATAAAAGAATAAATCATGCGTAACAGATAAACATGTAATGACATGACATATATGATAACATACATACATAAATTGTAGTTCCCTTACCCATCATACATACACAATAAACTGATAGTAAGTTAGAAGCTAACTTACCTCGATTGTCACGTTCTACGAGAATAAAGTGCGATATACGAGAAACTGTAAAAGGTCATTCTAAAAGTTAGAAATTTAATTACTAACAATTAGAAACATGGAAACAAGTTATCTTAGAGTAAAATTATCATTTTACCCTCTACATGTGGGAAAACGACCATTTTACCCATAACTTAAGGATTTCATATCCTAACTCCAAAAATTTCCAAAATTTACATTCCTCATGTAAATTTTGTTCTAAACTCAAATATCAACTCAGAAAAAAATTTAAAACAAAACAACACTATGGAAAACACACTATGGCCGAAACATCCATAGGCCATTTCTCTTGATTTTTGTTACAATTCCTTCCAACTTCAAAACTCATGCTTAAACCAAAATTTTACAACAAACATCTTCCAATCCTAAGTTTAAAACCATACTTGAAACATCCATTTAGAAAAAGCTAATAATCAACACCAAACTTTTTTGTAAAAAGATCAAAACACTTGAATCACAAGCTTTGTCCTTAAATCAAAACATCTCCAAGAATTCCAAAAAATCTAATCTTACTTCTAACATATTCATAACATCATCCTCAGATAAACCATGCTTTAAATCATCAAACTAAAGTCACCAAAATCACAAAAATAACACTTGGAGTTTTTGATTTTACACTTAGTCCAAAAACAGAAACTTTTTCTTAACTAGCTTTGATAAATCTCTTGATCAATGGCTTAAGAAGGTGAGATCTTTGAAATAAAGTATCACATGGTTTAAAAACGTGTCCTAAAGAATATCCAACCATCAAAATTAAAATCACATGGCTAAAACCCAATAAAACATGGATCTAACCTAAAAACATCAAATCTTAGGCCTAACCGAAATTCTCTTGCATAGAAAAATCATATCTTTGAAACTAATACTAAATATCTCCAAAATAACATCCTAACATGAAAATAAGAGACTTAGGATCATCATATAAAAATATCAAAGCCTTTAGAGTAAGATCAAACCTCGAAATATTCAAACTTTATCCAAATAAAAACTGTTTTGCCACTTCCAGTTTTCATGTTTCTAGATCTAATAAAATCTATCATCAAAATCTTTATTCATGCAACAAAACCTCAATGAAAACTCTTAAACACATTCTAAGAACACTCCATAAAATTTTCGGACCAAGATATGTCCATTAGCTTGGTCAAAAACTCCAAAACATAACACACTCTCCAGATTCACGCCCAGAATGACCTTTCCATGGTTAAAAATACTTTTGACCGACCAAATGACCATGGAATGATACGAAAAATACATCTACGGAAACTAGACTCAAAGAGGAACAACTTTCATGAAGGAGTCATCGTGTGAAAATACTTACAAATGGTCGAAAAACTCCACGCAAAAAGACCCAGAAATCTGCCCGAGAGAGCTCTTTTGGGTTTCTCTCTAAGAACGGGGTGAAGAAATGATTAAAGTGAAACAAGTGTGTCTTGCACGACTCAAGACTTCTGTAGGGGGAATATTTGGACCTTAATGATCATTGAGTGGAGGTGTAGACATGTGACATAATGTAGAGGATAGTGGGGGGCAAAAGACAACTTACAAAGGCTATGAGACATGGGACTTGATGGGGTGGGTTCCTCCATATTATTGAGTGCAACTTGATGCAATGAATGGTCTGCCAAGTGGGGGAGGAAATTTCTCCAAGAAGCTATGCCAAGGTGGCCAAAATTCGTGGGCTTTAGTGGGCCTTAGTGGGCCTCAACCAAGTGGGCTTCAATTTGGGGTTTAAAGGGGGTTTGGTTAGGGTTTGAGATGCTATCAAGCCCAAATCCAATTTTTCTTGGCCCAATCAAATTTCTAAGGTTTAAAATGTTGGATAAAGATGTCATAATAGGAATTTGAGAAATTAATAGCATGTGAAAGTGATTTAATCAAGTGATTAAACACAATACTAGAAATTGGATCAAAAAGGGTTTGAATGCCAACTTTAGGGTTTGGGGAAACCGTTTAGGGATTCGGTTTCAACAAGTTTTTGGGGTTTCAAAAGGATTCCAACCATTTAGGGTTTTACTAGGGTTGAAACCCTCTTCATCTAACTCAATTTGGTTGATCAGATGAAAAAAAACTGTTTTGCTTAGGTGGCATGATCTCACACATTGATTTCCTTCACAAATCCATCTAATGGTTTCTCTTTGTGCCAAGTATCTAATACTATTCACTATGTGTGGTTAAGATCTTGCCAAGTGTCCAAAAAAAACTTCTCTAACCTAATTTGGACATTTCACACTGTGATTTTGAAACCACTGCACTTAGTACGCTTATCGAGGTTACTATTCACTCCGAAAAAGTGCATAATAAACTTAGTACTGAAAAATCCTAAATATTCAACTGAGTCTAGTGGCGTAAACTATAACGTAATCTGACACTTCTAACTACCTCAAACAAATAAAATCACATTTCTGGCACCATAGTGAGTGATAAAACTAATTATGTTGACATACTAGAGCTTATGCGATTAGCCGATTCGTAAAAACTTATGGGGTTTTCACAAGATTTCTAATGTCTATAGAAATTCCACCATTGAATTTCTAGCGGGCTGTTACACAAAATCTCCCAAGCTTGCTAGGAAGAATTAGCCCTCATCAACCTTGGAAAGATGGACTCACTCACAGCCTGTTGTAGAATAAACAAGGCTTTTGCATCCCTTTGCTTATCAGACTTGACTCTGGTAAGGTCAGATGTGCCTTCAGCAATTGAAGAGACTCCATTTTCAACGACATCCCACAAATCAAGAGATAGGAATAGGGTTTTCATTTTTATGCTCCAATAGTCATAGTTTTCACCAGAAAAGAATGGGAAGAGTTGCAGATAAACCAGGCGCAACCATCATATCCCAAAGAGACCAAAACCTTGGCTTGATACCAACTGTTGGTATTTTTGGTACAAATGTGTGGTAAAAAGATGAAAAATAAAGGAGAACTTCAACCAAAATACTTGTTAATTGATTTTGATGTTCTACGGATTTTAGATGGAGAAGTACATTATATAAACAGCATTGAAAATTATAGAGTATTAATAGTCATGTTATCCCAAGATGCACAATAACAGAGTTTGACTACAATAACAAAAGACTAATAAGAGACTTTATTGAAAAACTGCATCATAAATAGACGTTAGCTTCAATACTCATTCTTGATGCATTTTTCTGACACTCCAAGTTTGAGCCTCAACATCTAGAATTTGTCTCTTAGAAGTGTCTTTGTGAAAATATCAGCAACTTATTCTTCAGACTTGAAAAACTTTAGCTTCACATGCATGTACACTCTGGAAAAAACTTGAACAGTTATATTCTCGGAAGACTGAAAATAATAAAATGTATTTGATCAAGGTGGAACTCCGTTGACAAATCACTTGAACACATTACAAAGAATAATTAATGAGTTGGCTGGAATGGGTATCAACTTCGACAGGACTTTTAGGAGACATTTAGAATATCATTATCTAACTCAACCCCAAATGGTGTAATCAATATGGATCTAGCGAAAAGCAGTGTTTTGAATGAAGAGATGAGAAGAAAATCACAGGATTCCTCTTCACAGTCAGAGGTCTTGGTTACAGAAAAGAGATGGAGGAGTAAAAACAGAGGTTCAAAGAACAGAGATAAGAGCTTAAGTACGTCAAAATGGTTTGCTAATATTGAATGCTATCATTGTGGCATTAAGGGGCATATCAAGAAATATTGTAAAAAACTAAAGAGAAAATACAAAGAGAAAGGGAATGAAAAGAAGAACGACGATAAAAAGAATGATGATCAAGTTGCCAACACTACTATTGGAGACTTATTCATTGTTTATGATGATAATCATGCTGTAAACATTGTTTCTCATGAAACTAGATGAGTAATTAATAGTGGTGCCTTCATTCATGCTACACCCCGAATTAAAGGATTTCTTCACAAACTATGTGCCCGTTGACTTTGGCACAGTAAAGATGGGCAATGGTGGCTTGGCTAAAATTATTGGCATTGGAAATATGTGCTTGGAAACGAATAACAACACGATTCTTGTTCTTAGATATGTAAATCACATTCCTAATATCCATTTGAACTTGATTTCTACTCATAAACTTTATGATGAAAGGTAATTCCAACACCTTTTGTAATGGGCAATAGAAGCCTATGAGGGATGCTATGGTTATAGCTCGAGGCAAGAAGGTTTCAACTCTATACATGCTACAGGTAAGGCTCTCTAGTAGCATTATTAATGTTATGAAGAATGAGCTCACAGTACAATTATGACATAAGAGACTTGCCTACATGAGTGAGAAAGGTTTAGCAATATTGGCTAAAAGGAACTTCTATCTGGAATGAAGAGTGCACCTTTGAAATGGTATACTCACTATTTGGCAGGGAAGCATAATAGAGTTTTCTTCAAAAGTTATCCTCCTTCAAGAAAGTCAAGTATGCTTGATCTAGTTCATTCAGATGTTCGTAGTCCTATGAAAACAAGAACACTTGCTCCTTGTGTTTGTGACTTTCATAGATAATCATTCAACAAAGTCGTGGGTCTATACCTTGAAAAAAAAAATCAAGTATTCGAAATGTTTAAACAGTTTCAAGCCTTAGTTGAGAGGCAGATCCTACAAAAAAAAAAATAAAAAAAAAGCTGAAGTCCGTCCAAACTGATAACGGGGGAGAGTATTCAGGCCCATTTGATTATTATTGTAGACAACAAGGAATTTGGCATCAAAAGACACCTCCAAAGACTCCTCAGTTGATTGGTTTATGACTCACTCAAAAATGAATAGCATAAAGGCTATTACAAGTGCAGGAGGATGTCGTATGATAATTAGGAATAAAATTCATAAATCGTCTCTTTTGGAAAAGTTGTTTAAATCTAAACTCGTATAAAATTGTGAAAAGTTTCACAAACAAAAGTGGTGGTATGTGCAATGAATGAAAGATTGCAACAAAAGTAAAAAAAGGCACTAGTCATAGACTAGATTCATGCTTTTGAATTTTTTTTTTAGTGTCAAAATGGAATGTAAAAGACTAACATATTGAAATTAACAATTAAGGATTCAGTTATGCTAAACAATTTTAATTAATTTGAAAATTAAATAATAAGCTGAAATTATTTAAGTCCTAATTAACATTTAATCAATCTAAAATGTAATCGTAATGCATATTTAATAGAAGCTTAAAGAAATAAGAAAAATAACTAACATAAAATAAAATAAACAGCAAATAAAATGCGCAAACTTTTAAACCAAAAATATCAAGAATACACCATAAACTTCAAATTAAAATTAAATAAAAAGTAGAAAATAAAAAGAGCAAGCCAAATGAATGGAGATAGAGATTGAAAGCAATGGAGGAGGCTAGACTGTAGCAGCAATTGAACACCTCAAGAAACTCTTCAACAGTGATGCAGTGTAGACCCAAACGCCTCTATCCCCGTGTGCGTGAATGAATTAATGCCTAAGAGAGAAAATTCATGCGGCGCTCAAATGCCCAGTTGATCAAATTGTGTGTTGCGCTAAAGTGCCCAAGAGAAAAAGTAGTGTGTGGCCTAAAATGAATGCCCCATGAGAGAAAAATTATGTGCAGCTGAAAAATTGGGTTGAATGAAAAAGCAAGTCCTTCTTTTCCATTTTGGTTCTATGCGATGCTTAGAGTATATTATGTGTTGCCCTCTCCCCGGTCAAAGTCCAATGCGAGAATTGAATTCCCAATATATGTTGTCATATAGGTCTTGAAGTCCCATTCAAATCCGAATAGAAAGCATACCTGTGCCTTTGACTTAAATGAAAAGCCCTAGGTCCTCTTTCTGAATTATGGTTCCATACGCGTGAGTTATTTTATTTTTAATGATTTTCATTTCTTGACCTATAAAAAAATAGAAATTAGAAAAGAAATAAAAAAAAATAATAGAATATCAAAAATATATTGTGCATGTAAATAAACACTGTCTAATTAAATCACAAGTTATAATATTAAGCAAAAGCATACTATTTATCAATTTAAATTACACTTGGATTTATGCATCTTAATCATTTTTTCTATCTAAAACCAATAATAATGTAATAAAAGGATTAAAATATATTAGTTCTAGATGTATAAAATATGCAATATTTCAGCTCAATCACACCTCTCAACTGGCGTTTTGCTAATCCTTGAGCAAAATAGTAAAAATTAGTTGAGATGAACATTGCATTAAGATCGAAATTCAAATAAAAGCAATCAAACACAATTATGAATTCTCACAAAAGGTGATCCATGACTACTTAACCCTAGGAGCTATTCCCACCAAAACTGTCTCAACAATCTTTCACATAGAATTGGAGAAAATGTCTTAGAACTCAAATGTGTGTGTGTAGCAACACGATTGTGTATTGCTCATTACTAGACAGAATTTGTCATAGGATTTTTCAACATTAAGATTAATCATTGTTGATTCTAACTACCTCAAAGCTCAATGGACTAGCAGTTTTCACGCCAACTTTGTTTAAAGGTTGAACACTCAACCCCTAAAGTTAGGGTAACTGTTTCTAGCCCTTTACTTAGGAAAGTTCATTAAGCTGCTTTTATCTTATTCTTTTTTTCTCTCTCGATTCTTTTCGAATCCTTTTTTTCTTTTTCTTTTTCTTTTTTTCTTTTTTTTTCTTTTTCATTTTTTTTTTGGCATGGCTCGGTAGTTCTACAATTACTTCTCCTGTGTTAAATCAGTAGACAGTAAATGATGAACACTACATGTGTAAGCATGTTCAAAATGTCCTTCAAACTTTTTCGTTTGTTCTATATATATCTTACCAAGTCTCATCTCAATAAGTATAGTAACCCGGTATTTCAAACCATATATCAACAAATATGATGCATCAGAAATCATGCTCTATGCTCAGGCTTGAAAATAAATTTTTACAAAATAATTCTGCTCAACCACTCTATCAAGGTGCTCAAATTTCACAAAATACTAGAAATAAAGTGTGTGTCAATCATATATGTATTAATGCACATCACATTAATGCAATTTTTTTTAAAATGTGTGCAAACACACTACCCCCTAACTAGTGAAAGACATGGTTCTCAATGAATCAAACGAAAGAAAACTAAGTGCACAAGAATAAATAAGCAACACGAACAACCAATCATGCAATATAAAAGTGAAAGAAAAACAAAAAATATAAAATAAAAGATAAAATGCAATTAAAGAAAGCCGTAAAAGGAATAAATAAATAAATCAAAAGCAAAAAACTTCCCCAGGATCTTGCACAAGAAAGATCTCCTCGTTTGCATCAACGGCAGTCATAAACGGTTTTAGATGTTATCCATTGACAGTGAAACTATTACCATTCTTCGGATTGACAATGTCTACCACCCCGTGAGGATGAACCTCCTTTACAATGTATGGCCCACTCCATCAGGATTCCAGCTTCTCGAGAAAAAGATGTAGTCTAGAATTATAAAGGAGCACTTTCTAATCAGGGACAAGATGTTTATCATGGATCTTCTTGTCATGCACAGCCTTCATTCGCTCTTTTGCCAAGTGAGAATTTTCGTAGGCCTCTCTCCTTGCTTCGTTAAGCTCCAAAATCTACAACTTTCTTAAACATTTGGCAGCATCAAGTAAAAAGTTAATTTACTTAATAGCCCATAAAGCATGATGATGAATTTCAACAGGTAAATGACAAGCCCGACCATAAATCAATCTATAAGGTGACATCTCTAAGTTAGTTTTGAATGCAATCCTATAAGCCCAGAGAGCATCAACCAGTTCTTTAGACCAGTCCTTCCGAGTGAGACAGACTGTTTTTTCAAGAATAAGTTTGATCTTTCTATTGTCCAACTCAGCTTGACCATTAGTCTGGGGGCGATATGGAGTAGAGACTTTGTGGGTCACTCCATATTTCTGCATAAGTTTTTGAAAATATTTGTTACAAAAATGTGAACTCACATCACTAATAATCGCCTTGGGCATGCCAAAAAGTGCAAAGAATTCTTTCAAGAAATGGATGACAACCTTATGATCATTTGTTTTACAAACTATAGCTTCTACCCATTTGGAAGCATAATCCACAGCAACTAAAATATAAGAATTTTCAAATGAATTTGGGAATCGTCCCATAAAGTCAATCTCCCAACAATCAAATATCTCAAGTGTAAGAATAGGAGAAAGAGACATCATGTTACGTGCTGTGATTTTTTAAGTTTTTGACAAGGCTCACATCTCTAAAAATAGTAGGCCAGTAGAGTCCACTTTGTAAAATTTTGGCAACAGTTTTCTTAGCTGCAATATGGCCTCCACAAGCCTCAGTATGGCAAAAGTTAAAAACAGAGGTAAACTCATCATCAGGAATACATCGACGCACCAACTGATCAGTACAATACTTAAAAAGATAAGGAGTGTCGAAATAATAAAATCATACATCTGCAAGGAACTTACACTTGTCCTGAGCTATCCAATGCTCTGGCATCCGGTCAGTGACAAGGTAATTCACAATGTCCGCGAACCGTGGAGCGCGACACACTGCAAAAAGATGTTCATCAAGAAAATCTTCATTCAAGGGAGGAATAGATGTAAACACATCAAGTAGCTGCAATCGTGATAGGTCTTGAAGTCCCACTCAAATTTGAATTGAAATCCTGCCCCGTGCCTTTGACTTAAATGCAAAGCCCAAGTCCTCTTTTTGAATTCAAGTTCCGTACGTGTGAGTTATTTTATTTTTAATGATTTTCATTTTTTGACCTATAAAAAAAGTAGAAATTAGAAAAGAAATAAAATAAAATAATAAAAAAAGAATAGAATATCAAAAATATATTGTGCATGTAAATAAATATTATCCAATTAAATCACAAGTTATAATATTAAGTAAAAACCATGCTATTTATCAATTAAATCACACTCAAATTTATGCATCTTAATCAATTTTTTTAATCTAAAACCAATAATAATGTAATAAAAGGATTAAAATATATTGATTCTAGATGTATAAAATATGTAATATTTTAGCTCAATCAGTTAAGCTAAGAGGATGAACATAACACTGATTGAGAGAGTAAGAAAGGCACAATTGCCTAGATCTATTTGGGGTGAGATTTTGGGGACAGCTGTACATGTTCTTAATTTCACACCATGTGTTCCACTTCGGTGTATGTTCCAGATAGAGTTTGGACTGGCAGTGATGTTACCTATGATCACCTACGTGTCTTTGGTTGTAAAGCATTTGTGCATATTCCAAAGGATTAGAGGTCTAAGCTCAATGTGAAGTCCCAACAGTGCTTCTTTCTAGGTTATGGTCTGGATGGGTTTGGGTATAGATTATATGATCCAATTGACAAGAAACTAGTGAGAAGCCGAGACGTTGTGTTTATTGAAGATCAAACCATACAAGATATTGAGAAGATAGATAAAGCAGTATTTTGGTGTAATGATGGTTTAGTTAACTTGGATCTGATGTCATTGATAGATTTCCTAGCACAGGTTGAACATGCTGTTCAAGATGACCAATAGAGTCCAAGTGATGTAGATGCTCCCTTATAGAATGAGACCTTTGATCAGTTGCTAGAACCATAGATGCCTTCGATGTTCCACTCAGGAGGTTTATCAGTGATTGACATCCTTTCACTCGGTATTCTACAGACGAGTATGTGTTAATGACTGACAGGAGAGAGCTCGAGTGTTATGCAAAATCCATGGAAGACAAACATATGGTAGAGTGGGTTGTCTTTGTGTGTTGTTAGAACTTGAAAAAAGTTGACATAGATGATAATGGTTCTGATATGTTAACAAAGATTGTAATAAGGGAGAAGCTTGAGTTTTGTTGCTCAATCGCTAGGATGGTGAGTCCCCCCACAAAGTCGAGAAGGGAAAGATTTGTTGTGTTGGGTTTGCTCCTATATGGAGGATGGCCCATGTGGTACCATTAAGCCCACATGGAGAGAGGGCTCAGTTTAATTAGATTTTGTAAAACCTAAGTGATGCTACTCTGTAGAGAAGCACAGAGAGAGAGAGAACAAGTGAAGAAAAGAGAGAAAAGTCATGTGAGAGACTGGGGAGAAAAAGAGACAGCCAAAAAAACAGGGAGCTCATCCAGCTTCAATCAAATACCCTGATCAAAGTTGTCTGCGGTCCAATTGAGCTGAAGTTTTGTAGGCACGTTCACGACTTAAGACTCTATAATCTGAACAATGAAGATCGAATTTCGAGCATATTTTTGGTGTTCAAGGTCGTGAACAATAATGCATCTCTTGGTGATATCTCTTCTAATCACATTGTTTGGTTGCCAAGAAAGTTTATTTTCTTGTGATCATTGTTGATTGTATGACTCTAATGCTATCTAGAGAGTAGGGGTGGGCAGCGGGGCCCTGCCACCCGCTGCCCCGCCCCTTTCGCCCCGCCCCCGTCATGAGCGGGGCGGGGGAATCGCACCGCTGCGGCGGGGTACGGGGGACCCCGTCCGCACGGCTCTGTTCCAGCGGAGGCAGGGGGCGGATGGGGGGGGACCCCGCTCCGGGTTTCCCCCGCCCCGCCCCGTTTGTATATATATATATATATAATATTATATATATATATCATAAAGTATAAACATAAGATAAAGATCAAAACGGCACCGTTTTGTACATGACAAAACGGCGCCGTTTCAAAGTGGACGGTTTGATTAAATCCCTTAACGAAACGGCGTCGTTTTGTAATGGACAAAACGGCGCCGTTTCGTTAAGTGACTTAAACTTTAACTTACCCCCCCCCCCCCGTGGCCTCTCTCCTTCCCATTCTTCCTTCCTTTGCAAGCCTTCTAGAACCCTCCTCTCACGACTCAGTGTCTCTCTCGGCCGAAGTCTCCCCGCAGCTCCGTTCTCTCCTCTCTCTCGCACGACACCGGACGCACGGTGGAAGAGGTTCATAGCTCCACAGCCTCCAATCTTTCCGTCGTAGAGCGTAGAGGTAAGTCACTGTCAGTCTGTCACTCCGCAATTTTCTGGCCTTTTTTTTTTAATTTTTTTTTTTGAGTTTTGATCGGAGATTGGAGGAAGGATGGGTTGAATCGGAGATGGAGGATGGGAATTTGTGACTTGTGTGCTGTGGATTCAAAGATTGTGCATGTGAAATTGTGATTGATTGTGATTCACGGTTTTAGGGTTTTGGTTTTTTGGCTTCAGTAATTATAATCGGAAAGCCTAAATTGATTTAGGGGTTTCATGATTGAAACCCCTAAATCAATTTAGGGTTTCCCCTAAAAGAAATTAGGGTTCCAATCCGAAACCCTAATTTGATATAAATGTATTTAGGGGTTCTTGAAACCCCTAAATGCATAGGGGTTTTTTTTTTTTGCACTTTGGAACCCTAAATGCAAACCTGTGTTTTTTTTTTTTTTACACTTTGGAACCCTAAATGAAACCCTGTTTTTGCACTTTGGAACCCTAAATGCATTTAGGGATTTTTGAAACCCCTAAATGCATAGGGGTTTTTTTTTTTTTCACTTTGGAACCCTAAATGCATTTAGGGGTTTTTTGAAACCCCTAAATGCAAACCTGTGTTTTTTTTTTTTTACACTTTGGAACCCTAAATGAAACCCTGTTTTTTGCACTTTGGAACCCTAAATGCATTTAGGGATTTTTGAAACCCCTAAATGCATAGGGTTTTTTTTTTCACTTTGGAACCCTAAATGCATTTAGGGGTTTTTTGAAACCCCTAAATGCAAACCTGTGTTTTTTTTTTTTTACACTTTGGAACCCTAAATGAAACCCTGTTTTTTGCACTTTGGAACCCTAAATGCATTTAGGGGTTTTTGAAACCCCTAAATGCATAGGGGTATTTGTTTTTTTGCACTTTGGAACCCTAAATGCAAACCTGTTTTTTTTTTTTTTTTTTTTTTTGCACTTTGGAACATTAAAAATGAAACCCTGTTTTTTTTTTTAGGGTTTTGGAACCCAATGCATTTAGGGGTTTTTGTAACCCCTAAATGCACTGTTTTTTTTTTTTGCACTTTGGAACCCTAAATGAAACCCTGTTATGCATTTATGGTTTTGGAATCCCAAGCATTTCTATTTCCTTCTTTTTTCTTGTTGTGTTAGATTGCACTTTGAAAATTTTCTATTGTGTGTGGGAATTAGGAATGTCTTCTCAAATGGATCCGGAATTCAGTGATAGCTCTCCTGCCCCAGCTAATACCCCTACCCCAGAACCTAATCCTACTCCTACCCCTACTGAGAGTACACATTGCCCTGCCCCGAAGCCCCCACAGGGCAAGAAACCTGTATCCATAGTTTGGTCTCACTTTACCAAACTAGAGGGTGGTGACCCCAACAACCCACAAGCTAAATGTAATCATTGTGGGAAAATGTATGGATGTCACTATAGGAAACATGGTACATCCCAGTTGAAGGTGCATTTAGAGGAACAATGCAAGAAGAGTCCAATATTGCGATCCTTAGTAGAGAAGGGTCAATCTAGACTTGATTTTAAAATGGCTGATGGGAGTAGTGGGGCCGGGGGTCCAACATTGAAGGGGTATACGAAGTATAATCCCGACGAGTGTAGAAGGAAGTTAGCTCGCATGATTGTCATGGACGAGCTACCTTTTC
The DNA here is from genome assembly GCA_011037825.1 of Carya cathayensis. Classification (NCBI taxonomy): domain Eukaryota; kingdom Viridiplantae; phylum Streptophyta; class Magnoliopsida; order Fagales; family Juglandaceae; genus Carya; species Carya cathayensis. The sequence continues at coordinate 1,432,337 of QGSO01000175.1, forward strand.
AATTTGTGGAGGGTAAGGGGTTCCAAGAATTTGTCCAAGAGTTGGAACCAAGATTTGTGCTTCCTTCTCGTCACACTGTGGCGAAAGATATTAAAAAGATGTATATAAAAGATAAAGATGTTTTGAGGGGCCAATTGGCGGGTTTGGTAGTTTGCCTCACTACCGATACTTGGACTTCTATCCAGAATATGAATTACATGTCATTGACTGTGCATTTTGTTGATTCTGATTGGGTTCTTCACAAAAAGATTATTAAATTTTGTCAAATAACTGATCATAAGGGTGACACGATTGGGAAGGCCTTAGAGGCTGCAATAAAAGAGTGGGGGTTGGATAAGGTTTTAACTGTTTCTGTTGATAATGCGTCGTCTAATGATGTTGCCTTGGGATATCTAAAGAATTGTCTTAAAGAGGCAAATAAGACATTCTTGGGTGGTGAATATTTGCATGTTAGATGTGCTGCACATATTTTGAATTTAATTGTGACTGAGGGGTTGAAAGATGTTGATGACTCGGTTGCACGAGTTAGAATGGCTGTGAAATTTGTGAGGTCTTCTCCTTCTAGATTGGAGAAATTCAAAGTTGCTGCAAAGGCTGCGGGCATAACATCGAAAAAGGGTCTTTGTACTGATGTTCCTACTAGATGGAACTCAACCTTCTTGATGTTGGAGGCAGCCCAAGAATATAAGGCAGCCTTTCAATTATTGGGTGATGAAGACATCCAATATGTCAAATACTTTGATGAGCACGGGGGATTAGGAAAGCCTAATGATGATGATTGGGTGGTGGTTTCTACTTTTGTTGATTTTCTTGGACTTTTTTACGATGTCACATTGAATATATCTGGTTCTTTGTACCCTACATCCCATGGATTTTGTCAACAAATATGTAGGGTGAAAGAAGAATTAGAAGATATGCGTAGGGGTTCCAATGACAGGATGAGGGGGATGGCAGTGACCATGATGGTAAAATATGACAAGTATTGGGGAGATTTGACTAGAATGAATATTTTATTGTATGTGGCTGTTATTCTTGATCCCCGTCTTAAAGTTTCAGGCCTGTTATATGGTTTGAGACTTGTTCACAATCAGGCATGGACTGATATTATTGGTGAAATGGCCCGAGAAACCCTAACTAAATTGTTTGATGAGTTTAATGCAATCAAGGGTGGTACTGCATCCAAGACACATACACCTACCCCAACGCCTTCTACAGACACCGTGACTGGGCCTCCTACAAAGAAGCGTAGAATGCCATGGCCTAAGACCCTCGCACAGAATCCCACACTAGTCCATCAATCTATGGAGGTGGTTTCGGAGTTAGACAACTATTTGTCAGCGGATATGGTCCAAGATGATGATGATAATTTCGATATATTAGGATGGTGGAAGAATGCAAGGAAGAAATATCTCATCATTTCTGAGATTGCCCGCTGTATTTTGGCCATCCCTATTAGCACCGTTGCCTCAGAATCAGCCTTTAGTACCGGAGGTCGCATATTGGATCCTTTCCGTAGTTTATTGTCTCCTTCAACTGTGGTGGCATTGATATGCACACAGAGTTGGACGATAGGAAAGGATATTCATGTTCCGGACATTTTAGATTTTAAGGAGACCGATGAGGGTGGTGATCATTCTGGATTTGGACCACCTGGTAATTGTTTTTTATTTTATTCTTTTGATTTATTTATATTCATTTCGATTTCATTGTTAGTAATTTTAGTATTAATTCTTGTAGTAACACATGAGACGATGTCTACTTCCGCTGCAACATAAATATGTGCTCAAGCCCGGGCCGCCCCAAGTGTCACAGCTAACAGCTCTCTTCAAAGTTCAAGCCTAAATTGTTCTATTTATCAATATTTTGTATTCAGTTATTTGTAATGTTCATACAATGTCCTTTTGACTCTTTTATGTTTGTAATTTTATAATTGTTTAGCCTTTCAATTTTGTAATAACTTAGTTATTATTATTAGTTTATTAGGTATTACTTATTAGACTATTAACTTTTGTTAGCCATTAAATCAATTACTATAGTGCTGTCTTTTTTTTTTATCTGGTTTTTTAAAATTTATTTCTTTTTACTTGTAATTTTATTGGCTGAAAATGGCCTACAAGCTTTTATGGGCCAAAAAGAAAAGCTTGTGGGCCATTTTCGGCCCATTTCAGCGGTTTCTGGGCCAAAAATGGCCCAGAAACTGCTTCTGGGCCCAAGGCCCAGTAGGGGTGCCGGGGGGGCGGACGGATTGCCCCCCCACTCCGCACCCCGCTATGCGGGACGGGGGGAGATTTTCTCCCCCGCCCCATGCGGGGGCGGGGGGCGGGCTGGGGTGTACCCCGCACCGTATGGTGCGGGTAGCACCCCTACTAGAGAGAACACTTGTGTATACATTATTGTTGATAATGGAAGCTTTAACTAGAATAAGTCCCATGATTTTTCCCTCTACATTGAAGGGGTTTTCAAGTAAAAATTCTTGACTCTATGTATGTGATTTTGCTTTATATTTCTCTCTATTCAATTACTTTCTAACAGACTCATACAAAATGTGAGATAATTATTTCCAGTATTTAGACTTCTCCCAACACAGAGAGCGGCAAAATCAATGCTGCACTGCACCCATGTCGACTTGGATATCATACCAACATGTATTTAACTCATTACGTGCAATCCTATTTTTGACAAGTCAACAGGCATATATATATATATATATGTTAACAAATTAGACTCGTACATGGGTAGGAAATATGCCTAAAATTCTCTTACTTAACCAATTTTGTGTTATTTCTTAGAGCTTAGGCTGAATCAAGCTCAAGAAATATACTACGTCGTACTTTGTTGAGCCTGGCAAACGCATTTGTTTGTTGCCCAAAATTCCACTCTTTGTTATATTTTACTTGTAGACCAATTATTTGATATCAAATCAAGAGATATTGAGAACATGATGGTAAATTGAATTATTCCTAAGCCTCTTAGTGGAGATCAAGAGACATCAATCTCTCAAGATTCAGGACGGCAATACAAACATCTGAGCTCACTTGCTCGTAGGAGTGAGATGCGATTGATGATCAACGAGGTTCCGTAGAAGAGAAGCCAAGAAAGTCGGTAGAATGGCACATGTGGTGGTCGTAGACCCATATGCATGTAGAGATTGAACGACGTGTGAGGTTCACTTGCAATTCAAGTATGTGTAAGGGTCATGCGCTGACTGAAATAAGGATTTGCTGGTCTGCTACCAACAACTGTGGCTGTGGGTGCCGGCTGTAAAATGCGTAGGCTGGAACGAGGGAGAAGTGAGCTGGGAGACCTTACAGTTCCAGCTCTCATGGTTGGTTGGTGCGAGATTTATTTTTTACGAAGTAATTTTTAGGACCGAACCCTCCAGCTGATCACCGTCCCATGGTCCCTAAAGACCAGGACGTACGGATGCCAGTCCGCCCAAAGGCCATAGGCCATTGGCGGTTGGTGTAGTACATAAGTTGCTCTATGACCTGTTCCCTCAAGTGCAACAAAAACAGCAAAAGTACTACGTGATTAAAACGTGTACGTACGTGATAAGGCAACGGCAATGACGAATATCTTCTTTCCAAAGTCCTTGACAAATATATGCTTGCTTAGGTTTAGAGGATCAGAATCTCCGTTATGACATGAGGCCTTGTAAATATGTACCACGTTGTTCTGGAATCCGCGTTACGCGTAGATCACTGATCTGGAAGCTAGGCTGGCCAAAAGCAACCTACATCAATCGTCCTTTAGTAGTGCTGTGGCCCCCAAACATGACCTTCCTCTAACTCCTACTTTTGCTGCGATTGCGCACCTCCTTCGTATATAGATTTTTTTTTTTTTAATAAAAAAACAGTACATCATTACATGCAGCCAAAACGTTTTTTATTATGTTTTATTTTCCCTCTCATTCAGCCAAAAGTATCTGAGAAATTTCGTGACAGATGAATGTGACATGTTGGTATTGTTAAACGACATACAGATAGACAGATTGAGATAAGATGGTCCTATATATAAAATGCTAAAATTACCCTGCAAGGAAGCTGTGGGGGAGATGATGCACCTCTTGGCTTTTTGAATAAGTGGAAGAATGATAACCACGTCGTTCAGCTTGATTTTTCCATTAATAATGTTGAACACTTCATTATCTTGCTGGATTTCTGCAACATAAGTACTGCAGAAATTCAATGCAGAAAAAAACTTTTGCATCGATCTATGCTGGCCTGCATAAAGGTTGCAGCTAAACATGGCGGTGTGGCTCCTAGGCATTTATGAGAAAATTGAACTAGAAATCTTGAGGCTCAGATTCAAATACGTAGAACCAAACCAAGCCTTAGCTTTTCTTAGAAAAAAATAAATTAGCCTAATTATGTTTTTCATTTAAGAAGCAAATTAAAGTCGATGATCGCCTTCTTTTAATTGGTTCTGTATATATATAACTAAAATGCACAGAAGTATTAATTAATGGATCAAGTACTCCCATTAATGCTCACAATTTTTTTAAAACGACTTAAGGGTAATAATGCATAATGAACAAGGAGCTAGAAATATTGTATATGTTTAAAAAAGAAGAACAAGAAATGAGAATCCCCTAAAATATAATACAAAGATCGATATTAGTGGTACTATAGAAAGTTGCCCACAGAGACACAAAGATCTCCAGCGTTCCAATTCCACAGCTCTCGTATATAATTCTTGTTCCTTGTTGCAAGCCCCGCAAGCAGAACATCCGGACCACTGAGAGCCAGGGGCGGAACTACTAAGGGCTTTAGTCCTTCCAAAATTTTTAAAATCATATGAAAATTACAATTTTAAATGTGTTTTTATGAAGAAAATTATATGAAAATTAGTATTTGACCCTCTAAAATTATTTTTTTATAACTTACCCCCCAAACTAGATTTTCTAATTCCGCCCCTGCTAAAAGCCTTGTCTAAAAATATATGAAACACGACTTTAACACAATCAATCAACTTTAACAATACAAGTAGCATACCCAGTGTGTTGGGATTAGCATTTGCCACATCTCTAGTAGACTAGTTGTTCGTTTATTTACTATAAGTACGATTATCTTGTGCTTATATATCACAGTGGTTTTGATGTCCCCTGGATTCGGAAGACTGGTACTTGAATGGTCTCATTCCCTCAAGTTAACAAATCATTGCTTCTCTTTTGTCCTCTAATTCTCCCCACCTCAAAGTAAAACATCCTTATCCGATTGCCTTGTCTGTACATGTCCCGCCCAATTTAATGATCTGTTTAAAATCATAATATTCAGATAATTATTTTACGACTAATTATTTTATATTAAATAATATCAATTGTTTATCAAAATTATTAAATAGCGATAAAAATAACTGTAAAACATGTTGGATGTGCATCATTAATCATCTTTTTAGTTCACCATTAGTGGTCTTATTATATACAGTTTCGTAAGTCATTTTAAGCATCAATTCTTCTATTTTAGTATCAATTCTATAAAATAAAAATGTTTTTTTTTTAATAATGACTAATAACACTATGAATTGAATTCTCTGAATTTTTTCATAAGAAACCTTTTTTTTTCTGAATTTTAGTATATATATGTATATGGAAAACACTGGTCCTACAAAAATTTTGTACTGAAATTCTATACCGAAAATTTTTAAAATTTTTTTTAATTAGAAATTAAGTATGTGTTTTAAATGAAGATGTGATTTTAAAAAAAAAAAATATTTAAATAGTTTTAAAAAATGGTGAAAGAAAAAGTGAAAAAAAAAAGGAAATAAAGTGATCGGTAGAAGATTCCGGTAGAAATTTCTTATGGACGTATGAATGTATATGTATATGTATGTATATATAGATATCGTCTCTGTATAGTTGATTACACGTGGCATCAGTTTCTAAGGGGAGCGTACATTGGCAAGCAAGGTGACATTCTTGAAAATAAAAATTTTATGTATAGTTATTTTTATATAATTTTTTATATATTTATTAATATAATTAATTATATATTAAAAAATTGATGGAAATCATTGTATCAGTAAAATATATATAAAATATGCAAAATTGATTATACTGAAATGCCAAGTCGCGTGATTTCAAATTCCAGCGCGGGTGTACGGACTCGTCTGTAGACATCTCACCTAAAGAATTAAGAATCCCCAAGTATGCAGCTTTAACTGTTTCCCGGCAACATCTTAACTGTTACTTTAACCAATCACAAATAGGCACGTTATCGCTGCTGATGTTCACGTTAGCTTTCCGGCCCCATATTTTAAACGGCATTGCAGCTTCACTCTGCTTACATTCTTTCTCTCTCTTTCTCTCAACTGAAAGTTCTCCATTTTCTTAGTTTTCAGTCTGGGTTTCTTCTCGAGGTTTGAGAGTTTGATCATGGATGATGTGTATGCAAAGTTCATTGAGAGAATGAACCCAACAAGGCATGCTACTCTCTCTTTTTCACTCTTACATACAGGCTTTATATCTCAACTTAGTTTCTGTGGATTTCTTGGGGATCATGTATTTGACAAGTCGAAATGAGTCCCATTTGGCTATCTGATTAATGATAATTATTAAGGCTGTTCTGCCGTGCTGGTAAGAGTTTTAGTCTGCAATCCAACTTGGCTAATGGCCTAGCCCTGCGGCTTCAACTTGCATTTTGGACTCCTCTTGCTCTCAAAATTTCGAGCTTTGAAGTTTATGGGACATTGACATTAGTTTTGTGATTGCAGAGTTGTGATTGACAATGAGTCTTGTGAGCTTGCCACCATTATAGAGGTAAACTCTGCTTTGCCCCCCTTTTCTACCTCGCAAAATGAACAGTTAAGAACAGAATTTTTCTGATTAGATTGGCTTTTTACTTAGGTTGTTAGTACTAATAGGCATGGAATACTCCTTGAAGTTGTCCAAGTACTTGCAGACTTGGACCTCATCATAACAAAAGCATACGTCTCCTCTGATGGAGGATGGTTCATGAATGGTATGCTTCAACTATTTCCTCCCCGCCCCCCTTCTCTCTCTCAGGAAGGAAGCAATGTTTACAATTTTCAATTGCGTACAAAACACCCCTTATTTTTTATCTCCATTTTCTCATTTCCAGTGTTTAATGTGACTGACTGTGATGGGAACAAAGTTAGAGATGAAGGGACCCTCGATTATATACAGAAGGCAAGTGATTATAGCAGCAGTATTTTTCACTACTTTCTTTTCGTTTGGTTGGTATAACTTAGTTCTTTCGTTCCAAGATCACCTCCATTTGCAAGTGAAATCTCTATTAGCATTGTCTGGCTGTGCTATGATACCTTTTATCTGGCTGGCAGTTTGTTCATCTTAGTAAGTTTCCCATTACTAGAATCAGCTCAACGAAGTTCACCAAATTCCTTTAATTTTTTTGGGATGAGACTGACCTAAATTCAACTTATGTAGACTCAATTTCGGTTCACTAGAATAAGTTGTTGATCATGCCAACCTCGTTTTATGCATGATTCTTCTAGTTTTTTCCAGAACTTTTACATTCTCCTATTTAAACCTCGGATTTGTTGATCAATTTTGCAGACTGTTGAAACTGAAACTGATGCGTGTTGCTTGGAGTCAATGAGAAGGTCAACTGGAGGAATGCCCTCGGAGGAGCATACGTCAATTGAACTAACTGGCACTGATAGGCCTGGGCTGTTGTCAGAAGTATTTGCAGTACTTACAGACCTCAGATGCAACGTGGTGAACGGTGAAATATGGACACACAATTCTAGAGCTGCTGCTGTTATTGACGTGACGGAACACTCAACTGGGCAAGCAATTGAAGATCCAAATCGGCTCTCTACTATCAAGCAACTGCTTTGCAATGTCCTCCAAGGAAATATCAGTTTTATGACACCTAGAATCACAATATCCTCATCTGGGGTAACACACAGACAAAGGAGATTACATCAAATGATGTTTGCCTATAGGGATTTCGAAAGGCTTAAAGATGTCGAGCATAGTTCAAGAATCCATGTTTGCGTATTAGATTGTAATGATAGAGACTATACTGTTGTCTCCATAAGATCCAAAGACCGGCCGAAGCTTTTGTTTGACACTCTCTGCACTCTAACAGATATGCAGTATGTGGTGTTCCATGGGGCTGCCATCACAGAAAGGATGGAAGCCCATCAGGTATGATCAAAACTCTGGAGTAACTGAGTAGTTGAAAATCAGATCAGATCCCATTATATAATGGATGAGAATTGAAAAGACAGCCCTTGTTTGTACAACATCTTTAAGTTTGTTTCATTAGAAATTCGGGTTCGCATTTAGGATTGGAAGACCAAATACCGTTTCCTCGCTCAGCCAAGGGATTTTCTTTTCCCTTTAAAGAGAATCTTGTTTTTGGATTTACATGTACTATCAACTATGGGCTGCTCAAGTACGGTTCTGAATAATCCTTTAGTTTCATCCTGTCAGACCCATGTCATAATAGTCCTCTGCTTGCAGGAATACTACATCAGACATATGGATGGGCTTCCCGTAAGCTCAGAGGCTGAGAGACAACGTGTTATAGAATGCCTTGAAGCAGCCATCCAGAGAAGAGCCTCTGAGGTAGATAGCCCACTTTAGACACTTGAGTTTAGAGTAGCATTTGTTTAGGTAATTTTCTAAGAATTGCTTACTCTGGTACAGGAACTGGAACTAGAACTGTGCAGTGATGACAGACTCGGACTCCTCTCGGATATTACCAGAATATTTCGGGAAAATGGTTTGTGCATTAGACAGGCAGAGATGGCAACAAGGGGAGGGACAGCAAAAGATACATTCTTTGTCACTGATGTGTCTGGCCAACCTATTGATCCTAAAATCATTGATTTGATTAGGCAACAGATAGGACAAAACATATTGCAGGTGAAAGGGAACTTGAGTCTGTCTCCGAAATTTCCGCAGGAGATGGCAAGAAGTTTCCTCTTTACAAACCTTTTCAAAAGTCGAATTTGTTGAGTATATAATCTTGCCCATGGTTCGCTCATGTTATTTCTAGGAAGGAACAGCATATAGACATTGAGTGCGATTTCAGAACAAAGGACAACAAAATTTAGTCACCATACATAGCAGGAATGATGATATATCGTTTCTTTGGGCTGCGTAATTGTGTGCGAGTGTGAAGGAAATAAATTGTAGAAATACAAGAAAACTGCTAGATATTTGAATGTAAAATCAAGGTGAAAACTTCAGATTGATACAAGAGTAGAAGATAAATGCTGCCAAGGAAATATTATTGAACCTTGTGCTGTGAACATTTCTAAAGAGCTTATAGCCAACTAATGGTACGAATATGGTGTTCATCAGCCTAATTGTAAATTTAAGTGCAAGGGGCGGTAACATCGATTTCTGCTTAGAAATAAACACAAAAGCGTACATTGAAATTTTTTAAGGTGCATCTTTTTTTTTTTGAAGTGTTTCATAACGTGCATCTCGGATCTCATCTTTGAACCTTGTGCTGTGAACATTTCTAAAGAGCTTATAGCCAACTAATGGTACGAATATGGTGTTCATCAGCCTAATTGTAAATTTAAGTGCAAGGGGCGGTAACATCGATTTCTGCTTAGAAATAAACACAAAAGCGTACATTGAAATTTTTTAAGTTGCATCTTTTTTTGTTTTAAGTGTTTCATAACGTGCATCTCGGATCTCATCTTTTCTTCTTCTTCTTCTCCTTTGCCTTCTCGATGATATCAAGAAAATCTTCAGTAAAATATGCCACCAATCTTAAGATTTTACTGAGTGATCCCTCCATCTAGAGATACCGGCATTGATTGCCTTCTGTAGGACTCCAATCCGTTCTGCTAAAAGGCAATCTTTAAGTTCTTCCATTTCAGCGTATTCCTTCTCCATTATCAGCTCCAGATCTTCAAAATGCTTGATTTTGTGGTGCAACTTTTTCATCTACATATGCATTCAAGCAAAGAATAAATTCTTAGGCCTGCCTACCTCTTAAATGGAAAGTTTTCAGCAAGTAGAACGTAAAAGGGCAAAGCATGTGGACCATGAACAAAGAAAGCTATGACCCACCTGTGTCTCAACTATGATCGCCACTAAATTTTCAACCTCTCTGTCCTCCTGCTCAGCTAACAATTTAGCACGAGCAGCAGCTGCCCCAAGAGCTGTTGCAATGGAAGCTCTAATTTGCAGAGTTAGAGGTATATCATCCTTCTTGTGGGGTGTATTTGCAGTTTCTGTAAGAAGTAAAGCTTCGTAAAATGATAAAGAGTGACATGCTACGGCAATCAATAACCTAATAAAAGAATAGAAAATGGCTGCCCAGAGAAATTGTGGATGTGAACGATGATATCTAGTGGCCACATGGGAATGAAGCGCCGAAAAAAAACCTACAAACCACTAGGACTCTTCCATTATGTTATGAACAAATCAATCTTTCCTTAACAAAACTAAAATGGTTTGGATCTTAAAAAAATAACAGAAAAATCAATGCATTTCAGAAGCCAACATATATAATATACCAAGAGATATCTTCACTGTGACATAGTTACAGACATAAAACTTCTGAAATCATTTTGCTTCTTCATACCTGATTGAGTCAAGCCTTCCTTCGTCTTAGATTCTTCATTCTTAAGGACTCTGAAACAGATAACAGAAAATTTTAAAATCATAGTATCAGTAGAAGAGCCAGATAATAATTCCAGTTCCAAGAATCCAGGGGCATTACAATAGGTAATAAATAAATGAATGAATGAATAACCTTTCTGCTTCGTAACTTGCAGTGGGCGAAGATAATCCATTAGAAATATGATCCTCCTCAACATCAAAGATCTCTCTTGGAAATGAGTTTTCGTCACAAAGTGCTGTAACAGCAGCCTCAGCTGCAGCAGCTGTGATTTGAGAACCAACCATGGTTGAGATCCGAGCAACCTGATGCAAACAATTTTTTTTTTTTTGATCGGTAATCAAGAAGTTTCATTCATAGTAATAGGCAAAGCCCAAGTACACAGGGAGTATACTTGAAAAGTCATGGACATTTAGTCCGTTACAGACAATGTCCCCCACCCAAGAAAACCCTGATGCAAACAATATTAACTTCTTGTTGTGCATAATAAGAGGGAAAGGAAAAGCTCGACAGCATGCCCCTACCCCCCCCCCCCCCCCCCCCTCTTCTCTCTCCCTCTCTCCAGCCAGAAAAATAAATAAGATTTTAAAAAAATGATTTTCTCCATTCATTTGCAGGAGCAAAGTTCATTTAGCTGATATAAAAATATAAGTGGGAAAAAAAGCTATGCGACTTGAACACATAAATAAATATATATTTATAGATATAACCGAATATCATTTCTTCTCTCTCTCTTTTTGCGTCGGATCTTTTGCCCCAGCATTGGAAATAAAGCACATTTCACTACTTTTTGTCTTCCAACAATTTTACACAGTTATTGTTTGAATATAATACTCAATTTACCAACTATAAACAGAGTACAAACCAGCTAAAACAACAATAATGTCCCAAAATAATGGTTAGTTTGGAAGTCTGAAAAACAATATTTTTGTAACAAGGTCTCCTACCTGTTTCATAAGTGAACTACCGGCATCTGAAAGGGATGCAATGCGCTGTCTTTTTGAAGGATGACCTTGGTCCACAGTGTCTCCATTTTCCTCCCTTTCATTAATCTGTTCATGACATTGACCCTCTAATCTGAGAGCTTCATGACGTTCAGATGAAGATAACTGGACTTGTTTTGTTCCATTCATACTGCCATTGAGGCCGCCATAATTACCATATTTGTGGGCAGAACCCAACACAAGTTCTCCAAAAGGCAATTCAATGAGTTTCAATATACAATCAACCTTGCTTTTGGTTTGAACATTTTGAGCAACGAGCTCCCAGTCATCCCCATGCTTCAATACAGATTCTAAAAGAAGTAGGGTTTCTGCCTCAGTCCAGATAGCTCCATTACTACCCTTGTTTTCTGCACACTCATTGAGCTTGAATTCATCCATAGACCTGTTCTCCCCATAATTTTGACTTTTGAAACAGTTTATGCAAATTATGAATTCACCCTGCCAGTGTAATAATTATAACAAATATGGGGGTCACAAGCTCTCAAGCACAAAAGAAAATAATATAGGGTGAGAGATAATATGAATTACGAACTCATAACAGCAGAGAGAGAGAGAGAGAGAGAGAGAGAGAGAGAGTGTGTGTGTGTTTTGTGACGAATTTATTGTACTGCTAAAACTGCAAACCAGCGCTATGAAAACCATGTAAATCAAACCCAAAACATTGTCCCGTTAGCATATTTATCAAGTTCAGAACATTGCTATAATTTGTAGGGAACTTTTTCCTGTTGAAAATTGGAGCGTTGGACATTTGAGATAACAACACTCAATAACTCAGGTCCAGAATTCACCTTAATTAAACCAAAAAACATGTAGAATCGTAATGGTTTTGTGCATATGTTTCAATAAACTTATACCTAGCTGTTAGTTTCATGATTGTTTCAATCCTTTGTTGTCGTTTTCAACACAAGCAAACAATGACATATATGTTTGCCATCATAAATTAAAAAAAGACACACATAAACAGCCAAATTCTAAATCTCATCCTTGAGGAAGATAAGAAACATGTATTTGGATTGGTTATACCAAGGTTTAACACAAAGACCCGAACATAGAGGATATGTACAGCAAACTCCCAACAAAGACCTGACCAATAAGATTATTCATGACTACAGTAAATTTAAGTGGACATGCTAGGCATCCAATCAGTAAAACTAGCCACTATTTCTTGCAAACAATTTATAATAGACAACAAAACCTGAGATCAAATGTAAACATAAAAGAGCTAATACCTTGGTATATTTATAGTGACCAGAGTCGCAAATTCCACCACAATTTCCACAAATCAGCCCCTTCGGCTTCACCAAATCGCCAAAAACATCTGAATAGGACGCCAATGGCAGAAATTTGAATCCACTCTCAACTCCATTATCCACGACGTTTGGTGGCACGGAAATAGGCTTTGGCGAATTTGGTGAGGCACCAACTCGAACCGCATTCGGGACAACACTCTCAATCTTAATTCTAGACCTATCCTCCCCATCCTCCACCACTACCAAACTAGTATTCTTACCGGAAGGCGCACCGAAATTTATCAACCCCCGCTCGTCCAAGAACTTAAAAACCTTGTGGAGCAAGCTAACATCGCCCACCAGTGATTTTCGGACGTCAGTGAAGCTAAGCCGCCTCGAAGGCTCTTCTCTGTACTTATTGATGATAAAATCTCTGTACTCCTTGTATATTTTGGGCGTCCTTGAAAAAGAGCTTCCGTCGAAGAATTCTCTTAGAGCGAGTTTCTCGGTTTCGTGGATTTCGTCCCACAAGAACCAACCTAAGAGAATTCGATTTCAATCTCAGGTTTTAGGAGATTCTAAAAACAACAAGATAATGATAATAATCATAATTTCGAATTTCTTTCTCTCTCTTTTTTTTTTTTTTTTTTGTAAATTCAACTGTTTGATTAGAAACAAAAACTTCCAAAAAACCCTAAAAAAAACAACTAGCTAAAGAGAATGTATGGTAGGTTTCAATGACAAATTTTGGGTCATTTTAACAGAAAGTTGCAGAATTTTATTCTCTTTTCACCCGAAATATTTCGAGGAATTGGATTCAGGGGAACCAGACGAAGAGATTAGGGTTTGAACGAAAAGTGAAGAGGGATCAAAGGCTCGGATTAGAGGAGAGAGAGAAAGAGAGAGACTTACTAGAGTGGCTTGGAATGGTGTAGAGGTCGAGCTCTGGTTCGTCGGGTTTAGAAGTCGGGTCATGTGGTGTGGTTTCCATCTTTTCGGAGTCTCGGACCAGGCTAACTGAGCACGCTCCTGAGTGAGTCCCTGTGTTCGGATCTTACCTGTCCCTCGAAACCCTTAACATTTGCGCGGATTATTATGGCCCTACGAAGGGTAATTAATTTGCGGGCAACTTTGGTCACGGACCAATGAGATTTCAAGTCAACGTTTTGACCATCTTTTTTTTTTTTTTTTTGATAGAATATTTTGACCATCTTTTATGTATGTTAGTACGTTATCATGCAAAGGGCCTGTGAACCGAAGAAGGCACAAAATCCACGTCTGGAAAATGGAGTTCTTGGACCTCTCTTTCCCAATCTATCAAAAATAAATAAATCATTATCACATTCACAGCCAATCAAAATTATAAAAATACAGAGATAATTTTGGCGTTCTCCTCTCTAAGGCTTCTTCTCCTTAGTAGGGGTTTTTCACTCGTCTTTTGTACAGTTTTTTCGAACCTACAGCATAAGTGTAGTATTATTGGTTTGGATTTCTGTGGAGAACAATGGATTGGAGGAACTCAACAAGAAACTATATATCTCTAACCGATCAAGAACAAAAAATTCAGTGGAGACAAATAAGCCAGAAGATACCATGACCAGAGGAGAGAAGTGCCTTATTATCAAACTCTAAAAGGATCGTCAAATACAATAAGGAAGTTCGCAAGCAAACAATGAAGAAGATATGTAGACCATAAAAAAATATCAGATTTTGAGATTTGGTACCAAAGTTAATTTTAGTGGAATTTGAAGATAACAAGGATAAAGATCATTGTGTCAAACAGTATGGACCTTGGTCTTTTGACAATCACCTGCTATTGGTGAAGGAGTTGGAATGGACATTACTACAACCATGTTCTGGATATAGATATATGATTTGCCTCTGATTGCCATGAATGAGTATGTAGGCAAACTGATCGGTAGTGCAGAGCATGGAAGAAATTGATTCCAAAAAGGGGGATATGGCATGGGGAGAGTTCATGAGAGTCCTTGTCTGCATAGATACCACAAAGCCCCTCCTAAGAGGAAAAAGAGTTAATTTAGGTTCTTCAAGCTCTTGCTAGGTTCGTTTTACCAATGAACAACTCCCGAACTTCTGTTACTACTGTGGTAGATTGGGCCATGGACATTGGTGCTGCAATCTTTGGCAGAAAAAGAAGGAAATATTTGAGAACGAAGGTTTTCCATATGGCCAGCGGATGCATACAGGAGGTAATGGAGGAAGGGAGTGGGAATGGCAGAACTAGAGGAAAGAGGATGACCTGCCACTATCCCCAATGAATGTTTCAGCAAATGAAAGAAAAGAACCAAGATGTCCAGTGGGAATTATAGGGAAATCTGTCAGCCAATTCGAAAATGAAAAGTCAGGAGTGGACGTCATGAAAAGAATCAAAGCCAATATGGAACGTTACCAAATAAAGACACAAAATGGATGGAGAAAGATAGGCAATCGAATATGACTAGAAGCAATAAATCAGGGAATTAGGAAAAAGGAAAGAATGAGTATCGAAAAGGGGAGAAAGAAAAGTAGACAACAAATATGGAGGAATTTGTTTCTTTAATGGAAACTCAGGCAAGAAAGCATACAACTGAAGTGGGCCTGAAAGTTCGACAAAATGGATTGGTCACTTCAAACTAGATCACTGATGAAGGCCTAATAGCCCACTTGATGAGTAAGCCTTTACCTACTAGGGGAAGGCGATGGAAACATCTGATCAAGAAAACTAAGACAAAAGCCCAACAGTAAACCGCTATTCAGAATAAGAGAAGAGAATTGGCAGAGTTTGAAGATGAATTGGAAAGGAGCTCAAAACAACAATCGACATGGAGGAAGAATGAGCCTAATTAGGAGATTGATAAACAAAGCAAATCGGCAGAGCAATGAAAACTCTGAGTTGGAATTCCTATAGGCTTGGGAACCCACTGAGATTTCAAGCTCTTCGTGACACTGTCAGGAAGGAAGATCCCAATATTGTGTTCTTACAAAAAAACAAAGCTGAAGGTGAGACAAATAGAGAAATGTAAGTTCAAATTGAGTTTTGATAACTACCTAGTTGTGGATTGTATGGGGAGGAGCGGTGGATTAGCTCTTTTGTGGAAGAAGGAGGTACTGTTAAAGGTAAACAGTTATTCAAAATCCCATATTGATGCTCAAATTAAAAAGGAAGGATCCACTAAAGTTGAATGAACACCTTACTATGTGTATGGAAATTCTAATACTGAGAACAGACATGAAAGGTGGAGCTTAATCAAATCATAAATATTTGACTATATTGGTCAATCTAAACCCTGTTCATTAAGCTAAATGTATCAATCTTTCAAACTCTAACTTAACCCATTTAGATAACGGGTCATGTCGTGTTACCTGTTTTAACCTGTTTAATAATTAATTAGAAATATGTTAACATGACACGATTCATTTAAACTCGTTTCTTTCATATAAATGGGTTGAACTAAAACGCATAACTTATTTGACTTGATTAACATAATTTCACATAAAAGTTAAAATGTATATTTATTAATAACCACAATATCTTTAAAAAAATATATCAATATTTTTAAAATTTTAACATATAATAAAACCAATATTACATTTGGACATGAGAAGAGTGGTCAATTTAGTGTGAGGAGTGCATAATGATTCTTCAAGTCTACTGGACAATCTGATCAAGTGGGTGAATGTTCTAATGTTGAGGAACAAAGGAAGAATGGAGATACATTTGGAAGTTGAAAATTCCTAGCAAGATTAGAGTATTAGCTTGGAGAACTTGCAAGGAGGGGCTGCCAACAAAAAAGAATCTGAGAGATAAAAAGGTCATTGTGGAAGGCTCGTGTTAATGGTGTAATGTGGCAAAGGAGGATGTTACTTATGCTTTGTTATCATGCCCTTCTATCAAAGATTGTTGGAAGATGTATTTTCATGGTTTAAGGGTGGAGGAAGAGCAAATTGATTTTCTGTATAAGGTAAGAAAAGTGCAACAACTGGGAAATAAGGGTGAGCTTGTAAAGTTTTTCTTAATTACCTGGGGCATGTGGTATAGAACAAACAAGCACATGTATGAGAATCAAATTCTCAATCCTGGTCTGACAGTTGAATATGCTTTGTCTATGGTTGAGGAATATCAAGCAATACATGATTTGGTTGATCAGAGCATACAGCAAAGTGTCGATGAAGGCCACCTCAGAATGGTTCTATAAAACTAAATATGGATGAGGCTATCTTTACAGACCAATGTTGTGCTGGTGTGGGAGTGATCTTAAGGAATGAAAAGGTGAGGTCATTCTATCAACTAGTAATAAGGAAAGAGAGGTTAATGATCCTATTGAGATTGAGTTGATAGCTGTGGTGAGAGGCCTTCAGATCTGCATTCCTTTGGGTGTACCAGACTTGCTCATTGAAACTGACTCCTTGTTGCTAGTTAATGAAGTTATGAGTGACAGAGAGACGATGACACATTTTGGCAACATGGTCTATGAAATGAAAAGATTGATGAAGTATTTCCCAAAGTGTAAGATTAAGCATATTGGAAGAACAGCTAATAAAGCAGCTCATAAGTTGGCTAGACATGCATGGCATCTTGAAGACTTAGTTATGTGGTGGTATTCATGTCCTGAATGTATTACTCAAACCATTTGGGCTAAGAGCAGGTTTGATAAGTAAAGTGAGAATTTTGAATTGAGATAAAAGTTTAAAATATTATTTTTAAGTATTATTATTATTTTGGGATTTGAAAAAGTTGAATTAGAATTTGAAAAAGTTAAATTTTTTATTATATTTTGTGTGAAAATTTGAAAAAATTGTAATGATGAAATGAGAATTTTGAGTTGAAATGTATCTTTCAAACTTGCCCTAAGTCTTTGATGTAATGTTGAATGTTATTGGAATAAAAGTCAAATTTTCTTTAAAATAAATAAATAAATAAATAAATAAAAACTAATATTGCAAATCATACAATAACAAATATGAGCATAAGTCTAAAATTACAATTCCAACAATAAAACAATAAAAATATAAGCATACTAAGAAATATCAATATTACAACTTAACAATAATAAAATTTTAATTTTGAAATAAATTTAAAACGGGTTGATTTTGTGTTAAGCATATTGATCCATTATTGACCCGTTTATAAATCGTGTTTTAATGGATCAACTTGTTTTGATCCAAATCCGTTTACATCATATCCAAATCCACTAATTTCATGTTGTGTCATTGTTGAATTCATAGGTCGTGTCATGTATTACACCCATATATTTACATATGTGGGGAGGACTGGCTAGTCATTTCCTTCTGTCATTTTAGAGATCCATATAGCAAACTATCGGGCTCAACCCGCCCACCGCCCGACCAAATCGTTAAAGTTCTTTCGGTTTTTTATCTTTTATTTGTTTGAGAATAAGTTTTTTCAATTATTAATATGCATGTGTATATAAAAACGTATAGAATGGAGTCCTTGAGAAATTCTTATACGTATTATATATAACCCATAAAATTAATACTGGTGGATTGTTATCTAGTGATGGAGGAGAAAGAAATGTAGGAATAGATCGAAGAAGGTGAAGTCATATGCACCAAAATGTGAAGTCTCCCCCATTCTATCATTTCTCTCTTGCCTATTCGGCTATTTTCAACTGCTCCATTGCCTCTGTTACCAGCTTTTTGTCCTCTTTCATTAATATTGAGTCTCGTCTTGCCTGGACCTGTATGGATAAATCAAAGGCGCCTTTCGTCTTCCCTGTGGAAAGGAAAGCCCTTCAATTTATCAGTCATGGGTCTAAGATTGGAGTTGACAATAAAGATAATCGCAAAAAACTATCTTAACACATGATATATTAAAATATGGGCGGGCAGACAGATTTTCATCCGCCTCGAGATAGTAGAATCACCTATCCATCCAGAAGACGAACCCCCACCCAACCCCAAAAAAATATGTAGATAATTACCTGCTCGATCTAGTTTATGTGTTTTTATTCTATTGTTCATGTATGTATGTATCCATGTATACATGAGATCGTGTTCGTGCGTTTGTCATTTTTATTAGGAATATATGCGCGTTCGGCCTATTGTCATGATCATGATGATATCATGTTCAGTGCCTGGAGTTGATCATCACGTTTAATCATCCTGATGATCAAGTGGATATATGAAAGATTAATTGCTTCATCCAATTCCAATGTATACTTAGTTATAATGGCCGCCCCTTCTATAAGACTCCTGATTGAACATGATTACCCTAAAATTACATAAATCCATTGAAATCATCAATCTTCACGTTGCTACCACGTACAGGTAGTGAATGATATGTTTCAGCAAACTGGATATATTCTCGTATTTAAAACTCTATGATTTCCTTTTCTCACACAACTCAATAATATCCAACCACTATAGACGGACGGACGGCTGTAATGATCTTCAGGGCAGGAACTTGCGAAAGAAAACACAAGTATAAAAAGCATTTAATATAATTTGAAGACACCTGCTCACGAAGCTATCTTGCTGTCATGCAAATGCAGAGATGATCATCAGAGCCACCAGCCCTACGTTTTTCCCTTAGATAGCGGGTAAAGAAAAGTATCCTGGTCCTTCGCTACAAATTAGCAATGAGTTTTTTATTTTTTGCGACCAACTTAAGTGATGCAAAAGTTTTTTCTCGTACCACGTTACTTTTTTGAATGGTGTTAATTAATTCTTGATTAATATACACTTGGTTGAATCTTCCACGTAAGCCGTTATTTACCTGCTTATGCAAGATAATCCTTTCTTTTGTCAACTTCATGGCCCCGCAGCAGTTCTGAGGTATCTTCATACATTAATCAAGTTAAGTTTAATTGATGTCCTTCTACTAATTGGTACCATATTCAAAAGATAAACAATAACAAGGAAAGTTGGCTAGGTAACCATGTTTTGGACGCCAACTCCACCAACCAACTCCACTTTCTCTCCACTCTCTTACGCCATATTCCCCGGCTGGTCGTGTTTTGGTTCACTGGCAAGTTGCCTACCGCAACGCGTACGTACGACCTTAGCACAATCTGCATAATCTCTCTCTCTCTCTCTCTCTCAATATAGCTTCTCCCTTCATTCATGTTTGCGTATATCAACCTAATCCATTTGGTCGTCGGCACCCTTCTCTCTTACATGTTGTTGTATTTTGTTAACCGAAACTATTATTTTGTCAAGTTTTTGGCCCACATCTTTCTATATAACTCTTCTAACCACACTCCAAAAGGGAATAGACAAATCCCAGTTCATTGTGCAAACCCATTCTTCTCTCATCAAATAATCCCTCTTTACAGGTACATGTCAAGAGCATTTTTGCAATTCCCTTTCTGTATTAGCTTTAACTCATTGTTTAACATGTTCATATCAAAGTGAAACACAGATTCTTTGAATGGTAATCTGCTTATTTCAATCCACCCCGTTCTAATGGGGAGAAGAGATATCATTTTCTGGAGCTCATTACCAATTTTGTTTTATGTTATCAGATTATAACCTCTCTTTTTTTGGTTTGTTGATTGTGTTGGTCGGATTTAGAATCTAAAAGCCTGTCTTCCGATGGAGAATGCTGGTAATAGCTCCTTTCAACTTCGTGTAAAGCAAGAAGAACCAACTCTGGTTACTCCTGCAGAGGAAACAGAGAAGCATCTGTACTTCCTCTCAAACCTAGACCAGAACATTGCAGTTGCAGTACGTACTATCTACTGCTTCAAATCAGATGGTAAGGGCAACGAGGAAGCCGCGAAAGTAATAAAGGAAGCCTTGTCAAAGGTTCTTGTTCACTACTACCCACTTGCGGGGCGATTAACAATCAGCTCAGAAGGAAAGCTGATAGTGGATTGCACGGGGGAGGGTGCTGTTTTTGTTGAAGCCGAAGCAGACTGTAGAATAGAGGAGATTGGAGGCAATACAAAGCCTGATCCAATAACTCTTGGAAAGCTGGTTTATGACATTCCTGGTGCAAAGAACATACTTGAAATACCTCCTCTTGTGGCTCAGGTTTGAGCATCTTCTGTTATTTTCGAAGCATTGGTACTTTTGTTTATTCGTATGTCATGACCATACATACTTGTTGATCAACAACGTTTCGTTTTCTTTCCTTCGTATTTGATTTCTTAAATAAGAACTTTACTCATGTTGGGCCACATCATGCTTATATTTTTAATTATTTAAAATATCATGAAATTTTAATCATCAAGAACATTACCTCTAACTCTTTGCCAAGAGTTTACCAGCCTAATGGTATATAACCCAATTCTTCAAATGAAAATTTTAGATTTGAAATCCCTCGCTAAAATAAAAAAAATAAAAAATAAAAAAAAATCCTTCTTCATCTGTAAATAAAAAATAAAATAAAATAAAAATTACTTTCAAACAACTTTTCATATAGATTTTAAAATAGAAATAAATTTTAACATAGATAAGAATTAAGAATTACAATTATGACTTTTCTTTTTGGGTAAATCCCAAAGAGAGTAGGGAAGGGCAATCAGAGGCACTTCTTCAAGCTGTATTGTTCGAGCCATAACTTAGATTCTAGTTCCACTGCAAAAATTAAATGAATCCATATGAGGCTGAAATTAGGCTTTGCTTGGTTATACAAATGAAATAAGATAAAAATTAAAAATTAAATAAAATAGAGTCCTAGACGAGGGGATACCATAGGCACTTCTTCAAACTGTGTTCAAGCCATAACTTAGAATCTAGTTCTATTGAAAAATTTAAATCCATATACGGTTATGACTAGTCTTTGTTTGGTTATATAGATAAAATGAGATTGAATAAAATAAAAGTTAAAAATTGAAAGTTGTACAAAATATTGTTAGAATATAATTTCATAACAAAAACTATATTATAATAATATTTTAACTTTATAATATTTTTATTTAATTTTTTTTGTCTCATTTTTTAAAAATCTAATAAAACATTCAAACAATTTGACTAAAGCTTTAGTTATTACTTTCCGTGACAGGGAGTTTTTTATTGCATGATAAGAAAATGGAAATATGACAGAACTGTACTCTGCTTTGCTTCTTATTTTTGAACTCTGTTTTCCTCCCTCTAATGTCGAAACAAGCATCCCTTTTTTGAGTGTTATATTTCTAATTTAATCTACCAGGTGACAAAGTTCAAATGTGGAGGTTTTGTTCTTGGGCTATGCATGAACCATTGTATGTTCGATGGAATTAGTGCCATGGAATTTGTGAACTCATGGGGTGAAACTGCAAGAGGCTTGCCCCTAAACATCCCGCCGTTTCTTGATAGAAGCATACTCAAATCCCGAAACCCACCAAAGATAGAGTCTCAGCACCATGAATTTGCTGAGATTGAAGATATATCAGAGACCAGCAAAGTTTACAAAGAAGAAATGCTTTATAGTTCCTTCTGTTTTGACCCCGAACAGCT
Organism: Carya cathayensis; assembly: GCA_011037825.1. Classification (NCBI taxonomy): domain Eukaryota; kingdom Viridiplantae; phylum Streptophyta; class Magnoliopsida; order Fagales; family Juglandaceae; genus Carya; species Carya cathayensis. The sequence goes on from QGSO01000175.1 coordinate 1,454,543, forward strand.
TAAACAACTCAAGGAAGAAGCCATGGAAGATGGGGTTCTCGACAAGTGCACAACATTTGAAGCCCTTACAGCTTTCGTCTGGAGGGCTCGAACTCAGTCATTAAGAATGCAACCAGATCAAAAGACAAAGCTTCTCTTTGCTGTTGATGGGCGGTCTAGATTTGAGCCTCCATTACCAAAAGGGTACTCTGGCAATGGGATTGTGTTAACTAATGCAATATGTAGTGCAGGTGAACAACTGGAACACCCGCTGTCATTCACAGTCGGGCTGGTTCAAAATGCAGTGACTATGATTACAGACAGGTATATGAGATCAGCCATAGATTATTTTGAAGTAACAAGAGCTAGGCCATCTCTTGCAGCAACCCTGTTGGTCACAACTTGGTCTAGGCTATCTTTCCACACTACCAACTTTGGATGGGGAGAGCCCATTTTTTCTGGGCCGGTTGCTTTGCCTGAGAAGGAAGTAATTCTTTTCCTCTCTCATGGGAAAGAGAGAAAAAGCATAAATGTTCTTCTGGGTTTGCCGGCTTCTGCTATGAAAATCTTTGAACAACTCATGCATGTTTGAGGGGACGGGACCTTCCTGAATTTTCTGTATTGAAGCATTTGTTGAAGCGTGTGTTATTCATTGCCAGAAAGGGGGCTAATTATACAGGTCTAAGTGCACTCCAAGCAATCACTGGTTCTGGAGGAAACCAGATATATTCCATATTGGTTCAAATAGTTGCCCTACATGACCCTATTTATTGGCACTCTAGAATTGCAAATTTATATCCCCTAGTTGTTTATGATTTAAATGAAGTTCTAATTTATGTATTGAGTTCTAAGCTCAAATTCAATAATTCATTAGAAATATGTGTCTGTGAACTTCTGAATCAGATTTCATGTTTTACGGTTTGTTATTTTGTTGGATAAAAAGTTTGTTCCTCTCTTTAAAAAGTATTGATCTAAAATAAGAACCATATATATTATCTATTTCTATTTGAAATTGCTAATTTTGTTTAGAAAAGGTAGGGACGTACAAAAAAATCCGATCCACCATTAGACTACAAGAAATACGAGCATTTATGATAGATTATTTGTAACGAAAATGACTATTTGTACAAAACATACTCATTTTGATAAGACATAGTCATTTTTGCAAGAAATAACTGGCTACAAATAAGCAAGTTTCTTGTAATGCGCGGCACACATCGTCTCTGTCGGAGAAGGATTTTCCATATTAAATATTATCAAAGTCAGAGTCAGAGCTAGAGAATTTTTCTTATTGACTCAGACTCTTCCTCCGACTTTGATATCATTAACTATACATTATAAAATATACATTAACTATATAATTATTTTATATAGTAATCTCATATATATATAACTTATATTCAATACTATACTAGTAGAAATGTAATTAATTATGTCATAATATATTTATTGTATGACACATGTATGTATATATTCTCTATTATATGCTAGTTAGTTTATGTATTAATACATATCTAGGGGTAGCAAGGGCTAAATATGAGTCATGTACAATTACTAATTTACGCTATATATATGGTAATCTACTATGTGTACTACTAGATTAATATTAAATGTATGCTATACAATTTATATTAAATGTATTCTATTATGCATACATATAGTACCGTTAGGAATATTGTAACAATTAACTATATTGGAGGGGACTAAAAAGTATTGTAATAATTAACTATCTTTTTATATATTTTCTCATAATTTATATTTTGTTGTGTTTAATACAAAAAATTATTATAAACATAACTCAGCATACAAAAAATGATATTTTCAATATATATAAATATATTGAAAGAAATGAGAAAATAGTTTGGTAATCCCACACCAAACCAATGTGTATATTTCGAAAAAAAAAAACCAACGTGTATATTACTGAATATATATATATATATATAGCAGCAATGCTGCTTACAATTTATATCAAAAGTACAATAGAGAAGGAAACAAAGATACAACAAATTGTGTACAGCAAAGAAAGTATTATAAAGATCAAAAGGAGAATTAAAAGGGAATGAGGCTTGATCCTAAGAGATTGCAATAGGAATAGAAGTTGACTTTCCATCTAGAGCTTGCTAATCTAGTGCTCTTTCCTAAGTTGGAATATGTGTGTTAACATCCTCTCTCAAGCTAATAGGAGTAGCACACACCTTTAGCTTGTCATAAAGGAGCAGGAAATGTGCTAAGGTTAAACCTTTACTGAAAATATCTGCAGGCTGATCAATGATGGGAAGATAATTAATTTGAATATCTTTCTGCGTGACTATCACTCTTATGAAGTGATAGTCAACCTCCACATGCTTGGTGCGAGCATGAAATACTAGGTTGGAAGACAAGAAAATGGCATTCATGTTGTCACACCATAAGGTAGGAGTACTGAGCAATGGGACTTGAAGATCTTGGAACAACATCTTTAACCAAAAAAGTTCTACAGTAACTAGAGTAAGAGCTCGATATTCAGGTTCAGTGCTGGATTTAGAGACAATAGGTTGTTCCTTGACACTCCAGCTGATCAAGGAAGAACCAAGAAAGATGGCATAACCAGAAGTTGATCTTCGATCATCAGGATTATCTACCCAGTCAGAATCATTGTATGCTTGCAGTTGTAAGGACATTTTCCAAAGAATAAGTCTTGATTAATGGTGACCTTGAGATACCTAAGGACCCTTTTGGCAGCTGTCTAGTGTGTAGTATTGGGGTTGTGCATGAATTGGCACAGTTGGTTCACAAAGATGGTAATGTCAGGTCGAGTGACGATGCAATACTACAATGCCCCAACCAGATGTCGATATTCTATAACATTGTCAAGAGGATCACCATCAGATTAAGATAATTTGGAACCAGCAAGAAGTGCAATCTTAGCTTGCTTGGCTCCAATCATTTTGGCATGAGCAAGAAGGTCAACAACATATTTTGATTGAGATAAATGGAGACCTTCTGGAGTTCAAGTCACATGGATACCTAAGAAGAAGTTCAAAAATCCAAGATCTTTCATGGTAAAATGCTGCTACAAACTGGAAACCAAATGAGATATGGTAGAAGAACTGTTACTAGTAACAATGATATCATCAACATAGATGCAAAAAAATATATGAATGTTGGATTGATGGAAAGTGAAGAGAGAGTAGTCCACTTTGGACTCAATAAACCCGAGGTTGAGTAGGATGCTAGACAATTTAGTAAACCAAGCTCTAGGGGCCTGTTTAAGTCCATAGATAGCCTTCTGCAGTTTACAAACATGCCTTCAGCCAATTAAATTGGACATCAAGAGCAAGGATAGTCTTGATGGTAGAGGCTTTGACTACTGGACTGAAAGTTTCAGTAAAATCTATCCCATCTTGCTGCTCAAAGCCCTTGGCCACCAATTTGGCCTTGAATCTATCAATGGTGCCATTTGCCCTTTGCTTGATCTTAAAAACTCACTTATTGGTAATGACATTTTGGTGAGGTGGTCGAGGACAAAGTGTCCAGGTGTGATTGGCTTGCAAAGCTTGAAATTCATCCTACATAGCCTTGTGCCAGTGTGGTTGTTTCATTGCCTAAGCAAAGGTTCTGGGAGTGGAACCTTTGCTTAGGCAGAGATATAGAATGGAAAGCTTGAAGAGAATGTTTGATAGAGTAAGACATTTGGAACTCAAGAACGGTTTTGGATTTTCTAGAGCCAATTTTTAATCGAGTTACCATGGAATGATTGGAAGAGGCAGGCTGGGCGAAAGAGTGAATAAATATTTCTGAGGTAACCATTGGAGCAACAGATTCTGGTTCTAGGATAGGTGGATGAGGTGAACTAATTGGTTCATGAATCTCATGGAGAGAATCAGAGTTATGAGCAGAAGAGGAGAACCTAGTGAGAGGTATAGAACCTACAAGGGTAGTTGGTAAGACAGGAGAAATAATTTGAGTATGCTAAGGACTAGCATTCAATACCTGTGAAGGGGTAGTTGCTGGAGCAGATTCTTGTGCAAGTGACCTTTGCTAAGATGGAATCCAATCTTGAGCAGTGAATGAGTACTCATCAAAGATCACATGTCTACTCAGGATAAGTTTTCGAGTTACAAGATCAAAGCATTTGTAACCCCTCTGATTAGAGCAGTAGACAAGGAAAATGCACCTTTTAGATCTGTACATTAGCTTGTGAGTGTTATAGGGATGAATGAGGGGAAAACAAGCACATCCAAAGACTCTTAAAGAGAGAATAATCAGGTTGTTTGTGAAAAAGCTGAACATAAGGGGATTTATTTGTCAAGACTGCAGTGAGCAGCCTATTGATGAGATAAACAGCAGTACTGAAAGCATTGGTCCAATATGCAAGAGGAAGTTTGGATTGTGCTAATAAAGCCAAACCAGTTTCCACTATGTGCCTATGCTTTCTCTCAGCTAGCCAAAGACTTTTCTGTGCAAGATGCCATTAGATTCAAGAAATCTAGTGAATTGAGTAGAAATAAATTCTCCATCAGATTGAAAGGCCTTGATCCTTTTAGTCAACATTTTTTCTACCAAGCATTTGAATTTCACAAAGTATTCAAATGTTTGGGATTTGGTATGGAGAGGATAAATCCATTTGAATCGAGAAAAATTATCAATGAAAGTCACATAGTATTTGCATCCATTGTTAGCAACAACAGGAGAACACCAAACATCTAAGTGCACTATTTCAAGAGGTTCAGCGATTACATTATTGGACTTAGAGAAAGGAAGAGACTTGGACTTAGCCTACTGACATGGCTCACAAAGAGACTTATGCAAGTTGGACTTATTATGGGAAAAGTGAACTAGACTTTTTAGTTTGTCAAATGTAGAAAAGGCTGAGTGACCTAATCTTCTGTGCCAAGTGACTGGATCAACTATTGTTCCAATGAAAGCAGTAAGATCTTTGGCTTTGTTCATTCATTTGGATAGAAGATTGGGTAGAGTCCATCCTTGCTAGGCCCTTGTAAAAGAGTCTGTCCCGTGCACTTGTCCTTCACAAAATAATGAGAGCCAATCAAGACAAAACAGCAATGGTTATCTGAACAAAATCGTTGGATTAACAATAAGTTGGTAGTAGCAGAGGGACAATGCATAATTTTATTTAATCTAAAGTATTGGAGTTATACAACAATGTAGACCGTTGATTTAAGATAGAAATGTTGAGTACTGTGGAGTTTGGTCCACATCGCTCGAGCGGAGGCATTGGCCGCTCGAGCGAAGTCAGGCAAAGTCAAACGCTTGAAGGCAGCTCGACAGTGACCTCGAGCGGTTGCGGGAAGGGAGTTCGCTCGAGCGGAGACATTGGCCGCTCGAGCGAAGTCAGGCAAAGTTGAATGCTCAATGTCCGCTCGATAGTGAGCTCAAGCAGTTGCGGAAGGGAGTTCGCTCGACACGCCGCTCGAGCGAACATCATATTTTTCAGATCTAGGGTTTTTTCCTCCGTTTGGGTATATATATGTGATTTCTCATCATATGGCCGTACTGTGTGACTATAGAACACTGTTTGTGAAAAGTATTTCTCCCCATCATTGTAGTGTGATTCCTCAAGTAATAAAATTCTCTGCAGCTCTCATGGACGTAGGCAATTTGTTGAATCACGTATATCTGTGTTCGTGTGTGATTGTTTTCTCTTTCATATTCTTTATTTTTCACTTTATTATCATCGTTTTCACAACAATTGGTATCAAGAGCCAAGGTTCGGGTCTGAAGGAAAACGATGGCTGGAGATGAAGTAAAGGTATCAAGAATCGAGAAGTTTGATGGCACTGATTTTGGTTACTGGAGGATGCAGATAAATGACTACCTCTATGGGAAGAAACTTCATCTTCCATTATTGGAAAAGCGACCGAAAAATATGGATGAGGCTGATTGGAATTTGTTGGATCGACAGGTTCTGGGGGTTATTCGATTAACCCTATCGAGATCCGTTGGACACAACGTCATCAAGGAGAAAACGACTGCGGATCTCATGGCTGCTTTGTCAGGTATGTATGAAAAGCTGTCAGTGAATAACAAGGCACACCTGATGAAAAAATTATTCAATTTAAAGATGGCAGATGATATGTCTGTTGCACAACATCTGCATGATTTTAATACTATCACAAATCAATTTTCGTCTGTTGAAATTGAATTTGATGATGAGATACGTGCACTGATATTGTTGGTTTCATTGCCAAATAGCTGGGAAGCTATGAGTATGGCTGTTAGTAATTCTGTTGGTAAATCTAAGTTAAAATATGATGATATTCGTGATTTGATTTTGGCTGAGGAGGTGCGCAGGAAAGATTCTGGCGAAACCTCGGGTTCGAGTTCAGCACTGAATATTGATTCTCGAGGGAGATCATAAGACAGGAACTCAAACAGAGGAAGATCAAAATCAAAGCACAGGGGCAAGAGCAAGTCAAGGCCTGGTCAACAGGCAACTTGCTGGAATTGTGGTAAAGTTGGCCACATAAAGAAAAATTGTAAAAATCCTAAGAAGATCGAGAATGATAGTACTAATGTTGTAACTGAAAAAGTACATGATGCACTATTATTTTCAGTTCATAGTCCGATGACTGGATACTGGATTCAGGGGCTTCCTTCCATATATCTTCCCACTAGGAGTTAATGCGGAATTATGTTGCAGGTGACTTTGGGAATGTGTATATGGCTGATGGAGAGGCTTTGAACGTGGTGGGGATGGGAGATATTGACATTGTACTCCCTAACAAGAACAAATGGGCCTTGCAAAAGGTCAGACACATTTCTGAGTTGAAGAAGAACCTCATTTCTGTTGGGCAGCTCGATGAGTGTGGTCATTCAGTAGTATTCTCAGATAGCACCTAGAAGGTCACAAAAGGGGTATTGGTACTAGCTCGGGGTAAGAAAACTGGTACACTATATATGACTACCGGTTTGATTAACACTATTGCTACTACCGTTGTAGAGAGCACAGCAGATTTGTGGTATTGTGGACTTGGCCATATGAGTCAGAAGGATATGAAAGAACTTCTGTCTAGAGACAAACTACCAGAATTGAAGTCAGTTGATCTCAGTATGTGTGAAAGTTGTATTATGGGGAAACAAAAGAATGTCAGTTACTTGAAAAGTGGCAGAACGCCAAAGACAACAAAACTGGATCTAGTACACACAGATGTGTGGGGACCTTCTCCAGTGGCATCTCTTGGAGGTTCTCTTTACTATGCCACGTTCATTGATGACCATAGTAGGAAAGTATGAGTTTATTTCTTGAAGCATAAATCTGACGTATTTAATGTGTTCAAAACTTGGAAGGCCATGGTTGAAATAGAGACAGACTTAAACCTGAAATGTCTGAGGTCTGACAATGATGGTGAGTACATTGATGGTGGGTTCAAGGAGTATTGTGCAGCTCTGGGTATCAGAATGGAAAAGACCATTCCTGGGACACCACAGCAAAATGGAGTTGCGGAGCGTATGAACAAAACCATAAATGAGCATGCTAGAAGCATGAGGTTGCACGCCGGACTACCACCAACTTTCTGGACAAATGCGGTCAGCACTGCCGTCTACTTGATCAATAGAGGGCCATCCGTCCCATTAGATTGTGAATTACCTGAGGAGGTTTGAAGCGAGAAAGAGGTCAAATTTTCTCACCTTAAAACTTTTGGCTGTCTTCCTTATGTTTTTATTGATTCTGATGCTCGTAGTAAACTTGAGGCTAAGTCAAAGAAATGTTATTCATTGGCTATAGAGACGATGCATTTGGCTATCATTTCTGGGATGATCAGAGTCGGAAGATCATAAGAAGCAGGAATGTGATTTTCAATGAGAAGATTGTGTACAAGGATAAATCTAGTACAGTTTCTGAAGTAGCTCCTCAGGAATCCAAGTTCGTAAGATTGGATGACCTACCATAGGTCACAGTGCAGTGTAGAGATGTGAGTGATGGGGAGAGTGGGTCCAGTGCACACATTCCTATTATTTCGCAGTCAGTTTCAGAGCCGTCCACTCCTACAGCTGCAGTTCGCAGGTCAGTTAGGATTATAGATCCTCCACAGCGTTTCTCACCAACCTTGAACTACATTCTATTGACAGATGGTGGAGAACTGCAAAGTTATGAAAAAACCTTGCAAGATGAAAATTCTAGCAAGTGGGAGCTGGCCATGAAAGATAAGATGGATTCCCTGCTAGGGAATCAGACATGGGAGTTGACAGAACTTCCATCAAGGAAGAAGGCATTACACAACAAGTGGGTATACTGGGTGAAAACTAAGCATGATGGCAGTAAGAGGTACAAGCCTAGACTTGTTGTAAAAGGCTTTCAGCAGAAGCAGGGTATTGATTACTCTGAGATCTTTTTTCCTGTGGTGAAGATCACAACAATCAGAATGGTACTGTCTATAGTTGCTACCGAAAATTTATTTCTTGAGCAGTTAGATGTGAAGACAGCTTTTCTTCATGGAGACCTTGAAGAAGACATCTACATACACCAGCCTGAGGGGTTTGTAGTACAGGAAAAGAAAGGTTTAGTCTGCAGATTGAAGAAGAGCTTATATGGCCTGAAGTAAGCTCCTAGATAATGGTACAAGAAATTTGATAACTTCATGCGCAGTGCAGGGTACATCAGATGTCAGGCAAATCACTGTTGCTATGTCAGACACTTTGACAATTCTTATATTATTCTGCTGTTGTATGTGGATAACATGCTTATTGTAGGGGCTAGTATTGATGAGATCAATAATCTGAAGAAGCAAATGTCAGAATCCTTTGCAATGAAGGATTTGGGAGCTGCAAAGCAAATCCTTGGCATGAGAATTGTCAGAGATAGAGTCAGAGGTACGTTGAGACTCTCACAGGCTGAGTATGTGAAAAAGGTACTCAGCAGTTTCAATATGGACAAGGCCAAATCATTTGGCACACCCTTGGGCAATCACTTCAGACTCAGCAAGAATCAGTCACCCGAGTCAAAGAAGGAACAAGACTACATGAGTAAGGTTCCTTATGCGTCAGCTATTGGTTCACTTATGTATGCTATGATTTGCACAAGACCGGATATTGCCCATGCAGTGGGAGTTGTGAGTAGATACATGAGTAACCCAGGAAAACAACATTGGAAAGCAATGAAGTGGATTTTGAGGTACCTAAAAGGCTCCTCAAAAACGTGCTTGTGTTTCTCAGGAGAGAGGTTAGAGGTATAAGGCTATGTTGATGCTGATTTAGCTGGAGATATTGATAGTAGAAAGAGTACCATGGGTTTTGTTTATACTCTTGGTGGTACTGCAGTGTCATGGGGTTCTAATTTACAGAAAACAATTTCTTTGTCTACTACAGAAGTTGAGTACATTGCAGTGTTAGAGGCTGCAAAGGAGATGATAGGAGTGTACAAGAAACCGACTAACCGATCGTGACCGACACAGACCGGCCGCCGGAGTCCGGAACCGTCAGGGAACCGATCAGCGGGCGGCAGAGATTTAACAAAACCGACGTCCGTCGATTCGGTCGCGGTTTGAGGCCGCTCAAACTGCTAAACCGGCCGACAACATATACATATATATTTTTTTAATTTATACCTATATAAAACGACGCCGTTCCACTTAAACTTAAGTGGAACGGCGTCGTTTTATCTATGAGAAACGAAAAAAAATAATAAGTAGAACGACGCCATTGGATTTAGCACCAAACGGCGTCGTTTAGATCTCCTTCTTCTTCCCCGATTGAGTTTCTCATCCTTCTCTCTCTCTCTCTCTCTCTCTCTCTCTCTCTCTCTCTCTCCTCTGTAACTCTCTCTCTCTCTACTCTCTCAGAGAACCAGCGGCGCTAGGGGAACCGACAACTGACCGTGAACTGCCAAAGAACCGCCGGAGTAGATACAGACGGTTTTCCTCCTCCTCATCGACCGGTTACGATCGGTTGCTCCGGCGGATCTCACCTCGTCGGTTGGCGTCGGTTTTACCCAAAAACCGCGCCGATGAGGTCGGTTTTCACCCCTAGGAGATGGTATGGCTACAGGGCTTCTTGGAGGAATTGGGTAAAAAAAATCAGAAAGACACTCTCTACAGTGATAGTCAGAGCGCCATATTCCTTGCCAAGAATCCAGTATTTCATTCCAGGACCAAGCACATTCAGATTAGGTATCACTTCATATGATCGTTGTTAGATGACAGACAGTTGTTACTTGAGAAAATTTGTGGAAGCAAGAACCCTGCTAATATGTTGACAAAGGGTGTTACACTTGAGAAACTGAAGTTGTGCGCAACTTTAGTTTGTCTTCTAGCATGAAGATAGGGACAGTGAGTTGCAGAGGTGGAGGACATCACGTTTGAGGAAGAGGACGATGCAGCGAGTGTACCAGTCTCCAAGTGAGAGAATTGTTGAGTACTGTGGAGTCTGATCCACATCGCTCGAGCGAAAGCATTGGCCACTTGAGCGAAGTCAGACAGAGTCGAACGCTCGAAGGCAGCTCGACAGTGAGCTCGAGCGGTTACGGGAAGGGAGTTCGCTCGACGCACTCGACACGCCGCTCGAGCGAACATCATATTTTTCAAATCTAGGGTTTTTTCCGCCGTTTAGGTATATATGTGATTTCTCATCATATGGTCGTACTGTGTAACTATAGAATACTGTTGGTGAACAGTATTTCACCCCACCATTGTAGTGTGATTCCTCAAGTAATAAAATCCTCTACAACTCCCGTGGACGTAGGCAATTTGCCGAACCATGTATATCTATGTGTCGTGTGTGATTTTTTTCTCTTCCATATTCTTTATTTTTCACTTTATTGTTATCGTTTTCACAACAAGAAAAACATGTCCCATTACCTACAGCCACCTCTCCATCAACTTGATAGGGCTCTTGGATTAACAGATTCTCTAAAGCTGCAGTTACATGATTGTTAGCACCACTGTCTGAATACCATGGTTATTCTTGAGCATGTTCCATGATGGGATTTGTTCTAACAACCATGGCGGCATGTTGAGCAAGTGGATGCCTTCCTTGAAAGGCAAAATTCATGCGTTGGTAGCAATCAAGAGCTTGATGACCTGATTTTCCACATATTTGAGAAGGTGCTCTGCTGGAATTGGTGGGTTTTGAGTTGCCATTGAATGGATTCTTAGTTTCTGGTTGTTTTTTGTTCTATTTGTAATGACTCTTATTTTGTCCAAAGCTTTTTCCTTTGAAGTGTGATCCATATGGCTTTGATTTCTGTGTTTTAAGGCAAAAGTGTCTGAATTTGCAGTATTGTGATGTTGAGTGCCCAACAGTGTTTCATAGTTTAAGAGTTCAGCCTAAAATTCTTGAAAAGACATGGAAAGTTCTTGACTTGTAAAATAAAATGAAGTGATAAAAGCAGTATAAGTTGGGTTGAGTCAACCCAAGATATATGAGATAAGATCATCATCTTCTACAGGTTTGCCAACAGCCATAAGTTGATCAGTCCAAGACTTGGCTTGACCAAGATATTGAGAACATGTTTGGGAACCTTGCTGCAAGGATTGCAGTTGGTGCTTTAAATAAGCAACCCTTGAACGAGATTGGGAAGCAAATATTGCTGCCAAGGATGTCCACACTTGTCTTAAAGTGTTTAGTCCATATATAGAGAACAAAACATTTTCAGAAAGTGTTGTGGTGAACCAGCCAAGGAGATACCGATCCTTTTTCTGCCACAATCAGAATTGATTATTGTGGTGTTTTTCCCTATATCATCAGTAAGGAACTGCAATGGGCATAGCTCAGTGCCATCCACAATACCCATGAGTTCATGGCTTCTGAGAATTGGAAGAAGTTGTGACACCCAATTTAGGTAGTTGGTGCCGTCTAATTTGGTGAGTAATGCTAGGCAATGTAAAGGTATTTGCAATGGGTGTGGCAGCAAGAGTGTTAGATTTGGATTCCATGTTTCTAAAGCAGGATCAGAGGAGTGGTCCTATGGTTGCTCTGATACCATGAAAGAAATGAAAAAATAGTTTGGTAATCTCACACCAAACCAACGTGTATATTACTGAATATATATACAACAACAATGCTACTTACAATTTCTATAGAAAGTACAAAAGAGAAGGAAACAAAGATACAACAAACTGTGTACAGCAAGGAAAATATTACAAAGATCAAAAGGAGAATTAAAAGGGAATTAGTTCCCATATGAAGCTTGATCCTAAGAGATTGCAGTAGAAATAGAAGTTGACTTTCCATCTAGAGCTTGCTGATCTAGTGCTCTTTCCTTAGTTGAAATATGTGTGTTAACATATATCAAGTTAGGAATATGTTGAGCACATTTATACTAATGAAAAAAATAATTAGAGATAAGATTTATCTCCCTCTAAGAAAAGTTTTAATATCCTTTGTTGACATAATAATAATAAAAAATGTAATTCAAGGAAAAAAGAAAGAAAAGAAATATCATGCCTAAGAAAGATAGATCGAAAGAGAGTGAAGGAAAACTTGAATGAGACTCCTAGCTAGTAGATCAAAATGGCCATGGAGATTATGTATATGACTCTGTTTAAATATATATATACATATATTAACTAATTTTTTTAATAGCCAAAGTTGTAAGTGTTTAAGAAAATCATTTTTTCATATGAATTGGAGTTAGATTGTAAGTTTTGATAGAAACCTAAGTGTATACATATATATTTTTATTTTTATTTTGTAAAAAGAATGATAATTTTTAATATTTTGGGGATAACAAGAATATTTTTTTTTCTTTTTTGTAGATTATAAAATATAAGGGGAACTTTATTTTCAAAATATTTGGGGGCAATTAGGGTTAATTCTAAATTTATTGGGAAAGTGATTTTATTAAAAATTAAGCGAAAAACATGCTTGAAAAATCCTGCCACCACTAATCAGCTGGGGGCTTTACAATATTAGGATAGTATTAAATGGTCTCACTGTTCATATGAAAATTTTTCAATTAAATATGCTTATATAGCAATCTCAGCACAAAATAATGTTCAAGGATGTGCTCATCCCTCTCCTACTTGGACAAAGCTTTGATCATTAAAAATGCAAGTTTGTCTTAAATTGTTCCTTTGGAAGTTACTTAACAACATTATGCCTACTAGGTCTCCTCTAAAAAGTTGTATTCCTATAAGTGCATATTTGGGATTGCGGTATTATAATTTTAGGATTTATAGCTTATAATTTAATTAATAAGTTCTATTATTAAAAAGTTATTTATTATTTGGTAACTATATATATAAAGCACTTTTAAACATGTTACGTTTTTTTAGAAATAAATTAAAAAAAATGATTTTTGATGTAGAAATTATAATTATTTGAATTATTAAAAACTATGATCATATCTTTAAAAGTTTGAAAGTTGTAATTATCTAGTAATTATATGGATATTTTTGTCAATTGAAAATCTTTTTAAAATTTTAATTATGTTCCTTATTTTTTGAAAAAACATTTTTGATGAAAAATATCAAAATTATACTTTTTCTTAAATGTATTTTTTTAACTTATTTGAGATTAAAAGTGATTTAATATGTAATATATAAATAATTTAATTTTTTTATTAATAAATTTTTAAGACTATTTAAATATTTTTTAAAACTCAAACCGCAATTCCAAATAAGCTTTAAATGATTAACAGGCTCTTTGTCCCATCTGCCAAATTGAAGAGGAAACAACGTAACATAACAACGTAACATCTTTTTCTAAGTTGTCGTTACTCTTAAAATCTTGTGGAGATTATCACCCTGGCCATTAGATATATCTTTCTTAACAGGTCAAGATATGACTAAATGTATTCTATTAATTCTTAACCTGCTAACAATCTGAATATTATCGTTGAGGACATTCACCGCTTCCAAATACTGTTTGATGTGATTGCAATGGATAACCCTCTTATAGAAATCAAATCATTCATAAGTTCCCCTGTATCACCATTGACCAGTTTCAGTTTGTCTCTAAAGACGTCAAATCTAGAGATCAAGTTTTTTATTCCCCACCTACTCCAAAAATAAAATCCTTTCTTTACGTAAACGTGATAACGTAATTTGCCCCTGACTTTGCCTTTTATTATTATTCTGTGATCGACGTAAGCCGACAAAGATTTTTTTCATATTGTATGTATTATGCAAGGCCAACTATTCTCTATTATTTAACAATATTTCATCATAAATAGTTTTTTGATTTCCGGAGATTTTATTTATTTATTTATTCTACCACTAATTGGTACATCTTGACATGTCGAGTTCTATACATGATTTTCTTTTTCCCATTACAGCTATTACTTCCATTCTTTCTCGTTTCTCTATAAATCATCATCATTTGAAGATTCCTTCATTTTCTTAGGTATACCCTTACACCACATTATGCAGGGAACTAGACTGCGATTTCAAGAAGAAATAGCTGCATTAACAGCGTGCTTTCTGATGAAGAATGTTAGCAATAACACGTCTCCACTTAGTGTAAAGCAAAAAGAACCCATTATGGTTCCTCCTGCAGAAGAAACAGAGAAGGGTCTCTACTTCCTATCAAACTTTGACCAGACTTCATATGTAGTTCGTACTGTTTACTGCTTTAAATCGGAAGATAAAGGCAATGAGGACGCCGTGAAAGTGATCAAGGATGCTTTGTCAAAGGTTCTTGTCCATTACTACCCACTTGCAGGGAGGTTAAGCGTCAACACAGAAGGAAGGCTGATGGTGGATTGCACAGGTGAGGGTGCTGTTTTTGTGGAGGCCAATGCAGACGGTACGGTAGAGGAGATAGGAGACATCACGAAGCCTGATCCGGTCACCCTTGGAAAGCTGGTTTATGACAATATTCCTGCCGCAAAGGAAATACTTGAGATACATCCTATGCTGGCTCAGGTTTGGAGATCTTTTGGATGTTTTTTCTAATGATCTCTTATATATTATATATGTATATATATTTCTCATTGAAAGAGGTTCCACCTCTGGGTGAAATTGAAGATCATATAAACATGATTGATATGATCTCTTGTATTTCCCTTGTCAAACAGATCTAGAACGATCGAGCTTAAAAAAATCTTATCGGGCTAATTGAAGGGAAATTGTCTTAAATTATATGAGTGATTTTTCTAAACATCCCTTTTTAAAAGTTGTATTGTTAACTTAATGTTCTAGGTGACTAAGTTCAAATGTGGAGGTTTTGTTCTTGGCATATGCTTGAACCATTGTATGTTTGATGGAATTGGTGCCGGGGAATTTATGAACTCATGGACTGAAACTGCAAGAGGTTTATCCCTCAAAGTCCCTCCATTTCTTGATAGAAGCATGCTCAAAGCCAGAAACCCACCTAGGATAGAATTTCAACTACATGAAAATATTGCTGAGATTGCAGATATATCAGAGAGCGATAAACTCTATCAAGAAGAAATGCTATATGGTTCCTTTTGTTTTGATCTTGAGAGGCTTCAACAACTCAAGAAAAATGCCATGGAAGATGGTGTTCTGAAAAAGTGCACAAAGTTTGAAGTCCTCTCAGCTTTCGTCTGGAGAGCTCGAGTCCAAGCATTAGGGATGCAGCCGGATCAACTGACAAAGCTTCTGGTTGCCGTTGATGGGCGGTCTAGATTTGAGCCACCATTACCGAGGGGGTACTTCGGGAATGCTGTGGTTTTAACAAATTCAATATGCAAGGTAAGTGAACTTCTGAAGGACCCACTCTCATTCACAGTATGGAGAGTTCAGAAGGCAATAAAAATGATCACAGACAGCTACATGAGATCAGAGATAGACTACTTTGAAGAAACAAGTGCCAAACCTTCTCGAGCAGCATCCTTGCTGATCACAGATTGGTCTAGGCTAAATGTCAACGCGCTAGACTTTGGATGGGGGGAGCCTATTTTTCTTGGGCCGGGGGATTTGCCTGATAAGGAAGTAGCTTTTCTTCTATCTCATGGGAAAGGGAGGAGAAGCATAAGTGTTCTTTTGGGTTTGCCGGCTTCTGCCATGAAAATCTTTGAAGAACTCATGCAAATTTGAAGATATCTAGCTTCATGGACTTTCTTCATTATTGAATCGTTTGCTATATATGGTGTTAATCTTAGTGCCATTCATGCCAATTATGTTGCCTGAATTATTCATGCGTTAATGTATGGTGTTCTATGTTTGGAAGCCAACGATTTTTTTCTTTTTTTTTCTTTTTTCAATAAGTTGTTGTGTTCATGATGTGGAATTTCAAGATCACTCTGTCAATGAGATTTTGTGCTAGCAGTCTCGAAAATCCAAGGAGTACTCTAAAAACCTTTTTTTTTTTTTTTGGAACGTTTCGTGATATCATAGATGCTAAAGCCACACCAACTGAGATCTTGACGGTGGTTTTTTTTTTATTATTATTTTGTGATTAAAGAAGTATTTTTTAATAATATTATAAAATTTTTAAAAATATATATATATTTAAAATTATTAAAAAAATACATGAAAAAATAAGTAAAAAAAAAATTAATTTGACTGGTTGGTAAGTAACTATTAAAACCTTAATTATATTGTATGATATATTTAATTTAGCTGCAACGTCAATATATACCGGCTTATTGAACTCTTCTCTCGTTTCTCTCTGGTAAACGAGGTGAAGTCCTAAGGGAAAAATTGGTGTTTAGCGCAGTGTGGCAGTTTTCTTTCTTTCTTTCGAGTGAGGCAACATGGAGGATATCTAAGAGAGATGGAGTAAATTAAGATTGACAAATAGTGAGGCGTGTGTTCTGGAATTGGAAGATGAGGGTGTGAAAGAGATGAAAGAGAAGTGCGAGAGAAGTATGGTGGGGAAGGTGTTTACAGACCGAATGGTGAGTAAGGAAGTGCTAGCATCTACGATGGCTAAGGTGTGGAGAATAAGTAAACAGGCTGCTTTTCATGAGTGTGGATCAAATATTTTCACCGTGACATTTGCAACACATGCAGATAAGGAGAATGTGCTATCTGGAAAACCATGGTTGTTTGATAATGGTTTGTTTGCACTTAAACTGTTTGATGGGCTGAAACAACCAAGTATGATCAACTTCAATTCTGAGGAATTCTGGGTGCAATTTCACAATTTACCTTTTGTATTCATGAATAGATCGTATGGGGAGAAGATAGGGGGGACTATAGGGAGAGTTCTGGAGGTGGATCTCCCAAGTGATGGGATTGGGTGGGGTAGTTTTCTACGCATTAAGATTAAGCTGAAATTATATCAAGCTCTGGACAGAGGAAGGATGATCAAGGTGCAGGGTGATAAAGTATGGATTCCCATCAAATATGAAAAATTACCAAACGTTTGTTTTATGTGTGGTTACTTAGTCCATGATGCTGATGGGTGCAAATCAAAAAGTGAGAATGTGTCTCAGCATGCTGAAAAGGTTCAACAATTTGGTCCATGGCTTCGTGCTTCTCCTATGTTTATTAAGAGGAATTACTCTAATGGGAGATTCAGCAATGGAGATGGCAAGAGGTGGAAGAAGGGTACAGTGGAGGGGGGGATCTGACACTGATTCAGCTAAGCAGAATGGAGAAAATCCAGGATCCAATTCTAATTCAAATTTGAATTTGAATGAGGATGAGAGTGTGGAGTTTGTTGCTTGTGCAAATCTACAAGGTTTGGATAAGGATGCTGTTATAAATGGAAAAAAGATGGTTTTAACAAAAAAAGAAGGAATGGAAGATTTGAATGAGGAGAATTCGATAAGGGTGAAGGAGACAGTTATGGAAGTAGTCAATCAGAATCCAGCTGTGCATAATGGAGATGCAAATAATGATGTTGGGCTGGGCCTGAATTTGGACTCGGGTCTGGATGTCAATCCTATTATGGGGGCCCAACTTTTAAATGAATTTTCTGAGGAGAGTCCAGACAAGGCAAATGTGGTTAGTAGTGAAGGTCAGACTGTGTTGTGTGCTAAGTAGAAAGGCCAGGTTTCTGGTAGGAGGTCTATGAATACTAGAGGGGGGTGGAAAAAACGTGCTAGGGGGAAAGAGGTGATTAGTGATAAAAAAGAATTACAAATTATGAAGAAAATGGGGTTAGGTGATGAGGAGGAAGGTGGTGAAAGTGAAGTCAGCAGAAAAAGATTAAAAATTACTAAGGAGGGTTTTGTTGATACTAATATGAATTTGGCGGCGGCTGCTGTGCAGCGTCGCTAAGATCAATGAAAACCTTGAGCTAGAACTGTCGGGGGCTTGGTAACCCCCGTGCAGTTCATGACCTTCACAAACTAGTGAAGGAAAAGGGACCAAACTTGGTTTTTTTTATGGAAACCAAGCTACATGCACATCGTTGGGACTACCTTAAGAGGAAACTGAAGTATGAGGGATGTTTTGTTGTGAATCCAGAAGGAAGAAGTGGAGGTTTGGTCTCGCTTTGGAAGCTTGAAACTGAGGTGACAATTCAGTCTTATTCTAGACTTCACATAAATGCTAGTATTAAGGATGATCAGGAGGATAAGGAGTGGCAGCTAACTGGCTTTTATGGCCATCCAGAAGTCAGTAAGAGGCAAGAATCATGGGATATTTTATTGTCCTTAAAACCTTCTAATTCTATGCCTTGGTTTGTTTGTGGGGATTTTAATGAAATATTAGCTCAAGATGAGAAGAGAGGAGGAAACGTGCGAAGTGAAGCTCAGATGAACAAGTTCAGATATGTGGTAGAGAGGGGAGAATTATTTGATTTGGGATGGTCGGATTCCAAATTCACTTGGTGTAATAAACATAAAGATGACACTTTTACTATAGAAAGATTGGACAGAGGACTAGCAAATAGAGAATGGCTGGACTGTTTTAAATCTGTAAGGGTTGAAACTTTGGTGGCTAGAAGCTCAGATCACAGACCTTTGTGCTTTTATTTTGGGAAGTAACCTGCCTATATAAGAGGTTGCCAACAATTTTTTAAGTACAAAGTGTCATGGGGAAAAGATGAAGGGTGCAAAGAGATAATAAGTAAGGTATGGATGCAGGAGAGTTCAACCAACAACCCTGTTAGAGAAGTACAAAAAAACCTCAAGACTAGTAGAGGCTTTTTATCAAGATGGAAGAAAGAGCACAACTCAGACTTGGAAAAGGAATTAAATATGAAGTCTGCTCTCCTTAAAAAATTGTAGGATGATGAAAATCAATATAATGAAGAGGAGATTGGGAAGGTTACAAAATGACGTGGGGGTCCTTCTTCAAAAAGAGGATCTCAAATGGAGGCAAAGGGCAAAGAATCATTGGTATCAAGGAGGGGACAGAAATACAAGGTTTTTCCATGCATGTGCAACTCAAAGAAAGAAAAAGAATTTTATTAAACATATTAAGGATGCAGATGGAATTGTGAGAAGGGTCGAGCCTAATATTGCTGATGCATTCAAGGATCATTTTCAGAAGATTTTTTCAACTATGAATCCAAAGGCAGAAGATATTGAGACCTGTTTGCAGAGTGTTGACAGTAGAGTGACAAGAACAATGAATGAAGATCTTGTGGCTCCTTTTGTGCAAGAGGAGGTACTAAAGGCACTCCAACAGATGGGGCCCTTCAAATCTCCTAGGCCAGATGGATTTGGGGCAGATTTTTATCAACATCATTGGGCAGTTGTGGACCCTAAAGTATGCAGTACTGTGCTAAATGTGCTAAATGATGGAGGTATGCTAAGTGAATTAAACCTTACCAATATAGTGTTAATTCCAAAAGTAGAGGCTCCTATGTAAATGAGTTTAGACCTATTTCTTTATGCAATGTATTGTATAAGCTTATTGCAAAAGTTCTAGTAAATAAGCTTAAGCATGTTTTACCAAACATTATTTCTAGTCTGCAGAGTGCTTTTGTGTCTGGTAGATCTATTATTGACAATGTGATGGTGGCATATGAGATCCTTCATACCATGAAAGCAAGACAAAAAGGAAGAGAAGGAAGCATGGCTTTAAAGCTAGACATGTCTAAGGCATATGATAGAATTGAGTGGACTTTTCTGAGGTCCATAATGAAGAAGCTGGGTTTCTGTGACAGATGGATCCAGTTGATTATGATTTGTGTAGAATCGGTTAGATATTCAATTGTGGTAAATGGAAAGGTTGGTGATACTTTCATGCCCACTAGAGGTTTAAGGCAAGGTGACCCATTGTCTCCTTATCTTTTTATCTGATGTGCTGAGGGACTGAGCTCTATGTTGAGTAAAGCTGCTGCAAATGGGAGAATTAAAGGGGTAGCTGCTGCTAGAGGAGGGACTCGAATTAATCATCTCCTCTTTGCTGATGATTGTGTGATCTTCAGGAAGGCAAGTAAAGAGGAGTGGTTGGCTATACATGATCTATTGCTTTTGTATGAAGTTTCTTCAGGCCAAAAGCTGAATAGAGATAAGACAGCGATCCTTTTTAGTTCCAATACAAGTGAGCTGGTTCAAGAGGAAATTGTTTCTGAGGCTGGTGAAATTGTTTGTGGAGATTATGGAAAATATCTTGGTCTTCCAACCATGATTGGAAGATCAAAGTATGAAACTTTTAGAAGTATAAAAGAAAGGGTGTGAAGGAAGATTAGAAGCTGGAAAAATTCCTTTTTATCAAGTGCAGGTCGAGAGGTGTTAATTAAGGTTGTATTACAGTCTATTCCTACTTATACGATGAATGTGTTCAGATTTCCAAGGAAGCTGTGCAAAGACATTAACTCCATGATTGCAAATTTCTGGTGGAGTGGTAATAACGACAGTAGGGGTATTCATTGGAAGGGTTGGGATAAAATGGGTAAAAATAAAAAGAATGGTGGGATGGGGTTTAGGGATATTGATGTTTTTAATATGACTATGTTAGCCAAACAAGGTTGGATGTTGCAAACCAATGTTGAGTCTTTGGCAGCTAGAATTTTTAAGGAGAAGTATTTCAATAAAAAATAATTTATAGATGCAAAGATTGGATATAAACCCTCTTTCATGTGGAGAAGTTTATTACATGCACAAGACCTGGTCAAAGCAGGAATGGTGTGGAGAGTGAGTAATGGAAAAAGCATATCTATATGGAACAATAAATGGCTTCCTAATGGTTCAGATTTCAAAGTTAGATCACCTATTAATACATTACCTGCAGACTCGAAGGTAACCTCCCTTATCTTTGAGGATCTTCATTGCTGGAATGAGAGGTTGGTAGGTGATATGTTTAGTAAGGAAGAGGCTGCTCAGATATGCAGTATACCTTTAAGTTGGCATGGTGAGGAAGATAGAATTTTGTGGGGCTTTACTATGGATGACAGGTTTTCTATGAGAAGTGCCTATCATTTAGGCAATGACATGGGAAGATCGAGGTTTGGGGAATGTTCTAGTAGAAAAACTCAGCAACAAATTTGGGAAGGGGTTTGGAGTCTAAATGTTCCTAATCCTACAAAACAGTTTGTGTGGAAGGCACTGAAAGGCATATTACCAACAAGGCAGAACCTAGTGCAGAGAAAAATAATTGAAGATGCTACATGTAATATCTGTCATGGAGATGTAGAAACAGTATGTCATGTGCTATGATCCTGTCTAGCTGCAAGTGATGTATGGGCTGAAAGTGGAAGTGGACTTCAGAAATGGATATGTGAAGAAAAAGATTTTTTCCAGGTGTGGTCTAATATGCAGACCAGATTGCAGCAGAGCAAATTAGAAGAGGTAGCCATGATTTTGAGAGGGCTGTGAACAAGGAGGAATATGATGATTTTTGAAGGGAAATTTGAAAAACCAAGTAAAGTTCTCAATGAAGCACTGACCAATCTCAGAAACTATAAAAGTGCTCATGCTGAACTAAACCAGATGAAGGGGCCTATGCATCAGACAAGGAAAGATACAAAATGGATGCCACCAGATGAGGGAATTTCAAAGGTAAACTTTGATGCGGCTATTGACAAGACTAATTACAGATTGGGATTGGGCATAGCAGCAAGGAATCATGTGGGAGAGGTTCTGTTTTCTTTTAGTTCTTCAAAATTGTTTAGTGGTAACTCTGATATGGGTGAAGCAGCGGCTCTATGGAGAGCTATGGAACTTGTTATGGAGCTGTATGTCAGGAATGTAGTGTTTGAAGGAGATGCTAACAGGGTAATCAAAGGGGTAACAGATGTAAGGGGAAATTATGCATGGATGGAGTAGATGTATGCTAATATTCGGAGCAGGTTGAATTTAAGGCCTGACTGGTCTGTGAAATTCATACATAGAGAAGGGAATTGTGTGGCTCATGAATTGGCTAAGAGAGCTTTAAGAATGGAAGGGGAATGGTGCTGGATTGAGGAAGGACCTTCAGAAATTATTAGTTTAATTGCTAGTGAAATGACTTGTATTAGTGAAGAGAATTCAGTGAGTTAGTGATTAGAAAGATGTTAAGGTTATGTTGCTGCAATGTAACTCTTTTACTATGAAAGAATGAGGTATATTAATATATAATATTTGACTTGCTGGTAGCATGCTTTACTGCTATTTAATTTTATTTATTTATTTAATTTCCAGCTACCTCCAATATATATATATATATACACACACACGTGTTGCGCATTAATGCTATGTTATCAGCTTTGGGGGATTAATTTGATTCCCTCATCACCATTCTTGGTGGTCCTAGGACCCATATTTTTTTTAAAAGGTTTTAAATTGAGATTATTTTTATAAGTTATTTTATAAAAATATGTTAGAATTAAAATTCTTTTCTATAAAAAAATTGTACTTGTATCATTTTCCAATCAGCAATTAGTATGGTACATTGCTTTCCAAATAATAATATGTACTTGCACAACTCTTTTTGTAACTTTTTATAACCATGTAAAGTTATTTTCTAAATTTTCACTTATTCAAAACATAATTGTATAAAGAATTATAAAAAAAAGTCATCCATCAACAATTCATCTTTAACTAATTCACAACTTTTAAAATTTAAACACATCAAATGAAAGAAAAAATAATATAGAAATTTCAAACATTATTAGGTTATTAAGTAGTGAGTTGTGGTTGAATTGTTAGTCTATTATTTCTAAAAATAAAAGTTAAAAATTATCTCTTTTAAGAATTAAACACATACAATTCTTTTTTATTTACATTTTGTGGATGTAAACTAACTTATTAGCTTACTAAGAGCATCTACATTGGGACGATCAATTTTTTTTCTTAAATTTTAATCAAAATCATCTTTTTCCTATTTTAACCATTTATTTTTTCAAAATATCCTACATCTCACTTTATCTTTTCTCTATTCTATTAAAATAATATTTTATTATTTTTCTCTCACTTCTCCTTACGATCTTAACTACTTACTCTTTTATCTTTTTCCTTATTTTTTGAACTATTAATCTCTAGTGAATATTTAAAATAATTAAATTATTTTTTGCAAGTATGATAATAATTTCAAGAGGATTACATTTTTAAGATATTTTTTTTTTCAAAATTCACATTTTCCAATGGTAATATTTTGTAATGGTTAACTTCTCAACCGTAATACATTTTGTCTAATGGTAATATTTTGTGTCATTTTCCTACCGGTCATATTCTCAAACGATAATATTTTGGTGTATAAATAAAAACACTTACTCTTTCATTTAAATCCAAAGCAACCTAAGTTTCATTTTAAATCATAGCCAAAATTTTCATTCCAATCTCATTCTTCACTTTTGTCTTTAAATGGGGTGTTTTTTCTTTGGCAAATTGCTTCCTCACTTGCACTCTGAAGATGAGTTTGAGACAATTCTCAATGAAGATGGAGGATAAACAAATACCCATGGTAGTACTCGTCAACGCGTAAATACATTAGGCATGATCGTAAACAAGGGTACGAACAACTATTTCGTGAATATTTTACAAAATTACCAATATATCCCTATAATCTATTTCGAATAAGATTCCATATTGGTTGTTATCTTTTTCTTTGTATTCAACATGTGGTAAAAGCTTACAAGCCATACTTCATCAAAAGAATAAATAATGTTGGAAGATTCTGTCTATTTGATAAATGTTGCATTAAGAATGTTTGTGTATAAAGTAATTGTTGATTTCATAGATGAATACATATTAGATTGAAGAAAGCACTACAATGGAGAGTTTGAAAATTTTGTATAAGTGGTCGAAAATATTTTTTCTAATGAATATTTGAGATCTCCAAATGCCAGTAATATTTCTCGATTTCTCATTGTTGGTGAAAAAAATGGATTGCCAAAGATGCTAAAAAGCATTGATTGCTTGTATTAGAAATAAAAAAAAATTACCCGTCTTCATGGAAATGTATGTACTCCGGTCACAATCATGAACCAACTATTATATTAGAATCGGTGGTATCATATGATTTTTGAATATGACATGCATTTTTCGGATTACTCGGTTCTCATAATAATATCAATGTACTAGAGAGATCCTTTATTTTTACTGAACTTGCTCAAGGACGTACTCCTCCAGTCAATTACTCAATTGCTGATAGTATTTATCCAAAGTGATCAACTTTTGTGAAGACGATCCCATCTCAACAAGAGAACAAGAAGAAATATGTTGCGATAGTACTGGAATCAGCAAGAAAGGACATAGAACGTGCATTTAGGGTCTTTTAAAAAGGCTTTACAATCGTTCATGAACCAACTTGAATATCCAAAATCAATGATCTAAAAATATAATGAAAGCATGAGTAATTTTATATAAAATGCACATCGAAGACAAGCAAGATGATAATCAAAGCGTTCCAGTGTGAGAGAGAGAGAGAATGTGTGTGTGCGCGCGCGTGTTGAAAGTAAAGACACTTATCAAAAAAGACGACCAGAGGAGCTGCCGGATGGACACGATAGCAAGTAGGGCACGAAAGAGAAACTACACGAGAGTTTAGGAACCGAAATGAGGAAATGAGATCCACGGTGGCTTCCAAATATGGGGCCCATTGTCCCATCCCCAAACCAAAACCTATTTTGGGAGAGGAGGATGGAGGGTATATTTAGAGTATTTTTTAAATATAAACCCTAAAATCTAATAAAAATAAAAGAATAGAGAATCCGTTGTGAGTGCTCTAACACTTTAAAATCTTCTTTAAAATTCAATAATTTTATGAATCCATCGATTATAAAATTAAACAGGCGTTAGTTGGGAAACTTAAATATGAAATTTATGTAAATTAGATAGAGGAGTAATAAATATAGTTGTTATATGATGATAGATTATGAAGTAGACTGACGGATAAGGTAACGTACACATTGATTGACCAGCAGCTGTATAGATGCATCTCTCTCTCTCTCTCTCTAGAGTTTCTTTTGTGAAAGTTGATTTTCTTTTTTTGACACGATTCGAGGAGGTCCTTTAAAGCAGAGTACTTCCGTCGAGAGAGGAAATAAAGAAGGGTCATCCCAACTCTTTTGCTGGATTTTCTGTCCTTTCTCTGCAATTATTATTCATCATGGTTCTCCATTCCCCTGATCAGTTCCTAAATAACAATATATATTAAATCAAACTGCCATTTCGCAAAGATTTACTTGGGTTAGCGTGATTTTTCGATGGAGAACGTTAGCAATGGCTCCACTCAATTTAGCGTAAAGAAAGAACAACCAACTCTGGTTCGTCCTGCAGCAGAAACAGAGAAGGGCCTGTACTTCCTCTCAAACCTTGAGCAGATTTCATTTATGGTTCGTACTGTTTACTGCTACAAATCAGATGCTAAAGGCAACAAAGATGTTGCGAAAGTCATCAAGGAAGCCTTGTCAAAGGTTCTTGTCCATTACTACCCCCTCGCAGGAAGGCTAACAAAGAGCTC
This sequence comes from Carya cathayensis, assembly GCA_011037825.1. Taxonomy (NCBI): domain Eukaryota; kingdom Viridiplantae; phylum Streptophyta; class Magnoliopsida; order Fagales; family Juglandaceae; genus Carya; species Carya cathayensis. The sequence goes on from QGSO01000175.1 coordinate 1,480,156, forward strand.
AGAAGGAAGGCTGATGGTGGATTGCACCGGTGAGGGCGCTATTTTTGTTGAGGCCGAAGCAGACGGCACAATAGAGGAGATAGGCCGAGACATATCAAAGCTTGATCCGGTCACCATTGGTAAGCTGGTTCATGAAATTCCTGGCGTAACGAACGTACTTGACGCAAAACTTACTCTGGTGGCTCAGGTTTGGATCTTCGATCGAGATTGTATATATGCATGTCTCGTTATTTGTATTTTGTATTATATTTCTCAATTCTCATCAAAGAAGCTGCGATCCTCTGTATTCAAACTTCAAGATCTTGCTACATGACTGATATCTCTTGCATTTCACTTCTAATTTTTCTAAATATTTCAAGTAGTCTAACAGAATTAGAATGAGCTGAACAATACCCGAAATAAATTCTATGGAGTTTGGGCTAGTTGGAGGGAAATTAAAGGGCTTGAATTATGCAGAATCGAGTTCATCTTCCTTATCTTGATTGATTGGATTATTTGAATTGGAGATGGATGATGATGGTTGACAATTAATAAGTTCCTTTATCAACCGAAATACCAAAGTATTAATTTGAATTTACGTAGCTATATAGACACATCTGGCAACTGCTTCGCTTGAGTTCAACACTAGATCAGAATATATAGCATCTTGCTTTCCATATGACAGCATAAATTACTATTTTGCTGCAGAATTAACACATTTGCTGTATGTAGTAGGCTAAAATAAATTCATTCAATTAAAAGTGATTAATGGGAATTTGGCAGAACTCTTGGCTTTGCTTTTTCGCTTTTTTCTCTGTTTTCGTCTTAGTAAAGTTGAAACAAACATCTCTTTTAAATTAAGAGCTTTGCTGCTAATTTAATCCCCAGGTGACTAAGTTCAAATGTGGAGGTTTTGTTCTTGGTCTATGTCTGAACCATAGTATACTTGATGGAATTGCCGCCATAGATTTTATGAACTCATGGAGTGAAACTGCAAGAGGTTTGCCTCTTGAAGTCCCTCCTTTTCTTGATAGAAGCATACTCAAAGCCCGAAGCCCACCTAAGATAGAGTTTCAGCACAACGAATTTGTTGATATTGAAGAGGTATCAGAGACCAACAAAGTTCACGAAGAAGAAATTATACATAGTTCCTTCTGTTTTGACCCCGAGAAGCTTGGACAGCTCAAGAAAAAGGCCATGGAAGATGGGGTTCTAGACAAGTGCACATCATTTGAAGCCCTCTCAGCTTTCGTCTGGAGAGCTCGAACTCAGGCATTAAGGATGCCGCCCAACCAACAGACGAAGCTTCTCCTTGTTGTTGATGGGCGGTCTAGGTTTGAGCCACCAATACCAAAGGGGTACTTTGGCAATGCAGTTGTATTAACAAATTCAATATGCAGTGCGTCCGAACTAGTGAAGAGTCCATTATCATTTGCAGTTGATCTGGTTCGCAAAGCAATTAACATGGTTACAAACAGTTATATGAGATCAGCCATAGACTACGTGGAAACAACAAGAGCTAGGCCTTCTCATGCAGCAACCTTAGTGGTGACATCTTGGTCTAGGCTATCTTTCCACACGGCAGACTTTGGATGGGGACAGCCAGTGTTTTCTGGGCCAGGGGATTTGCCTCGGAAGGAAACATTTTTTTATCTAGCGCATGGGAAAGATAGAAAAGGCATCAACGTGCTTTTGTGTTTGCCGGCTTCTACCATGAAAGTCTTTGAACAACTGATGATGGAGATTTGAAGGTAAGGCTAACCATTTTCTTGGATTATCTTATTTCGGTCAGAGCCTTAATTTGTTATAGCTTTGTGCAATTTATTGTAAGAAGGGGAGGTCGGGGGTTAAGTATTTGGGTCGAAGTTCGCTTCATGCCACTGCCGGCCCACTAGAAAACCATGAAGCCCGGTTTAATTTAATAAATCTGTTTGGTTGTGCTTTTAAATTATGATGATGGTTTTTAATTTCAGGTGATCACGTAGATTTTTTTAAATCCTTATATATTTATTTGTAGGGGACATTGATTAAGGTCACGTAGCTAGTAGTACTCTACTCATGTACGTCGTGGAGGAGATCATCGAAGTGAACCAAAGCCATAGATCTCATGCATAGATGATCAATACAAGTAGTTTTTGAACTTTCATCTGTTTAAAAAACACAAAACAGAATATCTGTGAGTTGTTATAGCCATATTTAATTCTATAATCATGCCAATGTGCATTTCAGAGGCCATGGCCACAATTTCTGAAATCTCATTTTCAATCTGATTTGCACTATTAGGATTTCAATTTTCTTTCTTGTATTTCTTCTTGTATGATCTGCATCCACGCTTAAAGTATCCATTCTTTCTGCTATTATAAAAGTTTTTATTTTCTTGTACTTGTCACCATTGTCGGCAAGATCATTATATATATTCTCTCTTGTTTCCTCCAAAATTATTTTGAAACTTATTTTTCTCATCAACAAAGTTCATTTTAGAGCCATTTTGAGAAAATAATTTCTTATCACGAATTCAAATTTCCTCTTTAATTCATAAATGTATTTTAAATTTGCTCTATAATGAAATCTTATGTTGTGTGCATAAGTTTCTTTATATAATCATTCCAACTTGGAGGAAGTTTGGCAATAATAGCCCTATCTGGCACACGTTCAAAACTTCAACATTAAGATCTCGAAGTTTATTTAGTAGAACTTGCAATTCAAGGACTTATCCATTAAATAAATATTATCATTTATTGTAAATTCAAAATATTTTATAATAAAGAATTTATCTATACTCATGTGTTTTCGATTCTATACTTGAATTCTAATGCCTCAAAAATTTCTCTTAATGACATGATTGATGTAAACAAGTCATAGAGACGATAAAAAAAAAAATGTATTTAGAATGTGTCCCTTACATACCAATTCATCTTCTTTTCATTTCTTCATAAGTTCGGCCTTGATTTTGTCATTGTCATTGGGTTCAAGTTTTGGAAGTATTAGCAAGTTGGGATCCAAAACATATGAAATCTTCGATCCAATAAAAATTAACATCAACTTTTTCGAGAAACACTCGTTCCATCAAACCTTTCTAGTTTGACAAAATCTTGATTTATCATCTTGAAAGTGTTTATATCAAATTCTGATTCCATTGTAATTATTACCTTAAAAAATTGTTGAAGAAATTTGAGTGGATACATCAAATAAATGTGACTTTGAGGTGTGTAAAACACTATCTTTAAGGTGATAATTGTTCTTACTCGAAAGTATTTGCTACCGGGTTATAAGCAATTCAACTCCAAGCAGTGGCAGAGCCATGTTGGGGCATGGCCTCCCCCCAAGAAATTTGAAAAAATATATATATGTTAATTTTTTTATTTAATAAAATAATATTAATTTATCATGTAATGGCCAGTCCTCTAAAAATTATTTTAACCCCTCCATAAAATTTAATATGATATTAAAATGAAATAAATAAAACACATCTTATATAAAATAAAATACATATTTTTATTATAAATAAAATTAAAAAAAAATTCCAACTATAACTAGTAATATTTCTAAACTCTTTCCATTGTCTATATTGAAAGAGAAATAGTTAAGAATTTTGATTTAGATTCAATACTTCATGATTTTGTTTGTTTAAAAGAACTCAAGTTACAATTCTAGACACTCTGTATTTCTTTTGTTTAATATATTTGTATGAATTTCTTTATATTATTTTAATGATATATTATTCTTGACAAATCAAATACTTTTTTAATACATAAGTTGTATTAAACATATTTTCTTTTTATTGTAAATCTTCCTATCAGATTATTATATATCGTAAAAAAAATTGTATAAAAGTAGAACAAAAAATATTTTATGTATATTTTTCTAGTTTTGTTTGGCCCCCCTAAAGTAAATTCCTGACTCTGCCACTGCCTCCAGGATACAACAAAGTCACCAACAGTAGAAATCAATTATAAGATTTTTCCTTTAGAGTTTCTCTACAAAATTGTGTAAGTGACTGAGAAAATAGGAGAATGGAATAATAAATTTTGTGGGTCTCATCCTCTATTTATAGAGAATGAAGTGGTACCTTGTAAAAAACCACAACTCTTAATTTGTAACTTTTCAACAGGAAATTATTAGTTAGATGATATAATATTACATTTAAAGACCAAGAAGCATTTCTAGCCAAGTGATCAGGCTCCTCCTTTAGGGAAGGGAGTACACTGGTTTGAGTATTTTCAAGTGTCATTTCGCTTAAATTAATTTTTGAAGCATTGCATCCATTCAAAGTACCTTTTCGGCCTATGCGCACATCGATTTTGTAATCGATGGATTTTGTTTACACTTCAATCTTTTCAAGATTTCAAATTTAGATGGATGTCATCAATGATTGGAGTTATTTGCCACATTGATGAGGGGGCCTCATCTTCAATGGCTGTCATAACAAGTTGAGCATCACCTTCTAAAATAGCTGGACTCTTTTAAAGATATTTTGCCATCTTTGTTGCTGGAAGGGCTACTGAGGCTTCAGCTATGATTGGATTTATAGAAAAGATTTTTGATGTCCATATTGCCAGGGTCTTACCTTCATGATCACGGCATACTGCTGATTATGTTGAAAAAGTTTCCCTCACTGTTGCATCAAAGAAAAAGCTTCAATGGTTCCAAGGTGGGGGTTGCCATCATAATCTTGAATGAACTTTTAATTTTTCTTTCCATTCTTTTGTTTATTCTTGGTAAGAATTTTCCAACTGGTCTTTTGTCTTCCACAGGGAAAGAACTAAGTGATTATGGAAAATATCATTCATTTATCTCCAAATAAAATCTAGCATTATTACTACGAAAATTTGGAAATGATGTTTTTCAGATGTGTTCAACCCCATTGTTTGCTCATTGTTAATTATCGTTTGAATCTAGTCTAGCACCAAATTAATTGGCAATAATGTGATGTTTAAAGGCCAGTTGCTTTGATTCTAGAGTATCCTAGTGACTAGACATTTAATGAAGAGATGGATCAAAGTTTGTTCTTCTTCCTTACACAATGAACAACTTTCTGATGTGAGATTTGGAATGAGGTTGCTCAGTCAAACTCTAGTGGAGAGTATGTCTCGTATGATTTTCCAAAATCGTAATTTGTGGCGATCATGAATTTTCAATCGCCAAAGTTTTTTCAGTATTAGGCTTGTAAAGTTTTGTAATGGTGTACTGGTATTTTGAGCTGCTATATGGTAAGCTGATTTAACTGAAAATTTTTCATTGTAGGTTGGAGTCCAAATCAGCAAATCCTGTTTTTGGTTATTTTGAGAAAGGGGAATTTTTTGGATTTTTGTAATGCCATCTTGTTCAAAAAGAGTTAGCATTTTTTGGGTATTCCATGAACGAGTGTTTTGTATAATTAGATCAAAGACCTTCAACAGGGGTTGAAATTTGTTCATTTGGTGTGAAATTTTCTAATGTTGGAATCCAGGGCCTTGACCATACATTGATTGATAAACCGTTAAAAACTTGATAGCACTTACCTTTTGAGAGTAGCAGTTCTCTAGTCTTGAGAATTTCCTTCCATAACCATGAATCTTTTGATTTTGGTGTGGCATCCCAAAAACTTGTTGTATTGAAATATTTTGCCTTGAGGAGTGAATGCCACAAGCCTTGATTTGCTTCGCTTATTTCCCATAATGTTTTCTGCTAATAAAGCTAAATTCATATTTTTCTGTTAGTCTCAAATCAAGTCCGTCTGAGTTTTTTGGTTGCAAATAGATTTCCAAGACTTCAAAGTTGGATTTTGCTTTTGCTCTTTTGAGAAAAATTTAACTGAAAATTTTTTCAGACGAATAGTGAGACCATTTAATACTATCCCTAATATTGTAAATCCCCCAGCTGATCAGTAGTGGCAAGATTTTTTGAACATGTTTTCCCCTTATTTTTTAATAAAATCATTTTCCCAAAAAATTTAGAAGTAGCCCTAATTGCCCCCAAATATTTTGGAAAATAAAATTCCCCCTTAATATTCATATGAAGTCTTGGAAATCATATGAAAATTTTTGATTTACTCTGATCAAATAATTTTTCAGTTAAATATGCTTATATAGCAATCTCAGCACAAAATCATGTTCAAAGCTCTGCTCATCCCTCTCCTACTTGGACAAAGCTTTGATCATTAAAAATGCAAGTTCGTCTTAAATTGTTCCTTTGGAAGTTACTTAACAACATTATGCCTACTAGGTCCCTTTTAAAAAGTTGTATTCTTCTAAGTGCATGTTTGTAATTGCGGTGAGAAATATAACTTATAGTTTTAAGACTTATAACTTAATTAATAAGTTCTACTATTAAAAAAATTATTTACTATTTAACTATATGTTTAAAACACTTTCAAATATGTTACGTTTGCTTGAAAACAAATTTAAAAAAGTATATATATAATGTAAAAATTACGATTATTTGAATTTTTAAAAATTATGACTATATTTTTAAAAGTTTAAAATTTGTAATTATCTAATAATTATATGGATATTTTCGTCATTTGATAATCTTTCTAAAATTCAAATTAGATTCCATATTCTTTGAAAAAATATTTTTGAGGAAAAGTACTAAAATTATGCTTTTCCTTAACCATATTTTTTTAGCTTATTTGATATTAAAAGTGATTTAATATGTAATGCACAAACAACTTAATTTTTCCATTAATGAGTTTTTAAGACCATTTAATTATTTTTTTTAAGACTATACTGCAACCCCAAATAGAATCTAAATGATTATCAGGCTCTTTGTCCCATCTGTGAAATGAAAAAGAAAACAATTTCACGTATTTTTCTATATTGTCCTTACTCTTGAATCTTCTGGAGATAATCTCCCCGACCATTAGATATATCTTTCTTAGTCAGTCAAGATATTACCAATTGGATTCTATTAATTCTTAACCCTGCTAATAATCTAAATATTATGGTCAAGGACATTCACCACTGCCAAGTACTGTTTGATGTGATAGCAATGGACCTCTGCTTTTACAATTCTGCTATACACAGTTGCCTCACATAGACGCCATGCAGTCAGCTCAGGCCACGTTAGCTGAATTTTTTTTTTTAAATGAAAACGAGTACGAAAAGGGAAGAAACACGAATTGAAACCATTTATGTGGTTTCCCGCTTCTAGGGTGCGAGAGATCAAAATCCTCATACTTCCATTACATACCCAAAAATCGCTCGATCTAAAACAAATTGAAGACAATTTGAAAATGAAAAAAAAAATAATGGAGCCAAAAAATTCAGAGCCGATTCCTGCTTCTTGCTCCTCTATTCTGCAACCTCGTCTTCATGCTCACAGAAAGTTCGTGGCTTCGTGGTGCTCTGGCCATAGGTGGTCTTCGATCTCACAGAAGCTTGGGTCTTGGCGTTGTGGTGGTCTGGTCTGAAACTTGAGTCTTCGTGCTCACAGAAGTTTCATGGCGTCATCTTCTTCTCGACGTCGTGTTCGGCTTCGTGGTGTCGTCTTCTACTCGAGCTCGTCCTTCGCATCGAGATCTTCTAGTCTTGAAGTGGATCTGTGTGGGTATTTTTGTGGGTCCTAGGATCTTCATGTGGGTCTTCAAGAGGCCGTAAGATAATCGTTAGGGTCTTCTTCTTCGTGGATCTCAACGTTATTATGAACTTATGCTCTAGAGACACCATTAGATTTGGTAATAGTAGGTAGGCCAGACCAGAGATAGAAAGGATGCTACTCTTTTGCTTCAAAGGCTACTCTTCTACTTCCCTCCAAGTTTAGCTACGGATTTGAACAGGTAATATGTTCTAATGTTATGGCCACGATATAGCATTGTATTTTACATATTGGAAAGATATCAATGAACTGTTTGAGCGCAAATTTTACAAATTTTCATTTTTGTATGGCAGCCCCAAGGGCAAGTATTTTGATGGTATTTTGTTTTTCTCTCCTTGATTCTTTTGCTTATCTTTCAATTATGTTCTTGGTGATAAGTCAATTCTAAAACAAAACAGAGTACCTAAGTAAATTTGGAGTGGTTTTTATTCTGATGCTTAATTTGTCACCCTTACTTTTCAATGTGCTAGAGCACTTTCAATCGAGAAAGTGAATATCTGTAATGCGATATAATTTTGTTCTATGAAATGACTGCCATCATTGGTTTCTGTAGAGAATGCTATCTTTGAATTTCAACCCATAAAGTTTAGAAGCAATATAAATCTCTCAATCATGGTAGTATCTTTGACAGACCATATGGGATTTGAATTTCAATGTGTATGGTGCTTTACAACCTTGACATGATTTACATGCATGGATTCATTTTGGAGGTTTTAAAAGGAACACCTCAACTTGTGTGATTGGAAGCTGGTAAAGATGATGCCAAGATTTCCTTGGATTTTGTTTAAAAGAAGAGTGAAAGAGAATGACGTTCTTTGTATGTGGGAGAAGGAAAGCAAAGAAAGATTTGCTTTGAGCGATTGCCTACTGTAATAGAAAGGGATATAAAAAAAAATGCAGATTTTCAATGAGTATTGCAAATGTTAGGAGACCCAACTCTGAACTATTGAATATATGATAAAATGAATATCAAGAAAGCTATTAGCTGGGGTATTCCTCCTAAAGCTTTTGAGAAATTTCAGATTTTAGGCATTTGTTAAAATTCTTTGTTCAATTGAGAATTTGATGTGTTTAGCTTTTCTTGGTTGGTTTGTAAGGTCTGTTAAATTTTCACTCACAAAAAAGATATATAGGATGTATATATCGGTTGGATTATTTATCATGTTTTTTTTTTTTTTCAAGGATTCCTAAAATGGTAAAAGAGTCATAAGTAACTCTGCATGGTGCATGCATGCCTAAGACTTCTAATTGGCCTATGCATCTTCCAACTTTTCCTTCACATGGTAAGTACCATACATATTTCAAACAGGCCATATGCATCTTCACTTATATTGACAATTTCCCTTACCAAGCAATCATGGATGATGTCTTGTGTGTACATTTATATATTGGCTAAAGAATGTTAATTGCTGACAGCATTTTGTGTTGGATTATTTATCTATTATTACAATTGTCATTTCCCCCACCACTACTTACTAAATGACTTGGAGCTTACTCTTTTAATTTCTTCCATTTTAGAATTAGAGAAGGGTCTGCATGGACTCAATATATGACATGGTACCATAATAAGTATGTCCATGAAAATCGTCTATTAGATATGACTTCTCATTAAATATTATTATTTTAACTACAAGAGTATGTCTGTGGAGGCTGTGCTGCTTATAAATCATAGACATAAAAGTTGATCAACTCAACCAATTCACAATACAACATTAATATCACAACAAATCTTACAAAACTCCATAACCAGAAGCAAGAATGTTTTTTTTCTTTTTTTTCACTCTTATCACAAACCAAAGATGCACAAAATTGTATTCAACAACAATTCGAAGAGATTTTTTGGAAAAAATTTGCAACAATCACTCTCAAAGAATCCTTCAGATTGAAATGGTCATCATGTCCAACATAAAGTTCTCCATCATCAGCTTCTCAGCTTCTCCATAGCACTGCATGTTTGTAACTCGCTTACCATAAAATGGCTGGATGATGTTGTTCCTGGTGGGTTCAGCTAGTTTGAGAGGGCATGACATAAGTGGAAGAATAGGGAGATTTTGACAATTGCATATTTCAACCATGTACCCATCAGAGTCTTGGAAAAAGAGCTGATCAATTGTAATCCCACCTTCCTTCACCACTGCTGTAACATACTCTATGTTCATCTCCTCTAGTTTCCAAATAACCATGTTCATGTCTGAGCATTGGAATGAAATGTGGTTGTCTTTTCTTTGTTGGGGCATTGTTCGACTCCAACAAATGTATGCCAATACCATAGTTGAACAACCAATCTCCTTCAAAGTAGAAGGAAGAAGGGCATTTGATGAGTACAACGCCCAAGACATCCTCGTAGAACCTAATGGAGTTGCTCACAGACTTGCAAATGAACGAGACATGATTCAACACCTGCCAGGCTCTAGGTTAGGATCCATGCTACTTCTATAGTCCCAAGGCATGGGGTTAGACCCCAACACTTGAGACAGGAAATCATGAAGTAAACAAACCCAAATCATATCTCAAGGACAGTAAGCAAATTGAAGAAGATTAAGGATATTGAGAACAAAATCTTGTAAGTCATGTAGCCCATGTAGAATGTCATCACTATGACTGAAATGAGAGGACTTGGGATACTTACAGCTTGTGTGACCTGAAGGGATCGCAATATTGAGGCCACCAAGAGAGCTAACAACACTCTTCCACAAAGGAAGAAGAAGATGATAAGGCACCGGAAGTGCAGCTTCCATGTACTTGTAGATAAGTGCTTGAAGTTGCAACTCCTGCAACTGAAGAACGGTGAAGCCACACGATTTAGATCCATGTCCAATCTCAAGATTAAACCCAACTGGAGTTGACCCATTTTCTACAATTGATTCGTTGGTCTTCATGTCCCAAGAATCACCCCAACTTGTTGCTCCGAACCCTTCAAGCAATTGAAAGCAACGAAATAAAAGTGAACAAAGGGAGAGAATGGGTTACCAGAAATTGGAGAACTGGAAAGCATGAAAGTTAGGGCTCCTGAATCCATATTAAAGATGGTCAAAGAAGAGAGCCAGAAACAACGGGGACAGTTATTTTAGACATTCCTTTTTGGATTTTGACATAATCTGGAGATCAGGCCTCGGAGAGGTGGGGGAGCACGAAGGGAAGAAGATAAGCCTCACAGAGATGATGGGGGGAAAATGGAAACGAAAGTGGAAAGGAAAACGCATCATTTTTTTTTTTGAATGAAACGAACCATTTAATTTATCCACGTAGATGCCGACTGCATAGCGATTACCCCATCCGACTGCAAGAAGAGTTTTCCCTGCTTTTATAGAAATCAAGTCATGCATAAGTTCCTCAATATCACCTTTGGCCAGTTTGTCCTAAAGTTCCGTTTGTCTCTAAAGTCATCAAATCCTATAGAGATCATTGTAATGCATAGGAATTGAGAACTTTGAATGGCAGCCCCACTGGGTCCCCACCTCCCACAAACTATTTCTCAATTTCATTTGATATAGCACTAAGATCATTGGGTAGTACTGCAGCAACAATTAGCCGAGCCCATGATGGTTCTATAGAGTTTGTGATCACTAAATTTGTGAGTACCAAAAATGCGAATCAAGGTGAAGCTATGACAGTATTTATAATTATAGGTGGTAGGTGTATAGGAACCAACAAATTGCATATTGGATAATAGATGGAACAGTCAGATATACAAGAATACTAATCTAAAGTTTTGAAAGATGGGCAATAATTAAAATACATTAATCTTAAAATCGATATACGTATTCTATTGCGCAATTTGTATAGCTTCAAATAACTTGTATAGAAGCTTCCCTTTAATTAAAGTCCAATAATGTTTACTTAATTTCCATAATGAAAATAACTGATGTATGACTATATGTAGCAAATTAAAGTTTCATTGCAGACTATATCTATCGAGGATCGTTTTATTAATGACATTCATCATTTGCTGAGAAAAAAAAATGGAGACTTTACAACCTACAAAAAAATAAATAAATATTGAATAATGATATACTTGCCACTGAATGATAGCCAGTTCACAACTTAGGTTTAAAAAAAAATTAAAATTCATAAAAAATTATGTAAATTTATTTTATAATTTTGTAAAATAAAATATTACTTAACCTCCTCATTATTATTTTTTAAAGTCACTATTAGAGTATTTTATTTATTTTTATTTATTTATTTTACTTAGTAATAGTTAAAGAAGTGACTTTTAATAAAATTATATATATTTTTAAATTATTTTAATGACTAAAAATATTTAAAAAATATGTAAAATATAAAATAATTTTATTAATGATAAGGTGCTAAAATTATATTATCTGAGTTGTAAACCGGTTGATGGGTCTCATTACCCATAAATAATAAGGGCCCACCATACGCCTAGTCACTATTTCGCATTAATTTATTTATTTAAGTAGACGCAGAAGGCAGGTCACTATCCTTTTCAACCCCATCATTATTTATTTTTTGAAAAAAAGAAAGTAGCGGAGGGAGAAATTCTATCTGTAACCGGATTGAGAAACCCACGCGCAACCGGACACTGATTTTATGAATATTTTTTTAACATTTTTTCTCTTTATTTCGTCCTTTCTCTCTCTTTTTTTTTTAAAAACGTTTAGTTACAAATACAATTAACATTAATATATGTATCAATTTAATGTAATTAATTAAAAATAAAATTTTATTAAAAATAATAACAACTTAAATTACAAATATTAATAAATCAATATTAATATGTAAATTAATACGCGATTTTACTTATAGATATTAAAATTTTTTGTTTTTTTTACCTTCTCATTCATCCCATTCTCCCTCTCATTTCACTACCCCNCCCCCCCCCCCCCCCCCCCCACCCGGCGGCGGGGAAACTTTCAACATCTTCTCTCATTTTCTAATTTTTTGAAAAATTGTCTGAATATATTCTCCCTACCTTCTTCTTGAATTATTTTTGCTCCCAACTATAGCTTTCCATTTACCGTTTCTGAGGACTAGGGCCTCAATTTCATTGCGATATCAAATAATACCAAACACCATCCATTATCATCACATCTTAGTTTTCCATATGAAAATTGAGTAGAAATCAAAGGCCTTTCTTTCTTACCATGCACACGAGCACACGAATTCTGCATGCAAAACTATTATTCTTCTTCTCCTATTATTTCTTCTGGCCCTTTTCTGAATTCTCTTTATCTGAACTTTCCAAGAAAATTCAATCTCTTTGTTTTATTTGATCGGAGAGAGATGGTGAGAGGGTTTGAAAGAGAGAGAGCCATTGAGAAAGAGTTGCTTACAGGATTTCATTGAAAGGAGTGCCCGGTTGCGTAGGAGTTCCATCCCGGTTGCAAGTAGAAATTCTCTTTATTTATTCTGTGATCGACGTAAGCCGACAAAGATTCTTTTCATATTGTATGTATTATGCAAGGCCAACTATTCTCTATTATTTAACAATATTTCATTATAAATAGTTTTTTTATTTCAGGAGATTTTATTTATTTATTTATTCTACCATTAATCAGCCCTGTTTGGTTATACAGATGAGATGAGATGTTTTAAATAGTAATGAATAAAATATTATTATAATATAATTTTGTAATATTAATTTTATATTGAGATTTGAAAAAGTGAAGTTGTGTATTATATTTTATATGAAGATTTGAAAAAGTTGTAATAATCAGATAAATTTTTTAATTTTGTGTAAACAGACAGGGCCTAATTGGTACATGCATGTTGACCATGTCGAGTTCTATACATGATTTTCTTTTTCCCATTGCAGCTATTACTTCCATTCTTTCTCGTTTCTCTATAAATCATCATCATTAGAAGATTCCTTCATTTTCTTAGGTTGCTCGTACCCTTACACCACATTATGCAGGGAACTAGACTGCGATTTCAAGAAGAAATAGCTGCATTAACAGCGTGCTTTCTGATGAAGAATGTTAGCAATAACACGTCTCCACTTAGTGTAAAGCAAAAAGAACCCATTATGGTTCCTCCTGCAGAAGAAACAGAGAAGGGTCTCTACTTCCTATCAAACTTTGACCAGACTTCATATGTAGTTCGTACTGTTTACTGCTTTAAATCGGAAGATAAAGGCAATGAGGACGCCGTGAAAGTGATCAAGGATGCTTTGTCAAAGGTTCTTGTCCATTACTACCCACTTGCAGGGAGGTTAAGCGTCAACACAGAAGGAAGGCTGATGGTGGATTGCACAGGTGAGGGTGCTGTTTTTGTGGAGGCCAATGCAGACGGTACGGTAGAGGAGATAGGAGACATCACGAAGCCTGATCCGGTCACCCTTGGAAAGCTGGTTTATGACAATATTCCTGCCGCAAAGGAAATACTTGAGATACATCCTATGCTGGCTCAGGTTTGGAGATCTTTTGGTTGTTTTTTTCTAATGATCTCTTATATATTATATATGTATATATGTATATATATTTCTCATTGAAAGAGGTTCCACCTCTGGGTGAAATTGAAGATCATATAAACATGATTGATATGATCTCTTGTATTTCCCTTGTCAAACAGATCTAGAACGATCGGGCATTTAAAAAAATCTTATCGGGCTAGTTGAAGGGAAATGGTCTTACATTATATGAGTGATTTTTCTAAACATCCCTTTTTAAAAGTTGTATTGTTAACTTAATGTTCTAGGTGACTAAGTTCAAATGTGGAGGTTTTGTTCTTGGCATATGCTTGAACCATTGTATGTTTGATGGAATTGGTGCCGGGGAATTTATGAACTCATGGACTGAAACTGCAAGAGGTTTATCCCTCAAAGTCCTTCCATTTCTTGATAGAAGCATGCTCAAAGCCAGAAACCCACCTAAGATAGAATCTCAACTACATGACAATATTGCTGAGATTGAAGATATATCAGAGAGCGATAAACTCTATCAAGAAGAAATGCTATATGGTTCATTTTCTTTTGATCTTGAGAGGCTTCAACAACTCAAGAAAAATGCCATGGAAGATGGTGTTCTGAAAAAGTGTACAACGTTTGAAGTCCTCTCAGCTTTCGTCTGGAGAGCTCGAGTCCAAGCATTAGGGATGCAGCCGGATCAACTGACAAAGCTTCTGGTTGCTGTTGATGGGCGGTCTAGATTTGAGCCACCATTACCGAGGGGGTACTTCGGGAATGCTGTGGTTTTAACAAATTCAATATGCAAGGTAAGTGAACTTCTGAAGGAGCCATTCTCATTTACCGTATGGAGAGTTCAGAAGGCAATAAAAATGATCACAGACAGCTACATGAGATCAGAGATAGACTACTTTGAAGAAACAAGAACCAAGCCTTCTCGAGCAGCATCCTTGCTGATCACAGACTGGTCAAGGCTAAACCTCAACGCGCTAGACTTTGGATGGGGGGAGCCTATTTTTCTTGGGCCGGGCGATTTGCCTGATAAGGAAGTAGCTTTTCTTCTATCTCATGGGAAAGGGACTAGAAGCATAAGTGTTCTTTTGGGTTTGCCGGCTTCTGCCATGAAAATCTTTGAAGAACTCATGCAGATTTGAAGATATCTAGCTAGCTTCATGGACTTTCTTCATTATTTAATCCTTTATGTTGCCTGAATTAAGTCCTTCATGTATGGTGTTCTATGTTTGGAAGCCAGTGATTTTTTTCTTCTTCTTTTTTTCTATTTTTTTCTTAATAAGTTGTTGTCTTCATGTGGAATTTCAAGATCCCTCCGTCAATGAGATTTTGTGCTAGGAGTCTCGAAAATCCAAGGAACCCAAACCCCCTGCTTCACTTCATCTCATTATTACATTTTTTTTAAATTCCTATACACTTTTTCAAATTCCTATATAAAATATAATAAAAAATTTAAATTTTTCAAATTTCAATACACTCATAATATTTAAAATTAATATTTTAATAATATTTTCTTCAATTCAACCCAACATCCAAACCCAACCTTAAAAAGTTTTTTTTTTTTTAAACGTTTCGTCCACGCATGAAATCCGTACTGGGATCTCGAGTAATTTTTTTTATTATTATTTTGTGATTAAAGAGGTGTTTCTTTAATGATATGGTGAATTTTTAAAAAAAATAATAATTGAAAAAATTAAAAAATATATGAAAAAAAAAAGTAAAAAAAAATGTTTTTAATTTGACTTGTTGGTACGTAGCTAGCTGTTAAAACCTTGAAGTACTTCAAGGCTGAGGCCGTAGCTCTTAAATAATTTCCAGGTATGTCTAGATCTCCAGACTCCAACGTTATATTATATGATATATTTCTAGCTGCAACAACATTATTAATAATGCATACATAAATATTAAATAGCGTTAAAAATTAGTCAATGATAGAACAAACAAAACTCCAGACGTAGACCAAATATTTGATGAAATTCCTCAATAGAATTTAGACTATAAAAATACATTTTCTGGTATTACACTACAATACTACAGTACAGCAGCACTTGCCATTTCACATTCAAAAATTCTATATATATATACTAGGTGGGAGCAACGTGCAAAGCATGTTTGTCTAATTTTATGAAATGATTATTTGTAAAAAATAATATATATTTTATAAAAATTATTGATGTCACTTAATAATTTAAAGCATATTTGAGAAAATAAAAAAATTAGTTTAAAATATCATATAATCCAATACATGTTTATAACATCCATAATTTTAGCAAAGATGTATACGAAAAATTTAATA
Source organism: Carya cathayensis (assembly GCA_011037825.1). Lineage (NCBI taxonomy): Eukaryota > Viridiplantae > Streptophyta > Magnoliopsida > Fagales > Juglandaceae > Carya > Carya cathayensis. The sequence goes on from QGSO01000175.1 coordinate 1,496,385, forward strand.
GAAGTCTAACACAAACGGTAGTTCAAAATATATATCGTTTGATGTTTGTATTATTATTCATCAATTTATATTATCCTGTAGATGATCAATAGAGACAACATTGAAATTCTTATTTTGATGTTGGTTGAGTCGATCAGGGACAACATAAAGTTAAAACATAATCTTTTTATAAAACTTGTGGTATAATATTTTCTATATATAGCATATATATAAATCTTAAAATATATTTTAAAGTTGTTGGCCGAATTTACTCTTTCTTGATTAGCTCAAGGATCACGGCTTTTGTCACGTACCTATCATAGCGAGCCCACGTGTGGAATATGACTTAGTGGAAGTTACGTCCTACTACCATGGGAAAAAAAACACTTTGATTAAACACATTTGTATTATATACTATATGAGATTTTTAAATTTGGAATACTCAATAATCTGAGTTAATGAAACGTATAATACACGTATATTATATTTAGGGATTTACGTCTTATGCACCTAATACACGTGTATATATTAAGGAAAAAGAAAAAAATATAATAACTAATCTTTAATTACTTATTATTATATAAACTATTAAGTATTATAATTATTGTGATTAATAAATCACATAACAACATTGAATGCTATCTCTCTCAACATTTATATCTTCATTTTATATGCCAAACCGTTAAAATAAACGGTGTTAACTTTAACGGAAAAACAAGAAAAATCGTTAAAACAAGATTTTTTATTTCATACACACTTTTTATATATAGAAGATATATATATTTAGTTTTGTTTAGCCCCTTTTATGCGTTTTATTAATATAATTAATTGTATATTAAAAATTAATACAAAAATCATATCAATCAAATAAGTTAAATTATAATCATTCCTGCTTTCTGTATTGATTTTGTACTGGAAGGTTCTTGTGAGCTATCATCAGAGACAGGTGCACATGCTGTAAAGCGCCTGCTCTGATATGATTCTACCAATCGGTCTAAAAAGACCATCGGTGTTGACTTGTAGGTAGCATGCTTAATTGCTATTTAATTTATTTATTTATTTAATTTCCAGCTGGCTCCACTATTTATTGACAGATATTAATGTGATCATTTAGGTTTTTCATTTTTTACCTTAATTAATTATTGTGATAATGGGGTTCTGTTTTCATTTAGACAAAATAAGAAAATTTTGCTTGATGACTGTACGTACGTTGGTGGCAGATAGAGAATGGATACCATATCCGACATCCCTGACATTGCATAATCATTTTGCAAATAGCCAACAAATCATTCACGAATTATTGTCTATCACGTTTTCCTTTAGTTGCAAAAATAATTTCTTTTTTAAAAGGGTGATACTTGGATCCGGTCGGGTGGGTAGGAAGTTTTTACACCAGCCAATCAAAGTATAGCACATACGTTTCTTCTCATAATTTTATGTGCACCTTCACACAGGTGACAAAATTACTTTAAATTGCCTTTTGGTTTCCCACCCACGTGACCTACTCTTATCTATTGTCTAAACTCTCTCTCACTCTTTACACTTATGGTTTCTGAAGATTTGTGGGCTTGCTGTTTCGTTTCCAAGATTTGTGGGGCTTTGTGTCGGTGAAATTTATAAAAGGTAAAACTTTTTGTTTGTTTATTCTTTTATTCTTGTTTTATCTCACAAAATCTACAAATTATTTTAGGGTTTACGAATTTAATCAATTAAAATGTGTAACTTTTTTTTTGTTATCATCTGAAAGGTGAACTTGTAGGCATTTCTCTTTCTTTTTTTTTTATAATTTTTTATTTATTTTACATATCACAAGATCTTATATATTAATTTATCTGACATTCTTTTTATATATCAATTATTTTTTATGATGATAAATGTGTTGTGGCCTTATGCATGTATGGTCTATAAGGCAAACCAAGTGGTCTTATGACCTTTACTTATCATTCTTTTTTTTTCCAGCTTATGTGGTGCACCACATACAGTAGCAGTACATATATATACATCGTGTGATTTTCTAACAAATTTTACATTCAAATCTTTTTTTTTTTTAATTCTAGAGTTTTGTATTGAGCTATATATACTATACTTAATTTGATTGTTTTCTACCTTTTGTTTATTTAGTCTTTTATTCTTATTTTATGTCACAAAATTAATAAATTATTTTAGGGTTTATGAATTTAATCAACTAAAATGTGCAACTTTTTTTTTTTTTGTTATCATCTGAAAGGTGAACTTGTGGGCATTTCTCTTTCTTTTCTTATTTTATAATTTTCTATTTATTTTACATATCTCAAGATCATATACATTAATTTATCTAACATTCTTTTCATATATCGATCATTTGTTATGATAATAAATGTGTTGGGGCCCTTATGCATGTCTAGTCTATAAGGCAAACCAAGTGATCTCATGACCTTTCCTTGTCATTCTTTTTTTTTTTCAACTTATGTGGTGCACCACATACAATAGCAGTACATATATATACATCGTGTGATTTTCTAACGAGTTTTGTATTGAGCTATATATACTAAACTTAATTTGATTGCTTCTACCTTTTGTTTGTTTAGTCTTTTATTCTTGTTTTATCTCACAAGATCTACAAATTATTTTAAGGCTTATGAATTTAATCAACTAAAATGTGCAACTTTTTTTTTTTTTTTTGTTATCATCTGAAAGGTGAACCTGTAGGCATTTCTCTTTCTTTTCTTTTTTTATAATTTTTTTTATTTATTTTACATATGTGAAGATCATATATATTAATTTATCTAACATTCCTTTTATATATCGATCATTTTTTATGATCATAAATGTGTTGTGGCCCTTATGCATGTCTGGTCTATAAGGCAAAACCAAGTGGTCTCATGACCTTTCCTTGTCATTCTTTTTTTTTTTTTCAACTTTTGTGGTGCACACCACATACAGTAGCAGTACATATATATAAATCGTGTGATTTTCTAGCAAGTTTTACATTGAAATCTTTTTTTTTTTTTTTTGTTCTAGAGTTTTGTATTGACATATATATACAATACTTAATTTGATTGCTTTCTAGCTTTTTTTTGTTTAGTCTTTTATTCTTGTCTTATCTCACAAAATCTACAAATTATTTTAGGGTTTATGAATTTAATCAACTAAAATGTGCAACTTTTTTTTTGTTATCGTCTGAAAGGTGAACCTGTAGGCATTTCTATTTCGTTTCTTTTTTTATAATTGTTTTTATTTATTTTACATATCTGAAGATTATATATATTAATTTATCTAACATTCTTTTTATATATCGATCATAAATGTGTTGTGACCCTTATGCATGTCTGGTCTGTAAGGCAAACCAAGTGGTCTCATGACCTTTCCTTGTCATTTTTTTTTTCAACTAATGTGGTGCACCACATACAGTAGCAGTACATATATATACATCGTGTGATTTTCTAATGAGTTTTACATTGAAATCTTTTTATTATTATTATTCTAGAGTTTTGTATTGAGCTGTATATACTACACTTAATTTGATTACTTTCTACCTTTTGTTTGTTTAGTTTTTTATTCTTGTTTTATCTCACAAAATTTACAAATTATTTTAAGGTTTATGAATTTAATCAACTAAAATGTGCAACTTTTTTTTTTTCGTTATCATCTGAAAGGTGAACCTTTTTTTTTTTTTTGTTATCATCTGAAAGGTGAACCTGTAGGCATTTCTCTTTCTTTTCTTTTTTTATAATTTTATTTATTTATTTTACATATCTAAAGATCATATATATTAATTTATCTAATATTCTTTTTATATATCAATCATTTTTTATGATGATAAATGCGTTGTGACCCTTATGCATGTCTGGTCTGTAAGGCAAACCACGTGGTCTCATGACCTTTCCTTGCCATTTTTTTTTCAACTTATGTGGTGCACCACATACAGTTTCAGTACATATATATACATCGTGTGATTTTCTAACTAGTTTTACATTGAAATCTTTTTATTATTATTATTATTCTAGAGTTTTTTATTGAGCTATATGTACTAGACTTAATTTGATTGCTTTCTACATTTTGTTTGTTTAGTCTTTTATTCTTGTTTTATCTCACAAAATCTACAAATTATTTTAAGGTTTATGAATTTAATCAACTAAAATGTGTAATTCTATTTTTTTTGTTATCATCTGAAAACCTATAGGCATTTCTCTTTCTTTTCTTTTTTTTTATAAATTTTTTTATTTATTTTACATATCTCAAGGTCATATATTAATTTATCTAATATTCCTTTTATATATCAATCATTTTTTATGATGATAAATGTATTGTGGCCCTTAAGCATGTCTGGTCTATACGGCAAACAAAGTGGTTTCATGATCTTTCCTTGTCATTCTTTTTTTTTTTTCAACTTATGTGGTGCACCACATATAATAGCAATACATATATATATATATATATACATCGTGTGATTTTCTAAAGATTTTTACATTGAAATCTTTTTTTTTTTTATTCTAGAGTTTTGTATTGAGCTATTTATACTACACTTAATTTGATTGTTTTCTACATTTTGTTTGTTTAGTCTTTTATTCTTGTTTTATCTCACAATATCTATAAATTATTTTAGGGTTTATGAATTTAATCAACTAAAATGTGCAACTTTTTTTTTTTTTTTTGTTATCATCTGAAAGGTGAACCTGTAGGCATTTCTCTTTCTTTTCTTTTTTTATAATTTTTTATTTATTTTACATATATCAAGATTATATATATTAATTTATCTAACATTCTTTTTATATATTGATCATTTGTTATGATAATAAATGTGTTATGGCCCTTATGCATGTCTGGTCTATAAGGCAAACCAAGTGGTTTCATGACCTTTCTTTGTAATTCTTTTTTTTTTTTCAACTTATGTGGTGCACCACATATAGTAGCAGTACATATATATATATACATCGTGTGATTTTCTAACGAGTTTTACCTTGAAATTTTTTTTTTTTATTTTAGAGTTTTGCATTGAGCTATATATGCTACACTTAATTTGATTGTTTTCTACCTTTTGTTTGTTTAGTCTTTTATTCTTGTTTTATCTCACAAAATCTATAAATTATTTTAGGTTTTATGAATTTAATCAACTAAAATGTACAACTTTTTTTTTATTATCATTTAAAAGGTAAACTTGTAGGCATTTCTCTTTCTTTTCTTTTTTTTATAATTTTTTATTTATTATACATATCTCAAGATCATATATATTAATTTATCTAACATTCTTTTTATATATCGATCATTTTTTAATATGATAAATATAACAGCCCGCTAGAAATTCAATGGTGGAATTTCTATAGACATTAGAAATCTCGTGAAAACCCCATAAGTTTTTACGAATCGGCTAATCGCATAAGTTCTAGTATGTCAACATAATTAGTTTTATCACTCACTATGGTGCCAGAAATGTGATTTTATTTGTTTGAGGTAGTTAGAAGTGTCAGATTACGTTATAGTTTAAGCCACTAGACTCAATTGAATATTTAGGATTTTTCAGTACTAAGTTTATTATGCACTTTTTCGGAGTGAATAGTAACCTCGATAAGCGTACTAAGTGCAGTGGTTTCAAAATCACAGTGTGAAATGTCCAAATTAGGTTAGAGAAGTTTTATTTGGACACTTGGCAAGATCTTAACCACACATAATGAATAGTATTAGATACTTGGCACAAAGAGAAACCATTAGATGGATTTGTGAAGGAAATCAATGTGTGAGATCATGCCACCTAAGCAAAACAGTTTTTTTTCATCTGATCAACCAAATTGAGTTAGATGAAGAGGGTTTCAACCCTAGTAAAACCCTAAATGGTTGGAATCCTTTTGAAACCCCAAAAACTTGGTTGAAACCGAAACCCTAAACGGTTTCCCCAAACCCTAAAGTTGGCATTCAAACCCTTTTTGATCCAATTTCTAGTATTGTGTTTAATCACTTGATTAAATCACTTTCACATGCTATTAATTTCTCAAATTCCTATTATGACATCTTTATCCAACATTTTAAACCTTAGAAATTTGATTGGGCCAAGAAAAATTGGATTTGGGCTTGATAGCATCTCAAACCCTAACCAAACCCCCTTTAAACCCCAAATTGAAGCCCACTTGGTTGAGGCCCACTAAGGCCCACTAAAGCCCACGAATTTTGGCCACCTTGGCATAGCTTCTTGGAGAAATTTCCTCCCCCACTTGGCAGACCATTCATTGCATCAAGTTGCACTCATTAATATGGAGGAACCCACCCCATCAAGTCCCATGTCTCATAGCCTTTGTAAGTTGTCTTTTGCCCCCCACTATCCTCTACATTATGTCACATGTCTACACCTCCACTCAATGATCATTAAGGTCCAAATATTCTCCCTACAGAAGTCTTGAGTCGTGCAAGACACACTTACTTCACTTTAATCATTTCTTCACCCCGTTCTTAGAGAGAAACCCAAAAGAGCTCTCTCGGGCAGATTTCTGGGTCTTTTTGCGTGGAGTTTTTCGACCCTTTGTAAGTATTTTCACACGATGACTCCTTCATAAAAGTTGTTCCTCTTTGAGTCTAGTTTCCGTAGATGTATTTTTCGTATCATTCCATGGTCATTTGGTCGGTCAAAAGTATTTTTAACCATGGAAAGGTCATTCTGGGCGTGAATCTGGAGAGTGTGTTATGTTTTGGAGTTTTTGACCAAGCTAATGGATATATCTTGGTCCGAAAATTTTATGGAGTGTTCTTAGAATGTGTTTAAGAGTTTTCATTGAGGTTTTGTTGCATGAATAAAGATTTTGATGATAGATTTTATTAGATCTAGAAACATGAAAACTGGAAGTGACAAAACAGTTTTTATTTGGATAAAGTTTGAATATTTTGAGGTTTGATCTTACTCTAAAGGCTTTGATATTTTTATATGATGATCCTAAGTCTCTTATTTTCATGTTAGGATGTTATTTTGGAGATATTTAGTATTAGTTTCAAAGATATGATTTTTCTATGCAAGAGAATTTCGGTTAGGCCTAAGATTTGATGTTTTTAGGTTAGATCCATGTTTTATTGGGTTTTAGCCATGTGATTTTAATTTTGATGGTTGGATATTCTTTAGGACACGTTTTTAAACCATGTGATACTTTATTTCAAAGATCTCACCTTCTTAAGCCATTGATCAAGAGATTTATCAAAGCTAGTTAAGAAAAAGTTTCTGTTTTTGGACTAAGTGTAAAATCAAAAACTCCAAGTGTTATTTTTGTGATTTTGGTGACTTTAGTTTGATGATTTAAAGCATGGTTTATCTGAGGATGATGTTATGAATATGTTAGAAGTAAGATTAGATTTTTTGGAATTCTTGGAGATGTTTTGATTTAAGGACAAAGCTTGTGATTCAAGTGTTTTGATCTTTTTACAAAAAAGTTTGGTGTTGATTATTAGCTTTTTCTAAATGGATGTTTCAAGTATGGTTTTAAACTTAGGATTGGAAGATGTTTGTTGTAAAATTTTGGTTTAAGCATGAGTTTTGAAGTTGGAAGGAATTGTAACAAAAATCAAGAGAAATGGCCTATGGATGTTTCGGCCATAGTGTGTTTTCCATAGTGTTGTTTTGTTTTAAATTTTTTTCTGAGTTGATATTTGAGTTTAGAACAAAATTTACATGAGGAATGTAAATTTTGGAAATTTTTGGAGTTAGGATATGAAATCCTTAAGTTATGGGTAAAATGGTCGTTTTCCCACATGTAGAGGGTAAAATGATAATTTTACTCTAAGATAACTTGTTTCCATGTTTCTAATTGTTAGTAATTAAATTTCTAACTTTTAGAATGACCTTTTACAGTTTCTCGTATATCGCACTTTATTCTCGTAGAACGTGACAATCGAGGTAAGTTAGCCTCTAACTTACTATCAGTTTATTGTGTATGTGTGATGGGTAAGAGAACTACAATTTATGTATGTATGTTATCGTATATGCCATGTCATGCTATGTCATTACATGTTTATCTGCTACGTATGATTTAATCTCTCATGAATAATTATCTGTTACATAATCTTTTCTATCATACAATGATGTATGTTATAAGTATGCCATGTTAAGTATGCCATGAAATGTTATGATTAAATCATATTGTGTCATTTACAAGTATACGCCATGTTAGAAAAGTATATGATATTAATTAATATCTCATGCATTAAGAAAGATAAGACATGTTATGTTACGTATAATACGTGGGGCCACAACAACTGTGGAGTACGTATTATATTTTATGTTACGTGAATACGTGGGGCCACAACAACTGTGGAGTACGTATTATATTTAATGTTACGTATATACGTGGGGCCACAACAACTGTGGAGTACGTATTATATTTTTTATGTTACGTGTATACGTGGGGCCACAACAACTGTGGAGTACGTATTATTTTTTATGTTACGTGTATACGTGGGGCCACAACAACTGTGGAGTACGTATTATTTTTTATGTTACGTGTATACGTGGGGCCACAACAACTGTGGAGTACGTATTATTTTTTATGTTACGTGTATACGTGGGGCCACAACAACTGTGGAGTACGTATTATTTTTTATGTTACGTGTATACGTGGGGCCACAACAACTGTGGAGTACGTATTATATTTTCTGTTACGTGTATACGTGGGGCCACAACAACTGTGGAGTACGTATTATATTTTATGTTACGTGTATTCATGGGGCCACAACAACTGTGGAGCATGAAGTATGGGGCCACAACAACTGTGGAGCATACACTACGTGAGACACAGCAATTGTGACACGTAGAATACGTGGGGCCACAACAACTGTGGAGTACGTTTTATTTTTTATGTTACGTGTATACGTGGGGCCACAACAACTGTGGAGTACGTATTATTTTTTATGTTACGTGTATACGTGGGGCCACAACAACTGTGGAGTACGTATTATTTTTTATGTTACGTGTATACGTGGGGCCACAACAACTGTGGAGTACGTATTATTTTTTATGTTACGTGTATACGTGGGGCCACAACAACTGTGGAGTACGTATTATTTTTTATGTTACGTGTATACGTGGGGCCACAACAACTGTGGAGTACGTATTATTTTTTATGTTACGTGTATACGTGGGGCCACAACAACTGTGGAGTACGTATTATTTTTTATGTTACGTGTATACGTGGGGCCACAACAACTGTGGAGTACGTATTATTTTTTATGTTACGTGTATACGTGGGGCCACAACAACTGTGGAGTACGTATTATTTTTTATGTTACGTGTATACGTGGGGCCACAACAACTGTGGAGTACGTATTATATTTTCTGTTACGTGTATACGTGGGGCCACAACAACTGTGGAGTACGTATTATATTTTATGTTACGTGTATTCATGGGGCCACAACAACTGTGGAGCATGAAGTATGGGGCCACAACAACTGTGGAGCATACACTACGTGAGACACAGCAATTGTGACACGTAGAATACGTGGGGCCACAACAACTGTGGAGTACGTATTAAGTCAAGTTTCAGATCAAGTGCATGATAAGTCAAGTTTCAGATCAAGTTCATGTTTTGTTATGTACACGTACATGTTATGTTCATGATCAAGTTATGTTCCAAGTTCATGTTCACATCATGTTAAGTTCACGTTTACAGTATGTCTCAAGTTCACGTTTATGTCATGATATGTTCAAGTTTATGTTATTTTCAAGTTCATATTTATGTTATGCATGTTTACGTTCATGCTACATTTCAAGTCCATGTTATGTTTTAAACTCAAGTTCATGTCATGTTAAGTCAAGTTCAGTTCACGTTTAAGTTCTGGTTATGTCATGTTATATGTCAAGTTATGCTATGCTTATGTACGACTTTACTTATGCATTTATGCTTTTACTGCCATGCATGCATCTTTAACCTGTGTGTGAGTTTTATGTTAACTTACTGAGATTTGTAATCAAATCTCACTGTGGTAGTCCCAACTACCATTCCCCCCGAATGGTAGATCTTGTTACAGGACCCAAAGAAGAATTGGAATCTGACCATCTGAATACGGTCATCTAGGCTACGGTGCGATGTTGATGATGGTATAGTATTTAACTTAGGTTAATGCTTGTACTTTTGGAGTTGTATCTCAAGTATTCTTTTGATCACAACCTTTTTGGACTAGTGTAGTGATCACGGCTTTTTAGTATGTTTTTATGTATGAAATATGTTTCAAGTATTTGGGATATTTTTAGTTTGGTGCATAGTATTGCTAAAGAAAAAAAAAAAAAATATCCGCTGCGAATATTGCATAATGCTAGATGCATGTTAGGAACATTGCATCTTATATGTCATGAACGGGGGCAGGTAACCTTGTGTTGCATGTCTCGACGCTTCAAATGTCCGTTCAATCCCAAGCGGAATTTGGGGGCGTCACAATAAATGTGTTGTGGCCCTTATGCATGTGTGGTCTATAAAGCAAACCAAGTGGTCTCATAACATTTCCTTATCATTCTTGTTTTTTTCAACTTATGTGGTGCACCACATATAGTAGTAGTACATTTATATACATCGTGTGATTTTCTAACGAGTTTTTCATTGAAATCTTTTTTTATTTCTAGAGTTCAGAACCACATTAAAACTGGCGAAGAAATACTTGAAAATGAATATTCTACATACACAAGAAGTGGTTATAACAATCCACAAATTCAACCCAAACAGATAAATCATATTTTCAATTATTAGACAAGTTTTTTTAAAGATCGAGTATCTAAATTTAACCATATCCAATTCCAAAAAATGAGCTTGTAGAGGAAAAAATTGGTTAGGATTAGATGACTATATGATAAGGCTTATCTTATCATTTTATTTGAATTTGTTAGGATGAATATAAAATAATTATTGATTTATCTCTAAACAATGTTGAGTCTATCTAGAAGTCTTAGATGATGTTTAGATAAGTCTTTGAGGTTAAAATCGAGTCCTGGTATATCCTGAAGAAAGCTGAACAGATTAGTCAATCCAGAAGATTGTTATTCTCGAAATGTTAGCAGTCCGTCGGAACACGTCTTCGCGACTGTTGCTAATCGTCAGCAGAGTCTTACTGTAACTGAAATTCTTTCTAGACTTTCTATTTAAAGGGATTCGGTTTTGTATCTTATTATGGACTTTGAGCCACGAATTTCAGAGAGAATATTCTGAGTATTTATGAGAGAAAATTTACTTGAGAATTTTCATGGGATTTTTCATCTCTTCTTGAGTATGATCGTGCTTTGAGTATGATTGTGCTTTGAGTGTGAAGTAACATCGATTGGATTTCAGCCTCTGGAGTTCCAGAAGGGAAGTCAACATTTGAAGATCGCCAGAGGTTCTGGCTGCTACTATGGTAGAAGACAAACGGGTCGTTTGTCTTGGCAAGTAAAATAGTCGAATTGCATAGGTTTTGTAATTGATGATTGCTTGTAATTGTTCTTCAAATAATAAGATTGACTTTCCTGGGTTTGGCTTCATTGTTTAATAATTCTAGATATTGAGATTTAATCAATTTGTTCAAGGAAATTGGTAGACAATTTCGTGGTTTTACAGGGGTACGTTGAGAATTTCAGAACTTATCTAAAGAAGGCAAGTAAAGAAATTGCTCATTGCTATGTTAGAATCATGTTAACACGATCACACAAGTAGACTCCTCAAATCTAACTTACAAGGCTCAGCATGCCAACCTGAATCACTTGATTGTTTGAAAGATCCATATAGGTAACATGTTTGCAAGAATATACTATTCGACAATGACATGAACCCATGCATTTAAAATGATCTTAACATAAAATCAAATTTTATGCAAACATCAAGTACACCGAAATACTTCTGCAAACTCTGTTACAATGTCATGCAAATTGCTAAGCATATGTTATCCACAAGAACATATCAAGCAAAACAACCTGAATGATAGGATCAAGTAAAACAGATATATTTTACTCAAATAAAACAACCTTTTTCCCACTTCTTTTGTACTCAAATAAAATAGAAAAATAACACAATAATATATTTTAGAATGAAGAAACCAATCTCTTATGTTGCTTGATGTCTAAAATCCTTATAGAGTTCTGTAGCGAGTTGAGAGCATACTTCAGAAAATGCTAAAGCCCGTGAGATTTTACCACAGTTCCTGTAAGAAATCAAGTCTAACATCCATTTACTAGAGCAAACTCTAAAATTCAACACCTATCAAAACTAGTTAAGAAATCAAGTCTAACATCCAGTTTTACGCTTAAGTCTACTATTGGTACTTTGTTGGGCTTGGACATGGATTTCAAGATAACAGGGTGACGAATATATGACTAAATTTAAGCACCAATATTCAATGCTTTCAAATTTGAAGAGATAACTAAGCAATCTCCATGTGAAGCGTGTTTATGTGGGTGTATGCCATTTAAAAACTAATTACAGCAGAAAATAGAGATGGAAGCTAGACAAAAAGAAAGCATTTTTCTAGCTCATTTTTTCACCCTTTTGGGAGAACAAGTATGAAATAAGCTTTAGATCCAATAGACTTACCATAAGAAGAAGAAAACTTGAAATGTGAATTGGAGGGGGGAAAGAAACTGAGTCGAAAAACCCCACTTGAGATTTTCCTGAAACCGAAACCCATTGTGTTTCTCGGAACAAAATGGTAGAGATGCTTGGTCCATTAATTCTAGATGGAGCTCATCATGAAATGCAAAAATAAACCCATTAATTCTTGGAACAAAAATGGCGGAGATGCGTCGGTAATGTCACAAAAGGAAGAGAGAATCCTAGAATCACATGAAATGCAAAAATAAACCCATAAATAAAACCCTAAATCCCAATAGAAACTGGCATGTGAAATGCATAAATTAAGAACTTACCCACTCAAGGAGAAGATTACATAAGAGGAAGGGATGGTGAAATCGACACACCGAGAGGGAGGGGGTGGTGTTTTTTGGCTGGGTTTCGAAATGAATGGGAGAGAGAACTCTTTAGAAAGGGCTGCAAATGGAATGTGAGAAAAATGATTCTAAAGAGTCAGATGTAGGTGTTTGGAGGTTGCACGTCCTACATGGCAAATAGTTATTGGTTGGTGTGAAAATAAGTTTTACACCCGACCGGCCTTGAGTATTTTCCTTTTTAAAATACTGCATCACATCCACGAGAATCTATCCCTTTTTTTATTTAATTGTTAAGAAAGTATTTTTAAATAAATTTATAAATTTTTAATTTTTTTTAAATATTTAAGGAGATTTAAAAAATATTTAAAAAATACAAAATAAAAGAAAATACTTTTTACACTTCTGGATAGAAATCTTCAGGGCCACTCTCGGTGGTCCTAGGACCCATATTTTTTTTTATAAGATTTTAAATTGAGATTATTTTTTTAAAATAATGCTACTTTTATAAGTTATAAAAAATTATAGTTGTATATTTTCCAATTAGCAATTAGTATAGTACATTGCTTTCCGAATAATAATATGTGCACAACTTTTTTTGTAATTTTTTTATAACCATGTTTTAAAATAAGTATATATATGTAAAGTTATTTTACCTTTGTAAGTTATTTTACTAAATTTTCACTTATTCAGAAGTCATCAATCAACAAGTCATCTTTAACTAATTCACAACTTTCAAAATTTAAACACATCAAATGAAAGAAAAAATAATATAGAAATTTCAAAAATTATTATGTTATTAAGTAGTGACTTGTAGTTGAGTTGTCTATTATTTCTAAAAATAAAAGTTGAAACTCATCTTCTTTAAGATTTAATCACATCCAATTTTTTTTTTTTTATGCATTTTGTGGAAGTAAACTAACTTATTAGCTAACTAAGAGCATCTACATTGGGATGATCAAATTTTTTTCCTAAATTTTAGTCAGAATCATCTTTTTCCTATTTTAACTATTTATTTTTTCAAAACATCCTACATCTCACTCTCTATCTTTTCTCTATTCTATTAAAATAATATATTTTTATTATTTTTTCCCTCACTTCCCCTTACAATATTCTTAACTACTCACTCTTTTATCTTTTTCCTTATTTTTTGAACTATTAATCTCTAGTGATTATTTTAAAAAAATTAAATTATTTTTTACTGGTATGATAATAATTTCAAGAGGATTACGTTTTTAAGAATAATTTTTTTTGTCAAAATTCACCTTTTCCAATGGTAATATTTTGTAATGGTTAAATTCTCAATAGTAATACTTTTTGTCCTTCTTCTAATGGTAATATTTTGTGTCATTTTCCTACTGATCATATTTTCAAACGGTAATATTTTGGTATATAAATAAGAGCACTTACTCTTTCATTGAAATCCAAAGCAATAGTTTCATTTGAAATCACAGCCAAAATTTTCATTCTAGTCTCATTTTTCCCTTTTGTTTTTAAATGGTGTGTTCTTTCTTTCGCAAATTGCTTCCTCACTTGGACTCTAAAGATGAGTTGGAGACAATTCAAAGAAGATGAAGGATAAACAAATACTCATGGTAGTACTTGTCAACGTCGTAATATATTAGGTGTGATCATAAACAAGGGTAGGAACAACTATTTCGCGAGTATTTTGCAAAATTACCAATATATCCCTATAATATATTTCCAATGAGATTTTGTATTGGTCGTTCTCTTTTTCTTAGTATTCAGCATGTGGTAAAAGCTTACAAGCCCTACTTCATCAAAAGAATAAATAATGCTTGAAGAACTCTATCTATCTGATAAATGTTGCATTAAGAATGTTTGTGTATGAAGTAACTTTTGATTTCATGGATGAATACATATTGGATATGGAGAGTTCGAAAAAATTTATGTAAGCGGTTGCAAATATTTTTTCTAATGAATATTTGAAGGCTCCAAATACTAGTAATATTTCTCAATTTCTCATTGTTGGTGAACAAAATGGATTTCCAGATATGCTAGAAAGTATTGATTGCTTGTATTAGAAGTAGAAAATTATCCGTCTGGGTGGAAATGTATGTATTCCGGTTATAATCATGAACCAACTATTATATTAGAATCGGTAGCATCATATGATCTTTGAATATGGCATGCCTTTTTCCGGTTACTTGGTTCTCATAATGATATTAATGTAGTAGAGAGATCCTTTATTTTTACTGAGCTTGCTCAAGGGTGTGCTCCTCCAGTCAGTTACTCAATTGCTGATGGTATTTATCCAAAGTGGTCAACATTTGTGAAGACGATCTCATTTCCACAAGGGAACAAGAAGAGATATTATGCGACAGTACTGGAATCAGCAAGAAAGGACATAGAGCGTGCATATAGGATCCTTTAAAAAGGTTTTACAATCGTTTGTGGACCAACTCGATTATCCAAAATCAGTGATCTAAAAATATAATGAAAGCATATGTAATTCTACATAACATGAATCTCAAAGACGAGCGAGATAATAATGGGGGGAGTACAAACAAGTTGATGATAATCCTCCTAAACCATCTTCCAATCCTACAGCTAAACTTATGGAATTAATTCAATATCATCAACAAATTAGAGACACTTCAGCTTATCATCAGCTCCAATCAGACCTAATTGAGCATCAATGGTAATTATATTCCCATGTTCAGAAAATCAACCAACAAGTTTAGTATTTGTTGTCAGTTTGGACTCAAGATTCCCATGTATGATTTCAATTATCTAATAAAAGTTATCAAAACAAGATTTGGGCTAATATTTTCAAATGCATATATGTAATATATGTTTAGCATATTTCCATCCAAAAACAAGTTTATCGTGTTTTCATCAAAACAAACATCATCCAAAGTCACAGACATTGGCCTTAAATCTAACACTTGTGAAATAAAAAAGTTAAGAAGATACAAATTAACCAATACTTGCTATTAGTGAAAATTGTCAAGATGATTAATTTAATTACATAAAGTAATCACAAAATAATTGTCATATTTGCATTATGTTTTTCCATAATTGCCATTTGACGTTACTGTAAATATGTGCATTTTATTTCAAGTAAGGCAGTGACATCCATCAACATGATACACTCATCTCTTCGCTTTTTCCTGCGCTTAAAATTGGAAAAATTAAGTTTGTCCTCTTCCAACCTTAGTCACCCATCCTCCTGTTATATTTTATGCTCATCTATTTCTTGATCATAATGCATTTTCTCCTCCTTAAGATAGAAAAAATATTTCTCTTGAGTGTGTAACTCCTTAAGAAGAGTATATTTCATCTTGAAGAGCTCGACAATGTCCTCAGCTAACCTAGTTAAGGCCTTCCATTTTGCTTTCTCCGCTTTCCTTCCCATTGGCTGACCTCTCTAATTCAACAATATTATTGTTAAGAACATGCTCCTTTTTGGCATCATTTATTGAATCTAGAGAAAAAAAAATGTACTAGTTGAGGTCGGCCACAATATCGTGGAAATTGGTCATTCAACAGGTGCTGACAATGCTCGAATTGAAATTGGCTTTTCTCCAGTGATTGGTATATAAGCTTTGCTTTCTCAAACTTGCAAAATTCAAACAAACATAAAATAATTAGTTTGCATTTATTCAAAAATTTAATAAAATAATATGTACAAGAGCTGGAAGTAGTGGATGAATATACCTTATCTTACTTGATCATACCAATTTGATTTAACCATTCGACTTGGGCTTATTTCGCACAAAATTTATTAGTTATTTTTTTAGTCGTCAACCATCAATGATTAAGGACCCAATGGTCCTATTCATTGTACTTTGCTTATAAAGTATAAAAAAATCCTACTAAAGTTGGGCTTGTTTTTTATCAGTCCTTTGATTGCATCTAGGCTAATATTTAACCATGCCAAGACAAGTAGTTCTTCTTCCTCTTGGGTGAAGTCAACACCCCTTTGTGATTTTTTTTTTTTTTTTGGTGTGTATGTGTGGGGTAAGAACCTTTACTTAGGGGTGGGGGCGGAGAGTCTTCCACCAACACTGGACAATGTTGAGTTTGACCTAATATAGTGTGGTCAGTGTTAGGGTCTTTATTGAGGAGGTTCGGTAAAAACATATCTTCATGCTCTTGTGAGCCCATATCTATAAAATCATAGACAATGAAGGAATTTAGATATGTCAGAAACTCAAAATAACTTGTGACAACATTTTGTAAAGTGGCTTAGGAAAAGAATGGTGACATAGATGAAGTGGCAATGTCCTCAATGGCTGCAACAATCGATTGCCTATATTCATTACTTCACACCGATATTGGCTAACTAAATTATCCTGCCATGGAATATGTGTCCATTTTCCCTTGTCCTCACTCAATTTCTCCATCATTAAAGATAAATGGGAAACAAAACCAAAGTCCAAAACAAGTTATAAGGCATAAAGCAATGTAGAAAACAGCTGCCAACACTTGTAGGTAGGGCTGCCACATCAACTAACTTTGTGCCAAGCCCCTTTGTACACCGAATCAATTAAGCCAAGAAAGCAATAACCAAAGTCCAAATAAAGTTATAAGTCAATACCATAGGAGCTCATAATGGTGCAATTTTAAGCATAGCCAAGGGCATAAGATCAAATGGCTGCAAATCCTAGTGGCCTTTATGAAAACTTCACAGCAAAGATGGTCATCCGGGTTACCCTACCATACCGATCAATGAGCATTCATTATAACTAATGATATTACACTTGCACACCTAACAATCGTACCATCATCTCAGTCTCTACGCTTACATATACAACCCCAACGACAAATGTAATTGAATGCCAAACACAAAATATGTACATTACATAAAGGACCAATCATAGCCGTAATCAAATGGCAAACAAGTGAGTTGATCTAACCACTTCTAGAGAGAGAAGTTCTCCTATCTCTCTAGAGAACAAAGCCGAAAAACCTCCCAAGAGGGAGGTGGGAGCCTCGGCTCCCCCTGCTCCCCCCTCCCTCCCATCACTCCCCTTCCTCCCATCTCTCAGTTTATTATTGTCATCGTTTAGGTTGTTTAGGTTTTATAAATAAGGCTTGAGGAGGTTGATTTAACGGTGGCTTAAGGGCTTTTTTTCAATGTGTCTCTCATGCTGGGTTTGTGTGGCAACAGTTTTGGCCTTCGATATGGTGGCTTGAACCTCGGTCCAGCCAAACCGAAGCAGTCTTCAGCGTATGCTCATGAGCTTTGTTCTCGTCTAGGAAAACAGAGGAATGAGCACATCCGATTTTGGAGGAGATTGGCGGCATGAGCATCGACCCAGCCAATCCAAAGCATGCTACCATCCATCTGAAGTATGCTACCAACAAATCCAAAGTCGCCTGGGCAGTGGACCTAGAAGCTTGCGTGTCGGACTGATTTGAATGGTTTTTCCTACACAGCGGTGATCTGTTGTAGCGCAACATCTGGGGAAAGGCTGGGTGAGAGACAACGGCAATAGGCCGGGGTGAATTCTTTGGAGGCCAGTGCTCATGCGTTGGAGGAGGGGAACTCGGCTGAGGAAGACGCAAAGAAAAAAAGAAAAGATGAAGGGGGGGCGGCAAAGAGAAAATGATGAAACCCTAAAGGATGAGCTCCCACTTGCATACAGGCTGGGCTTTTTGGGTTAGACTGGGCCCATATGTTTTTACAGCCCATTGTCAAATTTGTTTTGTAATTTTTGGTATTTGCAATATGTTAGTTTTGTGTTAGTTTAAAAATAAAAAATAAATAGGCTAGTGTCCCACTCCTCGTCTGGAGGAAGATGGGTGATTGTCCCACTCATTTGGAGGAAGGTGGGTGATGTACTCCTCCTCCGTGGGAGGAAGGAGCATGTCTGTACCTCTCTTCTTTTGGAAGAAAGGTAATTTAGTTTTGTTTCAACAGAGCGCTTTCTCTGTTGACTACTGTCAGAAGAGAGTTTATAAAAGTTAAGACAGTATCCATCACAAAGAAATTTGTTGGAGGGGGAGCCCCTAACAGCTAAGTAGTTTGGCTGATAATTTGATTTTTTCCTGTATTGATTAGTCACAGATGTAACTTCGATTTCAGTAAATGAAATGAAGTTTATTTTCAAAAAAAAAAAAAAGGCAAACAAGGACCACAAATAATGGTAATCACAACACCAATCATAGCCACAAATAATGGTAATCATAGTACCGAGATCTTGTTGCTTGGAAATCAAATACAATGGAAAGGGGATGAACAATGGTGATGCATAATGGAAAGGGGGTGCACAGTGGTGATGCACAAATGGTAATCACAACCCCAATTTGTGATTACAGCCCCAATCACAACCACATAGGGTAACCACAGCCCCAGTCTGTACAATGGTAATCACAGCCACAAATAATTGTAATCATGGCCAAAATCACAACCAACAACTAAGAGCTTATTGCTTGGAAATAAAATACAATGGAAATGGGATTTACAGTGGTGATGCCCAATGGAAAGGGGATGCACAATGGTGATGCACAAATATCTATAATTAAAGCCCCAATCATAGCCATAAATAATAATAATTATAGCCAAAATCACAACCTATATAGCGAGAGTTTGTTGCTTAGAAATCAAACACAGTGGAAAGGGAATGCACAGTGGTGACCCCAAGACAATCAAATCAAAGACCCGATGATGACCGATAGCCAATATCATTGCTATAATATCGAATGGTAAACAAGCCCAATAATAGTAATGTAATATGATTAGAGGGACTGCTAGATGTGGACACGAAACAGAGCAATCTAGAGCATTCCGATGACAGAGAGAGTGTGTGCGCGTGTGTGTGAGCGCGCGCGTGTGTGTGGGAGTGTGCGTGTTGAAGGTGGAGACACTTATTGGAGAAGATGATTAGAGGGGCTACCGGATGGACACAATAGCAAATAGGGCATAAGAGAGAAGCTACGCGAGAGTTTAGGAATCGAAATGGGGAAAGGAGATCCACGGTGGCTTCCAAGTATGGGGTCCACTGTTCCATCCCCAAACCAAAACATATTTTGGGGGAGGCCGATGGAGGGTACATTTAGAGTTTTTTTCAAATATAAACCCTAAAATCTAGAGAAAATAAAAGGATAGAGAGCCGGTTGTGAGTGCTCCAACACTTTAATCTTCTTTAAAATTCAATAATTTTATGAATCCATCGATTATAAAATTAAATAGGCGTTAGTTGGGAAACTTAAATATCAAATTTATGTAAATTACTGATCTAATAAATTGTGTTATTTGATATACGAGTAATAAATATAGTTGTTATATGATGATCGATTATGAAGTAGACTGGCGGATAAGGTAACGTGCACATTGATTGACCAGCAGCTGTATAGATGCATCTCTCTCTCTCTCTCTCTAGAGTTTCTACTGTGAAAGTTGATTTTCTTTTTTTGGAACGATTCGAGGAGGTCCTTTAAAGCAGAGTACTTCCATCGAGAGAGGAAATAAAGAAGGTTCATCCCAACACTTTTGCTGGATTTTCTGTCCTTTCTCTACAATTATTATTCATCATGGTTCTCCATTCCCCTGATCAGTTCCTAAATAACAATATATATTAAATCAAACTGCCATTTCGCAAAGATTTACTTGGGTTAGCGTGATTTTTCGATGGAGAACGTTAGCAATGGCTCCACTCAATTTAGCGTAAAGAAAGAACAACCAACTCTGGTTCGTCCTGCAGCAGAAACAGAGAAGGGTATTTACTTCCTCTCAAACCTTGAGCAGATTTCATTTATGGTTCGTACTGTTTACTGCTACAAATCAGATGCTAAAGGCAACAAAGATGCTGCGAAAGTCATCAAGGAAGCCTTGTCAAAGGTTCTTGTCCATTACTACCCACTCGCAGGAAGGCTAACAAAGAGCTCAGAAGGAAGGCTGATGGTGGATTGCACCGGTGAGGGTGCTATTTTTGTTGAGGCCGAAGCAGACGGCACAATAGAGGAGATAGGAGACATATCAAAGTCTGATCCGATCACCATTGGTAAGCTGGTTCATGACATTCCTGGCGTAACGAACGTACTTGACGCAAAACTTACTCTGGTGGCTCAGGTTTGGATATTTGATCGAGATTGTACATATGCATGTCTCGTTATTTGTATTTTGTAGTACATTTCTCAATTCTCATCAAAGAAGCTGAGATCCTCTGTATTCAAACTTCAAGATCTTGCTACATGACTGATATCTAGTCTGGCATTTCACTTCTAATTTTTCTAAATATTTCAAGTAGTCTAACAGAATTAGAATGAGCTGAACAATACCCGAAATAAATTCTATGGAGTTTGGGCTAGTTGGAGGGAAATTAAAGGGCTTGAATTATGCAGAATCGAGTTCCATCTTCCTTACCTTGATTGGGATTATTTGAATTGGAGATGGATGATGATAGTCGACAATTAATAAGTTCCTTTATCAACCGAAATACCAAAGTACTAATTTGAATTTACGTAGCTAGATAGACACATCTGGCAACTGCTTCGCTTGAGTAGAACACTAGATCAGAATATATAGCATCTTGCTTTTCCATATGACAGAAAAAATTGCTATTTTGCCGCAGAATTAACACATTTGCTATATGTAGTAGGCTAATATAAATTCATTCAAATAAAAGAGATTAATGGGAATTTGGCAGAACTCTTGGCTTTGCTTTCTCGTTTTTTTCTCTGTGTTTTCGTCTTTGTAAAGTTGAAACAAACATCTCTTTTTAATTAAGAGCTTTACTGCTAATTTAATCCCCAGGTGACTAAGTTCAAATGTGGAGGTTTTGTTCTTGGTCTATGTGTGAACCATAGCATAGTTGATGGAATTGCCGCCATGGATTTTATGAACTCATGGAGTGAAACTGCAAGAGGTTTGCCCCTTGAAGTCCCTCCTTTTCTTGATAGAAGCATACTCAAAGCCCGAAACCCACCAAAGATAGAGTTTCAGCACGACGAATTTGTTGATATTGAAGAGGTATCAGAGACCCACAAAGTTTACGAAGAAGAAATTATACACAGTTCCTTCTGTTTTGACCCCGAGAAGCTTGGACAGCTCAAGAAAAAGGCCATGAAAGATGGGGTTCTAGACAAGTGCACATCATTTGAAGCCCTCTCAGCTTTCGTCTGGAGAGCTCGAACTCAGGCATTAAGGATGCCGCCCAACCAACAGACGAAGCTTCTCCTTGTTGTTGATGGGCGGTCTAGGTTTGAGCCACCAATACCAAAGGGGTACTTTGGCAATGCAGTTGTATTAACAAATTCAATATGCAGTGCGTCCGAACTAGTGAAGAGTCCATTGTCATTTGCAGTTGGTCTGGTTCGCAAAGCAATTAACATGGTTACAAACAGTTATATGAGATCAGCCATAGACTACGTGGAAACAACAAGAGCTAGGCCTTCTCATGCGGCAACCTTAGTGGTGACATCTTGGTCTAGGCTATCTTTCCACACGGCAGACTTTGGATGGGGTGAGCCAGTGTTTTCTGGGCCAGGGGATTTGCCTCGGAAGGAAACAGTTTTTTATCTAGCGCATGGGAAAGATAGAAAAGGCATCAACGTGCTTTTGTGTTTGCCGGCTTCTACCATGAAAGTCTTTGAACAACTCATGATGGAGATTTGAAGGTAAGGCTAACCATTTTCTTGGATTATCTTATTTCGGTCAGAGCCTTAATTTGTTGTAGCTTTGTGCAATTTATTGTAAGAATGGGAGGTCGGGGGTTAAGTATTTGGGTCGAAGTTCGCTTCATGCCACTGCCGGCCCACTAGAAAACCATGAAGCCCGGTTTAATTTAATAAATCTGTTTGGTTGTGCTTTTAAATTATGATGATGGTTTTTAATTTAAGGTGATCTTGTAGATTTTTTTAAATCTTTACCTATTTATTTGTCGGGGGCATTGATTAAGGTCACGTAGCTTGTAGTACTCGACTCATGTACGTCGTGGAAGAGATCATCGAAGTGAACCAAAGCCATAGTTCTCATGCATAGACGATCAATACAAGTAGCTTTGAACCTTCATATCTGTTTAAAAAACACAAAACAGAAGATCTCTAAGTTGTTATAGCCATATTTAATTCTATAATCATGCCAATGTGCATTTCAGAGACCATGGCCACAATTTCTAAAGTCTCATTTTTAATTTGATTTGCATTATTAGGATTTTCATTTTCTTTCTTGTATTTTTTCTTGTATTTGTATCCACGCTTAGAGTGTCCATTCTTTCTGCAATTATAAAAGTTTTTATTTTCTTGTACTTGTCACCATTGTTGGCAAGATCATTATATATATTCTCTCTTATTTCCTCCAAAATTATTTTGAAACTTAATTTTCTCATCAACAAAGTTCATTTTAGAGCCATTTTGAGAAAATAATTTATTATCACGAATTCAAGTTTCCCCTTCAATTCGTAAATATTTTTTAAATTTGCTCTGTAATGAAATCTTATGTTTTGTGCATAAGTTTCTTTTTATAATCATTCCAACTTAGAGGAAGTTTGGCAATAATAGCCCTATCTTGCACACGTTCAAAACTTCAATATTAAGATCTCAAAATTTATTTAGTAGAACTTGCAATTCAAGGACTCGATCCATTAAAGAAATATTATCATTTATTGTAAATTTAAAATATTTTATAATAAAGAATTTATCTGTACTATGTTTTTGATTCTACACTCGAATTCTAATGCCTCCCAAATTTCTCTTAATGACATGATTGATGTAAACAAGTCATAGAGATGATAAAAAAAAAATGTATTTAGAATGTGTCCTTTACATACCAATTCATCTTCTTTGCATTTCTTCATGAGTTCCGCCTTGATTTTGTCATTGTCGTTGGGTTCAGGTTCTGGAAGTATTGGCAAGTTGGGATCCAAAACATATGAAATCTTCAACGCAATAAAAATTAACATAAACTTTTTCGAGAAAAACTCGTTTCATCAAACCTATCTAGTTTGACAAAATCTTGATTTATCATCTTGAAAGTGTTTATATCAAATTCTGATTCCATTGTGATTATTACCTTAAAAAATTGTTGAAGAAATTTGAGTGGATACATCTGAAAAAATAAATGTGACATTGAGATGTGTAAAATACTATCTTTAAAGTGATAATTGTTCCAACTCGAAAGAATTTGCTACCGGGTTATAAGCAATTCAACTCCAAGCAGTGGCAGAGACATGTTGGGGCAGGGGGCCATGGCCCCCACCAAGAAATTTGAAAAAAAAATATCTATATATATATGTTAATTTTTTATTTAATAAAATGATATTAATTTATCATGTATTGGCCATTCCTCTAAAATTTATTTTGGCCCCTCTATAAAATTTAATATGATATAAAAATGAAATAAATAAAACACATCTCATATAAAATAAAATACATATTTTTATTATAAATAAAATTTAAAAAAATTTCTAACTATAACCAGTAGTATTTCTAACCTTTCCATTGTCTATATTGAAAGAGAAATAGTTAAGAATTTAGATTAAAATTCAATACTTGATGATTTTGTTTGTTTAAAAGAACGTAAATTACAATTTTAGACACTTTGTATTTCTTTTGTTTAATATATTTATATAAATGTCTTTATATTATTTCAATGATATATTATTCTTGACATATCAAATACTTTTTTAATACATAAGTTGAATTAAACATATTTTATTTTTATTGTAAATCTTCCTATCAAATTATTATATATCATAAAAAAAATTGTATAAAAGTGGAACAAAAAATATTTTATGTATATTGTTCTAATTTGGCCCCCTAAAGTAAATTCCTGGCTCTGCCACTGCCTCCAGGATACAGCAAAGTCACCAACTGTATAAATCAATTATAAGATTTTTCCTTCAGAATTTCTCTACAAAATTGTGTAAGTGACTGAGAAAGTTGGAGAATGGAATAATAAAATTTGTGGGTCTCATCCTCTATTTATAAAGAATGAAGTGGTACCTTATAAAAAATCATAACTCTTAATTTGTAACTTTTCAACAGGTAATTATTAGTTAGATGATATAATATTGCATTTAAAGACCAAGAAGCATTTCTAGCCAAGTGATCATGCTCCTCCTTTAGGAAAGGGAGTACACTGGTTTGAGTATTCTCAAGTGCCATTTCGCTTAAATTAATTTTTGAAGCATTGCACCCATTCAAAGTGCATTTTCGGCCCATGCGCACATCGATTTTGTAATCGATGGATTTTGTTTACACTTCAATCTTTTCAAGATTTCATATTTAGATGGATGTCATCAATGATTGGAGTTATTTGAAACATTGATGAGAGGGCCTCATCTTCAATGGCTGTCATAACAAGTTGAGCATCACCTTCTAAAATAGTTGGACTCTTTTGAAGATGTTTTGCCATCTTTGTTGTTGGAAGGGCTACTGAGGCTTCAACTATGACTGGATTTATAGAAAATGTTTTTTATGTCTATATTGTCAGGGTCTTACCTTCATGATCACGGCATACTGCTGATTACGTTGAAAAAGTTTCCCTCACTGTTGCATCAAAGAAAAAGCTTCATTGGTTCCAAGGTGGGGGTCGCCAGCATAATCTTAAATGAATTTTTGATTTTTCTTTCCATTATTTTGTGTATTCTTGGTAAGAATTTTCCAACTGGTCTTTTGTCTTCCTCAAGGAAAGAACTAAGTGATTATGGACATTATCATTCATTTATCTCCAAACAAAATCTAGCATTATTACTACGAAAATTTGGAAATGATGTTTTTCAAATGTGTTTAACTCCATTGTTTGCTCATGGTTAATTATCGTTTGAATCCAGTCTAGCACCAAATTAATCGGCAATAATGTGAGGTTCAAAGGCCAACTGCTTTGATTCCTGAGTATCCTAGTGAATAGACATTTAATGAAGAGATGGATCAAAGTTTGTTCTTCTTCCTTAAACAACGGACAACTTTCTAAAGTGAGATTTGGAATGAGGTTACTCAGTCTAGCTCTGGTGGAGAGTATGTCTCGTATGATTTTCCAAAATAGTAATTTGTAGCGATCATGAATTTTCAATCACCAAAGTTTTTTTCAGTATTAGGCTTGTAAAATTTTGTAATGGTGTACTGGTATTTTGAGCTGCTATATGGTAAGCTGATTTAACTGAAAATTTTTCATTGTAGGTTGGAGTCCAAATCAGCAAATCCTGTTTTTGGTTATTTTGAGAAAGGGGAATTTTTTGGATTTTTGTAATGCCATCTTGTTCAAAAAGAGTTAGCATTTTTTGGGTATTCCATGAACGAGTGTTTTGTATAATTAGATCAAAGACCTTCAACAGGGGTTGAAATTTGTTCATTTGGTGTGAAATTTTCTAATGTTGGAATCCAGGGCCTTGACCATACATTGATTGATAAACCGTTAAAAACTTGATAGCACTTACCTTTTGAGAGTAGCAGTTCTCTAGTCTTGATAATTTCCTCCATAGTCACGAATCTTTTGATTTTGGTGTGGCATCCCAAAAACTTTTTGTATTGAAATATTTTTCCTTGAGAAGTGAATGCCACAAGCCTTGATTTCCTTAGCTCATTTCCCATAATGTTTTCTGCTAATAAAGCTAAATTCATATTTTCTATTAGTCTCAAATCAAGTCCGTGTGAGTTTTTTGGTTGCAAATGGATTTCCAAGACTTCAAAGTCGGATTTTGCTTTTGTTATTTTGAGAATCCCCATCAAAAATTTTTAAAACTAGTGTTTAGCAAATTGATTTCGATAGCAGATAAGTCAAAATAAAGGAATTGTGCTTGCCTTTGATCTGATTAGCATGATTCGTTCTGCTTGTGAAAGCATCTTTGATTTCCAACCCTCTATTTTTTGTCAATCTTCTCCAGTAAATCTTTTTAGTTGTCTTTTTTTTTTTTACTGAAGAAAGTTGGGAGTCCTAAATACTTCATTCTGGATGAGGATGTCTTATATGGCATTATCTGAGAGATAATTGTTTTAGTGGCGGGGTTGGTGTTCCTTGTGATAAAAATTGAGAACTTGTTATGGTTACTTTTTTGTCCTGAGCATTCCTGGTATTTCTCCAAACTTTAGGCAATAGCTTTTGTATTCCTTTCATTGGCTTTTTCAAATATGATTAGATCATTTGCAAATAATGGGTAAGTAATTAAAAGACTATTTCTGCTTAGCTGAATTCCTTCAAAATTACCTTGAACTCCTAAAGTCCTGATATGGCTATTAGTCTAGATAACACTTCTGTACACAATATAAAGAGAAAATGTGAGATGGGGTCATCTTGTCTAAGTACCCTTTGTGCTTTTAAAAAAAAAACCTCTAGGTGATCCACTTATAAGGATTGAGAAAGATGTCTTTGTGACACATTCTTTTATCAGATTGATCCAACAATTTTTATAACCTAACACTTTTCTTCACCATAAGCAAGAAATCCAACTCTATATGATCAAAGGCTTTTTCTAGATGGTTGGCCAAGAACAAAAGCAATTTGAATAGGAGAAATTATGTGGGACAGAGTGGTTTTGAAATGGTTGGCCAAAATTTTGGTGATAATTTTATAGATGACATTGGTCAGAATTGGCTGGTAGCATTGGAGTGCACTTGGGTTAGGGATCTTTGGAATGAGAGCATTATTTGTATGGTTCATCTGTCTCAGGAGTTTATCTTCTGGAAGAAATTTTGTACTATTGCACTTACTTCTCTTTTGATCATAGTCCAATAGTGCCTATAAAAGAGAGCAATCATTCCATCTGGCCTCGGAGCTTTTTTATTTGGAATTTGTTTTAAAGCAGCAAAGATTTCTTCCTCATTTGGCATGGTGTTCAAATAAGCATTATCCAGATCTGTGACTTTCTTTTCGAAAAGATTTTCTAATGATTTTGGCATTGAGGAAGTGTATATGGACTAAAAATAATTAATGAAAAATGATTCAATAATAAATTGATCCATTGTCCAATTACGTGAGCCCAATTTGATGGAATCAATCGTGTTGCTTCTCCTTCGGATAGTGGTTGAGAGATGATAAAACTTGGTGTTAAGATCCAACATAGTTAACCATGAGATTCTAGATTTTTGGCACCACCATATTTCTTCATGCTTAAGTTGTTCTTGGAGATTATATTGGAGCTAATTTTCTCTTGCCTGGCTCTAACAAGATGGGGAGCTACTCTATACTTCGAGAAGTTTATTTTCAATTCTTTGGATATTGACTTGAATTTCTCAAAATGAACTTTGTTCCAATGTTTAAGGGCTTTTTTTGTAGCCTTGATGGTTTTTTTTTTTTTTCCATAGTATGAAAGCCAAGATTCCAGTGAATTGCTTGCTCCATACTTCTTGAATAATTATTTGACTTTGTGGCTCATGAGTCCTGAATTTTTCAAACTTGAAAGAATAAGCTCGTTGTTGATGCACTATCGTGTTTAGAAGTAATGGATGATGATTCGAGGCCGAGGAAGTTAGGTGTTGCAACTTGGTGTCTAGAAGTAAAAGTCTCCATTTTTGGTTTGCTATTCCACCATCCAATATTTCTCTTTTAAGTGTATTGCCTCGTCTATTGTTGGTCCATGTAAATGATGGACCTATGAAACCGATGTCAATTTGGCCATGAGTTTCTATAAGGTTTTTCAATCCTCCAATGGAAATGGATGTGACGGGGAGCACATCATATTTTTCAGACTGGTTTATGTGATCATTGAAATCCCCTATACGACACCAAGGACCCAAGAAGGCTTGAAATGTGGAATCCAAAAGTTTCCAAAATCTTACTTTAAAATGCCATTGAGCCAAGGCATATACGTATGTAACTAACCAATGATGGTGAGGAGGATCGGAGTAAATCAAAAACGATATTACATTCATATTTATATTTATAGGTTCAACATCTATACCCGAACGCCATAAAAG
The DNA here is from genome assembly GCA_011037825.1 of Carya cathayensis. Lineage (NCBI taxonomy): Eukaryota > Viridiplantae > Streptophyta > Magnoliopsida > Fagales > Juglandaceae > Carya > Carya cathayensis. Next base: position 1,525,034 of record QGSO01000175.1, read on the forward strand.
CATAAGGCCTCCTTTTTTCGCAAGGCTGGGAAATAAACAAAATGGTGGAAACCAATATCATTCACAATAGATAAGGTGTGTTATGTAGGCACCATGGTCTCCAATAACAAAAATAATATTCGGTTCTATTTATAGTCCTGAGTGGGAGACTGCGTGTGTAATCCTATTTATAAATGATGGTAAAACGGAAAAAATATCATTTTAAAAAGGATATTATTGTAATTTTAAAATTTTTTTAAACATAATTACATGGGCTTGCATGAGCAGTCCCCATTTGTGGACTATATGTAGACTAACTCATTTCTTAATATTAGCCCTTAAGTTTCTTATTGCTTTGGGTTGGATAAGTCCACTGCAATTCCATACCATTGTCTTCATGTATCTGATGGAGCAATTTTGAGCTTGCCTCTTCAGCTCTTCTAGATTTCTTAGTTGCTACATGTATACCCTGTATTTACGTATATTTTAATTAAATAATTATTTCATTTATTAGGATCATGGGCTTTCTTATTTTAAATTTTAGATAATTTACGTTATATTATTTTACGACTTCTAGTTGTAAAATTTAAGTTAATATGTTTTATTGTTATTAAATAGTGTTCATTATTTAAATTTCTATTTATTCTAAATTATTTTATTATTTTATTGTTGGATTTTATTATTTTATTATATTTAGTCACTACATTTAAATTATTTTATTTTATTTGCCGTTTTGAAATTTTTTTCGTTGGATCAGTTTTGAGACCCTAAGTTGAAAAGACTGGATCTTATTTCTTTCATTTCCTTTTTCCTTTTATTCTTTTTCTTTTTTCATTTTCTTTTTTTCTTCTTTTTGTTTTTCCCTCTTCTCTTTTTCTCCCCTGCTTTCTTCTTGCAGGACCCCCCTTCCCTTTCTCTCCCCTGTGTTTTGGTTCCTTCTCCCCAACTCAACATGCACCGTCGTTCTTCCTCATTGCCCAGCACATCCTCTTCCCCACAGGCCGGTGACCACTCCCCTCCATTTTTAGCCCCAATTGTACCATCATTTCTCCCCACGTCCCGCTTCAACGCTACGACTTGTTTTAGTTCCAGAGCCACCATTCGTGGTTTTTTTGACATCACACCACCACCAATAACGTCCTTCCTCTCCGGAGACCTCCCCCTAGCCTCCCCATGCCACCCTGTGCTACCGTTCTCCTCCACGCATGGTTTCAAGCCGCAGGCTTCCTTGAGCTCACATGCTGCCGTGCCTCCACCATTGGCTGCCTTTTTTTCACCACATCCTGGCAACCCCCCAGCTACCTAACCCACTCATCCTCAGCCTCGATCCGCCACTGTTGAAGCCCCTCCATCTCCATTTCAGATTTGATCATTTTTGCCTCCAACTACCACTCACGGCCAACAACGACCACCATTTACTTCACCAACATCTCTAAACTCTTCCATAGTCAGCCCAAGTCTTCATTTATTTCCATTCAAAATTTAGCATTTTTGACCCATGGCTTTGTTTTAAAAAAATATATTGTTCCGTCGTTGCGCCGCCAACTTTAGCACCTCCTTAATCCTCCAAAAATTATATTTTATCACTGTAAGTGATTTTCTAAAAAACTTTTGAGATTTAAATATATTTTTGCACTAATAAATTTTTTGCAGTTTAGTTGGTTATACTGGGCCTTGTGTTCGATGAGTATGGAGGTTGAGTTGGATAGGAGAATGTGTTGGTTTGCTTAATTGAATTGTGCTTGGTATTTTTATGTCGTGTTTGGTACCATGATATTTATTGCATAATTTCATGCATGTTTAGGTGTTGTAAATGAAAAAATGTGTTTTCACGTGAGAAATGATTTTTGGGTGTGTGGGTATCACGACCACAAGCCGAGATGGGGCATTATCTTGATGGAGCTCTTCTAGTCACTCTCGAGCGTAATATATTGAGTGACGTCCCCTGAGTTGTTGCTAGACAATAATGGAATCGGACAAAATGGTAACACTCTCGTGCCGACTCTATGGCCCATTTGCTGGAAGGGGTTAGAGGATGCTTGGCCACAAACGTACTGGGTACGAAACTGGGCATCGCTCGTTACTAAGTCACACGCACGATCCTTACTCATGGTGTGATGAAGGGAGGCAGGCTGTACAGATGATCCCTAGGGGAGATCTTGATAAATGGATATGTGGATCATTTTTTAAGAAAATAGTGGTTTTATACTCAGGCCGTTTTCTGAGAAAATTGCAGTTTATTTTAATGTAATGGTTTTGGGCCAAATGGAAATTTTGGCGTGTGTTGGAAAAATATTCATTTTTGGGGAAACAATGATTTTGGGTCTCATGCATATTTCAGCATATGCACGCATATACGTTAGTTACATTAATGTATTTTTATCTCGTGAGTTGTTTGATTGGCTACTTATTGAAATTCACAATCTCACGTGGTATTCAAACCCTACAGTTCCGTTTTATGAAATCGTAGATTTTGATGCAGATGAAGACGTTGAACCTGAGGGATCAGCTTCACTGGATGAGCGACATGGGGTTGCTTTTCATATTTTGGATTTGTTTCCCACTTTTGTTATGTATTTTGGGGTTGGATTATATTTTTACTCATTTACTGTATAACTTTTGAATGCATTTTTATTTTGAAAAATATGTATTTAAAATTCTGATACTTAATTGACTATCTTTCAATTACCCGCTGCGGCTTTTGTTGTTCACTTTTTGCATGAGCACACATTTAACACTTGTTGTTTGGATTGTGTGACCCGTGTTGTCATCATTCCAACGTCACAATTTTTGCATTTCTGTATGTGGGAGTTGAGGGCGTCATACTGCAGATGACAGTTCCATGTGATAAAGGCTTGACCGAACCTTCTCTTAGGAATTTTTTATTTTCCCTATTGCCCCAAATTGCATCTCAAGTAACATAAATGCCAATGGTGATTCTTCTATAGTGAGATTGGGCTACTCATCTAGACAAGTGTTGGTCGGACTATTGGTAAGATTTTTTTGTTGCTTCTTCTTCTGAGGTTGGGTGTCTTTTGGAATTAGATGAGTGCTTAGTCTTTTAATGTGTCACTCAGTAATGGGTAGATCCATATGTTGAGCTACATATGGATTTGTTTCCATTATGAGCACCCAACAGATTTACTTTGTAGTGATGAAGGAGATTTCTCTTTTTACACCGAATCGACCAAAGATGGAAAAGAGTAAGAAGCTCTTAGTTATGTGAAATTTGAATTTTGTTTGACTGATGGAAGAGAGTTTACTGTGAAGATATTAAAACCAGCTTTGATCGAATTTGAGATGATAGCTAATGGAGAATTAATTCTTGTAAGGTAGGTTTTAGAATAGTAGATTGCCACCTGGAAGGCTAGAAAGCTGGTTGAAGTCGTTGTGCTCTGGTAGAGAACTTGCTATGATGCTGGATTTTTGAAAGGGAACCAAAAGGCTAGAAAACACGTTGGAGTTGTTGTTATTGGAGTTTCAATTGCAATGCTGGATTTTTTTAGTGGGAACCCTATTGCGCTCTAGTTGTTTTCATAGGTGAGGATCAATGAGTTCATTACGTAAGGGTTATAATCTACAATCTCTTGGGTGATTTCCCTCAATTTTTCTTTCCCTTCTGCATTCTGGATTTCCTCTTCTTCTTTTTTTTTGAAATGATGAATTCATTTATCAAGCTGAAGTTACAAATGTGACTTATCAATACAGAAAAACTAAACTATAAGTCAACCTACGCATCTGATTTAGAGCATCCCCGCATACAAAGTGGCGGACATTGTCTTAATTTCTATAACTCTCCTAATAGAGAAAGCGCACTCTGAATAAATAGAATGACAAGGCCCCTCCATCCCCCTAAAGAGGTGGAGTATGGGACATTACTACCATAGACACTAAGTCCAAAAGCCTATTACTACAATATTAGTAATAAAACTACATAATATTACACTACCAAAAAAAAAAAAAAAACAACCGAAACATAAACACAAGCACCAGCATGAGCCTCGATGGCACACCCTCCGCAGGCATCGGCATCACGAGCCCAGGAACGGCACGAGTACCCAGTTCGCATACGGACCACAAAAACCTCCACCGTAGAGGTCGGTCATACGTCCACTAGCCATAACTTCGTCCGCCACTCTCGACTAGCACTAGCCCTAAATTGTGACAGATCAAACCACTCCTCACCCCGCTCGATTAAAGCACAGATCAAGAACAACACCAAAACATCACCAGAACAGAGGGACGGAATACAAAAAACAAAGGCTGTGGTGCAAGTGTAGCAAGACCACTCTTGGAGGAGAGCCGACGGTTGGTCTATGTTTTCTCGGAGTCTAAGGTCCTAGAAAAGCCAAGATTTGAATCAGCCGGTGGCTCCCCGATGGCGCGTGGCGGCCACGCTCTGGTGCGATCCGAGACTTCGTCCAGTGCATGTGGGCTACGAGCCACTCCGTTTGGCATCGCGTTTGGTGGACTTGAAGATCGACAGCTAGCCAACATCCTAGCAGGGCGCGTGTTGGCGGTCGGCGGTTAGAAAGACCTTGTCGGCACTCCACCCTTATTAGCCTGAAAACACAACTACAAACAAAAAAATAAAAAGAAACATAGATTGTAGGAAAAAAAAAACGAAACGAGAAAGGGAGGAGGAGGGAAGAGAAGGGAAGAGGGGGGGGCAGCCGAAGCTCCCACCTCGCGTCGAGGCTTTGGGGATTTAGGGTTAGGGTTTGTTTAGAGAGAAGGGAGAGAGTTTAGAGAGAGAAGTCAACAGATGGATTTCCTCTTTTGAAGTTTGGATCTGAGTAGACATTTTGATAGATCCATGGGGATTGCAGTAAACTTTTTTTTTGTGTTGGGGTTTGCTATATGGTAGTTGGGCTTGACGAGTTTGGCTGAATGGATGTTAGATTGGGGATGTCTGCTCGTAACCATGGGACAAATGGAAGATGGGTGGGAATAGTTTTCAGAAAAGTGCAAAACATTTGTGGGTGGCCTAATCTTCAATATGCGTAGTAGAAATCCGACAGTCTTTCATACTTGAAGGAAACCCATGTGTCCATGTTGAAAGCTCTAGTGATATCGAACAGAATTTAGATTAATTCTGACAGCTAGTTTCAACAAATGATTAACACAGAAAAGACAAGAAATTCACCCAAAACATATATAGAGAAAACTCAAAAAATTATTGATTAATAGTAGAATTCGAAATTATTTTATAAAGCCCACAAGCCAGCCTTAAATAGCTGCAAAAGTCAAAATTATGATGATTTTTTTTTTAAAGTGAAAAAATCTAAATTATTATATGAAAATTAAATACATAAATAAATAAGAATCCTACAAGAAATTTGGCCAAAATTGAAATCAAAATCACTTTCAAAACTTGAATCCATATATTTACTAACAATACAAGAATGATCGTAAATATATGATTTAGGAGAAAATCATTGATATTATTCTGAAGTGATTTGGAAGAAAATAACTGATAACCATATCAATTTGGGTTTGCACCATTTTCACCGAGTTGGAGAGAATTCATCCTCCAATTCTAAACTTTCTAACCTTGATCTTTTGAATATTCAATTAGACCAATATTTCTTTCATTTTGTTATATCGTCTCGATGATCATAGAAAAACTAAAATTGATTTGATCTGGTTAAAATAAAACAATATTGAACATCTTATACTCTAAAATTAAGTTTCTTTCCCACATCTCAAATAAGATAAAATAAAATAAAAATATTTTATTTTATCTTATTTGAGATGTTAAAACAACATAGTTAATTGCCTCGAAAGTTGAAACTTTCGAGGCAATTAACTATGTTGATTTTCTCACACTAGTAAATCCACTTAACCTCATACGTGGTTGGGTTTGGATGTTGGGTTGGGTTGAGTTGAGTTGAGTTGAGTTGAATAAAATATTGTTAAAATATTAATTTTAAATATTATGAGTGTATTGAGATTTGAAAAAGTTAAATTTTAAATATTACGAGTATATTGGGATTTGAAAAAGTTACATTTTTTATTATATTTTATATAAAAATTTGAAAAAGTGTATTGGGATTTGAAAAAGGTGTAATGATGAGATGAAGTGAGTTGAGATGAGTTTGCAACCAAACGGAGCCTAATCAAAGAAACCTTTAGCCTGAAGAGTACTAAGAAATTCTGGAAAGCCTACTCTAAAATTGAGGTCCCCAACCATCACACTCCTCTCTACCATGATGCTCCCAGAATATAGCATGATTGTGATAGAGGTTCTCAAAATTGGAATCGGGATCACGATCTTCCATCTCACGATCACCGATATCTTATGCCGCTAGACGTTGGGTTAACTCTGCAAACCTATCTCTACAAATCCAAAATCATCACATCTTGAACACTATGATCATGGTGCAAGACTTTCTTGTTCAGATCTTGCCCACGACTACCACTAGCCATGAAAACTGATAAGATGCCCACGACTACCACTAGCCATGAAAACTGATAAGATATCACCTCATGAAAGATGCGTAAGCTTTGATATATAAAAACTGACGCTGGACAAAATTTAGATTAATTCTAACGGCTAGTTTCAACAGATGATCAATACATAGAAGACAAGAGATTTATCCAAAAAAAAACTTTAAAAATTATTGATTAATAGTAAAATTCAAAATTATTTTATGAAACCCACAAGTTAGACTTAAATAACTACAAAATTCGAAACTATGATGATTTTTTCAAAAAATGGAAAAATTTAAATTATTGTATGAAAATTAAATACATAAATAAACAAGAATCATACAACACATTTGGCCAAAATCAAAATCAAAATCACTTCCTTAACTTGAACCCAAATATTTACTAATAAGGCAAGAATGAACATAAATATATGATTTGAAGGAAAATAACTAGTATCATAAATATATGATCATTTGGGGAGTAAATCACTTATATTATATATTCTTAAGTGATTTGGGAGAAAATAACTGATACTTCATATCAATTTGGGTTTGTACCGTCTAAGAAAAATGAACCTCTATTTCAGTCATTTTATGATGTCAATTTCTACTTTAATTCTAATAAATTTCCTGCGTGCTATTCCAAACCGTACGTATGTCTTCTTCAACTTCCAATAGGTTGCCGACTGCTTTACCAACATTTGTAGCATTTTCATAGGTCCTGTGATCCAGAAGGAGACTGTGTATTTGCATAAAAAAAGCTGAGTGATTTAAGTGTATTTCTTGCAGTTTTGATCCTGGAGGCCATGGCTTGAGGATGAGCAAGTGTCCTTGGAAGTTCCATGGAGCTTGATTAAGGACTCGATATTTGTCATGTGGAGTCTGGAAAGAGAATAGGAATAGGTTGGCTTCCAAATCTTCTATGTGAATTTTTTTTTTTTTAATGAAATTTCAAGCTGCTTTGATAGTTGCATTATTGCAAATTCATTCAAAGGACGAGCAGCGTTAAGATGTCCCAGTACTTGTGCAAGCTTTGGTGTTTTTTTGCTGCTTCCACTACAGGTTCTAAATTGAGGTCTTGCCATAAAAGAGCTTCTGTTTGTGAGATCAGGGAATCCATGAAGGAGTAGAAAGTCATTGAGGAGTGAGGGGAAACTCTAGAGAGAGAGGACCAGCAAAAATTAATATTTAATATCACAATCTACCATATAAATTAATATAACATCTTCACATACATACAAGAGAAAAAGCCGGAGCTTTAATTGGGAAAGTATAGAGAGTTGGGTTAATTAAAGACGCCCATAGGTAGGCATGGTTAAAACTGATACATGATCTTGATCAGCTAGCATTCTTGAGGCCAGGATTTAGACGCCTATAGCTGTATGCATGAATACCAGCGGTATCCTTGTTTTCACAATAAATCGGACGACGAGCTGGACTGCAAAGTAGAAATGGACAATAAACCTTGGGAATTAGGTTTTGAACAGGACTGAAAATCTCATCCTGCCTGCTGTACTTCATCTCCTCCAACACTTTATAGAATAATCCAACTTCACAGGGAAGCAATATAGGACCTTCACTATTATACCCATATTCCAATTCAGCATCATCTAGCAGCATCTTGAACAAAGGATGATTAACAAGCTCCGTCTTGACAACAAATCGTTGCTTTTGGGCTCCAACGTAGACCGCGAAGCAACCTTCCGGAACAGCTTTGGGCTTATTTTTTCGGCTTTCGAACTGATTCTTGGAGTTAGGCTTTGCGATGCAGTCCCGTGATTTGCTCCTTGTCAATGATGAGACGTCGCTCCTGTGGCTTGGCGAGGAGGACTGCTTGATCTTGTTGAGAGCTCCAAATGATTGGCAGCGTTCCCATGTTTTAGCAATCAGATTTTTCTTCTCCCTCTTTTTCACAACATCCATTAGTACGTAGCTAACTAGCTAGCTAGGATCAGGATTCAGTACTACTTATTAATTACAAGAGATTTGATGTTAAATACAGCTAGCTCGCTAGCATATATACATGCAGCACATACAAAAGACCGTCTACGCCAAGTTGATCAGCACGGCCGATTTCTTTCTTGGCCTCTTTTGTAACTAATAAAACCAACCCTGGAAAGAAAATTAGCAAGAGGGTAGAGATGGATAGAGATCATCGGAGAGATACGTGCAACAAAAGTGTATTGCCATTCAAAGAAGTTAGCTAGCTAGCATAAGAGAACCTGGAGTACTGCTATATATATATATATATATATATATATAATCGAAACAGGCCGAGGAACTAGAAGACAACGTCCTCACAAGTTATATATGCATGCATGCGTCTCAGAGAGAGAGAGAGAGAGATATTCTAATTTATCCCTAGCTATATATCTTGGTAGAAATTAAAATACTTCTATATAATAAATATATATATATACAGGGAAGCGTGAAAATTAAGCGATGCAGAAGAGCACTCCACGAGGTACGTACATATATGAGAAAGGAGTTAGCGTCCACAACTGGACAGTCTCGGATTGGGAGTGGCTGCAGGCACTGTCATGAATATATATGAGTATTTACATACTCATATATATATATATATATATATATAACAGGCGTGGCATTTCGTCAACGCACTATGGCTGGATCGAGCTGCAAGACTTCGAAATTATTGTCCATAAATATTGTGCGCGCAATAGAGAGCCAGTAATTCTGTGTGATCTTGATCTAGTACTCCTGATGCATGCACCTTGGACAGAAAGATGCTTATAAATTGGTACGTACGTATTAGCATGGAGATCTAGATCACCATAATATTGCAAGTGGGAGTAGCTCGATCGTAGATGCATGCAGACAAACTAGTTTCTTATTTAATTTCTAATTCCTTTCTTTTTTACTTTTCTCTCTTCTTCTTTTTTCTCTCTTTAATTTGATTCTTAATTTTAAACAAAAACTAGCTAGTCCAAAGCCACCAATGAAGGAAAACCAAAGTTGTACTCCATCACATGATATACAATATTAATGGCTGTTATGCGTGTACGTGTACGTGCGTATAATGTGCATGCATCTTGGTCTTATAAACTATTTTATTTATGTAATAATTTTTAACATGCGTTGTACATCGATGTTTTGATCATGATCACGATCTCGGATATTGAATTAGTTAGGCGTTAGTATTAATTAATGGACTGCATTATAAGATCAGATTCCCCCCTCGATCCCCTCCTTGCAAGATGAGCCTTGAATATTATATATATAGATCAAGCGGGTGGGCTTCAATTTCATATATACCATAAGTTTAATTTCCTTCGGGAACTAAGTTGATGAACATTGATCATTCGTATAAATAGAGGATATATGGACATCCCTTAATTTCATCTTTCATTTCTAACTAAAACTGTTATGGTGTGACAATTATTTCAATTCAGGCCCCATATTTTTTCCAATCTTGGATAGGCCGAGCACTCCATGATACATGATACTCGAGCAATTAATTAATCACCATACTCTATCTTATTTTTTCCGAGGCAGGTCATTAATTAATATTTATAAGAGGAATAGAAAGTCTAATTACAAAGTCAGAAACAAAGCAATTAAGAAACCATTAGTATATATGGAAGTTGAGGAGGGATGAAGGTAGTTTGTTTAGGGGTATGATATCAAATTGGAGTTGAAAAGTGCTACAGCTACAAAGAGATCACATAAAAGTAAACCTATAAAAGATCATAACTCCATATAATAACGTTAAATCTATTTAACAATAAAAGTAACTTTACAATCTAACATGTCATATCAATTTATGAGTTTATTTTTTTAAAATTTCTTTATAATTTGTAGCTAAATCATTTCTCATTTTAATTTGGTGGCTGCTCAATGTGCCACACAGTGCACCAATCGATTCTGGACCTAATTGATTCTGATCGCTCAAAAAAGAAAGAAAGGAGATATCTTCAATGAGTAATGCTATATACAGTTGTGAAGTATGCAAATGTCATGCAGTCATTTTGAAAAATAGTGAAATTGATCCACTATTAAAAAAATTAATTTCTTTTTATATAGATTCTGTATTTATTCATTTTTTAAAAGTGATTGCACAACGTTTGCATACTCACAATTGCAAGTGTCATTTCTTTTTTCCAATACATCGATGTATTGTGCCTAGTTATGTATTACCATATATACTAATTTTTCTCCAGTTCGATTTAGTGCAATTTTTCTATTCACTGACTATCAATATATAACTAGAATATATAGATATATATATATATTTATTTATATATTTATATATGCAGTACTATGTATGTACGTAATTATGTTTCATCACAACACACTCGATTGGGCCTAACATGATGATGAGAATCGATCCCGATCGAGAAGAAGTGCAAAATATTGGGGGCAAGTTTTATGACATAGTACTACTACTACTGCTACAAGTTTTATAACTGCAATCGAGTTGCGGCCAATCGAGCCAGATTACGAAAAAAAACAAAAGGAAAGACATTGAAAGCTTACAACCGTACTAGTGATCATTATATATGATTAAGACAAGTTTGACTAATTAATAATTTTTCATCGATTAAATTGGCTCTTCTATTATTAATTTTTTGGCTGTAATAAAACTTTTAGGTTCTCTAAGTTATAAAGGAGGGTACGTACGTAGGTAAGTACTGGCCAGGGATCGAATATTGACGTTGAAGCTAGGGGGGAATTTATTAGTATGGGATCGAGGAGGATTACTGCTAGCTAGAAGAAGTACTAGTGGTGGAACTAAACCGCGAAAATGAGGAATTAAGGGGTGCATGGTCAGTGATGATAATGGGAAATTTGTAGTGCTGCACATGCACCGAGGCCAGCTGCTTAATTAAGCAGCGTACATGAGGGCCAGACACGAGTATTGATAATACTGGTACGTACGAGGTAACTAAGGTGATAATATTCCTCAGGCGTATTATAAAAAAAACGGACTTTTGTAGTTAATTTATAGTAACGAAAAGAATAATTTGGTTGTAAATACTCTTTTTATTATAATAAATAAATTGGCCACAAAAGTCCATTTTTCTTATGATAGCGGCTTTGACTCGATTGAGATATATATAGTAATTTTGATGGTCGGATCATGTATCTCTTAGAGTTACTACTACTGCATGCTGCAGGAAGAGAGATCAAATATTATAAGATCAGCAGATATATATACAACTAAAAGGAACAGAAAAAGACGATATATGCATGTATATGCAGGTAATTATCTTAATTAATTCGAGTTACATGCTCTTAAGTTTGGTCGATATATATTTTAATTAATTAATAGGGAGTACTTTGATATTCTAAGTACAGCTAGCTTAATGATATGATATAGTAGAAGGTTTTTCAAACTGGTAATTGATGATTGAAATACATATGTATAAAGTACTACGTACACTGCAAAATGAACATTCTTCATTAATGATTTAATCATCATGGAGAAAGGAGTGATTATAAAAAAAAACGGGGACAATATTGCTAGCTAGCTAGCTCTTGATATATAGCTTCTGCATGCATATATAGCATTTTTATAAGTTTGTCCTCAACTTGTTCCATGTGTACGTTCGTTGTTCTAGCTTCATGATCATGAACATGAATTTGTTTGAGTTGCCCTTCATGCATGTGCTTGATCTCATCCATTATAGATTCAAATTTCCCTTAATTTAAATATATTTCTTATATATATCCAGATGACCTATAACTTTATAAAAATCTAAAATATAATGATCGAAATACCTTATATTTTAGATTAATTAATTATAGAGACATGCATCATGTCATTTTTGTCTTTCTTGCGGCCTGATAGTATATATAATTGAAGGAATCTCTAAAGGTTGACTCAAGTGGTAAAAAACTTGTTTTCGGTAGTATATATACTCTGTTAGAAACCAAGTTCAAATTGTATTGTATGACCACATTTAGCCATCAATGGTAATCTTAGGTACACCACCCCCCAATAGTGATTTTAGGTACACCTAACCTCCTTTGTACTCTTTACCATTGGATTGATGACAAGTGTAACAATCCTAACCATCCTTTGTACCAAAAAATCCCTATAAATAGAGGGAGTCCTCATTTGTGTAAGACCCCAAGAAATAAGAGAAAACAAAGTTCTCTAAACATCTCTCTCTCTTTTGCTCTCTATCTTTTCATTAGTTTCATAACACGTTATCAGCACGAAGTCTCTGACGGTTTTGAAGCTAGTAGTCTTCTACTTCAAGTAAGTTTTTCAATATATTATTTGTAATTCTCAATATGAATATGAAATGTTATATTACTTGATGAAACTCTATGTTTATTCTCATAATTTTGTAAATGTATTTCTTAATATAAACATACTTATGTTCCTGATTTATATATGTAGAAAATGTCAAATCTTACGAAATTGGAATTCGTTGCTCTTGACATTTCTGGGAAAAATTATTTATCTTGGATCCTTGATGCTGAGATCCATCTAGATGCGATGAACCTGGGAGATACAATTAAAGAAGGAAATCAAGGGTCCCGGCAGGACCGTGCTAAGGCAATGATTTTCCTTAGGCACCATCTCCATGAAGAATTAAAAACTGAGTATCTCACGGTGAAAAATCCCCTTATTTTGTGGAATGATTTAAGGGAGAGATATGAGCACCAGAAAACTGTGATCCTCCCAAAAGCTCGTCATGATTGGATGCACCTGAGGTTGCAAGATTTCAAGAGTGTTAGTGAGTATAACTCTGCACTCTTTAAAATTAGCTCAGTATTAAAATTATGTGGTGAAAAAGTCACTGATGATGACTTGTTAGAGAAGACATATACCACTTTTCATGCCTCGAATGTGCTCCTGCAGCAGCAGTATCGAGAGCGAAAGTTCAAAAAATATTCTGAACTTATATCTTGTCTTCTTGTAGCTGAGCAAAATAATGAGCTTTTTTAAGAAATCACCAGTCACGTCCTATCGGTTCTATATCATTCCTTGAAGTGAATGTACTAGATTTACACCATTCCCAGAAGCAATATCATTTTTCAAAAAAACCGAGGCGGGACGTGTTAGAAAAGATTACAGAAGTGGAGGTCCTAGAAGAGACCACACTAAAAGGGATAATAGAAGATATACACCGTACCACCAGAAGTGGTTCAACTCAGAGAAGGGCAAAGGTCCTCAAAATAAATCTTTAAAGAAAGATGAAGATGGATGCCATAGATGTGGTATGACTGGACATTGGGCTCGTACCTGTCGTACAGCTAAGCATTTGGTTGACTTATATCAAACTTCTATAAAAGAAAAAACAAAAAAGTTTGAAACAAATTTTGCTGAATCATCAGATGCTTTAGATAGAGAAGATATTACAAATCTTGATGTTTCTGATTTCTTTGAAAATTCTAGTGATAGAATAGATCACTTGATTGGTGATGGAAGTGTTCCTTTTTGATTAATGTATTTTCTTTATTTATATTTTGCAATGTTTTAATGAAAGTTTTATATATTTTGTAGAATCATGAGTATTACTGATGAACTTGAGATGAATAATAGAGATGTATGTCTGGCTGACAGTGCTACAACTCACACAATTCTTAAAGACAAAAAATATTTTCAAAATATAACATTGAGTAGAGCCTACGTTCATACCATATCTGGTTCATCGAATCTAATTGAAGGCTCCGGAAGAGCTTATATTGTGTTGCCTAATGGCACCAAATTTTGCATCGATGATGCTCTATTTTCTTCACGATCAAGAAGAAATTTATTGAGTTTTAAGGATATACGTCGTAATGGTTGTCATATTGAAACCACCGACGAAGACAATAAAGAGCATCTTCTCATTACTAAAATAATTTCGAGCCAGAAGCTCGTATTAGAAAAACTGCCTGCCCTCTCATCTGGATTGTATTATACAGAAATGAAAACAATCGAATCACATGTGGTAATGCACCAGAAGTGCATTGACCCCAAAGTCTTTATGACTTGGCATGATCGCCTTGGACATCCGGGAGCAATAATGATGAGACGAATACTTGATAATTCGTATGGGCATCCCCTAAAGAATCAGAGGATTATCTTACCCAATGAATATCCATGCTCTGCATGTTCTCAGGGTAAATTGATTATCAAACCATCTATCTCAAAAATTGTTTTTGAATCTCCGTCTTTTTTACAAAGAATTCATGGGGATATATGTGGGCCTATTCAACCATCAAGTGGACCGTTCAGATACTTTATGGTTTTAATTGATGCATCAAGTCGATGGTCACATGTTTGTCTTCTTTCCACTAGAAATATTGCATTTGCTAAACTTCTTGCCCAAATAATTAAACTTAGAGCACAATTTCCTGATTATCCAATTAAAACTATTCGATTGGATAATGCAGGTGAATTTACATCTCAAGCTTTTGATAACTATTGCATGTCAATAGGCATAGATGTTGAACATCCAGTTGCCCACACACACACTCAAAATGGTTTAGCTGAATCATTAATTAAAAGGCTTCAGTTAATCGCTAGACCTTTACTTATGAAATCAAAACTTCCTATTTCTGCCTGGGGACATGCTATACTTCATGCAGCATCATTGATTCGTGTTAGGCCATCAGCATATCACAAATATTCTCCATTACAGCTTGCATTTGGTCAACAACCAAATATTACTCATCTTCGTATTTTTGGATGTGCGGTATATGTTCCAATTGCACCTCCACAACGTACAAAGATGGGTCCTCAACGTAGACTTGGAATATATATTGGGTTTGATTCTCCATCTATTATTAGATACCTTGAGCCTCTTACAGGGGATATGTTTAAGGCACGTTTTGAGGATTGTCATTTTGACGAATCCATTTTCCCAACATTGGGTAATGAGAAGTCGGTGCCTGAAGCACGACAGGAAATTACTTGGAAAAATAAAGCTCTTTCCCAATTTGATCCTCGTACAAATGAATGTCAACTAGAGGTTCAAAAGATTATTCATTTGCAAAGTGTTGCAAATCAATTACCGGATGCATTTACTGACACTAAAGGTGTGGTAAAATCATATATTCCTGCTGTTAATATTCCAGCAAGGATTGCAGTCCCTGAAGGACAAATTGCCAAAACAGCAACAGGTGAGTCCAAGATACGCCTGAAGCGTGGACGGCCTATTGGTGCAAAGGATAAAATTCCTCGGAAGAGAAAAATACAAAATGAATTTGGTACTCCTGAAGAGTCCATACCCACAACACAGGCCATAAGAGTAATTGATACTCCTGAAGAGAATAAATCTCCTGAAAAAGAACCTCCTGAAGAGGTATTTAATGAAATGTCTTCCCTTGAAGAGGGACAGGTACCTGAAAATAACGAGATCTCGATACATTTCATGAATACTGGAGAAATTCTGGATAGAAATAAAACCGTTGTGGACAACATATTTTCATATAAAATGGCCCTTGACATTACCAGAAGTAATGAAGAAATTGAGCCAAGAACTGTCGAAGAATGTCGACGTAGAAATGACTGGCCAAAATGGAAATCAGCTATTGAAGCTGAATTAAACTCGCTAGCAAAGCGAGAGGTCTTTGGACCAATTGTACAAACACCAAAGGGTGTAATGCCTGTTGGATATAAATGGGTATTTATGCGTAAGCGTAATGAGAAAAATGAAATTGTGCGATATAAAGCACGACTTGTTGCACAAGGTTTCCTGCAGAAACCAGGGATTAATTATGAGGAAACATACTCTCCTGTTATGGATGCAATCACATTCAGATTTTTGATTGGTTTGGTAGTTACAAAAGGATTAGATATGCAGTTAATGGATGTGGTTACTGCATACTTATATGGATCATTGGATCATGACATATATATGAAAATCCCTGAAGGATATAGAATGCCTGAAGCTTCTAATTTGAGTACATCTAAAAGTATGTACTCTATTAAACTTCAAAGATCCTTATATGGATTAAAACAATCCGGACGCATGTGGTATAAACGCCTTAGCGAATATTTATTGAAAGAAGGATTTGAGAATAATCCAATATGCCCATGTGTTTTCATTAAAAAATCAGACTCTGGATTTGTTATTATTGCGGTTTATGTTGATGATCTAAATCTTGTTGGAACTCCTGAAGAGATAAGAAGAACCGCTACATATTTAAAGAATGAATTTGAAATGAAAGACCTTGGCAAAACGAAATTTTGTCTCGGCCTGCAGCTCGAGCATTTACAAAATGGAATTCTCATTCATCAGTCAACTTATACAGAGAAAGTCTTGAAGCACTTTTACATGGACAATGCTCATCCTCTGAGTACTCCAATGGTTGTTCGATCACTTGATGTGCAAAAAGATCCATTTCGTCCTTGTGAAGATGATGAAGAAATTCTTGGTCCTGAAGTACCTTATCTCAGTGCAATTGGAGCCCTGATGTATCTTGCAAATTGCACTCGGCCTGATATTGCATTTTCAGTTAATTTACTTGCAAGATATAGTTCCGCACCAACTCGAAGACATTGGAATGGCATTAAACATGTCCTTCGATATCTCCGAGGTACAGTTGATATGGGATTATTTTATCAACATGGATCAAGTCCACAATTAGTTGGATATGCGGATGCAGGTTATCTTTCAGATCCACACAGAGGTAGATCTCAAACTGGATATGTATTTACTTATGGAAATTCTGCTATATCATGGAGATCTGTCAAGCAAACAATATCTGCTACCTCTTCAAATCACTCAGAGATAATTGCAATTCATGAGGCAAGTCGAGAATGTGTTTGGCTAAGATCAGTGATTCAACATATTCAAGAAAAGTGTGGTCTTCCAGTGATTAATGATAGTCCAACAATTTTATACGAAGATAATGCTGCTTGTATTACTCAAATTAGAGGAGGATATATCAAAGGTGATAGAACCAAACACATTTCACCTAAATTCTTTTATACTCATGAACTTCAGGAGAAAGGTGAAATTAATGTCAAGCAGATACGGTCAAGTGATAATCTGGCAGATTTATTCACTAAAGCATTACCAACTGCAACATTTAAGAAACTTGTGCAGAAGATTGGAATGCGAAGACTTGAAGACCTATTATCATGCACTTTTCAGGGGGAGTAAATGTCTTGAAGATTTGTGCTGATTGTACTCTTTTCCCTTCGCTAAGGTTTTATCCCACTGGGTTTTCCTTTGCAAGGTTTTAATGAGGCAATCTTAAAGCACTTGACGATATACAGAATATTGTACTCTTTTTCCTTCGTCATTGGTTTTTTCCCACTGGGTTTTTCCTTGACAAGGTTTTAACGAGGCATATTCTTTATATGTGGTCATCCAAAGGGGGAGTGTTAGAAACCAAGTTCAAATTGTATTGTATGACCACATTTAGCCATCAATGGTAATCTTAGGTACACCTACCCCCCAATAGTGATTTTAGGTACACCTAACCTCCTTTGTACTCTTTACCATTGGATTGATGACAAGTGTAACAATCCTAACCATCCTTTGTACCAAGAAATCCCTATAAATAGAGGGAGTCCTCATTTGTGTAAGACCCCAAGAAATAAGAGAAAACAAAGTTCTCTAAATTCTCTCTCTTTGTAAAACTTTTTTCATTAGTTATAATACTCGATCTTTTTAAGGTCTTAGGTTCGAGTATTTCACGGCTTTGTATGGATGTTCTCTCAATGATCATGATCATTCCGCTTTTGCCGGCCCATTTTAGTTATCAGTATTATTAATTAATTTACGTACGTAGTGGCTATTAATTATTAGTACTAATCAACTCATGCATATCCAAGGCATGATATATATATATTTATATATATGCTAATAAAAGTTCTCATTTTTGCTTGTAAATCATGACTTCTTAGCATTACTCGATTCACGTATTGTACGAGTTTTCGGCCTCATGGAATGTCGAAGTCACAGATCATATATAAAGTTATTTCTTAATTGGTATGATCATATATATATATATATAAGATGAAAAATGCTATAAGCACAAAAATATTTTATAAAAATAAACTTACAAAAATATCTATGCGCACAATTTCAATTTCACATATATAATTCAAAAGAGAAACGCTATATATATATATATATATATATATATATATATATATATATATATATATATATATATATATATATATACAGTTGTGAAGTACTGTGCAAGTGCTAAGCAGTCGCTTTGAAAAAGAGTGAGATACGTCCACTATTAAAAAATTAATTTATTTTCATGTAGGTCCTATATTTATTCATTTTTTTCAAAATAATTGCACGGCGCTTATAAACTCACGACTGCACTATCATTTCTCAATTCAAAATACTACAAAACTATTATAGGGGTTTCATCACGTTGATCAGAGAAGTATTTGTCACCTTCGTCTGGTACCTGAAATGTAGCCGCCACACCACAACTATTAATAATTAATCAAATTAGATTTTCTTAAAGTCCTTCAAAATCGACAATTAATTTTGGCTTTCATGCATACTGCTACGCGTACAATATTCCTAGCTAGATAGGAACGATATATACTAAATTTGATTTATTGTTGATAATTAATAGACAGTAATATTGACTATGACATCTTGACTAATATCGAGTACTAATACTATGTTGCTTATTATATATATCATGATGTAAATGCTAATGCTAATGCTAATGATCGGACGATGATCAACAGGCCGGCCGATCGATCGACTGCCTGGACGGATTAAGGAACCACATGGTTAAACTTTAGCAAAGCTGCAGCCATGGTTAGTAATATCCTCGCTGCTGCTCTCCATCGATCTCTGCCACCACTTGGTTGAATGTATCAACTTCACAAGGAAGCAAGATAGGGCCTTCGCTATTGTACCCGTATTCCAATTCAGCCTCCTCTAGTAGCATCACGAACAATGGATGATTAGCAAACTTCGTCTTCACCACGAATCTTTGTCTTTGAGGTCCAACGTAGACTGAGAAACAACCTTCCGGAGCTACTTGACATGTCTTTTTGCTGATGTTCATGTTGTCCTCCTCGAAACAGTACTTCAATGATTTGCTCTTTGTCAATGAATTGAAATTTGTCTTTCTGCCAGTTCCTAGTGATCGGCATTGCTCCCAAGCCTTGCGAATTATCGGATTTTTCCTCCACTTACTCTTTACAACATCCATTCTAACGTCTTCTGAACAATTACGAGGAAAAGAGAAACAAGCGATACGGAAGGCAAAGAGAATCTGAGCGGGTATCCCAAATTGCTCGTGACTCTTTTCTTCTTGACCTATTTGGATTGCTAAAAGCTCATCTTTAGAAAATTTATTCGAAAATCTAATTGAGGAAGCAAGGTACGTACAGTGTAAGAAGAGCGCCTACAAAATGTTGTACTGTCAAGTGAGAGATCGAGGTTGATCGATCTTCTCGTGTGCTAAAGAAGTTTAGCTAGCTCAAGAATCAAAAGCCTGATGAAAATTACAAAGATTTTGGAAGAGAGAAATAATAGAGACAGAAAAACTCACGTGGTGCTTAGAAGATGCGTACTCATAATAACTGCTCAAACCTTTTAGAACTAAGGAGATACATATAGAGGTCCATACATACCGGCCGGTCTTGCTCAGTATACTCGTAATTCTGGCATTTTTTGAAGTCAACGCGCAAACAAAAGCTGCAGGATTATGAAAGAGAGGAGATCAGGAGAGGGCCATGATTTGTATTTATTCGACTTTCAACGCCTGGTGGGTGGTGCATGGACAAAGAAGATAAGATAGATTATATATATATATATATATATATATATATATAGATATAATATGTCATTGATAAATCGATCGCACTCTATATATGCAGGCCTGTATGTGCAGGCATACATATATATATGTTGATCATTACTTGCGTGTTCATCAATTATTGACCCTACGTCGACTATATAAAGACATGCAGAGCATGTTGTAAATGTGGTCATGATCTATCTAGCTATATATATATATATATATAATAAATGTTTATGAACAGAATTAATTCTCTTCTCCATCCAGCTTGTATAATCAATCACATGCAGCTCGTTGGGACCGATTCTCAACAAAGATATGTATATATATATGTGTGTGTGTGTGTCCGGTATGGAGCGAGCCGAGATATATGACCAAAGCATATATCTTGGCATGTTAAATACACGTACGCACGCCACGCAGAAGCAAGCTCCACCAAGTCAAACTAATTAGTGCTCTTTCTTCTTACGATCTATGTATATAACAGTCCATATATGCATGATTTATATTTATATATATATATATACACAATTAGATATAATTATATATATGTACACATGTATATATCCTAGCTAGCCGCTAGCTAGCCAAGGGTATTAACTTTTTAATTTCTTAATTTGTTCTTCTTTTGTTTGTGTCGTGTACTTATGCGCGTATATATGCACAACAGTATTTAATCCAGTATATAAGAAAATAGATCAAGTATAAACAAACTATTGGGATCGTTCCGCATCAGTTGTGGAAGAGGTTGGTGGTCAGATTATAAATGTGATGGAAAACCTCATCTTTTGAGTTAGGTTTTAAGGTTGAGAGGGGCTCAAGACCACCTAACACTGGTATGTCGTTGCCAATGACCCAAGTTTCGATGTGTGAGGAAAAAATTGTTAAGATTGTCCTACATCGATTATGGAATGGGCTGGTGGCCAGTTTATAAGTGAGAAAGAAAACCTCACTTTTTGAACTAATTAACTTTTGAGATTGAGAAAAGCCTTATACCACTCAACACAAACTAATCAGTAAAGCAATGAAAATCGATCTATACTAATATCATTTTATCCAATTTGACTTGCTTGCACAAGTCCCCCCTTTCGCCCCCCAAAAAAAGTAGAAAATAAAGGTGGAAAACGAAAAACACATGTTAAATCATGTGGTGGAGGTAATTAATTAACAAGAGGATATCGATTTTGCTTCGTCTTTGTGTTTGAAGTTCTATATAATACATATCAACAATAAATTATATGCATGCCTTGTTATAAATTATATGTCATATATTCATATATTCATATATTTACATAAAAGAGGAAGAAGTTGAAGAAATTTATAAGTCTAACTCATCTTATAAAATTAATTCAACAATATATGGTTGTTTATTACTTATAAACATGTCCAAGACCTTATCTACAGACAATATGAAATTTATTCCTCAATACCCTCCTTCATGTGCAAATCAGTATTTTTCTTAATCCTTGTCATGAGATAAGTAGTGTGGACCCTCATTCGTCTTTTGGCAGACTCGATACCATAAAAAAGTTTATAAGTCTAATGCATCTCATAAAACCAATTCAATAAAAGAGGATTACTCATTGCTTATAAACATGCCCAAGATCTTGTCCACGAGTAATGTGAGATTTATTTATCAACAGAAGTAAATCACTAAGTACTTGCAGTACTTTTTATAGTATTTTATTTATCAACATGCCCGGCCTCGTTTGTTTTCAGAGATGAGATAAGATAAGATAAAATATTTTTAGATATGTTAAGATGAGATGAAATTAGATGAAATATGTGTTTTTTTTATAGAGATGGGATAAGATTAGTTTGACTTTGTTATAGTTAGTAATATGATGGGACTCACAAGTACTTGTAATACTTTTTATAGTATTTTATTTGTTTATTTATTTACCAATGGTGCAAATTTTATTTTTTCTTTTTGCTGCTTCCTTTTTTTTTAACCATTTGGTCAGTTTTTTTTTTTTTTTGTTTTTTTTTTGCTGCTTCCTTTGTTTATTTATTTACCAATGGTGCAATTTTTTTTTTTAAACCATTTGGTCAATATTTCTTTTCTTTTTTTTTTTGCTGCTTCCTTTGTTTATTTATTTACCAATGGTGTAATTTTTTTTTAAACCATTTGGTCAATATTTATTTTTGTTTCTTTGTTTTTTTTTTGCTTCTTCCTTTGTTTATTTATTTACTAATGGTGCATTTTTTTTTTTTACTGCTTTCTTTTTGTTTTTAACCATTTGGTCAAATTTTTTTTTAGCTGCTTCCTTTGTTTATTTATTTACCAATAGTGCAAAATTTTTTTTTTTTGCTGCTTCCTTTTTTTTTTTAAACCATTTGGTCAATATTTTTCTTCTGCTTCCTTTGTCTATTTATTTACTAATAGTGCAATTTTTTTTTACTGCTTCCTTTATTTATTTACCTTGTGTAAATATTTTTCCTTTTAATCAAATATTTTGCTCCACGTTTGGTACAACTTTTACTTTTTTTGCAGTGTGAATTCATGTCAATATATTGTTTATTTAAAATATATTATTGGAGGGAACAATATTGAAATAAGATGATATCCAGGCAGATGAAAACTTGAGAAAAAACTTGAAATCTTTTGAGATGAAAACTGGTAGATTAATATGTGTATTTGTTTTTGTAAAACCTCTGATCGTACGAAAATTTTGAAAAGTTTTCAAAATTTTAGTTTTCAGTCACGAATATTTTAGTTTATAAAATATTAATGAATAGATTGTTTATTAGCAAATTCAATAGATATTTTAGTTTTAATGTATTTAGTGCACGTGTGTACAACTCTTATACTAGAGGCGAATTGAAAACGTGTATAACTAGCTATCTATCATTAGTTTTAAAAACTATTTAAGTTATATATATGGCAATGCATGGGCCAGGGGCGGCAACAACTGGTACAGGTAGATGATATATCAACTCGTGAGACACGTACCATTAATATTTTATAATTATATATAATGTAAGTCAACATATATGGATGTATGTTCCCCAGCATGCAGAGGTCGAGGCAATCAAGGGTGCATGGAAGAACACGGGGAGGGCGTTAACATAAAGTTGAATTACTAAAACCAGTACAGATTTTTACTTCAATTTTCATAGATATCCCATTTGATCATGATAATATAATGTGGGCCACAACCACTAGGACCCCCGGCCCACAAGGTAGCTCCAGCCAGCCAGCCAACCAACAACCCACATGGCATGGGGTCACCCGGCCTAGCTAGCTAATTGGGCCCTCCATATATATATATATATATATATATATATATATATATATAAAGGTGGCCACAGAGGAAACACATGTATATTGGTTAGATATAGTTGGTAAAGGAAAGACATGTACATGTAATTGTATACTGGTTGTTGAACTACAATTTCATAGTTTATAAGGATACTGTTATGAAACTAAAGAGAAATGATATTATAAGAGAAAACGTTGTTATTTAATAATGAAAATCTTGAACTTATACAAGTGAATGATACCCATATATATAGGAGTACAAAAGCGGTTTTATGTATAGCTTAAATCATAATTGACGGCTAAGAGCGATCATAATTGATGGTTAAAGGTGGTCATACAAGTCGGCTTAAGTCATAATTGACGGCTAAGGGCGGTCATAATTGATGGCTAAAGGCGGTCATACAAGTCGGCTTAAGTTATAATTGACGGCTAAGGGCGATCATAATTAACGGTTAAAGGTGGTCATACAAGTCGGCTTAAGTCATAATTGACGGCTAAGAGCGATCATAATTGACGGCTAAAAGTAGTCATACAAGTCGACTTAAGTCATAATTAAAAGCTAAAAGTGGTCATACAAGTCGGCTTAAGTCATAATTGAAGGCTAAGGGCAGTCATACAAGTCGGCTTAAGTCATAATTGACGGTTAAGGGCGGTCATAATTGATGGCTAAAGGCGGTCATACAAGTCGGCTTAAGTCATAATTGACGGCTAAGGGCGGTCATAATTAACGGCTAAAGGCGGTCATACAAGTCGGCTTAAGTCATAATTGACGGCTAAAGGTAATCACACAAGTTGACTTAAGTCATAATTGAAAGCTAAAGGTAGTTATACAAATCGGCTTAAGTTATAATTGACGGCTAATGGCGATCATAATTGACGACTAAAGATGATCATACAAGTCAGCTTAAGTCATAATTGACGGCTAAGGGCGGTCATAATTGATGGCTAAAGTTGGTCATACAAGTCGGTTTATAACAAATACCAAATCGTTGATTTTATGGGTACTACTTGCATGCAATTTTCAATTTGGATACTACATATATATATAAGTAGCATGAAAGTATAACAATGAAGTTTCGTTTTAATTTATCATCTTACTTTTCAATATATCAAAACAATAACCCAATACAACGTAATATTCTTAAATCCAAGATTTTTATACAAATTAAGTTTTTATTTCGTTTTATGTAATTTTTCCTAGTTAAGAGTTAATTAACGAATTATAGTTTGATCTCATCATGTTAGACATGCAATGATAGAATGACTTATATCCCTGCTTGTTTAATTAAAAATATATTAGCATGGGCAATTTTTTTTTTTTAAATCGAGACTTGAGTCTTGAGAATAATAATATAAATAATTAAATATATTTATTCTTATCAATTTGAGTTTTTGGAATAAGTGATGATTTTTACGTGGTATCAGAATAGAGATACTGAGTTTAAATTATAACTTTACATTTCGTCCAAGTAAACAAATATTCCGAGTGTTAGGTCGGTAATTCTTTGAATAGAAAATAACTCAAAATATTTTTTTAAACCTCCAATCTTAGGAAAAAAATGGCTAACATGACGGTGGCAATTAAGGTGGAGGAGATTCCTCTTGATGGCAATTAGCAACAAATGTTTTATGTATAAAATAGGGTCAAAATTGTGAAAGAAGAGACCTGGAGGACAAAGGAAATAACTACAAAAAGGAGAGACAAAATGGGCAGAAAATTATACTACATCTGCTTGCTTATCGCCGCTTATTAATATAAAGATATGAGCTACGTAATTAATATGCGATCAGAGCTTCCAAAGAAGATTACAAAACTAATACCTAAATGTTATTTTCTTGTTGAAAGGGGAAAGGGATTAAATCTTTAATTATTGGAGGCAAAATCACATGCATCCTCTCTCTCTCTCTCTCTCTCTCTATATATATATATATATATATATATATATATATATGATTTCACACATGAACTCTTAACATTTTTAAATCTTTAATCTTTCGTTATCAATATATAATAAAAGTCGTTTTAGCATAATAACAATAATAATAATAATAATAATAATAATAATATTCAGGAACTTTTTTGTTGTCAATTCTTCATAATGCCCTTTTATGACATTAGTTATGTATACTATAATTTTGATAAGCCTATCTTGTAAAAATGATCTTAAAAAACTTAAATTTTAGGGGTCTTTTGAAAAAAAAGCACTAACGAAAGGATGATAATTAAAAAGTTAAATGGATAAAAATAAAGAAATTCTTAAAATTTTTGTACAAAATTTATGACTTAAAAAGTGAAACAGATAAATATAAGAAATACATTTTTATTAAATATTTAATATTATTTAAAAGATTTATAAATTTTGTTTCATGGTGTTCAAAAATTGTTATATATTGTCTACGTATTTTTTAAAGAGTAATGCTTTATATAATCATGGAGTGTACAAGTCCGATACAATTATTTTAAAAAAAATTAGAATTTACTATTAAAAATTTAATTTTTTTTCTAAGTCATTTATTTATTCATTTTTAAAAAAATAATTATGCGATTCTTAAATACTTCCGAGTGTAACTCTTTTTTAAACTCTTTTTCATTACAAATAGAAAAGGAAAAATACTAATTAGTCCTGACTCTGTACTGTTCAAAATTATATTTTTTAACATTGAAATAAATTATAAGATGTTATAAAATTAATGAAAAGAGAGAGAGCGAAAGACAAAGAGAGAGAGAAAGAGAGATCTTGAACATAAGAGAGAAGTGTTTTAGAATTCAATAATGAAAGTCTTGAAGGATATACATATATATAAAGGAGTACAAATGAGGTCTTGACAGTCATAATTGACGGTTAAGAAAGGTCAATTATGACGATTACGTGCAGTCAAAATTGACGGCTACAGGCCGTTATAATTGACGGGTCGTCATAATTGACGGATAAAGACGGTCAATTATGATGACTATTATGACGACTAAATGTGATTATACAAATTGATTTATAATATAAGCAGCGTATTGCATATTTTTTTAACATTTTAAAAAAGAAAAACAAAATCCGAATGGGGTAAGTGAAAAGGTTACGGCTCTGTTCAAAAGAAAAAGGTACCGGTTAATTTGCGATTTGAATTTGGCGTGTAGGCTGCTGAATCTCTCTGACTCTTGTGTCTATAAATTTAGGTATCCTGTTCAAGAATTTTTATTTCATTTCTTTGCACATAACAAGTCTATTCTCTACGAAAAGTGCCGGTTCATGTGCGATTTGAATTTGGCGTATAAAGGTCGCTGGATCTCCGTCTTTGTCTGTGTTTTCTGTCTTGTTTTTCGTGTTTCTTTCTCTCTCTGAAAAGCTATGGATACTCGTGTAAAGCAAGAGTTACTGGAGAATTCTAGTGCGGCGCAGAGGAGCGCAAGAGAAGGCTACGTTCCGAGGAAACCTTTCACGGTGATCGAACTCAGTAGCAGTAGCGATGGCTCGGACTCCGACTCAGACAACGACGACGCCGTTTCGAGGAAGAGAGCAAGGGCTGAGGAGAAGGAGAAGGAGAAGGAGATGAAGACGAAGACGCAGGACGAGTTGGGGGTGGTTTTGCCGCCCAGATTTCTCCAATCGCTTCCGCCTGCGGATGCAGGGTTGGCGCTGACGATTCCGGAAACGAACGAATTCGTCGGAGTTAGCGCCTGGAGCGGGCAGAGCTCCTGCAAGCAGTTCTGGAAAGCTGGAGACTATGAAGGCGCTCCGTCTAGTGAGTGGGGTTTGTCTTCGGGTAATCTCTCTCCCTCCCTCCCTCTCTCTCTCTAATATATATATATATGTATTATGTATGTATATATATAGTAATATTCTATGTTTTTATTATAGTTCCCTTAAGTTGCTGAGAAATTTAATGAAAAGGAAGAATGTGGTTTTATTATACCGAGATAGGCTTAATTCGGTAACTCTTGTTGGTTTTTATCACCGCATTGATTTCTTTTCTTTTATTGACAAAGAGAGAGAGAATATAAATGGAAAAAAATGTGCATTGATCTAGTGCTTTTGAGTTTCGCCAATGGATTACGCTATTTGATTTTGAGCTCTCTTCTTAGTTTGCTAGATTCTGTTCTTTTGATAAGTAATATGCTACATTCTATTAAACTCAAATGGAGGAAATTGTTTGATAAGTGATAGGTCTACACATGGATCTTACAAAGATAAGTTTACAAACTGCTGTGGCTTCTTGTAATACTTCAGATCATTTTATGCTAAAAGTACCACGTTGAGCCACATTAGTTTGTAAACTTAATTTCTCAAACCATTTACCCACATTGTTGAGTGGAATTCAATTTTATTTAAAGGGGGGTTTTGGGGTTTTTTTTTTGGGGGGGGGGGGGGGGGNGGGGGGGATCTAAGATGGTTTTCTACGTACAAAACAGTTGGGATCTAAGTTAAATTCTATTTGTTCGAAGAAATAAGGTATACAAATGTGAGAAGGCAATTGATGTCCCAGTTGAGGCTTAAAGCAACAACGTGTGTAGAAAACATGGTTTATTATGATTTTGTTTGCTGTTTCACCTTACTGTGATTATTAAAAGCATAGAGTGAATGGAGTGCAAGTAGCATGATAATGCCTTTATTTAAGAGGACACCAGAGAAATTTTTGACATCAAATATTGCCTGGACAATAACATACCTGCTGTTGAATCTGTGATGGGGCCTTTAAGATGTTATATGGTTAATCTTTTAAAGACCTGAAATTACATTTAGTCACTTGCTTTCTGGCCATGGATGACAAAATTTTGAGTTTCCAGTTGGAACTTATTATAGGTCAACATTGAGTGCCTTTCTTTTTTGTTTTCTGTTGGTCTTTGGTCATGAATGATTGAGGCTACTTTGACTTCTCATAAGTTCGTTTGAATTATTTTATTATTATTTTGATAAGTAAACAAAGTATATTAATTAAAGAATAGGCAAAGCCATGTTCAGTACAAAGAATGCCCTAACTACGTAGGAGCAATAGATACCAGAAAATCATGGAAATATTGGTCATTAAAATTAACAGCAATGGCCTTAAGTACAAAGAGTTCCAAAAAAGAAAGCTTTTAGTTCCTCCATCGTTCTCTCTTTGTCCTCGAACATCCGTACATTACGCTCCTGCCACACACACCACATGATGCAAATAGGAATCATCTTCCATATAGCCGTGATCTGTTGATTGCCTCTTAGATCTGTCCAATTAGCTAGGACTTCAACTACTATCTTAGGCATAACCCAACCCAAGTCTAGTCTTCCAAATACCTCGTTCCATAATCTTCGAGCTACCTCATAGTGTAGTAGAAGATGGTCCACAAATTCACCCCCATTCCTACACATGCAACACCAGTCTGCGATGATCTTCCTTCATTTCCTCAAATTATCCGTTGTGAGGATCTTATCCAAGGAAGCGGTCCACACAAAAAAGGCTACTTTGAGAGGCGCCTTATGTCTCCAAAGCCTTTCCAGGGAAACTGAATAGGAAGCTCGTGTGAAAGAGACATAAAACGAGCTAACCGAGAACAAAATTTTACCTGTATGTATCCACCACAATGAATCAGCATGCTGGTTACTCTATTTGAGTGAATACAAAAGGCTACAAAACTGTCAATTTCCTAATCATGTGCCGCTCGGCTAAAATTGATGTTCCACTGGATTTGTTCCCCCGCTATGACCATGACTTCTGCCACTGAAATATGTTTGGCAGTTGCAACCTTGAAGAGTGCAGGAAATAGATCCTTTAGAGCACAATAACCACATCAAGTATCATACTAGAATTTGATTCTGGCCCTCATCTCCTAGACGAAATCTTGTGTGGTGAGAAAAGACTACCCATCCTCTTCTTATATGTTTCCACAATCCCACTCCATATACCTCTCTCACTTTGTTGGTATGCCATCCCCCTCATAAGCCACCATATTTACTCTCAATCACCAACTTCCACAGGGCTTCTGGTTCTTTATGGTATCTCCACAATCATTTTCCAAGTAACGCCCAATTAAAAATTCTCAAATTTCTAATGCCCAAACCACCGCTAGAGAGAGGACTACATACCTTCCCACCTGACTAGGTGAACTCCTCGCCTATTCCACCCCACAAGAAGTCCTGTTGTAGTTTCTCAATACGAAGCACCACACTTGCTGGAATAGGGAACAATGACAAAAAATAGGTTGGTAGGTTAGATAATGTACTCTTTATCAAGATAATTCTACCATCTTTTGATAGGTACATTCTTTTCTAGCTTGCTAATTGATGCTCTACTTTCTCAATCACTGTATCCCATAAAGAAACCGCTCTCAAGGCAGCCCCCAATGGAAGACCAAGATATGTCATAGGGAGTGAGGCAATCTTACACCCCAGATTTGTAGCCAACTGTTTTAAACGCTGAACATATCCAATAGGCGCCATCTCTGATTTTTCTAGGTTCATTTTCAACCTAGAAACTGCTTCAAAACAAAGTAAGAGGGCCTTCAATACTTGAACCTGATTATGATCTACCTCACAGAAGATAAGAGCGTCATCTGCAAACAATAAATGAGAAATATTAATAAGTCCACCACCCGGGGATCCAATTGAGTAACTAGTCACATGCCCATTGGCGACCATGGTTGAGGTCATTCTGCTCAAAGCCTACATCACAATAATAAAGAGTAATGAGGACAATGGATTTCCTTGTCTTATACCTCGTGTGCTATTGAAAAATCCTATTGGGCTTCCATTTATCAGAACTGAAAATTTCACCGTAGATATACACCAACGGATCCATGATCGCCATCTCTCCACAAAACCACACCTCCCAAGAAGGTCAAGAAGGAAGTCCCAGTTAACATGGTCATACGCCTTCTCCATGTCTAACTTGCATATAATCCTTGCATTGCCAGCTTTCGGTCTACTGTCCAAGCATTCATTTGCAATAAAAACCGCATTTAAAATCTATCTATCTATCCTTTACAAAAGCATTTTGGGGCTTTGAGATTATCTTTCCCACTACCTCAGTAAGGCGCATCCTCTTTATCAAATCCCTCGGGGCCATCCCCCACTACCACTACAAAAATAAAAATGAAAATAAAAGAGAAGTTTTGTAAGAGAAACAAGTGTTCTTGAGCTCATTAATCCTGTCTGCTCATCACTCTGTACTATGAATGAATAGCTGCAAATCTTAGTTGTTAGTTTTTTTAATTGGCAATTTAACCACTATCTAATATTTCTTTCAAAATATTCAGTTGGCATTGATCATGTCAGGGTGCATCCGAGATTTCTACATTCCAATGCAACCAGTCATAAGTGGGCTCTTGGAGGTAAAGTTATTCAAACAGTTTTGCAAATAGGATTTTTCTCCACAGTAATTCATGACAATATGAGTCTATTTTTTGGCTAGGAGTTTCTAGTTCTTTAAGTTGCTTATTGAAATTCTGTTTGCAGCTTTTGCGGAGCTTCTGGACAATGCATTGGATGAGGTATCTTGGATCTGATATATTCTAAATTATGTAACAGCAACATTTGCATGCATTTCTCACTTCTGCTCACTTCGTCATTTTGATGTCAGGTCTGCAATGGTGCTACGTATGTTAATGTAGATATGGTTTTAAATAAGAAAGATGGGAGCAGGATGTTGCTGATTGAAGGTCTGTTGTTTTCATCTCTTTCTTCAGTGTGATTTTTCTGCAGGATTAAGGATTTTCTCTCTGGATCTTGTGTGGGAAGATCTGGAATCTGTATTATGTGTTCAATTTATTCATGTTTTTTGGATTTTGAGTAAATTTTAAACCCTCTTAATTGATTATTGTGATTGGTGATAAGTTGTTAGCGAAATAGAGGAATCCTCAGAGAAAAGAGATTAGTAATCTTCTTAACCTAAACGAAAGGGCAGAAGAAAATACAATAGCTGGTACAGTACAATTTTATTACTGTACCTTAAACTTGTGCAAATTCTGTCCTCAGAAGGAAATGAATAGAACTTATGGTTACTGAATCAAACATGAATGCTTGGGTTGTACGGAATCCTTAGGGTGTGGCCCTATAGAAAACCATTATAGGTGAAAAGAAGTGAGCAGCAATCCAGAAGGTCCAGTGTGAGTGCAACATTTTACAAAATGGTAAGAGTTTGCGTCACGAGCAAGATTGGTAATCTCGTTTACCTAACAGAAACATGTGTCTATAAATTTATGTTTATTTTTTCTCCTTGCTTTAAAAGTTCAAAAATGTTTTTTAGAGCAAGATAGTAATGTTACTAAGACTAAAGATAGAAAAGGAAGGGCTAGGGACCCTGTAATAGTTGTTAGAACACAAATACAAAGAAAAATAAATTGGGAATATAGCCAATAAATTGCTATAGCCCCCTTTTTCTCAGTTATAATGCTGAGGAAAGGTTGCTTAAAGCACTCCAGTTTTCTGCTGCTGTAAGAAAACACATCAAGAGGGTGCACACTGTTACGGGCTGTTTTGAGACGGTAATTGGGTGCACACTGTTACGGCTTGTTTTGAGACGGTAATTGAAGAACTCCACTTTCTCATCCTTGAATTGAGGAGTATGCCCAACTCTTAACAAAAGGGGAGATGGATAAGAGTGCCACCTCTAAAAAATGATGACAGAAGCCTATCTACTGCAATATGGTTCACTTGCTGATGGAAGGTGGAGGTGGTTGGTTGGCATGGTGAATCAAAGGGAGATGAATGTGGTGGTGGGTTGCGAGGACAAAAATGGCAGATCTGGCTTCAACCATCCAAAAAGGGAAGAAAAACAAATTATAGATCTGCTTTGTGGAAGGGGAATGGGAGAGGGAAAGAGGGGAGGAGAGGAAGTAATTCTCCTCTCTCTCCCCACTCCGGGAAGCCTCTGAAAGGAGAGATATTCTTCAGTTAAAGAGAGATTGAGAGAGGCTCTCGGTTTGAGAGAGTGAACTATTTTTTCATTTCCATTCAATTTGTCAGTAGAAAAGCTCAAAGATGATTGATCTTCAGTATGAAGCTTTGTTTGCAATTGATTTAATATAGTCTGA
This sequence comes from Carya cathayensis, assembly GCA_011037825.1. Classification (NCBI taxonomy): domain Eukaryota; kingdom Viridiplantae; phylum Streptophyta; class Magnoliopsida; order Fagales; family Juglandaceae; genus Carya; species Carya cathayensis. Next base: position 1,557,402 of record QGSO01000175.1, read on the forward strand.
ATCTCTACCTTTCGTAAATGCTAGATGTTGTCTTTTTAGGTTACTTTTTACTTGTAATCTCAATTTATTTAAACTCTTGTAGATAATGGTGGTGGGATGGATCCAGATAAAATGCGACAATGCATGTCGTTGGGATATTCTGCTAAAAGCAAAGTTCCAAATTCCATTGGACAATGTAAACTGCTAGCTCTGGAAGTACACAAATATTTATATTGGCTGCATGTTACTCCTCTTTAGAAAGCATATTAAATTTCTTGTGTTTGATCTATCAGATGGAAATGGTTTTAAGACGAGTACTATGAGGCTTGGAGCAGACGTGATTGTCTTCTCGCGTTGCTGTGGGAAAGATGGAAAACGGTTAATTCTTGTTCTATTGCTTATTGTGCTTTCTTGTTGCTGTTCCAAGTAATGGATGCAGTTATTGAGACTTTTTTTTTCTTATTTAGAAAATGAGGATGACTGACTTAGTCTGTTGCTTGTTAGTGGCTAGGAAGGTTGACGAAATTGTGGTTGTCTTTGTCATTTTATCCTTTGGTCCAGTGCATAATTATTCAATGGTTTTATATTTTGATTCACCTGTAGTCTTTTTGTAGTGTTGTAAACTAATTTTGTGATCTTGGTCTTGCTTTTAGGCCTACGCAGAGCATTGGGTTACTGTCCTACACGTTCTTGAGGAGCACAGGGAAGGAAGATATTGTAGTTCCCATGGTAACTGCTTTCACTTTGTCTGCTTATTTAATGAATTTATATATTTATTGTCATATAAATTTGGTTTACATTATATCAACATGGAATAATGAGGCAAAGTGATGTGCTGTCTAATTGAATTTTCGCAAATAGCATTTTCATATCATATGATTGTAGGAGTGGCAATATGTGACATGACCCGCGAAGCCAACATGAATATGACGGAAAATTAACGGGTTTAGGTTTGATATAAATGGTTTAGGGTATAAACGGGTTAACATGAATAATAAACAGGTCAATAATGGGTCAACCCCCTTAACTTGAAATCAATTCACAATGACTCGTTTAAATTTTATTTCAAAATTACAATTTTATTATTGTTGGGTTGTAATGTTAGTATTTTTCAATATGCATGTGTTTTTATTGTTGAGATTGTAATTATGGACTTATGCTACTATTTTTTATTGTTGGACTTGTAATATTGGTTTTATTGGTTAAAATTTGAAAATTATTGATATTTTTTGTTAGTAGATATTTATATTGTTGTATTTTTGGAGATATTGTGGCTACTGATAAATATAGATTTTAACTTTTATGTGAAATTATGTTAATTAGGTCAAATAGGTTATGCGGGTAGTTTAACCCATTTATATGAAAAGGATTGAAATGAGTCATGTCGTGTTGAGCTATTTTTAATTAATTATTAAACAGGTCAAAACGGGTGATACGATACGACCCATTATTTAAGTGGGTCGTGTTAGGGTTCGAAGGTTTGACCCGTTTAATTTAACGGGGCGTGTTTGGGTTGACCGATATAGTTGAAATGAACACGACTGGCAAACATGAATTGCCACCCAATTAATGAATTGCCAATAACAACTGTTCTTTAAATGAATTTCTCTTGTGCTGACTGTATATGGTTCATAGGTTTTTTCATTACTGCTGACTATTTGCACTTCTGATCACAATTGTTTTGTGGATTGAAATATGAAGCTTGACTATGAAAGAAGAGGACAAAACTTCGACAAGATTATACGATCTTCTCATGCGGATTGGAGTAAAAATGTAGAAACAATAGTTCAATGGTCCCCGTTTTCAAGTGAAGCAGACCTTCAATGTCAGGTGAGTCTTATACTTGTGCAGGAATGGAAAGGCTCGGCATGTTATCTGTTATTCTGCATGAGTTCCATTCTTTTCCTGGTGAATCTGAAATAGTTCTTTAGCCAATGGCAAGAGAAATCACCGTCATGTTTCTACAAAGCATTAAAAGTCTAAGCAATATATATTTACACAGGAGTTATCATTGACAGATTATTCTTAGGTTCCTATTTCAAAATATGCTGCGTTCATGGCTCATATCGCATCTAAGGAAATTACCAAAGTTTAGTTGGGGAATTTTCTTGTACATAAAGAGAAATCATAAGTTACCAGTAGGTTGCAGATAAATTACACATTCATTTTGATGGTGTGAGGTTTTTTTTTTTGGGGGTGGGGGTCTTCTATTTTATTGTTTGCAGTAATTTGCTAGTTTGTATTCTTTCAATTTACCATGGCTTAGGCCATTGGTAGCAATTTTTTGGTTGTATCATAGTATACCATTGATTTGAATTCAGTTGATGCAGACCACTGTTTAATATTTCCCTTTTATTTTAATATGCTCTGTCAAGTTTTTATTAAGGATCCTTATATTGCAATTAGCTATGCTTTTATCTGTGATTGATTGATTTCTCTTAATAGTTTAACCTGATGGGAGATTGTGGCACACGGATAATTATCTACAATCTCTGGGAAGATGACCAAGGACTGTTGGAGCTTGATTTTGATGTTGATCCTCATGTATGTGTCTTTTATCTCTATCTCCTGCATCTATTTGTGGATTTTTTTTTTTTTTTGGGATTGTGTTGTTTGAGCATGATTCTTTTCTAGGATTAATGACATTTGTTGGCATATCAATTTTTTGCAGGACATTCAAATCAGAGGCGTCAACCGAGATGAGAAGAAAATACAAATGGCTCGAGAGTATCCAAATTCTAAGCATTTCCTGACTTATCGACATTCATTAAAGGTAATGCTAGAAATTCTAATGATATCATCAGTACTTTATATGACTTTAAAATTTTTTATGACTTTTTAACCTTGATGAAGATCTTACGATAGCAATTCACAATAATTTCACTGTTCGTTAATTGCATTTGGATATGGTAAAAACTTGGAAGATAAGTTATAATAAAAAATGAACATGGAAAAGGTAAAAGGGAAAAGTATGGATAAATATAAAAATCCCTTAATTGGCAGATAAGTTTGCTGGATAGGCCGTATTGACCAAGTTTCTACCTAAAGGTTCTATTTTCTAGTGTTAAAGAAATGTGTTTATTCTATATTTGAATTAGAATACTATGCTAACATAGTATATTTTACTTTTGCTTTGATTATTGGAATATAGATTATTTTTGGAGCATTCATAGGAAAGGGAAAAAAATATTTTTGATGAAGAGGAATCCTGGAGACTGTGCAAACACGTCTTTTACCCAGTTAAACCCTGGACCCATGTAAGGGAGAATGGAAAAAATTAAAATTTCTTGAAAACGACAATAAGAAGGTGAAAAAGGATTGTAGGGAGATATCGTGGCAAGCTTGAAGGGGGCAGAATTTATCCTTATTTCTCTCTTGCTCTCTTTCTTCTTTTTCCATATCTGTTTCTACCTATTTTATTCCACTTAGATTTCCAGAGTTATGCTTCGATTCTCTACTTGAGGCTTCCTCCAGGCTTTCAAGTTATTCTCTTGCTCTCTTCTTTTTCCATATCTGTTTTTAACTATTTTATTCCACTTAAATTTCCAGAGTTATGCTTCGATTCTCTACTTGAGGCTTCCTCCAGGCTTTCGAGTTATTCTTCGTGGGAAAGATGTGGAGCACCACAGTATAGTGAATGACATGATGCTGTCTCAGGAGGTTATATACAGGCCAAATCCTGGTGCTGATGTGGTCTCAAAGAATTTGAATGTAATACTTAATTCTTCTATTACATATTCTTGTCTGCTGTTGAACATTTATTCATATGGTGTGCAACAATTGTCATCAGATGGTTGCTGTCGTGACTATTGGATTTGTTAAGGATGCAAAACATCATATTGATGTTCAAGGATTCAATGTCTACCACAAGAATCGGCTTATAAAGGTATGATTTGCTCTGAATTGCAGTGCGGAATTTTAATTTCATAATCGTGTTATCACATTGTTCTCTTGCTCCACCTCCGCTGAAAGGTTTTGACGGTCGTTTGGTAGTAAAACAAATTGAATGAGAAAAGGCAAAATAAACCATATGGAATCACACTTAGGAAAGAGACAGCAATCACATGAAACCTTTAAGAAAGTTTCAAAAAAGTTAATTAGATATAATATTGCTGAGTTTTTGCCGAATGCAGAAAAGATTTTGTACAGGGCCATAGGCTTCTCGATCAATTTTTTGTTTTTACATAAGATTACTAAGCAAAACAGAAAATTAATTAAACGAATGCAAAACCTAGCCTGAAACTTAAAACATTAAGAGGCAAAAGATAAAGGCTTATAACACTCTGGTACAACCCATTCAGCAAATCTGAAAATTGCTAGATTGCCTGACATAAAAAACCAAAGAACACTACTATATCTGACTAGCAACATTCAAAGCTGAATGCTGAATACTAGGACCCAATGGAAAAGTAGATCTTTTCCGAGATATTTTTGCTGGCTGCCGAACAAATGGAATGCTATTGCTGTTTTTTTTTTTTTTTTTTGGGTTGTGTACTTCTACTACTTCGTTGTTTGAAATAACCATATGATATAGTTTAATGACTGAATATCTGCCAATTGGTTAATATGTGCACAGCACAAATAGGAATTCTTTTACATGATTAATATATGAGCTTCCTGGTCATTTTTGTTTGGAAAAAGAAAACAGTCCTGCTAACCACCACTTTTCTTATTACTACTGATTTGAAATATATCAGGTTTCATCAAGTATTCTTGTTTTTCCTTTTGTCTTATGAATTCTGGGAGTTGATGTCATAATATCATCCATGAGTCTGACAGATGATCTTCTTTGAATTCATTCTTTAATAAGTGTTTTTTGTTTTTGTCAGCCATTCTGGAGGCTTTGGAATGCTGCAGGAAGTGGTGGTCGTGGAGTTATAGGTATTGTCTTATTGTTGCAGTTTCAGAATTTTCTCATACCAAGTTCACTTGAGCTCATTTCAGATCAACTTCATTTCTGTTTGCAGGCGTATTGGAAGCTAATTTTGTTGAACCGGCTCATGATAAGCAGGGATTTGAGCGCACAACAGTTCTTGCAAGACTTGAGGCACGATTAATACAGATGCAAAAGAATTACTGGTTTGTCATTCTTACCTTTTGGTTATGCATTACTAAATTTTACTTGGATAGATGATTTCCACTAGTTGATACTAATTGCTTATTCTAATTCATTTAGGTCTGCTAACTCTCACAAAATTGGTTACATTCCATCAAAAAATAACAAACTTGGAAATAAACTTGCACAGAGAGGTATTTATGGGATTCTTGTTCTATTAGTCATCTTTTTTCTTTTAATTGATTTATGCATCAAATGTGCTGCTTGCTTTACTCTTTTTTATTGAATTTTTGGTAAGTAAGAATTATTAATAAGAAACTCGTTAAAGTCCAATTACACAAGTCATATACAATACTAAGAGAAGAAATGTAGTTAAGAAGAATGGGAGGAAATAGACCCAAGGATTTAATTATTCTGGACAGCCTTGTCATCTCTCACAAATTTGGCTGGTTTTGTAGAAACTTCTCCTCACCCGAATAAGTCTGCTGCTGCTGCCTCAGGCAGCAAGACCCCGCTTTCAGTATCAGAGAAATATTCTTCAAGGTCAACTCAGAAGCAAGGAGGAAAAGACTCGGAAAGATTTCAGGGATATGGTAATGGGCATTGGTCAGGTGAAGAGAAAAATAGAACGACAACACAACCAAAATCTGAAAAAAGACGGTTTTCTTCCGAGCCATTGTCATCACCTTCTGCTGAAAATGTAAGTGATGAGGACATGCATATAGACCTACCTGAGAAACAAGACACTGGCAGTGGTCGTAAGACATTCATTGCTACGAAATCATTCAGCAAAGATGGCTTGCATATGACTAGGTCATCTTCATGCATGGACGAGATGGAATCCCAGCAAGACTGTGCATCAGGTGGAAGCAAGCTTCATACCTCCACACAATCCCCATCAAGTGTAATTTTCTAGCCATTTTTGTTCTACTAATTGTTCTCTGTTTTCATACTAATTATTCTAAAACTGGGTTGGTTAAAGAAATTGCACTAGTGCTTGACAAATTGGGAATTTTTTGGATTTCTTCAGCTTCTTTAAATGTAGGAGATAGTAGGAAATACCTTTGTATCCATTGCTGCTTCCCTTCTATTATTTTCACTTTTTGTTAAGATTTGATCTGTATTTGGTATCCAAACCAGGAAAAGAGTCCTCGAGTTCTTCAACACACTAACCAACTGCTTTAAAAGGAGAGCCTTCATATAAACTAGGGTTTGACTTTGAGTTGCTCCTTGCTTCATGTTGATGTTTTTTCCCACACTGTTGCATCTGAGCATACTTGGTGGGACATCGTTGTCTCTATTTGATAGAATTAGAGATTTGGGTTTTAGTCATTTAATTGGTCATATTTGGTATAGGTTTGTTAATAAGTTCTGCAACTGTCAAAGATCTATCTTACTGTATTAGTAAAACTAAACGATTAGACAGTCTCTGGCTGTTTAACTTCAGTATTGGTCCAATAGTTGGTAGGGCCCCATATTTGCTCAATTTCTCAATGTTCTAATTGTACTTATTTATATTCAGCATTGCTGCTCAAATAATTCTAAGATTTGTCTAGTTGAGCATTACTAATGGCTTTGTTGAACTGGCAGGGTGGTGATATTAAATGTTGTCCACATTCGCTTTCAGACTCTGATTTACGCACTCTGGAGCTGTTGAAAGAAGAGAATCATGAGTTGAGGAAAAGGTATTTGTTCTGTCTCCGAGAAACACAAGGTAGTAATAAAATTTTCTGCCGTACCTGCTGCCTTACAAATTAACTTCATTATTTTCCCCTTTTTTCTTTGTAGATTAGAGAAAAAGAATGGAGAGGTTTTGGGGGAATTGCTGGATGACTTGCAACGGGAAAGAGACAGGTGTAAATCTCTTGAAACTCAGGTGTGTAACTTTGCCATCTATTTCTGGTATCGATGCTGAAAGATAGAAAACATCTTTTTAAAATGATGATGTTTAATGCTTTCTTCAGATGCCGAAGATTGTTTTTTTATGCACATTTATTTAATGAGGCTCAGTGCTTTATATGTGCCTGTTACATGAATGGGAGGGGAAACTAGAAGTGAATTTCTAAGTCATGGAAAATAGTTGTGGGAAATTTTGTAGGTACCATGTGGGATCTATACCTAACACCATTTAATTGCTTAAAGCTGTTATTAGTGAACTTATTACTTCTCATTTAAGTAACTCCCTGCACTATCATCAGCTCCGAACGGCACAGCAAAAGATTGAGGAATTGAACAACGAACAAGAAAGTCTAATAGACATATTTGCAGAGGAGAGAGATCGGAGGGATAACGAGGAGAAAAATATGAAAAAGAAGTTACAGGTTCAAGCTCCCCGCATCCCCTTTCATATTTTCACGGCTACTTAGTTTGATAGCAATCCCTTTCTTGCCTGTATGTGCTTCTTTCTCAGCGTTTGGAAATATTTCTTATTTATTTATTTATTATTTTTTTTTTTGTAGGATGCAAATAATACCGTCGAAGAGTTGTTTGATAGGATAACGCAGCTTGAAAAAATGTAGTCTTCTGAGAGCAAACCGGAAGTTTGAGAGCAGTAACGCTACCATGTTTGCACAGGAAGGTTACATGAGTGTATTGAACGTGATGGTCCCGCTTCATTTTTGGGTTATAGAATCGAATTGGCTATATCAGCATTTAAAGATTTTTGGGTTAGATGTAGTCATTAATTTGTAAAGTTGGCTGACTGCTGGCTGGCCTTTTGTAGTGTGGACAGATATTTAAAGAAAAGGGGGGAAATGAGTTTCTGGGGTTCCTTATTTTGGGGTTGCCAGCCATCAATATTGGTGTCAAATTTTGAGTCTGAAGCAGAATGGGCATGACATGTGAATGTAATTATGTGAGTTCCAGATGAAACGAGTATATATGCTTTATGAAGTAATTGGTGTAAAGCTTTCGTCACTGCTCGACAGTATATGCATTCATTGCAACATTCGTCCCCAGTCCTGTGATTCTCTAGGAATATCAAAGCCTAGGCTCTAGCACCAGCATCCTTTAATCCCTCTGATCATGAACGTATATAATTTTTTTTGGGTCCTAGAAAACAAGGGGAAAAAATGAACAAAACACCTCGGAAAATCCCATCAATGTCGTAAAACATATTAAAAAGACTTTAATTTAAATTTCTAATTTTGTAAAAATTTTCTAATTAATGCAAATATAGAAAATATTTAACATTATGGAGATAATATGACAATAAAGGCGTGAGTAAGAAACTACAGTTACCCGGGGCGTGAGGCTCTGGAAGACAGGCAATCATTACCCAATTAAACCCATTATTCCCACGTGTGCTCATTTTGCTTAGCCAAATAATTTTACCAATATTTTAATGTATAGTTGTGGAAAAATTGTTCTCTTGTTGTCTACGCATCATTTTTGTAACCACATAAACTCAAAAGCCCAAATAAAAAGGTCCCGCTACTCATGATGAATGATAATAATTTTTTTTTTTTTGGGAACGTTTTTCTATTTTTGAGCGAATGATTTCTTTCTTTCTTTAATTCTTTTCAATTTCCAAAAGAGGTGCTTCGTCAATCGAGGATTGAGACGTGCAATTCTCTCTTTCTAAATCTTTTTAAATAATTTTTTTTAAAAAAAGATTGCATGAATTATTAACAAACACTTTTTTAATTATTAAATAAATAAAAAAACAATTGGAACACACTTTCAAAACCCATTACCGGTAAGAATAGCTGTTTTCATACTTGAATGAGTTCGTACAAACCAGCCATCTTACTAAGGGAGTTTGCTACACCAAAAGAAAGACATTTCCTTGACCACAATGAAGGAATAGTCAAGTGGTGATAAAATAGTGGGCTATAACTATAATTTTTGAGTTTTATTATATATAAGCAAAGTCGCGTACTAATCTGAATACTAATACTGATTCTTTCATACTTAAAATTTAAATTAACACTGTTTTTAATAAAATCTACTTTTTGACCAATCACATTAAATTAGTGTACGGATTAGTACACAATTGTACTTGCAACTAGATTTTTCCATAATTTTTAGACTAGACAATTTGGAATAAGGGAATGATTTTTTTTTTCCCAAAAAAATAAAAATATAAAAAATGAAAGAATCAAATAGTGCAATATATTCTTATTAGAAAAAGTCTATATTCAATAGCTATGGTAAGCGCAGTTGGTGTGGCAAAAAAAATTTTAACGCACCGTTTTGTCCAACACGAACTCTCCCTCCCTCCCTCGATCAGTTTTCATCTCCCTCTTTTGAACCACACATGGATTTATTTTCTTCTTCTTCTTTATTGGTCTCCCTCTATTCAAGACTTTCTTGTGATTATTGGGTATAGGCGTTTTTAACTTTTTACTGCTTCCATGACAACATGTGCATTTTCATTGGAGCTTTTTGAAGGAGATGGAGAAATAGTGGAGCCTTTAGCTTTTCCCTTATTGCCTACCTTAGCAATAGGCTTATTAGGGATTCTCTTACTGGAGTTCTCCCTCTCTTTCAAATTATCTTAGACCTTCTTCTTAGACCTTTACTCTCCTTGGCAGCAGTTGTTGTTCTTCATCTCTTGCAGCCTTCGTGCTTTATTTTCGACTGTTTTACATCTTTCTGCTATTCTCTGCCTTAATTCTCCCAAATCTAGTTTGGATTTTCTCCCTTTTGATCTAAATTCTTTACATCCACCTCCATTTTCGAAACTGATTATAAGAAAGTTTTCATTTTCCAGCTCAAGGAAGGTCGAAATCTCTCGAAACAACAACGTGAATTTGACTCGTCAATGCTACCTTGCATTGGATCAAATCCCGCTAAGTGATTATTAGAATTCATGGATCGGCTACGTGAAATTAAATTTGGATCTGAGCGTTTATGCACCCAATTAATCTCTGGCATTGACTCCAAACCCATCATCCTCGCTACTATCCCAGGCGTGGCAATCATGACATTGCTATCATCGCTACTGTGTTGGTGCCGACTTCGTTTCTTTGAAGAGCCATCATCGAAGCTCGATGCAGAGCATGATGAAGAGGTCTTTGTGTCCTCTATATGCTTCTGTCTTCCTCTCCATCTTCGTCTTCTTCAATTTATCCCCCATTATGGACCGCTTTGTATGATCTGCAGAATTGAAACTACTGGATCGAGTTGGTGATTCCGAATCGATTGATTCTCCATTTAAACATTCTTTTTGTACAGCTAAAGCACAAATTATTTCCAACAAATTTTCGGAAGAAGACTAAAAAAAGAGGGAATCTAATTCAAAAAATAGATCCATAGTAAAGGGAAAAATGTGAAATAGTGATTTGAGTTGAAAAGGAATAATTAGGGGTGTCAAATCGTGTTAACGGGTCGTGTCAAATCGTGTTAACGGGTAATATAGGTCAACCTTAACTCGACCCGTTAAGCTTATCGTGTCAAAATCTCAAATCCTAACACGACCCATTAACATAATGGGTCATGTCGTGTCAACCCGTTTTGACCTATTAATGAATATTACGAAATATGTTTTTTTTTATAAGTAAACAAAGAAATTAAGAAAATATTACGAAATAAGTTAATACGACACAATACAACTCATTTTAAACTATTTATGTAAATGGGTTGAATAGGCCCAAAATTAACCTTTTTAACCTGATTAAATTTAGCATAATTTTATATAAATGTTAAAATCACAATATCTATAAAAATTATAAAACTAATTATAAGTCCAAAACTATAATCCAAATAATAAAAATATCGAAATTGAAATTCTAACAATTTTATTTTTAGGTATAAGGGTATAATTGTAACTTTAACTTTCTTAACGTGTCATAACGGGTTGACCCGTTATCAACCCGTTAAGAAATCGTGTCTTAACGGGTCAAACCGTTTTGACCCAAATCCGTTAAGACTAAACCCTAACCCGCTATTATCGTGTCGTGTTCGTGTTGGGTTAACGGGTCGTGTGACATATTGCCACCCCTAAGAAGGATGAGTGTCTGTAAACATTTCATCGTTCCATTCTTTCCTGCATTTTTTTTTTTAATATAAAGGCTGATGTGGCCAGTCAACTGCCCACGGTTTACAAGCAGTGACTGTCTCTAAAAGAATAGAATTGATATTCTTAATATCATAAAATTTTTAGTAATATAATTTATGGAAAATGCTATATCTCCAGCTGGGGGATCCTGCTGGAGGCACCGCTCTCAGGTTTTTTTTTTAGTGATTAAGAATTTTTTTTAATATTATTGTGATTTTTTTATATTTTTTAAATATTTAAAACTATTAAAAAATTGTTGAACCTAAGGTTTCAAGTTTTGTGTAATTATATATTTACACATGGATTTTGATGATAACAAATGAATTCAAAGAATGAAGGAGTCTCAAGCTCAAGATGTCCATACAATGGAGTCAAGCACATCAAGAAACCAAGCATGAGCAAGAAGGGAACAAACTCACATTAAAGTCATAGAGTAATGTTGTAAATCTCTTCAAAATTCGAAATTAGGATTAAGGCTCAAAAATTAATATTTTATCATAAAACATTAAAATACATTTTCCACATGTGCATAAATATTTTGAAAATTAAATTTGAAAATTTTGAAAGATAATTGATTGTCATCTTTCACATGTGTATGCCATGATTAAAGGTTTGAACTTTGAAAATATTAAAGATGATTGATTGTCATCTTTCATATGTGCATGTTTTATTTGAATATTTTCAAAAGTGATTGATGCTTTTCTTGACTTATGCAAAAGGAAGATGCCTTTGTTTGAATATTTTGAAAAGTAAAGTGTGCTCCTTTTGTCATATGCAAAAAGTAAAAAATTAGGTTTGAAATTTTTGAAAAGCAAAGTGTGCTCCTTTTGTCATATGCAAAAAGTAAAAAGATTAGGTTTGAAATTTTTGAAAAATGAATGATGATGTTTTTGACATGTGAATCTTTTTAAATTTGAATATGAAGTCTCATATGCCTATAAATAGATCATTTGAGAGCTTCACATTCACAACACCAAGAGCATACAACATTCATTCAAAAGCTTTCATTCTCTCTTCTCTAAGCATTGAGCCTTAACTCTTATTCATTTTGAGAGAAATAGTTTGTGCTTGTATTGTTCTTATTTCACTCATTGAGGAGTGTTTTCTGATATTCTACCCACTATCAATTCTTGTATCAGTAAAAGGGTGTGTACAACCCTTGCGAATTTCTCAGGAATGTGATACCCGTGTAAGATATTGAAAAGGTGTTCTAACGGATCCTAGGTGGTTCAGAATCGTTGAATCACCACGTGTAAGGTGATTGCAAGTGTAGAGGGTGTTCTACACGGATCCTTTGTAGCGGTGTTGTTCAAAGGTGTAATAGGTTTTTACCTCCACCTGAAGGAGGTTGAATAGTGAATTCGGGGATCCTCAAGGGGTAGCTTGAGGCGAGGACGTAGGCAGTGGGGCCGAACCTCGTTAACATACTGAGTTTGATTCTCTCTTACCCTTACTCTTTATATTTATTGCTATTTCGTATTTTGTTTATATTTGATATTGTATATTTGATTTATAATTGTTATTTTTTTTAAATACAACTCAATTCACCCCCCCTCTTGTGTTAGTCATCTGGGCAACAATTGGTATCAGAGCTAAAGCTCTGTTATAAGATTAACTATCTTTTGAGTTAAGATCTTATGGCTAACATTGCAGCTTCATTTGGTGAAGGTCAATCTAGCAGTCGGCCTCCACTCTTTTGTGGAGACAATTACTCATTCTGGAAAGTTAGAATGAGAATATTCTCAGGCTCAAGGTCGAGAAATCTGGAAATGCATTGTAAATGGACCTTATATTCCAACAAAAGTGGTTGATGGAGTAAAGGTCAAAAAGGAAGAAGAAGAGTTTAATCGTGAAGACGATAGACTTTATACTTTGAATTTAACTGCTATGAATTTATTATATAATGCTCTCAATGGTAATGAGTTTAATAGAGTAATGACTTGTGCTACGGCAAAAGAAATTTGGGATAACTTGGAAGTTACTTATGAAGGAACTTCTCAAGTTAAGGAATCAAAAATTTATATTCTTACTCATGAATATGAAATGTTTAAGATGAATGATGATGAATCTATTTCTAGTATGCACACTCGTTTTACTAACATCATAAACAGCTTGACAGCTCTTGGCAAAGTTTATTCCAAAGTGGAAATGGTAAGAAAAATTCTCAACTCTCTACCAAAACGTTGGGAATCAAAAGTGACAGCGATTCTTGAAGCTAGAGACCTCAAGAAGCTCGAAGTGAATGAACTCATCGGGTCACTTATCACCCATGAGTACACATTGAAAAGAGGAGAAGAAGAAGGAAAGCCAAAGAAGAGCTTGGCGCTTAAAGCTGTTCCTCATGAAAGTGAAAGTGATGAAGATGAGGAAAATGACGATAAAGATGAAGAAGTTGCGATGATAACAAGAAGAATTCAGAGATTCTTAAAGAAAAATAAAACTCATCCGAGGAAATCCTTCAAAAAGTTTTCCAAGAAAGATTCAGGTAAAAATGATACTTTAATTTGTTATAAATGCAATAAGCCTGGTCATATCAAGCCAGATTGTCCTCTGCTAAAGAAAGATCGAAACAAAGGCAAGAAAGCAATGAAAGCTACATGGGATGATGATTCAAGTAGCTCAGATAGTGAAGCAAGCAATGAAGAATCAGCAAATCTCTGTCTTATGGCTAAAGATGACATTGAGGTAACAAATTTTGATAATATTGAAAATCCTTCATATGAAGAATTGCAAAATGTTTTAGAAGAGGTATATGAGGAATTTGAAAAATTGGGTATCAAATATACTGCTTTGAAAAAGAAAAATTCTTCTTTAACAAACGAAATTGATATTTTAAGAAAAGAAAATATTGTTTTGAAAGATGAAAATCTTGAGTTGAAGAAGAAGAAAACTGATTTAGAAAATATTGTTGAAAACTTTACGAATGGAAAAAGAAATTTTGAAAAACTTCTTGGTAGTCAAAGATGTGTTTTTGACAAGGCAGGCTTGGGATATATGCCAAAACAAAAATTCAAATCTTATAAAAACTTCTTTGATAATCCTTCTACATCAAAGTTTAATATTCAAAATTCTTTTCATAATAATTTTATCAAAAAAGGATACTATTATAATCACTCAACTTCTTCATATATGCCACATGTTATTTGCAATTTTTGTAATAGAAATGGTCATAATTACCAAAAGAACAATCATCCATATTTTAATTTACCCAATCTTGTAATAAACAATCATCTATATTTAACTTTACCCAATCTTGTAATATACAATCATCCATATTTAACTTTACCCAATCTTGTAATTTATTATGTAAATTAATCAGTATAAATGATTTATTCTCAAAATCTCTCTTTTCCCAAAATACGATCACCAATTAAATTACCCAACACGCGCATATACGCATATAAGAGCATTCGCATTCGGATCTGCATATTCTCTTTATCCTTATAATTTAAGGAAAATTTTACGGTTTTGCACGAAAAACACGTTCCATCCCATTCCCTAAAATGGGGATGACATTTACGGGTGCTACAGAAGATCCCCATATATGGGGATTCACTGTACATCCCCAAATCTTACTTTTGGTTCCTGTCCCGCGTTTCTCCTCTCCCAACGGTTGGGTGCCCTCGTCCGATTGTCCCTTCCTCACAACGCAGCCATCTGCACTACACAAACGTTAGCCACGCTACCGTCGCGATCTTCCCTTCTCCACTGTATGAAAATCAGCAAACCAGATAGGATAAATTTTCCTTCTGTTTCAACCATCCAAAAATAGATCATGCCACCGTATGAAACCAGCAAACCACCAGATCCACCATGAATTGAAGCCGCCACCGTGGGTTAACTAGATCTGTCGTCGCCAGCCTTGACTCATTCCAGTTCGCCACCGGCAACTTCAATTGCGAAAGAGAGAGTTGCAAAAGCCGAAGGTGTCTCGTTGGGGAAGAGAGAGAGTTAAGCGGAAGAGAGAGTTGCGTTGAGAGAAAAAAAAAAAAAAAGGGAAGTGGACGTTTGTTGGGCGAGGACGTGAAGCAAAGTCTGGGGAGAATGAAAACAGGATTTCGGATGGAAAGAAGAGAAAGTGAACGGAATAGGAGGATAAGCATAAGGATCCTGACACCTTTTTTTTTTTTTTTAGGAATAGTGTGATATTTGAAAAGAAAGAGAATTAAGGCAAAACAATTATCCTTCACGTTATAAAATACACATATTATTATAATATGTAGTTAAAATTATATAAATATTTAGTAAAAAATAATATTTGAAAAAAAAGATAATAAGACAAAAGAGTTATAGTTAAGATTGTAAATGAAAGAGAGAGAAAAAAGTAATAAAAAAAGAATAGAGAAATATTATTTAAAAGAATAGAGATAGGGATGGGGAATGGGATGTAGGAGGTTTTTAAAAAATAAACAAATTTTAAGGATAAATTTGAAAAAATAAGTATTTGAGTTAAATTATAAAGATGAGGATGTAAAACCGGATGAAAATACTCTAAATAGAAGTTTGTAAACCAGTTTTCCTCCGTAGCTGTGCCAGCCTCCCTCATCCCTAATCCCAAAGGTGGTTCTCTCTTCTCTCAAAAGTATTAAAAAGAAAAATTATAAAAGATAGCAAATGGAGGTAGAGTTATAGTGGTGGTACTGTTGTTTTGTCATTTTCTGGCTTTTAGGACGATCCCCCGCCATCCCTCCCTGCCATTTTTTTTTATTTTTGTCTCTTTTGAGTGGGAGAGCTAAGCTTCTGCCTGCCTGCCCTACGGCTCCCTGCTCCCTGTTCCCTGTTCCCCTTTTGTTTTTCTTTTTTAAGCTTTTGCATGCACAACTACGACTACATCCGCTGCTGTAGCAGAAGCAGCAACGCCTCCCTCTCTGCTGCGCTCTCTGCTCTTTGTTTGCTGTCTGCCCCCGCTCGCCCCCCTCCCGCTGCCTTAAAACTTTACCATTTCCTTTTGCTTCTCCGAACAAAGAAAGAAAAAAGTATGTATTTTCTATCAGCTCGCTTTTCCGTGTACGTATATCTGTCTGTCTGTGTGTCCACGTGTCTTCATCTTCCCCAGCTTTATTGAGTTTGCTTTTTACGTGCTTTGGGTTCAAATCACCGTCGTTTCCACTTTTTTTTTTTTTTTTTTAATTTCTTGAGATTTTTGGTTCTAGGGTGACTGTACATGTCTAGCCTTATAGCCCGTGAGTGTTAGCTTCGAGGTACTAATCCCGACCGCTCCTTCTTCTTCATCGACGGCTTGACTTTTCCCTTTTTGACTGATTAATTTCTTTGATTTGATACAGTGCACACATATATATACATGTATTAATTAGTTTCTGGGACCAGGTTTCAGTATCCGAGCTCCTCTTCAATCATGGCGGTTTATTAGAGGGTAATTCCGGATCTTCGTCTTGTCCGTCTCAACTGCTCCAACACCAAGTCTCCTCCTATTTCCTTTTCCTGCTTTTATCGAGGCATCTTTCGAGGATGACACACTCCTCCTTCTCGAGGCTCCAAATAATCACGGTGGCTTTAGCAGCATCGACGATATTGTTATTCTTTGGTGTCGTTTCGATGCCTGTGCTTCTCTCAGGTTCTCATGATACAATATATATATTATTCATTTCCTCGTCACGTATAGATATTTTTCTAAACTGAATTATTTTGTATCGGGAAAATATACGTAGTCCTCCGCCATTATTCTAACGCAGTAAGCTCTTTCTTTCACATAATTCTTTGTTGGTGCGAATATTTCATTGGTTCAATTATTGCTTTGCTGTGCTCCTTTTACTCTGACTCTTTGGCTTCGCTTTCAGCAACACGAGGGACCTCTCTATTCGCTAACATATACATATGCGTGTGCATATTCCATATTCCATTGCGTCCTCTAACTGTCTTTCTGTTTCTTAGAGTTGAATAAAACAAAACGAATTGATTTAGTTAACTTACTGATCTTCCTCTCATTTCTGTTTTTCGCAGGCGTGAGGAGCAGGAGCTCCTTCGTACTCTTCATGGACGGTAACAACGCCACGCTCACTGTTCCGCATCGCAAGCTTCTTCTTCATCGTGGTAAGATTCATTCACACATCTTGATTAATTGGTGTTCCTTTTAGGGGTTCCGTCTTGAAGGTAGATCAAACTGTTTAGAGGATCTCCTTGATAAGATCCGAAATATCCCATCTCGTTTTTTTATAACCCATTCATGATGCCGTTTTTTAGGCATCTATGTTTTGTAGCAGCATGTAGGTCTTTATGCGTGGGCAAATGAGCCACCCTCTTTTCCACCAGCTGTCGACTTTGTGGCATTGTTAATATTAACTTTTAAAACCTTTTCTTTTTAATTGCAATTTATTGGATTTTGTCAAGTTTTCAATGAACAGCGACGCGAGGCTATTGTTCATTGAAAAATTAAAAGCGAGCGAGCACGATGACCCTACCTCCTTACTCGAAACTAGCCTTTTGGGCTCCTTTTGTCTGCACCCTCAGTTGTATTTCAGGCCCCATGAATCACTTCCAAAAAGTGTATTTTGTCTGTAGAAGATATACCCCATTGGCTGGGTTGTTAGGTGTTGGCCTTCTTAATGTTTTTAACTTTTACGTTATATGATGCTAGTAAAATTATATATGGCCTGATTTTGAAGACCCTTTTTTCTTGCTTCTACACCTGCTTTTGCACAGGAATGGTGGAACCGGACCGAATAAGGGGAGAAAAGTGTACCAAGTCGGACATTGTGGTGAATCAAGGCCCCACACCCCCACTCCCAAGTGGTATTCCCACCTACACTGTTGAGATCATGAACGTCTGCGTCAGTGGTTGTGACATCTCCAGCATTCATTTGAGTTGTGGCTGGTTTAGCTCTGCCCAACTTATCAACCCCAAGATCTTCAGAAGGCTTGGCTACAACGAATGCCTCGTCAATGACGGCAAGCCCTTGGCTAATGGTCGAACCCTATCTTTCAAGTATGCCACTACCTTCCCCTATCCTCTCTCTGTCTCCTCCGTCGTCTGCAATTGATTGACGTACGTACGTATAGCAGCGCACTCATAAACAGTACTTGTGTAATGCCCATCCCCAAAAGCAGGAATTAAATCGGTGGTTAATACCAAAAATACTAGGATAAGATAGATACCCGTTTTCATTTCTGTGGGTCTGCTTTGGCTTTATAAGTTTCCCTTTTTTTGGGTTGTTGTTGTTGTTGGTTTGAGTCCATATTCTGGGGACTTTGTGTTCACTGTAAAGGGTGTCTTCTGAATTGGGGTTGGAGGAGGGAGAAAGAGAGGAGGAAGGAAAATTGGTTGGATAATGACTGATATTTTTTCGGGTTGGATGGTTAGTTGTCTTTTCAAGTTTTGTGTAATTATATATTTACACATGGATTTTGATGATAACAAATGAATTCATAGAATAAAGGAGTCTCAAGCTCAAGTTATCTACACAATGGAGTCAAGCACATCAAGAAACCAAGCATGAGCAAGAAGGGAGCAAGTTCACATTAAAGTCATAGAATAATGTTGTAAATCTCTTTAAAATTCGAAATTAGGATTAAGGCTCAAAAATTAATATTTTATCATAAAGCATTAAAATACATTTTCCACATGTGCATGAATATTTTGAAAATTAAATTTGAAAATTTTGAAAGATAATTGATTGTCATCTTTCACATGTGCATGCCATGATTAAAGGGTTGAACTTTGAAAATATTAAAGATGATTGATTGTCATCTTTCACATGTGCATGTTTTATTTGAATATTTTCAAAAGTGATTGATGCTTTTCTTGACTTATGCAAAAGGAAGATGCCTTTGTTTGAAAATTTTGAAAAGTAAAGTGTGCTCCTTTTGTCATATGCAAAAAGTAAAAGATTAGGTTTGAATTTTTTGAAAAGTAAAGTGTGCTCATTTTGTCACATGCAAAAAGTAAAAAGATTAGGTTTGAAATTTTTGAAAAATGAATGATGATGTCTTTGACATGTGAATCTTTTTAAATTTGAATATGAAGTCTCATATGCCTATAAATAGATCATTTGAGAGCTTCACATTCACAACACCAAGAGCATACAACTCTCATTCAAAGCTTTCATTCTCTCTTCTCTAAGCATTGAGCCTTAATCCTTTTTCATTTTGAGAGATATAGGTTGTGCTGTATTGTTCTTATTTCACTCATTGAGGAGTGTTTTCTGATATTCTACCCACTATCAATTCTTGTATCAGTAAAAGGGTGTGTACAACCCTTGTGCGTGTAGAAAGTGTTCTACACAGGGAATCGTTGAATCACCACGTGTAAGGTGATTGCAAGTGTAGAGGGTGTTCTACACGGATCCTTTGTAGCGGTGTTGTTCAAAGGTGTAATAGGTTTTTACCTCCACCTGAAGGAGGTTGAATAGTGAATTCGGGGATCCTCAAGGGGTAGCTTGAGGCGAGGACGTAGGCAGTGGGGCCGAACCTCGTTAACATACTGAGTTTGATTCTCTCTTACCCTTACTCTTTATATTTATTGCTATTTCGTATTTTGTTTATATTTGATATTGTATATTTGATTTATAATTGTTATTTTTTTTAATACAACTCAATTCACCCCCTCTCTTGTGTTAGTCATCTGGGCAACAAAAATGATGTGAAAAAAAAACACAAAAAAATATTTTGACCTAGCCGGAGCTTCCAGCGGGAGTCCCAGCGGTGGCAGTAGCCGTACTCATAATTTATTCACTAATATATTTTTGTTTTTGAGTAATGCTACATACAGACACTTTTACGCACTCTCTGCGCACTCTACTGATATGATTGGCTGGATTAATATTTTTTTACTACACAACCAATCATATCACTGGAGTGCACAAAGAAGTTCACAAAAGTGATTGTACATAGAATTTTTATTTTTTAAAACATGAAGGACAGACCTCCTTATTATAAATATTTTTCCTCACTTTTGACTGAGGAGAATAAACCGTGGTAACAATCTGTGACTCGTAATCACGACAAAGACTAACAAAACCAACGGAAAAAAAAAAACACATAATAATAGGCTAACAACTAATACATTAGGATCCCCGTTGCCCTCTTAACATCTTCTAGTTTTCTGAATATAGGGTAAAACCCCCCTGTCTAACCGAATGCTACCTCTAATGTTAGAAGGCAACTCATATAAAGAATACCATGAGCCAGTCCTTCCTTTAGCACCTATTTTAGCATATCAATATATCGTAGTCCATGGAAAAATACCCATAAACTCTGCACAATTGTTAGACTTATCCGTTGTAACTACTGCAAAACCGTAAACCAGATCGCCTTTATCATCCCTAATAATAACTCCCGATCTGGATTACCAAAAGAACAATCATCCATATTTTAATTTACCCAATCTTGTAATAAACAATCATCTATATTTAACTTTACCCAATCTTGTAATATACAATCATCCATATTTAACTTTACCCAATCTTGTAATTTATTATGTAAATTAATCAGTATAAATGATTTATTCTCAAAATCTCTCTTTTCCCAAAATACGATCACCAATTAAATTACCCAACACGCGCATATACGCATATAAGAGCATTCGCATTCGGATCTGCATATTCTCTTTATCCTTATAATTTAAGGAAAATTTTACGGTTTTGCACGAAAAACACGTTCCATCCCATTCCCTAAAATGGGGATGACATTTACGGGTGCTACAGAAGATCCCCATATATGGGGATTCACTGTACATCCCCAAATCTTACTTTTGGTTCCTGTCCCGCGTTTCTCCTCTCCCAACGGTTGGGTGCCCTCGTCCGATTGTCCCTTCCTCACAACGCAGCCATCTGCACTACACAAACGCTAGCCATGCTACCGTCGCATCTTCCCTTCTCCNCGACAACACAACCAAAATCTGAAAAAAGACGGTTTTCTTCCGAGCCATTGTCATCACCTTCTGCTGAAAATGTAAGTGATGAGGACATGCATATAGACCTACCTGAGAAACAAGACACTGGCAGTGGTCGTAAGACATTCATTGCTACGAAATCATTCAGCAAAGATGGCTTGCATATGACTAGGTCATCTTCATGCATGGACGAGATGGAATCCCAGCAAGACTGTGCATCAGGTGGAAGCAAGCTTCATACCTCCACACAATCCCCATCAAGTGTAATTTTCTAGCCATTTTTGTTCTACTAATTGTTCTCTGTTTTCATACTAATTATTCTAAAACTGGGTTGGTTAAAGAAATTGCACTAGTGCTTGACAAATTGGGAATTTTTTGGATTTCTTCAGCTTCTTTAAATGTAGGAGATAGTAGGAAATACCTTTGTATCCATTGCTGCTTCCCTTCTATTATTTTCACTTTTTGTTAAGATTTGATCTGTATTTGGTATCCAAACCAGGAAAAGAGTCCTCGAGTTCTTCAACACACTAACCAACTGCTTTAAAAGGAGAGCCTTCATATAAACTAGGGTTTGACTTTGAGTTGCTCCTTGCTTCATGTTGATGTTTTTTCCCACACTGTTGCATCTGAGCATACTTGGTGGGACATCGTTGTCTCTATTTGATAGAATTAGAGATTTGGGTTTTAGTCATTTAATTGGTCATATTTGGTATAGGTTTGTTAATAAGTTCTGCAACTGTCAAAGATCTATCTTACTGTATTAGTAAAACTAAACGATTAGACAGTCTCTGGCTGTTTAACTTCAGTATTGGTCCAATAGTTGGTAGGGCCCCATATTTGCTCAATTTCTCAATGTTCTAATTGTACTTATTTATATTCAGCATTGCTGCTCAAATAATTCTAAGATTTGTCTAGTTGAGCATTACTAATGGCTTTGTTGAACTGGCAGGGTGGTGATATTAAATGTTGTCCACATTCGCTTTCAGACTCTGATTTACGCACTCTGGAGCTGTTGAAAGAAGAGAATCATGAGTTGAGGAAAAGGTATTTGTTCTGTCTCCGAGAAACACAAGGTAGTAATAAAATTTTCTGCCGTACCTGCTGCCTTACAAATTAACTTCATTATTTTCCCCTTTTTTCTTTGTAGATTAGAGAAAAAGAATGGAGAGGTTTTGGGGGAATTGCTGGATGACTTGCAACGGGAAAGAGACAGGTGTAAATCTCTTGAAACTCAGGTGTGTAACTTTGCCATCTATTTCTGGTATCGATGCTGAAAGATAGAAAACATCTTTTTAAAATGATGATGTTTAATGCTTTCTTCAGATGCCGAAGATTGTTTTTTTATGCACATTTATTTAATGAGGCTCAGTGCTTTATATGTGCCTGTTACATGAATGGGAGGGGAAACTAGAAGTGAATTTCTAAGTCATGGAAAATAGTTGTGGGAAATTTTGTAGGTACCATGTGGGATCTATACCTAACACCATTTAATTGCTTAAAGCTGTTATTAGTGAACTTATTACTTCTCATTTAAGTAACTCCCTGCACTATCATCAGCTCCGAACGGCACAGCAAAAGATTGAGGAATTGAACAACGAACAAGAAAGTCTAATAGACATATTTGCAGAGGAGAGAGATCGGAGGGATAACGAGGAGAAAAATATGAAAAAGAAGTTACAGGTTCAAGCTCCCCGCATCCCCTTTCATATTTTCACGGCTACTTAGTTTGATAGCAATCCCTTTCTTGCCTGTATGTGCTTCTTTCTCAGCGTTTGGAAATATTTCTTATTTATTTATTTATTATTTTTTTTTTTGTAGGATGCAAATAATACCGTCGAAGAGTTGTTTGATAGGATAACGCAGCTTGAAAAAATGTAGTCTTCTGAGAGCAAACCGGAAGTTTGAGAGCAGTAACGCTACCATGTTTGCACAGGAAGGTTACATGAGTGTATTGAACGTGATGGTCCCGCTTCATTTTTGGGTTATAGAATCGAATTGGCTATATCAGCATTTAAAGATTTTTGGGTTAGATGTAGTCATTAATTTGTAAAGTTGGCTGACTGCTGGCTGGCCTTTTGTAGTGTGGACAGATATTTAAAGAAAAGGGGGGAAATGAGTTTCTGGGGTTCCTTATTTTGGGGTTGCCAGCCATCAATATTGGTGTCAAATTTTGAGTCTGAAGCAGAATGGGCATGACATGTGAATGTAATTATGTGAGTTCCAGATGAAACGAGTATATATGCTTTATGAAGTAATTGGTGTAAAGCTTTCGTCACTGCTCGACAGTATATGCATTCATTGCAACATTCGTCCCCAGTCCTGTGATTCTCTAGGAATATCAAAGCCTAGGCTCTAGCACCAGCATCCTTTAATCCCTCTGATCATGAACGTATATAATTTTTTTTGGGTCCTAGAAAACAAGGGGAAAAAATGAACAAAACACCTCGGAAAATCCCATCAATGTCGTAAAACATATTAAAAAGACTTTAATTTAAATTTCTAATTTTGTAAAAATTTTCTAATTAATGCAAATATAGAAAATATTTAACATTATGGAGATAATATGACAATAAAGGCGTGAGTAAGAAACTACAGTTACCCGGGGCGTGAGGCTCTGGAAGACAGGCAATCATTACCCAATTAAACCCATTATTCCCACGTGTGCTCATTTTGCTTAGCCAAATAATTTTACCAATATTTTAATGTATAGTTGTGGAAAAATTGTTCTCTTGTTGTCTACGCATCATTTTTGTAACCACATAAACTCAAAAGCCCAAATAAAAAGGTCCCGCTACTCATGATGAATGATAATAATTTTTTTTTTTTTGGGAACGTTTTTCTATTTTTGAGCGAATGATTTCTTTCTTTCTTTAATTCTTTTCAATTTCCAAAAGAGGTGCTTCGTCAATCGAGGATTGAGACGTGCAATTCTCTCTTTCTAAATCTTTTTAAATAATTTTTTTTAAAAAAAGATTGCATGAATTATTAACAAACACTTTTTTAATTATTAAATAAATAAAAAAACAATTGGAACACACTTTCAAAACCCATTACCGGTAAGAATAGCTGTTTTCATACTTGAATGAGTTCGTACAAACCAGCCATCTTACTAAGGGAGTTTGCTACACCAAAAGAAAGACATTTCCTTGACCACAATGAAGGAATAGTCAAGTGGTGATAAAATAGTGGGCTATAACTATAATTTTTGAGTTTTATTATATATAAGCAAAGTCGCGTACTAATCTGAATACTAATACTGATTCTTTCATACTTAAAATTTAAATTAACACTGTTTTTAATAAAATCTACTTTTTGACCAATCACATTAAATTAGTGTACGGATTAGTACACAATTGTACTTGCAACTACATTTTTCCATAATTTTTAGACTAGACAATTTGGAATAAGGGAATGATTTTTTTTTCCCAAAAAAATAAAAATATAAAAAATGAAAGAATCAAATAGTGCAATATATTCTTATTAGAAAAAGTCTATATTCAATAGCTATGGTAAGCGCAGTTGGTGTGGCAAAAAAAATTTTAACGCACCGTTTTGTCCAACACGAACTCTCCCTCCCTCCCTCGATCAGTTTTCATCTCCCTCTTTTGAACCACACATGGATTTATTTTCTTCTTCTTCTTTATTGGTCTCCCTCTATTCAAGACTTTCTTGTGATTATTGGGTATAGGCGTTTTTAACTTTTTACTGCTTCCATGACAACATGTGCATTTTCATTGGAGCTTTTTGAAGGAGATGGAGAAATAGTGGAGCCTTTAGCTTTTCCCTTATTGCCTACCTTAGCAATAGGCTTATTAGGGATTCTCTTACTGGAGTTCTCCCTCTCTTTCAAATTATCTTAGACCTTCTTCTTAGACCTTTACTCTCCTTGGCAGCAGTTGTTGTTCTTCATCTCTTGCAGCCTTCGTGCTTTATTTTCGACTGTTTTACATCTTTCTGCTATTCTCTGCCTTAATTCTCCCAAATCTAGTTTGGATTTTCTCCCTTTTGATCTAAATTCTTTACATCCACCTCCATTTTCGAAACTGATTATAAGAAAGTTTTCATTTTCCAGCTCAAGGAAGGTCGAAATCTCTCGAAACAACAACGTGAATTTGACTCGTCAATGCTACCTTGCATTGGATCAAATCCCGCTAAGTGATTATTAGAATTCATGGATCGGCTACGTGAAATTAAATTTGGATCTGAGCGTTTATGCACCCAATTAATCTCTGGCATTGACTCCAAACCCATCATCCTCGCTACTATCCCAGGCGTGGCAATCATGACATTGCTATCATCGCTACTGTGTTGGTGCCGACTTCGTTTCTTTGAAGAGCCATCATCGAAGCTCGATGCAGAGCATGATGAAGAGGTCTTTGTGTCCTCTATATGCTTCTGTCTTCCTCTCCATCTTCGTCTTCTTCAATTTATCCCCCATTATGGACCGCTTTGTATGATCTGCAGAATTGAAACTACTGGATCGAGTTGGTGATTCCGAATCGATTGATTCTCCATTTAAACATTCTTTTTGTACAGCTAAAGCACAAATTATTTCCAACAAATTTTCGGAAGAAGACTAAAAAAAGAGGGAATCTAATTCAAAAAATAGATCCATAGTAAAGGGAAAAATGTGAAATAGTGATTTGAGTTGAAAAGGAATAATTAAGGGTGTCAAATCGTGTTAACGGGTCGTGTCAAATCGTGTTAACGGGTAATATAGGTCAACCTTAACTCGACCCGTTAAGCTTATCGTGTCAAAATCTCAAATCCTAACACGACCCATTAACATAACGGGTCTGTCGTGTCAACCCGTTTTGACCTCATTAATGAATATTACGAAATATGTTTTTTTTTATAAGTAAACAAAGAAATTAAGAAAATATTACGAAATAGGTTAATACGACACAATACAACTCATTTTAAACTATTTATGTAAATGGGTTGAATAGGCCCGAAATTAACCTTTTTAACCTGATTAAATTTAGCATAATTTTATATAAATGTTAAAATCACAATATCTATAAAAATTATAAAACTAATTATAAGTCCAAAACTACAATCCAAATAATAAAAATATCGAAATTGAAATTCTAACAATTTTATTTTTAGGTATAAGGGTATAATTGTAACTTTAACTTTCTTAACGTGTCATAACGGGTTGACCCGTTATCAACCCGTTAAGCAATCGTGTCTTAACGGGTCAACCCGTTTTGACCCAAATCCGTTAAGACTAAACCCTAACCCGCTATTATCGTGTCGTGTTCGTGTTGGGTTAACGGGTCGTGTGACATATTGCCACCCCTAAGAAGGATGAGTGTCTGTAAACATTTCATCGTTCCATTCTTTCCTGCATTTTTTTTTTAATATAAAGGCTGATGTGGCCAGTCAACTGCCCACGGTTTACAAGCAGTGACTGTCTCTAAAAGAATAGAATTGATATTCTTAATATCATAAAATTTTTAGTAATATAATTTATGGAAAATGCTATATCTCCAGCTGGGGGATCCTGCTGGAGGCACCGCTCTCAGGTTTTTTTTTTAGTGATTAAGAATTTTTTTTAATATTATTGTGATTTTTTTATATTTTTTAAATATTTAAAACTATTAAAAAATTGTTGAACCTAAGGTTTCAAGTTTTGTGTAATTATATATTTACACATGGATTTTGATGATAACAAATGAATTCAAAGAATGAAGGAGTCTCAAGCTCAAGTTGTCCAACAATGGAGTCAAGCACATCAAGGAACCAAGCATGAGCAAGAAGGGAACAAGTTCACATTAAAGTCATAGAGTAATGTTGTAAATCTCTTCAAAATTCGAAATTAGGATTAAGGCTCAAAAATTAATATTTTATCATAAAGCATTAAAATACATTTTCCACATGTGCATGAATATTTTGAAAATTAAATTTGAAAATTTTGAAAGATAATTGATTGTCATCTTTCACATGTGCATGCCATGATTAAAGGTTTGAACTTTGAAAATATTAAAGATGATTGATTGTCATCTTTCACATGTGCATGTTTTATTTGAATATTTTCAAAAGTGATTGATGCTTTTCTTGACTTATGCAAAAGGAAGATGCCTTTGTTTGAATATTTTGAAAAGTAAAGTGTGCTCCTTTTGTCATATGCAAAAAGTAAAAAATTAGGTTTGAAATTTTTGAAAAGCAAAGTGTGCTCCTTTTGTCATATGCAAAAAGTAAAAAGATTAGGTTTGAAATTTTTGAAAAATGAATGATGATGTTTTTGACATGTGAATCTTTTTAAATTTGAATATGAAGTCTCATATGCCTATAAATAGATCATTTGAGAGCTTCACATTCACAACACCAAGAGCATACAACATTCATTCAAAAGCTTTCATTCTCTCTTCTCTAAGCATTGAGCCTTAACTCTTATTCATTTTGAGAGAAATAGTTTGTGCTTGTATTGTTCTTATTTCACTCATTGAGGAGTGTTTTCTGATATCCTACCCACTATCAATTCTTGTATCAGTAAAAGGGTGTGTACAACCCTTGTGCGTGTAGAAAGTGTTCTACACAGGGAATCGTTGAATCACCACGTGTAAGGTGATTGCAAGTGTAGAGGGTGTTCTACACGGATCCTTTGTAGCGGTGTTGTTCAAAGGTGTAATAGGTTTTTACCTCCACCTGAAGGAGGTTGAATAGTGAATTCGGGGATCCTCAAGGGGTAGCTTGAGGCGAGGACGTAGGCAGTGGGGCCGAACCTCGTTAACATACTGAGTTTGATTCTCTCTTACCCTTACTCTTTATATTTATTGCTATTTCGTATTTTGTTTATATTTGATATTGTATATTTGATTTATAATTGTTATTTTTTTTAAATACAACTCAATTCACCCCCCCTCTTGTGTTAGTCATCTGGGCAACAATTGGTATCAGAGCTAAAGCTCTGTTATAAGATTAACTATCTTTTGAGTTAAGATCTTATGGCTAACATTGCAGCTTCATTTGGTGAAGGTCAATCTAGCAGTCGGCCTCCACTCTTTTGTGGAGACAATTACTCATTCTGGAAAGTTAGAATGAGAATATTCTTCAGGCTCAAGGTCGAGAAATCTGGAAATGCATTGTAAATGGACCTTATATTCCAACAAAAGTGGTTGATGGAGTAAAGGTCAAAAAGGAAGAAGAAGAGTTTAATCGTGAAGACGATAGACTTTATACTTTGAATTTAACTGCTATGAATTTATTATATAATGCTCTCAATGGTAATGAGTTTAATAGAGTAATGACTTGTGCTACGGCAAAAGAAATTTGGGATAACTTGGAAGTTACTTATGAAGGAACTTCTCAAGTTAAGGAATCAAAAATTTATATTCTTACTCATGAATATGAAATGTTTAAGATGAATGATGATGAATCTATTTCTAGTATGCACACTCGTTTTACTAACATCATAAACAGCTTGACAGCTCTTGGCAAAGTTTATTCCAAAGTGGAAATGGTAAGAAAAATTCTCAACTCTCTACCAAAACGTTGGGAATCAAAAGTGACAGCGATTCTTGAAGCTAGAGACCTCAAGAAGCTCGAAGTGAATGAACTCATCGGGTCACTTATCACCCATGAGTACACATTGAAAAGAGGAGAAGAAGAAGGAAAGCCAAAGAAGAGCTTGGCGCTTAAAGCTGTTCCTCATGAAAGTGAAAGTGATGAAGATGAGGAAAATGACGATAAAGATGAAGAAGTTGCGATGATAACAAGAAGAATTCAGAGATTCTTAAAGAAAAATAAAACTCATCCGAGGAAATCCTTCAAAAAGTTTTCCAAGAAAGATTCAGGTAAAAATGATACTTTAATTTGTTATAAATGCAATAAGCCTGGTCATATCAAGCCAGATTGTCCTCTGCTAAAGAAAGATCGAAACAAAGGCAAGAAAGCAATGAAAGCTACATGGGATGATGATTCAAGTAGCTCAGATAGTGAAGCAAGCAATGAAGAATCAGCAAATCTCTGTCTTATGGCTAAAGATGACATTGAGGTAACAAATTTTGATAATATTGAAAATCCTTCATATGAAGAATTGCAAAATGTTTTAGAAGAGGTATATGAGGAATTTGAAAAATTGGGTATCAAATATACTGCTTTGAAAAAGAAAAATTCTTCTTTAACAAACGAAATTGATATTTTAAGAAAAGAAAATATTGTTTTGAAAGATGAAAATCTTGAGTTGAAGAAGAAGAAAACTGATTTAGAAAATATTGTTGAAAACTTTACGAATGGAAAAAGAAATTTTGAAAAACTTCTTGGTAGTCAAAGATGTGTTTTTGACAAGGCAGGCTTGGGATATATGCCAAAACAAAAATTCAAATCTTATAAAAACTTCTTTGATAATCCTTCTACATCAAAGTTTAATATTCAAAATTCTTTTCATAATAATTTTATCAAAAAAGGATACTATTATAATCACTCAACTTCTTCATATATGCCACATGTTATTTGCAATTTTTGTAATAGAAATGGTCATAATTACCAAAAGAACAATCATCCATATTTTAATTTACCCAATCTTGTAATAAACAATCATCTATATTTAACTTTACCCAATCTTGTAATATACAATCATCCATATTTAACTTTACCCAATCTTGTAATTTATTATGTAAATTAATCAGTATAAATGATTTATTCTCAAAATCTCTCTTTTCCCAAAATACGATCACCAATTAAATTACCCAACACGCGCATATACGCATATAAGAGCATTCGCATTCGGATCTGCATATTCTCTTTATCCTTATAATTTAAGGAAAATTTTACGGTTTTGCACGAAAAACACGTTCCATCCCATTCCCTAAAATGGGGATGACATTTACGGGTGCTACAGAAGATCCCCATATATGGGGATTCACTGTACATCCCCAAATCTTACTTTTGGTTCCTGTCCCGCGTTTCTCCTCTCCCAACGGTTGGGTGCCCTCGTCCGATTGTCCCTTCCTCACAACGCAGCCATCTGCACTACACAAACGTAGCCACGCCACCGTCGCTCTTCCCTTCTCCACTGTATGAAATCAACAAACCAGATGATAAATTTTCCTTTGTTTCAACCATCCAAAAATAGATCATGCCACCGTATGAAACCAGCAAACCACCAGATCCACCATGAATTGAAGCCGCCACCGTGGGTTAACTCAGATCCGTCGTCGCCAGCCTTGAGTCATTCCAGTTCCGCCACCGAAAGCTTCAATTGCGAAAGAGAGAGTTGCAAAAGCCGAAGGTATCTCGTTGGGGAAGAGAGAGAGTTAAGCGGAAGAGAGAGTTGCGTTGAGAGAAAAAAAAAAAAGGGAAGTGGACGTGTGTTGGGCGAGGACGTGAAGCAAAGTCTGGGGAGAATGAAAACAGGATTTCGGATGGAAAGAAGAGAAAGTGAACGGAATAGGAGGATAAGCATAAGGATCCTGACACCTTTTTTTTTTTTTTTAGGAATAGTGTGATATTTGAAAAGAAAGAGAATTAAGGCAAAACAATTATCCTTCACGTTATAAAATACACATATTATTATAATATGTAGTTAAAATTATATAAATATTTAGTAAAAAATAATATTTGAAAAAAAAGATAATAAGACAAAAGAGTTAATAGTTAAGATTGTAAATGAAAGAGAGAGAAAAAAGTAATAAAAAAAGAATAGAGAAATATTATTTAAAAGAATAGAGATAGGGATGGGGAATGGGATGTAGGAGGTTTTTAAAAAATAAACAAATTTTAAGGATAAATTTGAAAAAATAAGTATTTGAGTTAAATTATAAAGATGAGGATGTAAAACCGGATGAAAATACTCTAAATAGAAGTTTGTAAACCAGTTTTCCTCCGTAGCTGTGCCAGCCTCCCTCATCCCTAATCCCAAAGGTGGTTCTCTCTTCTCTCAAAAGTATTAAAAAGAAAAATTATAAAAGATAGCAAATGGAGGTAGAGTTATAGTGGTGGTACTGTTGTTTTGTCATTTTCTGGCTTTTAGGACGATCCCCCGCCATCCCTCCCTGCCATTTTTTTTTATTTTTGTCTCTTTTGAGTGGGAGAGCTAAGCTTCTGCCTGCCTGCCCTACGGCTCCCTGCTCCCTGTTCCCTGTTCCCCTTTTGTTTTTCGTTTTTTAAGCTTTTGCATGCACAACTACGACTACATCCGCTGCTGTAGCAGAAGCAGCAACGCCTCCCTCTCTGCTGCGCTCTCTGCTCTTTGTTTGCTGTCTGCCCCCGCTCGCCCCCCTCCCGCTGCCTTAAAACTTTACCATTTCCTTTTGCTTCTCCGAACAAAGAAAGAAAAAAGTATGTATTTTCTATCAGCTCGCTTTTCCGTGTACGTATATCTGTCTGTCTGTGTGTCCACGTGTCTTCATCTTCCCCAGCTTTATTGAGTTTGCTTTTTACGTGCTTTGGGTTCAAATCACCGTCGTTTCCACTTTTTTTTTTTTTTTTTTAATTTCTTGAGATTTTTGGTTCTAGGGTGACTGTACATGTCTAGCCTTATAGCCCGTGAGTGTTAGCTTCGAGGTACTAATCCCGACCGCTCCTTCTTCTTCATCGACGGCTTGACTTTTCCCTTTTTGACTGATTAATTTCTTTGATTTGATACAGTGCACACATATATATACATGTATTAATTAGTTTCTGGGACCAGGTTTCAGTATCCGAGCTCCTCTTCAATCATGGCGGTTTATTAGAGGGTAATTCCGGATCTTCGTCTTGTCCGTCTCAACTGCTCCAACACCAAGTCTCCTCCTATTTCCTTTTCCTGCTTTTATCGAGGCATCTTTCGAGGATGACACACTCCTCCTTCTCGAGGCTCCAAATAATCACGGTGGCTTTAGCAGCATCGACGATATTGTTATTCTTTGGTGTCGTTTCGATGCCTGTGCTTCTCTCAGGTTCTCATGATACAATATATATATTATTCATTTCCTCGTCACGTATAGATATTTTTCTAAACTGAATTATTTTGTATCGGGAAAATATACGTAGTCCTCCGCCATTATTCTAACGCAGTAAGCTCTTTCTTTCACATAATTCTTTGTTGGTGCGAATATTTCATTGGTTCAATTATTGCTTTGCTGTGCTCCTTTTACTCTGATCTTTGGCTTCGCTTTCAGCAACACGAGGGACCTCTCTATTCGCTAACATATACATATGCGTGTGCATATTCCATATTCCATTGCGTCCTCTAACTGTCTTTCTGTTTCTTAGAGTTGAATAAAACAAAACGAATTGATTTAGTTAACTTACTGATCTTCCTCTCATTTCTGTTTTTCGCAGGCGTGAGGAGCAGGAGCTCCTTCGTACTCTTCATGGACGGTAACAACGCCACGCTCACTGTTCCGCATCGCAAGCTTCTTCTTCATCGTGGTAAGATTCATTCACACATCTTGATTAATTGGTGTTCCTTTTAGGGGTTCCGTCTTGAAGGTAGATCAAACTGTTTAGAGGATCTCCTTGATAAGATCCGAAATATCCCATCTCGTTTTTTTATAACCCATTCATGATGCCGTTTTTTAGGCATCTATGTTTTGTAGCAGCATGTAGGTCTTTATGCGTGGGCAAATGAGCCACCCTCTTTTCCACCAGCTGTCGACTTTGTGGCATTGTTAATATTAACTTTTAAAACCTTTTCTTTTTAATTGCAATTTATTGGATTTTGTCAAGTTTTCAATGAACAGCGACGCGAGGCTATTGTTCATTGAAAAATTAAAAGCGAGCGAGCACGATGACCCTACCTCCTTACTCGAAACTAGCCTTTTGGGCTCCTTTTGTCTGCACCCTCAGTTGTATTTCAGGCCCCATGAATCACTTCCAAAAAGTGTATTTTGTCTGTAGAAGATATACCCCATTGGCTGGGTTGTTAGGTGTTGGCCTTCTTAATGTTTTTAACTTTTACGTTATATGATGCTAGTAAAATTATATATGGCCTGATTTTGAAGACCCTTTTTTCTTGCTTCTACACCTGCTTTTGCACAGGAATGGTGGAACCGGACCGAATAAGGGGAGAAAAGTGTACCAAGTCGGACATTGTGGTGAATCAAGGCCCCACACCCCCACTCCCAAGTGGTATTCCCACCTACACTGTTGAGATCATGAACGTCTGCGTCAGTGGTTGTGACATCTCCAGCATTCATTTGAGTTGTGGCTGGTTTAGCTCTGCCCAACTTATCAACCCCAAGATCTTCAGAAGGCTTGGCTACAACGAATGCCTCGTCAATGACGGCAAGCCCTTGGCTAATGGTCGAACCCTATCTTTCAAGTATGCCACTACCTTCCCCTATCCTCTCTCTGTCTCCTCCGTCGTCTGCAATTGATTGACGTACGTACGTATAGCAGCGCACTCATAAACAGTACTTGTGTAATGCCCATCCCCAAAAGCAGGAATTAAATCGGTGGTTAATACCAAAAATACTAGGATAAGATAGATACCCGTTTTCATTTCTGTGGGTCTGCTTTGGCTTTATAAGTTTCCCTTTTTTTGGGTTGTTGTTGTTGTTGGTTTGAGTCCATATTCTGGGGACTTTGTGTTCACTGTAAAGGGTGTCTTCTGAATTGGGGTTGGAGGAGGGAGAAAGAGAGGAGGAAGGAAAATTGGTTGGATAATGACTGATATTTTTTCGGGTTGGATGGTTAGTTGTCTGTCTGTATATATAATAAGAGTGATATACAATATGGTAGTTACATTTGTGAAAAGTTTAGTAGCCATATTGAAAGTGTGATTAGAGGAATGTGTTATTTTCTTGGGAACAATTGATTTAACTGCCCTCACCATATCATCGTTAATTATAAATAAAGGTTGCTTGCAAAAGTCGAGCCAAGACCAAAATCAATCGCCTATGAACCCAGCGCGCGGGTCACAATGCAATAGGTCGATTCCCAGCAATGAACCACCCTTGAGAAGTAACATTGGGCTGTTAAGTCATAGACCAGTTCATGATTGGGCTTGGTCAAGAGCTCTCCAAGGCTATAAAGAAGAGGCGATTTTATAAAATAATTTATAAAAATAATGTTAATTTGTATAAATACCTTCAATTAAAAATATAATTATAGAAAAGAACTGTGTGTATATGTATCTGCCCGTTTGGATATACAGTTTAAATTAGATGAGATAATAATAAATAAAATATTATTATAATATAATTTTTTAATATTAATTTTATTTTGAGATTTGAAAAAATTATAACGATAAAATGAAATAAGATGTGATAGATACAATATGATAATATTTCAAAGTTAAAAATATTATGTTATTCTATAGTCTCTACCTAACGCAACAAAAAGCTAATTGATAATATTTCAAAGTTAAAAATATTATGTTATTTTATATTCTCTACCTAACTCAACAAAAAGCTAAAAAACAAGGAAAGCCAACAAAAGCGACCATAACAAATCAGGTTTATGCTATTATTTTACGTCCATCTAACACGACGTCGTCTAACTCCCATCCTTTATAATCCCGAGTAGTCTCTCTTCTCTCCTCTGTACCGCCTCTTATCTTGTAGACCCCCCCATCAGAGAGCACCAGGCGCGGGAGCGAGAGCAAGCCACAATGGCTGGTGCTATTACCGGATCAGGACTCAGCCTGGGGCTGTCGTGCTCTACGACTAGGCTTTATCGGAGGCCGATATACTCTTCTTCGCGTTCGACTCGTCGCTATTGCGTGAAAATGGCCGTCTCGCTCGACGAGAAGAAGAAGAATTTCACTCTTCAAAAATCCGAAGAAGCTTTCAATGCCGCCAAGGTACAATTCCTTTTCTTACCATCTAATTTGAGCTTGGGCTGGACTCCGAATTCTTCGAATGCTTTTGTTTATGTGTTTTGTTGGTATTCCAGCCTGCTAATTTCGTGTTCGTTTTTTAATGTCTTTGTCGGTTAAACGAATATATTGGATGGTGGTGACTGAATCTGGGTTTCCCAATTTCCAGTTTTTGCTTTCAAAATCTCACGTTTAGGTCGCAGTGTTATTTTCTCAACTGAATTTTGTCGACCTAAGAGTGAAATTTGAGAATTATACACTAAAAAGAGCTCACTTGAAATGAGTTTATTACGTTTCTTTTGAGATTATATGGTCTATAATATGCAATGGATCATCTACGATTCTCCAATTTTTCCATTTGGTATTCTAAACCAAATTCAATATAAACAATAAAAATTATATTTACAATCTGGTGTAAGGACACATTTTTCACACTATTGGCATGACATTTGATTTGTAAAAGAAAATTAAAATTTTGCATCTATCTTGTCAGGTAAGTGGTGTGGAGGTGTGTTCACAACACCAACTTGCATGTAGAAGAACTCGCTAACTTATCAATGATTTTTCATGTATGGTAAAAGAACTTAAAGATTGTGTTTGTGATGTTGCATAGAGAATTTTATTTCCAATTTCTTGATTACTGACTCATGTTAAGGGTTTTGGTAGAATTTGATGCCTGGAGGTGTAAATTCCCCTGTCCGTGCATTTAAATCGGTTGGTGGACAACCTATTCTGATGGACTCCGTCAAGGGCTCTCATATGTGGGACATAGATGGCAACGAGTACATTGACTATGTGGGTTCTTGGGGACCCGCTATAATTGGCCATGCAGATGATGAGGTTCTATTCCTTTTCCCTGTCCTGTAATCCTTCTCTAATCCTAAGAACTCAATATCATTCTGCCTGTTAACAAGCTTCAATGTTGATTCTCTGAGCAAACCTCAAAGGATGTTGTGTGTGGTGGAAGAAAAATTTGTTTATATAACACTTGTCATGCCTCTAAATCATTTTGCGATAACAATATTTGCAGTCTTTGTAGTAGTATTGATTGAAAATCGGAAAATAAAAACAGATATTTGGTAATGTGATACTTATTTAGATGAAAAAAAGTTATATTGCTTTATTGAGAAGTGATCCCTCTGTTAAATGTAGACTTTCCACATCATGGTCCTCTCTATGATGGAAAGTCAGAGAGCTGGAGAATTATGATTGTTATGCTTTGACTTGCCATTACACTAAGCTGGACCCTTCTAATCCTCTGCATGTTTTTGAGTTGTCATGGTAGTCTTTCCGATTTTGCTGTGGATTACATCCCAAGCTATTGTTCACCTTCAGGTACTTGCTGCCCTGGCTGAAACAATGAAGAAAGGAACCAGTTTTGGTGCTCCTTGCCTGCTAGAAAATATTTTGGCTGAGATGGTCATCTCAGCTGTTCCAAGCATCGAAATGGTCCGATTTGTTAATTCAGGCACAGAAGCATGCATGGGTGTGCTCCGCCTGGCCCGTGCTTTCACTGGAAAAGAGAAGATAATCAAGTTTGAAGGTTGTTACCATGGCCATGCTGATCCATTTCTTGTCAAGGCAGGAAGTGGGGTTGCCACCTTAGGGCTTCCTGACTCCCCTGGTGTCCCTAAAGCAGCCACTTTTGAAACTCTAACCGCCCCTTTCAATGACATATCAGCTGTGGAAAAACTCTTTGAGACCAACAAAGAAGAGATTTGTGCAATCATCCTTGAACCTGTTGTTGGGAACTCTGGTTTCATTGCTCCTAAACCTGGTTTCCTTGATGCCATACGCAAAATCACGAAAGAAAATGATGCTCTTCTCATCTTTGACGAAGTTATGACTGGGTTCCGTCTGTCTTATGGTGGAGCTCAGGAATATTTTGGCATTACTCCTGATTTGACAACTCTTGGGAAGATCATTGGTGGTGGTCTGCCGGTTGGTGCATATGGAGGAAGAAGGGAGATTATGGAGATGGTAGCACCCGCAGGGCCGATGTACCAGGCTGGGACCCTGAGTGGAAACCCATTGGCAATGACAGCAGGCATACACACTCTTAAGCGGTTACAGCAGCCAGGAAGTTACAAATACTTGGATAAGATCACTGGCGAATTGGTTCAAGGTATACTTGATGCTGGAAAAAAAACTGGCCATGCTATGTGTGGTGGGTATATAAGTGGGATGTTTGGGTTTTTCTTCTCGGAAGGGCCTGTTTACAACTATGAGGATGCGAAGAAGAGTGATACTGCAAAGTTTGCAAGGTTTTATAGGGGAATGCTGGAGGAAGGAGTATATTTTGCTCCATCACAGTTTGAGGCTGGGTTTACAAGCCTGGCACATACTTCCGAAGATATCCAAAATACAATAGCAGCTGCTGAGAAGGTTTTACGGCAGATTTAATGTGTGAAATCCTGGATCTATAGTCTTTGAGTTCTTCTCTCCTTGGGTTTTTGTTTTAGTGGTCGTCTCTGTAGCATAGTTGGCGTTTTATTGGTGGATGGATAGAGAGAGAATCGTTTCCAGACGATTACCCCTTGTGAGAACCTGCACGTCTTACTTCCTGTAAACCTTTTGTACCTTGTAACTGTTTTGAGTGTATTGCTCGTAAAAGCTTGTTTCCCAATCTCGCAACTTTTCTTGGGTGTCAGTAATTCTATGAAGTTGCATTTTACGGCATGATCAAAAGCCGAATGAATTTTTATCATGGTTTCACAAGTTAGTAGATACTGGTCTACCGTGCGATTGGTTAGAATGAAACACATCTGTTTCCACCCTAAGGAATAAGAAGTCCTTGAATGTTTTTAATTATTCTCGGAACAAAACCGACCGTAAAAGGATTCGAAGCTTAAACAGACGGACGTTTCTCATTGAAATTTCATTTCAGATGTCGTCGTTACATAGACAGATGTATACAGCTTTGCGCTAATATGACAATATTTCAGACAGACTCAAGAAAGGATTTGAAATGATATGGGAAAAGGCCAGAGGAAATATTAAAAAGAAAACAAAAGAAAGTGCTTAATCGATAGTAGTAAAAATCAGAGGCCGCCAGTGGACGCTGCCAACCCTTTCAAACCTTCAGCTGGAAAGACAACTTTAGGGTCATCAACAACACAGCTGTTTTATGAACACATCATCAACAACATAAACTTGTAATCGATGAAGGCCGCAACAGACACAGTATGCTTCTGCAGCTTAAGTTTGGATACAAGGGTAAACTGTTCACCAACCCTCACAGTATGGAACACGAGCAGACAATCTTCCGAGATGAATCTTCAATCTTCTTTTCTGTTCAGACAAAGCATTATGATTGTTATACTATGCAGCTTTCAACAACCACAAAGCTTGAATGAAATTGATAGGGCCAGAAACTCATGGCTGCCATTAAAATTGACTTGATCAATATCCACACGATCATAACCTAGTCAGTCCTAGTTGATGAATTTGGGACCTAATCCTTTTTGCATAAACAAACCTCTCCAGGTGAGTCTTGTGTTTTAATAGACTGAACAAAACTAAGGGATAGAGTTATCTAATATTGGAGAGATGCATAAAAGTAGAAAAACAATTTGTTAATTAAAAGTAAAAAAGGAAGCATCTTGGGGTTGGTTATTTGACCTCAGTTTCTGTTCCAAGTCATATCTTCCATATTCAAGAATGGACTACTCTAACAAGGGTTCAAAATATTCTTCCCCATGATTAAAGGAAGTAAGCATACCAGGATAGCCAAACTAGAACCAAATCATTCTACAAACATAAAACCTCGTCCAAAAATTAGGAACCACAGTGCATAAGGGCGAACTGTGTGGTTAGCATATGGAAGTTGCCTCAAATGTGAGTTCAATTCAATACTGAAGTCTAAATCCAATGTAATTCAATTTGCCTTTATGCACTTTTTATCAAAATTCTTATCACTTACAAAAGAAGAAGTCAGTACTTAACAAATTATTCACACCCAGAATCAAGTTCAAATTTCACACACTGGTATCAAGCTAAATTCAAAGCCATTGGAAGGGGGGAAAACAGTCTTTATTTGGAACTAAAACATTCATAAATTTAATTCCTGATGGAAATCACCTGTTTTAGTCTTTGCCAAAGAAGGCTGTACTACAACGTGCATTATAACAACACCCCCGCCATTATCAGCAAAAGGCATTCTACACTGACCGACAGTCTTGTTGTTTTCCAAGATTTTACCGGAAGTAATCAATTTCACTTCATTCGCTGCCTTTGGCATGATTGTTTTACCTACGAATAATAACAGAAGTCAAAACATCATCCTGGATGAAAGAAATTCTGTGGAGTCACCTGATTCAATCCCTTTTTTTTTTTTTTTTTTCAATCTAGCTTTTATCATTCCTCTGAACTATTGAATTTCAGACAAAAAACAAAGAATTAACGGAAGGAACATTGGTCCAGAAAGAGTGATCAAAATTTCAAATGCTTTGGACATTCCAAGGAAATGAAAATGTCTAAATTATCAAAAATCCCCGATCCCTGTTAGACTGTTTAAAGTTCAGTTGCACAAAACACGTACCAATTAAAATCAAATGTAGCCAAATGACACAAAATAACCAAAAATATGATTCCCAATACGCAGCTTCAAACGCATGTTATGAATTTCCGCCAATTTTTAGCAAAATTGGGTTCCTCTTCGACGTTCAAAATGCTTATCGACAAAAATTTGCTAAATTGATGAGAAAAAATCCAATGAAAACGAGAGAAAAATGGAAAATTTCTATGCTTGCTGAATTTATAAGAGGGGAAAAAGGAAAATACAATCAAAGGTTAAGAGAAACCTAATTCTGAGCAATATCTTATACAGGTGGGTCTCGGTGAGCAGACTGACCAACCTTTGGGCCAATCGGAGACAACCCGTTGCTTAAGCATATCGACAGTGGAGGCAGAAGAGTACCGAAACGGGCCCATATCGGTGCCATCGTACAGCCTGAACTTTATGTCCACCAAGTCCTCCTCCGGCATCTATGGTGGGTGGGGGGACAAGTTTGACTTATCCCTAAAGCTCCTCAGACCGATCGCTTCCACACGTCTCCCAGCCCCGGTGCCGGAAACGGGCTTATCAAATCAAACCTCCTAAACTCGTTAGGAAAAATCCAATCAAACTTAGTTCGACCGAGAAATAAAAAAAGAAAAAGAAAAGCAAAACATCAAAAAGGAGGCAATATAAATAGGTAACGTTCGATACGAAATTAAATAATAAATAAACCAAATGAAAAACCTTATATGTCTGAAGATCAGGCAGCCGATTCGGATTTTTCTTAATTCTTCTGATGCCTTTTTCCCCAGTCAGGATGGTTGTTGGGTGGGCAGAAAGAAGTCAATTTTCAAGTGTGTCTCGAGCCAAACCGAACCGACCAAAAGTTAAAACGACGCTGTTTTCACTTTCTCTCGTGGAAGCAAGCGTGTGAAAACAACAGCCTCGGCTTTACAACAACGACGTTTATTTACGAAAGGAAACGACACCGTTTGCACTGTGCATGTATATAGGTCGAGAGAGCAATCCGAGCCTCGAGAGAGAGGGTAAATGAAGAAGAGGAAGACGAGGGAAGGAGAGGAGGAGGGCATGGAGATCGTGTGGCAGACACCAGCCAATCCACCTGAGCCACACGATTACATCTTTCGCAACGGTACCCATACCAATTTCTTCCATTTTTCTTCTCTTTCTAAAAAGAAAAAAGAACGAACTTCTTCAGTTTGCTGAGCAATTTTCTGGCGGGGGATTTATTGCGCAGGGAGGCGCCATGTGCTACCATACTACTTCGAGTTCATCTCTCATGTCAGCTGCTTTCAGTGACTCTTGAATTTCTTCATGTTTGGGTCCAATCCTAATTTTTGGAAGAATTAATATGTTTGTGTGGCGGCGCAGGTTAAGAATCGTTGGGCCGGCAAAACCATCGTCGATTTGTTCTCCGAGGAGTTCAAAGGCCGACCTTATGATTACTATGTATCTATATTTTTTTGTTTCTTTTATTAGTACGTGTTTGATAATCTTAATTGCATAAACCAAGCTTAGCAAGTGCTCTTGGAAATGTGTGTGATTTTTGTCCCTGTATAGCATAGTTGTCCTCGTTTTGTGTTGTGGGACGTATTGAGCTTTTGAATCATGTGCTCAAGTTGTTGTAGGTTAGTGCGGTCAAATGCGGACGGATACAGGTTGATGGAGAGATAGTGCCGGTTTCGTACATAGTAAAACGGTCGCAAAAGATAAGCCACTTTGTGCACAGGTTTTGCTATTGTGCTTCATGCTGTTCTTGTAGCGTATTCATTTTTATATCTATGAGAACAAGTTCCACTCTTATAGTTAATTTACTCGTCGTTCCATCCTGTATTGAATTGATATTCTATTATGGTTCAGAATGGTATTTTGAAGTTATAGAAACCGGTAATTGATGTTACAAAGATTGCAGACATGAACCACCGGTGATGGCTTGGGATGTGTCTATTCTTCAGAAAGAACCAGATGTGCTGACTGTTTGTAAGCCAGCATCAGTACCGGTAAGACAGCGGTGATTGTTGCTGCGTGCCTCTTATTATGTCCTCTGTTTATGTGACAGTAGGAAGGTATATGGGTCTTTTAGGTAGTCTCTATTAATCTAGAGCAATTAAGCTGGGTACGGCTTTTCATAGTAGACTTTACTGTTCCGGGTGTGGACTTTGGGCATGATGGGATACCAGATGGGATGTGGTAGACCCCTACATGCTGATGACCCCCACACATGCTATCCTAAACTCGACAGTGGCTTCACACCCAAGGACCTTCAGGATCAGTATGAGAGGCACGTTGGAGTGGATCTTCGGCCACCGCGGTTGCATCTTGTCTTGCCGATGAAGCCAGCAGGGAATGAAAAAGGATTTTTTTTTCTTTTTTGTCTATTCTTGATATATGCCTCCCAACCCAAGGAAAGAGGAAGTGAGCTCAGCCAGCACTAGAACGAATCCTTCTTCTCATCGAATAAGGAGAAGGCGGGTCACTTATCTATCTTACCAATAGAAGGCCAGGTTCTTGAACCAGATGAGGAGGGTTTCTAGACATCTATAACGGGCCAGCCGTGGCGGATCCATTCCAACAAGCCTTTCAAACTAGTACTTTTTGGAAACAACTCTATAGCTTCTTCAATAAACGCTGGTTCTTTGATCAAGTTTTTTGAATGACTTTCTAGTCAGATCCTTCCTGCGTTTCGGATATGAAGTCATGTTTTTTCAAGATCCAGCATTTGTGCTGTATTCATAATTTTGGGAAGAGATGAGAACTTATGAATTGTGGGTTCAAATCCCACTCTCCACAATTCTTTATTTACATTTTTACTTATTAAAAAAATTACTTGATACTGGTTTTGAGTTCATATCTTTTGACTTTATGGTGTTATATGTGTGAGATTTTCCTATCATGTAGGTGCATCCCTGCGGCCAATATCGTAAAAATACCGTTGTTGGCATCCTTCAAGCAGAGCATGGCTTGACACCTCTGTTTCGTATCCAAAATTAAATAGTAACCAAATATTGTATCTATGAATGAATGGTTCTAAATCTGAATAGTTTTTATTTTCGAAGTCATTAAATTAGCTGATTCTTCTAGTTGAATTATTTACTCTTCATTTCTGGTCTAGATTTGTTTTCCTTGACGTGATTGCGGTCAGCGATTCATCGATTAGATCGTCTTGTTTCAGGACTCCTTATTTTGGCCAGAAATGCTTCAAAGGCTGATCTTTTTAGGCAACAAGTAAGCCTCATCATGCTAATTTGGCTAGATATTACTTTTAGTGAGCTACAAACTAAACATCTTCTGCTTGGAAGCATAAGATTTCTATGACTTAATTGATCTTGATTAGTATCATATGATTGGCATGGAAGTTTCCATCAAGTATTCTTACATTACATGTCAGTCTTATTGTTGCGTGTTCTCTTTGGCTGTTGCTTAATATCCTGAAATAGAATGTGATTATCGCAGATTGAAGCTGGGTTGGTCCAGAAACAATATATTGCGAAAGTCATTGGGGAATTTCCAGTAGATGAGGTATGCTTTAGTTTAAGCCAGTAATAGGTATTAGGTAGTGCACCTTATATTGAGTGCAAAAGAGACACATGGTAAAGGACATATTGCCATGTATGCTTGGTTTTCTTTTTCCAGGGATGTCATCGTAACTCCTCCTCCTCCTCCTCCTCTTTCTCTCTCTCTCTCTCTCTCTCTCTCTCTCTCTCTCTCTCACTATAGAGTTTTTATTTTTCTTGAAAAATTTTCTTTATTGTTATGATAGTTGAGTAGTTTTGGGCCTTTGGCATTGTGTTGTAGAACTGTCCAAGTGGTTGTCGATTTTTGGGAGGGATTTATGCATGCCAGGGTACTATGTGCACCATATTCTGACGGATGTTCTACTTAATCTTGGTCAACTATATGGTCCTTTGTTTTGATAAGTAACTTGATGGTCATTTGTATGCCTGACAGATGGGAAAAAAGAGAACCCTTATAATAGGCGAGATTATTTTTTCTTAGTTAATCGAAGATTATTTTAAAAGCTCAAAAGATGTAGCCAAGTACATCGGTAGAATACAAGATAAATTTATAGGTGAGACATAGCATTATATGAAGCATGAGGTGAAGCTGAACACAATAATTGCTGCTTGATTATAGAAATAGTTACATTCAATTTCTTGCTGCTTTAGTTTTGAAAGACGGTTCAGTGAACCCACCAATTTTTTGCTTTCAATTATACGATTATGATTCAGTGATGTCTCATTTGCAAATCTAATGATATTTGTGATGGATGTTATAACTGTTGTTCTGTGATAATCTTAATTGCTATTTTGCTCCATTTCACAATTATTATGAAATTTATTTTCAGCAAACTGTTGATGCTAACATAGATTATAATGCTCGAGAAGGAAGAAGCACGGCAGAGGTGAGTCATTTGATTCAACCCTTAGACTTAACTGTAACTCCTTGCCATGGTCCTTACTATTTACTCAATTGTCTATTAAACGAGTTTTTAATTGAGAATATTAATGAAGGACCTTCACTGAACCCATAAGCATCTTTGGCTTATCCAGGAAAAAGATACTAGCAGTGATACTCCTGTGAAGGGGAAGGTTGCTTGTACAAAATTTACTCGGATTAGTACAGATGGAACCACCAGCATTGTTTTGTGTGAACCAATCACAGGTCGAACTCATCAAGTAAGAAAATTTGATAGGTTTAATAGGGAATATTTCATTTCTGTAGCAATATTTAAGAGAGCTCTCTGCTGCTTCCATGAAACAAAAAAACCCTTTTTGCTTGTTTTTGTTTTACCTTCTTGATTTTGCTGTCAGTGTGACTGTGAGTATCTGTATGCTCTGATATTTTGTTCCTCTCCCATTTTCTCATTCTCAGCTGACTATGTGAACTTTTTGCTGCGCTTTTCAATTTTCTTGACAAAGCCCTTTCGCATTTCATTGTTTTTGGGTGAATATTCCTTTACATGCTAATGCTTTTGCTACCTAACTTTATTATTTTCTGGGCCGAATCATATTAAGTTCTAATCCTCCCTCTCTCTTGTAGATACGTGTTCATTTACAGTATATGGGGCATCCAATAGCCAACGATATGCTTTACCTTTCCAAACATGTAACTGATAGATCTGCTGGAGGAACGAGTGCCGATAGAGCAGCTACTGAATCACATCATTTTTTGAAGTCCAGTTTTCATGATAAGTGTCACGAAGAATGTGAAGAGAACCCTAGACATGAGTTTAGTATTGATCCTATGTGTACAAATTGCCCTTACCTGGCTCCAAAAGGGTAAGGGACTCTGTAATTTCCACGCTTGCACATTCTTGTAACAAGAAATTCTCTCTGCATGAATATTGCAATTTTCTAGTGGAATGGTGGCTGTCCATTCAGGTTAATATTGTGGATTGATTTGGCTGAGACTGCACTTACTCTTAAGATTAAGAATCTATGCTTGTTTTGATAGTTTTTCATGTTGAGACCCACACTTCCAAGTATTCCATATAGATCTTTCTTTAGTATGGCATCATTTTTTCCCCACTGAAAGGGGGTCTGCTTTGTTTATGATTAAACTTGATTACCTTTTAAATTGCAGATACGATGCACTTGAGGAGGGTTTGTGGCTACATTGTGTTAGATACTCTGGACCTGGATGGACCTATGAATGCCCATATCCAGATTGGGCATCACTTAGCT
Organism: Carya cathayensis; assembly: GCA_011037825.1. Classification (NCBI taxonomy): domain Eukaryota; kingdom Viridiplantae; phylum Streptophyta; class Magnoliopsida; order Fagales; family Juglandaceae; genus Carya; species Carya cathayensis. Next base: position 1,602,235 of record QGSO01000175.1, read on the forward strand.
AAATTCTACTTTGTGTTAGATACCCTGAAGATTTTGTTGCTCTCCTGTTCCCAAATTATTTGGATAGCTTCTAAAACATGGTCACTGTTTCTTACTCCAGATTCATTGAATACGCTGCTAGACAGCGATGAACTGTTTGCAGACAAAGGAGAAACAAGTCCTACTTTGATTTTGTTTCATTTTTAATGAAAAGATTAGCAAATGTACTCTATAGTTTATAATGGTGGAAGGTGACCGAGGATCAACTGTATTGATGAGCTGCATTTAATTTTCAATTGTATATGTACTGCTAATTCAATTTGTGTGAGGGATTCCCATGCATCTGTTTTTTATATTTATTCATGGACTTGTAATGGTTTTGAATCTTCGTAGGGTCGAGGCGTCGAGCCATATTTTGTACGAAATCTGAAATATCAACCACTCTTCCTGGCACCAGTTCCCATTTCCTGGGGACTTCTGTTTTCAAGCCCCACAAAACAGCAGCAGTACTGCTGTACTTTTGGCGGCTCTTGGTTATAACCATTGTCTGTTTTGCTAATGAGAACCGGTTGGATCCACAAAAGTATCTTATATAAGTAAATTTATAAATTATTTTACAATCTGATCAAGTTGCATGAGTATGTGGGTTTGTTATTGTGAATTGATCATTCGTGGAATTTCTCTTTGCTCATTAATTTAATGAAATCTCCAGTACCGAAAAGTTAAAAGATCTAATACAATTTGAGAAATGACACTTTTGATCTATCTTTTAAACATTAATTAACTTCTATTAAGTATCATGTTTCCAAAGTCCATGGAGAACTTCTTAACTCAATAATGTTTGGAACGGGATAAATTGGACTATAAAACAATGAGAAATAACTTCCCAGAAAGTAGACGTATTTTAAGGCACAAAGGAGATCTAAAGCGAGGGGTAGGAGCTAGCTTCTGCATTTGGAGGAAACGGAAGAATGAAGCCCAGAGCAGAAATGAAAATGTGATAATTTATTTGAGAGGATCAGATGGATGATGGAAAATTAAGAAAAAATGATGACTTTTTTGAGTATGTTGAGTGTACAACACTCAACATTTAGTTTTTCTACACAAGAAACGACTTTGGTCATGAATATGATGGGCAATTTGCAAAAGTTCTCTCCAAGTTGCAGAATATGATGCAACTTTAATTCCTATTTGGTGATTTTCTTCCATTGGGCTACACGAGTTAGCTAAAAAGCTCAACTTTGATAACCTTTTGTGAATGCTCACAGCTGGGGGCAGCTTAGCTAGTTTGAGTTTCGAAAAGACGTTATCTGAATATAGAAAAAAGAGAGAAAAAACTGTGACTGAGAGGGAGGATCCATATATGGGGCTATTGCCTATGTATATAAGTTATAAACAATTGTATTAAGCCCACAAAATGAAAGAAATGTTTATTATTTACAGTTTTGAGGCATGCATGTGCATGTACATACCCATTTACTAAATAATAACAAATTAATCGCAGGTTTGGTAAAAACATTTTAACTTAAAATTCTCATCTCAATTCAAAATTTTCATCTTATAATTACAATTTTATTAAATTTTCATACAAAATATAATAAACAATTTAACATTTTCAAATTCTAATTTAATTTTTTTAAATCTCAAAATAATAATATATAATACTCAAAAATAATATTTTAAACTTTCATCTCAACTAACAATTCTCATCTTACTTACCAAACCTACCTTATAATGTTATCTCCATTTCATGCTATAATATCAATTAATTTTTAATGATAAATTAATCAGTAGGTGTGTACTGGATCTCATCACTTTCTGTCCTATTCTTTTGGGAGGAAGTGTTAATAAGTGTTAAATAGAGTTTATGAAGAAAAAGATCAATCTCAAAGTAAAACATATATAAATATGCTTACCAGTTTGGTTTTTTGTTTTTTTTCTGCCCTAGCTACCGGGACTGCCACTAAAACATTGATATGGTGGAGCCATTCAGATCAGATTGAGCCCAACTTGCAAGCGATTAATTTGACACTACAGACAGAATCTGTAGTTCTCCAGTACTATTGGATTTTCTGGGAGCTCTTCTTTTTCTTTTCTTTTCTTTTCTCTTTTTTTCTTTTTTTTTTTCATCATGTTTTTTGTTTATTTCCACCCAGAAAACAAAGAAAACATTCATTCACTAAATATGTGGAGAAATTATTTCCAAAAGGACTACCTGCTTGAGATTGTAAAGCATACAAGTGGGCTGGCTTGAAACATGTAAATGTCAAGCTACTTTTTATGTTGCTTTGGCAACTGTAATGTTTCTTTTGACCTAGCTATCGTATTGGAGTTGAAGCCATGGAGGGGGAAAGGAAAGAAATTAGAAACATCTCAAGTGCTTTAGCAATTCAAGTATAATGCGTGGATCCAAGTATTGGCATTAGTCAACATCTTGATATATATTGCGTATTCATATACATAAATATAAAAGAGCAGAGGCCACATTATCCAGCTGATCCTGTGGGGGAATTTCTGCCAAGAATATATATTGCAAGTGAATGATGACCAGCAGCTTGCTTTTGCGACAAAGTGATAACAGATCGGATATACTATCTATATGTCAACTAGTGAAAGAAAGCAATGATCTGAAAACAAAAACTAAGATATATAATCAATAATGTTCCAATCTCGCAGACTGCATGCAGGGCCATACATCTGATCATCACGATATATATATATATATATATATATATATATAGAGAGAGAGAGAGAGAGAGAGAGAGAGAGAGAGAGAGAGAGAGAGAGAGAGAGAGAGACACGATTTATATATTATAAATTACAGAGAGATGTTTAGACAGAGAGATCCTTGCTTAATTTGAGGGAAGACTCGAGTACATTGATTGGACTAGGAGGATCTTCGAGGGAGACTAAGTACAGGAGATCTAGACACCAAATGACCAATATTAATTCCTTTGACAGCAACATGCAAATTAACCAAACTTCACATAAAAGACAATAATCAACTAGCTAGGACAGATTAATTAATATAAAACTACACATTGTGATGATCTTCAATGCATGCTTAAACTTTGATCGAGTCATTCATATTATCTTTCAGGCCGGTTTCAATATTTGAAAGCGGAGCTGCAGGATTCAGTTCCGAACACACAATTGTGGTCAGCTTAACTGCATCAATGATGTGTTCAGGTACATGATGCAGCTTCGGCTCCTCCAGAATTTTGTTGGCGTTCTTGTAAACTACGTAGAGCGCCATCTGAACAATTCCGAAGATAAAGCCCACTGTATTTGGAAGCTGCACGTCGATCGATATACAAAAAGACTAGTATTTGTAAGTAACGTCAATGAAAACATAGAATTACAAAAACATGCATGCATTCACGAATAGTTGGAGGTAGTACTGTACAATATTGCACTTACAGCAATGTAGTAGTCCTTGAGAAAAAGGCCATAGAAGAACCAGGTTACTGCACCTATGGTTAAGAAGAAAGACAAAGGGAATGGCATGTACTCGACGCTCTTGGTTCTTACAACTTGTCTCTGTACGTATAAGTTCATGGTTGTATGGATATTAATTAGTCATGAGGACCGATATAAAACTAAGGTAATTATAGATGACATTAATGATCAAACTCAAAGGGAACATTTTCTCAAAAGTAGCCATGAAATTGAACTTCTTTTACATTAACTTCTCACCATGATACAGAGAGGTGCAGCAAATACAGTAAGGTTGAATACCAGACAAATCCATCCAAGAACCAAGATACGTTTTGAGCCGTTTGCTAGGAAGAGACTGAGGAGAAGCATCAGGCTGAACCCAAAAACATTTAATAGGAGAAGAAGCTTCACAGTCTGTATCTGCAAGTTTTGGTTCATTATTCAATTGCAATTCTATATATGGATATATTTGGTAATCAAATAACCAATTTGAAAGCGGAGGATAAGGTCTCCGGCCAGATACATACCCTCGTCTTTTTGGTTGCATAAAATATGAACAGCATGATGTAGATGGACTCGATTATGCAGCCAACCGAGTTTATGGTAATCAGAAGATTTGCATCCTTCTTAAGCATCGCGTAGTAGATCCACAGCTTTGAACTGAAGAGTGCAACCACATAAGGAACTGATTGAAAACCTTCACTGGATTTCTTTTTGTATATCTGATAGAATGTTGGCCTGCCATTAACCCCAAAAAAGAAAAAATTAGTAACCGTGAGATGGAGAAAGAGATTAAGCAATCAGAAACAGAAAAAGATCAGCAGTACTTACAGTGGAGCTAGGTAAACCATAAATGAAACGATGTTGCCTACAACAATAAAACATAAACACGTGAATTAATAAAAAAGTATGTCAGTTAATTCCTTGAAGAATCATATAGCTATGATCTCCTTCCTACAACCTTATAAATGTTATCAAATAAATAGTAGTAGGCCAGAGCGAAGTTTCGAATGTCATTACTAGCATCGATATTTTTCCTTTTTCAGCTGAGAAATTTTATACAACCATGCATACGTCATGAGAAGATACTAGCTAGTTTCAGCATTGTGTATAGCTGCATGTGCACTAACTTGCATTGGGTACAAGAAAACAGTATAGAAGGTAGTGGCATTTATGTGTTCATCAATTCAAGATAGGGAATGGCCGGGGAGGAATAGGTTGAAGAACACTAGCTAGCTAGTAAAATTACGTTATTAATGAAAGTAACGACTATATATATACTGATTATATATAGCACTTTGTGTCTGTACCTAGAAGGCCAAATGCAAAAGCCCATGACTGGTGAATGGCCATTTCTGCAAACAGAAGTAAACTCTCTTAAACTAAAAACCTAAAGTTTTCGTGCTCCCTCTGATCTCTCTCTCTCTCTAACTAAAGCTGGGTTTTCAAGTGAACACCTTGGCTAGCTATCTCATATCTCTCTAAGGCACAGGCATAGAAGCAAAGGGCGTGAGCAATATTTATACATGGCGAGGAGGGAGACTCGATTGAAAGAATAAGTCTCGTTACATGCATTCATATTGTGTGAAGCATCAAGCTGTAACTTTCAGTTCTTTATCCACTTGTTTGGCGTAAAATGCTGCTCCTAACCTTATTTAGTTGGTTTTCATCGTATAAAACAACCCTTCTCACCAAGTAATAACCCTACTTCCTACTATTCCTAGTACGCACACAAATACAAGGGGTCCCACCGAGGTCCTTTCTGAGGTGTCACCCACTGAATGGCTTTAAGGTTTACAACTAGGAAACTCGATACTTCCTAGCTCTTTCGCAGGGTGTCTTTCGATCCGCTATATTTCATCATCAAAAGTCCGATACCAGAGCTAGCGTAACATTAATATCGCGCGTTACATTAATGGCGAATATCCACATTTTAATCTGCATGTTGCCATCAATTTCACGATCCAAGACTTCAATATAGCTAAACCCATTTTGGAAATTAACCAATTGTACAATTTACCCCATGTGATCTAGTGGATGATCATCAGTTTTTGCCCATTCTCATGATATTTTTCAGTAAGATTCTAGTATCAGTTCCAAGGAAAATCATGACCAGTATGTCTAAAATTTTCTAAGAACTTCCATGACAAAAGATCAATAATGCATTACATATTTGGAATACATGCACTATTATAGCCCGACGAAGGAGGAAAAGCAAAACGCACCACAAAATGATCAGAGAGAGAAGGAATAAAAAAAAAGAAGAAAAAAAAGAAAGGTCAAAAGCCCCCTCAAAAAAATGGATGATCAATGTGTGAGATATGAAGGGAACCAGGCCACTTGCGCTCTTGAAGGGAACCCGACGGGTTTGAGATTTCCAGCTGATTCGGCCATGGTGAGAAACCCACTAATAGGAAGCCTTTTGATGTGTAATCGCACTATTACTTACATGAGAGGGACGAGCTCTGCCGAATCTTTGCTCATCAGTTGGGCAGAAAGGCCGAGCAATCAAACGGTAGATATTAATTAATAGGCTTACTATCATTCATAATGAATGATGATGTCTATATATATGTGCTAACTTGCCCAACCAAGAAACACCTTAATTATATATACATGGGATCAAAACATCGATCCCTGATCTCTAGCTTTCCTCGTATAGCCTAGTACCATTCCAATGAGATATATAATAGTGGGAGTGAGCAGAAAATGGCTATCTATACATATATGTGTGTGTGATACAAAACTAGGAGTACACAGAAATTCATGTTGTACAGTGCCTAGGATATACATGGCGGCTACTGATTAATTTATAGAGAGATGTATTTGAAGTTGGCTTTTAGATCACTTACACGTAAAGTAATTTGATAGGTAAGATTCAACTTTTAAAAATTATTTTTTAAATCAAATTATGTTACGTAGATCATGAAGTACATGTAGTACTAAGCCTAATAATCCCATTCAAAACCACTCTCTCTCTCTCTCTCTCAGCTTTATCGAATACAGCGAGCTACTCATGGTTTTTTTTAATTTTTTTGGGTTAGGAGAATTACAACAATCATGGGAATCACATGCGCGCGCATGCGAGGGGAGATGTAATGTGTGGAGAATATTCTGGCCATGCATCCTATTAGAGCAAGCTTCGTGAAATAGTTTGAGGGCACGTGAAGACAGTACCTAACTATATTCAACCTATATATAGCTTAAATATTGCCACAAGATCATGTGATATTATATGTTGGACATGTTATGCACTTTTTACTCTCCAGAGAAAAGAAAAATTTCTATTAATCATGATCATTTCAATTATCATCTTTGCACCATCATCTTGTATATAATATGGTACCAAATTATTGATAAATAAGTAAAAAAAGTAACAATAATTTTTTATTCGTTTAATGCTATACAAGAGGATGATTAATAATAAGATGGCCAATATATATTACTTTGGACTATATACTTCAGTACTCCATTAACTAAATATTTCACTTGTTGGCGGCGGGCACACTTATTAAAAGAGAATCTGTCAACACATGATGAGGGGACTATTAAGATAAATATAAATGATTAAATATAGAAAAATACTCTAACCATAAAGAGATTATATAAAAATAATTTCACAAACTAATGTTGTTTGATGTGGTTCATCATATTGTAAAATTACTTTTATTGTAAAGTAAATCTAACATATCAGATGAATTAGCTATGCCAGTTTGTGGAATTATTCTTTGTAATTCTTTTGTTGATATAACAGTACTACTCTTAAATATATATATATATATATTTATACCTCTTCCCATAAGTTGAAACTTTTGAAATAAATGGTGATTTCACATGCTATAATTTTATTATGTTTACAAATATTGTGTCTTCTTTGTTGACATTTTTTTTGGACAATTCGACTAAAACTGATCAAGATGATCCATTAATATTTAATTAGGCGATTCCCATACACAGATAAAGTAGTAATTATTGTTATTATTCATGCCCTAAATACTTTACAAAAATTAAATCCCGAAGCTTCTTTGCCGTAGGGTTCTATGGTGTAGTGGTTAGCACTCTGGACTTTGAATCCAGCGACCTGGGTTCGACTCCCGGTAGGACCTTAACGTTTTTATTTTTAAAATGCCTGGATCGAGTTTGAGCTCTCTCAACAGTCCAATCTCGAATTTGAAACTAATCGTTAATATCCTCACACCTGCTGCTACAGTTTCCATGCCAAAAATTCCACCCGACTATACATATTATTCAATATAAAAAAGCTGAATGCAGCAGGTGAATTTGCGCGTACCCTTCCGTAAGATGTGTTAAATTGAAACGGTGCATTTCAAAGGGCTAGGGAGTGCGCAATTTCATGCACACACTCACCTGTACGTAGCAGTGCTGGTCTCTTTCTTTTCTTATTTACAGGGACAACGGCATTTAAAGATGGAGATCATTCAACTAGATAGGCTATATTTAGGCAATTTTTGGTTAGTGAGATCGCTTAGACCATCTCATTATTATTTACAAATTATTTATTACTTTTTTATTATTATTTACAAATTATTTGAGATCTTTCCAACAGTCAAACGTAACCTAAGGATACAGGCAACATTGAAAATCTATTTCTCTCATTTTCTTTGTTTGGATTCATTGCATGTTTTAGACATAACGGAAGTATGATACTCATTATATGATAGGATATGACGTCAGTTAAAATTAAAATTGATGTTGCATAAACAATTTTAATTATGTGACATGTTGTAATACGTTGAGAATATCACACCATTCATACTCCGGAAGTACCTAATTCCATGACCTGCTCCACAAACCTAAAATCACTCCTAATACTTTTACGAAGGACTCCAACATCCATGAGCAAATCGAGATATGCTGTTATCACTTGTAGCCTTTCTTCATTTTGCCCATTATTTGATTCTGCCTCCCTCTGATGCCATTTTACCATAATGGATTTTTGAAATTGCAACTAACTACAACATGCCTTTTTTTTTTTTTAATTGCCACCGGGTGTCCAGAAACAACATCCCCATCGGCAAAAAGTTCCCTGCACTTAAATAATTCAAAAGAAAAAAGCCCAAGCCTTTACCACTTTGAGCCAACCCCTAGGGCTTAACTAACTACAACATGCTAGCGTTTGCAACTGCACACATGCAATTTATTCAGCACGAAATGCTCAGGGTATATGTTCTAGAGTGCAATAAAATTAAAAGGCAACTTAATTTATATTTTCCACAAATTTGAAAGAGATCTATCCCAACAATTCAAAGCATCTTCAACCAACAATTTCACCAAAAAAAACACAGGCAAAAAGACCAGTTCTTGTAACAGAGATAATGCAAATCCTCCTAGAACTTCACTGCATGTTCTGGAAGCGTTTCACAATAATGATGCTCATATCCATAAAACGCCGCGCACAATTTGAAAGGCAACTAGACTCACTGGAACTAAACTTGCTTCCAGGTGTACCGGTGATGCATTTGTCCCAGCAGACATTTGTCAGTTTTGCCACCATCTCATTAACCATTGCTCTTTCCTTCTCTTGCTGCATAATGAGCATTAACTTATTCAAAAGGAAGTGAAATAAATCAAAAAAGTAACTTGGTACTGATAAAAGTTACTATTGATGATAACAATCATAATAAACATCACCACCACAATATATCATGATATCATGCATATATTCCTAGACAGGTCGAGTCTATGATGGCTAAATCAGTGTGCAATACTCTCTCTCTCTCTCTCTCTCTCTATTTTTTTTTTAATGACGAAACCAACCCCACAGCAGAGCCCTTAGGACTCACCCATGGAACCTAAACCCCTGGAGAGACTAGCACAGCAAACCGCCATAGCCTCCTACTTAAATCGCAGTTTGACCCCAAGGGGAAATCGAACCTGTGACATGGGGCTCATGCACATAAGTTCACCCTTACCACTTGGGCTACCCACGGGTGGGTGCAATAGTCATACAAATTATAGTCAGTCCCACCATGAATTCAATCAAAATAGAATAAGATAAACAGCAACTTGGTATGAGTACAACTTATTACTATTGAAAATGACAATAGTAATAATGAATCACCACCCCCACTAATGTTCTCTCCTCTCTCTCTTTCCAGCGTGGAACCTCGTCATGTCAGGGCCCTTTGGAGCCACCCTTGGGAATAAAACCTGTATACATTACCCCACCCACCAAAAACCATGTATAAGCTAATCCAGGGAAAACCCTAGTGCAGAACCAAATATATAATATCCGAGTCTATAGCTAATCCCAAACCCTAACTTTGACCATTAGGCTACATCCTGGCAGATATGACTGCTAATGTTCTTGACCTCATAATATATGTTTTATTTTAGGTAACCTCATACTCCAAGAAGATTCCTAGCTTGTGATGGGTTGAATTAGTCTCCAAAGTTTAGACAGAGTTGCTCTTAAAAACATACCAATATCTTACATAAGCAGCAGGAATGAGAAGAAGGCGTTATAAATCACCGCTTAAACCAAAAACCTAAGCTAATAGAAGTAACAATTTCCTTTCGATAAGTAAGCTACGCTTTATCAATAATAAAAGCTAAAAAAGAAAAAAAAAGATGTTATCCAGGCACACGTGCAGTGTACAGGATATACTTCTAATCAGAAAAGGAGAAAAACAATAAAAAATCCAGATAACTAGAAATAGAAGAACAAGACTAGGCAGACATCTGAAAGTGAAGAGACCTAAAGAAAACATCCTTGACTTCGACAACTATCTTCTCACAATCCACAAAAGTCTGATCATTCATTTGGCTGCATGTGCACCACATAATACAAGATGGGATCAATTTCCATAAAGCAGCCCACTCAGAGCTATCAAACCTATCTTTCCAACATGCCAAGAGGTCTACCACTCTATACGGTATGAACCAAACGAGCACAAACAACCCAAAAATAGTGTTCCACAAAGCATTGGCGTGAAGCATGAGATGATCGACCGTTTTCTCACTTACCTTATACATGCAACACCAATAAACCACGATAATACATAACTGGGAAATTACAAAGTGGAGACAAAACACGAATTCAGGACTCTGATACCACAATAAATTATAAGCAGCATTAAAACAGCGATGAGTGATCAGTTCCATCGAACCTAATAAAAATTCTAACAACGCATTAAGCAATTAAACCTTAAATAACACAACCGAATAACAACCTAAAAATCTGAAGGGAAACTATCATTCTACTCTTAAAACTATTTTTTTTATATAGGTAATTCTACTCTTCAAACTATTTAAATTGTATCAACCATTGCATATAATACTTTTTTTTTTTTTTTGGTAAGTAACCATAGCATATGATACATCGTAGAGGATACTGTCTTTCAAGTCCTGGAATAGGAGCGACCAAACACACTCAAAATCATAGGATAATATCACCCAACAAGAAGCTTGTGGATCAATAAGAAAGGGCTTTTTCGATTTCACCAAGTACGCTTTCCTAAGTAACGAAAAAGAATAATCTCTCATTCTAGCATTCAATGAAGTAGAACAGCGCAATTTTTTAGAGTTTCACTGTTCTTTGCCTCAGGTTTCCCGGTAAACCAGCCAGAGGAAAAACAGATTTCAAGAAAACTTACGGCAATAAACTGTGCAAGTTCATTGGATTGGAGTTGCGAAGGATCCATTGAGAGAGTGAGAGTTTTCAGCGGCTAAATCCTCTGTATAAATGAAAGATGGCAAGTGTGGAAAAACTGCCGCACGCTTGGAAGTTCTAAAACCCTAAAAACAAAACGGGGTCTCTAGACGGAGGAAGACGGCTTACGGGGCCCGACAGAACTGGGCTCGCATTCATGAAATTTGTAGACTGCCCGTTTCCATAAGATGCGTGACGATAAACGAGCCCGGTCTCAGGCCCAATGCGTCCTATCACCTTGCCAAATGGGTCTAGATACAGTTTAAAGTGTCTAAATCTAGTGCATTAAGTTCCTTTTAAAAAATGAAGTTCACCGCTAAAATTTTAATTTTAAAAAATAATTTATATAGTGGCATAAAAATCTCGCATATATTTTTTTAAAAATAAATAAATATGAGATCCATATAAAAAGAAGAAAAACTCATTTTTTAATAATGGATCCTAATTTTTTTTTTAAATGAAGTATGTGAAGCTTACGTACCTCAAAATTGTATCTAATATTACTCTTTTTTATGTAAATTTCAAATTTGTCATTATTTTTTGAATGGAGTATGTGGACTTGCTAACTTTATACAAAAAATTTTCCTTTAAAATATAATACATGAGCTTCAACAATTTCCAATAAAGATTGGATTCAACGTGTTTAATTTTATCATAATATTAGAATTTTAAAGCGGGAGAGAGCCCATATAAAATGAGTGCCACAACTAAAAGTGGCAAGAAGTGTCATATTGTCATTCAATTTCGCGTCGGACTAATTGCTCGTGTGTGTACATTCATTTACGGAAGGACACACCTCACCTTCAACCTCTTCCCCAAGCTAGAGTTGTCACACCTTCTCCATAGTTCACTTGCAAACAAACTGCCACCCAAGAGCAGCAGGCCTCTGCCAATCCAGCAGCAAACCAGTTCATGAATATGCCAAAGGACTTTTGAACATGAATATCTTTGAACCGTCGTTCTGATATTTTTGATAACATGTTTTGTTCTATATTTTGTTACTAGTTCATGTTTATGTACTAGAGTATATGTTCACTACTTACTAAGTTGTTGATAACACACCCATTATCCCCACAATATTTTTAGATGTTTTGAATGTTTCAACTAAGGATCAAGAATATGAATTAGAGGCTGGACTATTTGAGCATAGTGGATTAAGTACAAAAAGGGTACTTTGATTATTAGAGAGTTTTATTTAGTAAATTTGTGTTGTTCTATTGACTTGGTATTTTAAAAGGTTGACGTTTATTTTGTGACTTTAAGGAATCGTAAATAGATTATATTGGAGTACTAGTTGGTTTGAACCAATGAGTTTTATGTAACTTTAGGCGCATGACATGAGGAACTCCCCAACCCTCCGGGTAAGGGACGTTACAATTTAATTCAGTATGGATATATTTATTTTTATACTCTTAAATAATCTGAAATAGAAAACCAATGTGTAAACTTTCATTTAGGGCTGTGCATAAAAGTTATTGCACCTGATCCGTCCGTAATACCCGACATCTTCAACCCGAATAAAATCGGTTTCATCGGGTCAAACTTTAATACGGGTATAAACATCATATTATCGGTCGAAACCGATCCACCGAAAACACTCCATAGCCTCTTCAGTTCTTATCCTCAAACCCTATCCACCCACTCCATTCCTCCTCCTCGTTAGCTGTCGTCGTTGAAGTTCACCGTTGCCGTTCGTTGTTGTAATTCGTCGTCGACCTTCCGTTGCCGCTGCCCTCTGTTGCTGTTCCACCTTGCGTCCAGATCTTCCCTTGCGACGGCTTCGTCCTCTACGACCCAAAGTGATTTCAGATTTCAGATTCTTAAGTCTCAGGATTTTAGATTCTTTGTTGGTTATGCTTTCTGGTTTTTGTGTTTGTTGGTTATGCTTGCTGGAACAATGAAATGGTAGAATTAAAACACATATTTTTGTATTAAAACACAGATTTGTCCCTCTTTCAATTTTCGTTTCTCTGTTTTTTTTCTTCTCATGAATATATCATTACATTATTATCTATTTTTGAGATTGATTAAGATAAAAACCCATTTCTTTCAAGACATAAAACTCTTCTCTTAATCAGCCTCCAATCTCCCTTGGGCAGCAGATGAGTAATAACTTGGTTGGTAATGGTGGAGCTTCTAGGTCTGTTGATGCAATTGGTACTGGGGATTTACATTGGTGTTAGTGGCGGTGGGGTGTCGGTGCTGAGAAAAGGAAGAAGGGGAAATGAAAGAGATGATGCTGCGGTTCTGAAAATTTTGACTCGACCCGCAACATGCCAAGTCGGATCGGACCGTTTCCATCTCACGTTGTTGACGGTTCGGGTCGGGTCGGACCCAAAACTGGTTTCGGTGGATCGGGTTGCAGGCCTCCTTTCATTAATAGAATATATGGGGGGTACTAAATTAAGGACCTAGCTAATTATAATTCATGGCCGATTGAAATTAAATGCATAAAATAGTAGTACCACGTAAGATTGGTAACCATGTCAAAAAAACTGCATGCATGGCAACTTTTCGAAAAGGTATTGATCAGAATATCTGATAGATCTATTCATGCATGCATGCAAAGTATGAAAGCAATATTAATATTAGCATCATGATCTTCACAACGAAGGAAAGTACCAAAAGTGATGATCATCGAAGTTGACTGAGATCAACATTGCTAGCTAGCTAGCAGCTGCAGTACTTGTCTAAGCTGCCTTTTGCTTTCCCAAAAGCATTAGCTTTTATGATCGTCATTCGAAACGACTCTAACTCGATCTTTTAAAATCAACCCAACAAATTAATTAATTGATAAATTTATATGAAAAAAAAGGTAATTATAAGAAAGAAAGATAGATCGCTCTCTGATCTTTTATAAAAATGGTTGCCCGTGGGGTTGAAGTGCGGCGCCTACCACTACCTTTCTGACTCATCCCTCCATGTCTAATTCATAGTTTAAAGCTAAAGCTTACTTTTAAAAAATAAAAAAGAAAAAAGAAAAAGCAAAATTGAAGGACTAAAACATAAATATAATGTTCATCATATAAGAAGTTGGTCAGTGGCCGGATGGATCATTTTGAGATTCAAATTAAAGAAAAACTTTGAGTTGCTTTAGGTGGATCGATATCGAAGATCGATCATGCATGCATGGCTTCTCTTACTCTTGAAGTTAATGGCCAATTAAGCAGAGGCCAGCAATCCACATTAATATATAATGGACCTAATAATTAAATAGTAGTACTAAAGCATGCAATTTTGTCCAAGCTGCATGCATGGTAGATTTACTCATCATGATCATAGGCAAAATAATTTCCCCATCCTTGATCAAATTATATATATAATAGGGTTATTTTCTATGCTAATTTTCTTTTCAAATTATCAAAATCGACTTGCAATTGATATATAGACTTTTATAAAAAGATGTACGTGCAATATCATGCTTTTTAACAATTTCAAGTGTAAAATGTCATTTTTTTATTATATAATTTTAGATATATTTTTTCTTAAAGTATAAATTAACACCGGCTCGCCTATATAATATATAATATATATAGTTGAGATCATGGCAAATCATGTGATTTCCCCTTAATTACTGATATGCTTATTTGATAAATTCTATCTCAACTCTTATTAGCCCCTCCTCCATTAAATTAAAAGCTTCTTTATGTGTGAGATCGGTGAATAATCATGTGATAATCATATTATATATGTGTGTGTGTGTGTAACAGTAGTACCCCCACATTCATGGGAGGTGTGGTGAATGCATTTAATTTTTGTGAATTGGTCCCTGGCCATGCACGTAGTACTTACATTACTTGAAAATAATTAGTTATTAACTTTATAATAATTAATTTCAACAAGCAAGCTCCAATTATAATATGGACCAATATTCTTTTTGAACTATAAGCTGCTATATAGCTAGCTAGCACAAATGAATATTGTGGCTAACACCTTAATTTCTTGCTTATAATTACAAAATTAGATGATCAATTAGAGTTAGCCAATATTCGATCCCCACAAAAACCATGCCATTTATGGCATGATCTCCTCATTGGGGAGGGCATGCCATAATTGATAATAGATCACATTGTAGTACTCTTTATCTCTACTTTCTGATCTGGCCCCCTTGTTCACCACTACCTTACACAACCAACTCTTTTCCTTCTTCTAGAACGCATGCAGCAGCTGCCTTTATGCTACTATAAAACCCCAAAATGGGGTTGCTTTGACTACGTACCACTGATTTTTGTTGACAGATAAGGTGGCAAAGTTATAGGGAGATCGAGGTTTCAATTTCAATGGACAAGTTCAGCTTTGCTCAAAATGGTGCAGTAGTGACCAGATTGCCTCCCGGTTTCCGTTTCCAGCCTACAGATGAAGAGCTCGTCTTCCAGTACTTAAAGTGCAAGATCTTCTCCTGCCCGTTGCCTGCCTTAATCATTATTCCTGAGATCAATGTCTGCGATTACGATCCTTGGGATTTGCCAGGTACTTGATTAGTATTATTATTATTATTATTATTGAAAAACCGAGCTGCATGCATCATGATCATGTTCTAATTAATATCAGTTTTAATTGGTATTCTCTATTTTTTCAGCATTGAAAATGCAGCACGCATGTAAACTAGCTTACACATAATATATATATATATATATATATAATTAATGTTTCTTCTACATATTATATATAGGTGATTTGGAGCAAGAGATGTATTTTTTCAGCCATAAGGAAGCAAGATATCGGAATGGGAACCGAACCAAACGGACAACTAATTCTGGTTACTGGAAGGCAGCCGGCTCGGACAAAAAGATCCTATCTTCTACAAAGAATCACGAGGTGGGAATGAAAAAGACTCTGGTTTTCTACAGAGGGAAGCCCTCCCTAGGATTAAGAACTGATTGGATTATGCATGAATACCGTCTTGTCGATGAAGGAACTGCAGCTTGCAATTTCTCACAGGTACATAACTCAACCCAGGTGGATTTCCACCCAATTTCGTTGCATATATATACATATGTCTATATATTTACTTAATTTTTGAGTTCAAGAATGTAGCTGTACACGCGTACGTACGTATATACGTTCCTTCTTACAAATTTGCTGCATGCTCATGCCAATTATAAAGAATGATTCACATACATTTTAGTTTCTGAAACACTTGCATGGGTTTTATATATATTTTCTTGCAGAATTCTAAAGATCAAACATTGGACAATTGGGTTCTGTGTCGCATATTTTCGAAAAAAGGAAGTATTGAAAACAATGATGTTATTATTCAGAGGAGTTCAGAGAACAAACTACTTGAGAATGTCGTGGACGTAATGGCTCAGCCTAGATTATATGATTTTATGATGGAATACAAGACTGATGATTTGGGTCCTGTTTCTTCGAGTTCTTCGTCATCTTCGAGTTCCAGTACAAGTAGTATCACTCAGGTGTCTTCGAGTGGAGCAAATCACGAAGATTAAGGCAGTGCCTGCAACACTACTTAACTAGCAGCATGCTTATCATTTTATGGGAAAAGCAAGCAATTACCTCTATATATATTTTCATTTGTCTATGTTAATTATATTAATTAACTAAAAGAAGTCGATCTTTCTTATACGTTGAAGGAAAACAGATCCGCAAAAACTAGTACTTTTAAGCAGCTGGGATCATCAGATCAATCTTGGACTTCTTATAAACTATTGGCCTTAATTTCCCGTCCATTAAACTTATAAAAATGAATATTCTAAGATAATTAATTGGTGCAATCAAACAAGTAATTATGAGCATCCTGGTGATCATGACTTTATTATAGGAAATTAAAGAAGATATTAATGCTGATAATAAAGATAGCGATCGAGCTGCATGCAATATGGGAAAAGAAGCTTATATAAATAAATTTGAAAATTCCTTTGAACGGAAGATCAGAGGGCTTAGGTCCAGAAAAAGAATACGTAGAATCCCTCCTGCAGCGCGCACATGATTGGGGTTCACTTCTTCAACTGGTCGGTTTTACTGAAAAAGAAGATAAGCATATATATATATATACCTTTCAAAATCATGATACCCTTTAAATATTTGACATCTTTATCTCGATCTTGCTTCATCCGTACGTAAAAGAAAAAATATTATACTATATCGACTATTTTATTATATCTATTCTATTATATCTATTATAATAAATGACTATCTAATTTCTATATTAATTTTTTTTATTTTTTCGTTAACTTTTCTTATTTGCAATAGATCAAGGTTGTTTGTTGCATTGGGAGAAGAGAAAGTTGGATACATGCATATGGTTAAAGTTGAGAAAAAAATATCTCTTCAATTAAAGCCTTTTCTGTTTGATGGCCAATGGATAATAAAAAATAAAAAATAAAAATCTCTAGGGATCTCATGAACACATTTTCCTATACTCCAGGTCTGCATGCTTTGTGGATAGATAATTTTTTTTTTTTTTTTTTTTTCAAATCACCATTTTCTTTAATTAAATACTACTCTTTCAAAATTATAATTTTCAAATGAAAGCATTTGCTAGGTAGGTAGGTCGTAGGTTTACTATATGCAGTTTTTTCTTTCAAAGTTAATCAACTTGCGTGTTGAATGCATGATCCAGAAAATCTTAAAAATAGAGTGTTAATCATTAGAAGATTTAGTTAGCAGTGTCCTGATATAAGTATTTTTGTATAGTTGTGTTGCCCAGATGACTAACACAAGAGGGGGGGTGAATTGAGTTGTATTTAAAAAAATAACAATTATAAATCAAATATACAATATAAAAAATAAACAAAATATGAAACAGTAATAAATATAAAGAGTAAGGGTAAGAGAGAAACAAACTAACTTTTTATTATATTTATTTACTTCCAATTATCTACACTTTTTATTATACTCATATTTATTATAGTTTTAAATAATAATTTTAAAATTTTAATTATATAAATATTATCATACCCACGAAAAATGATTTAATTTTTTGTTTAAAATATTCACTAAAGTAACAATTAAAAAAATAAGAAAAAATATTAAGTTGTTAAATTTGTAAACAGAAGTAAAATATGTTAACGAGATTCGGCCCCATACGTCCTCGCCTCAAGCTACCCCTTGAGGATCCCCGAATTCACTATTCAATCTCCTTCAGGTGGAGATAGAAACCTATTACACCTTTGAACAACACCACTACAAAGGATCCGTGTAGAACACCCTCTACACTTGCAATCACCTTACACGTGATGATTCAACGATTCCCTGTGTAGAACACTTTTTACACGCATAAGGGTTGTACACACCCTTTTACTGATACAAGAATTGATAGTGGGTAGGATATTAGAAAACACTTTCAATGAGTGAAATAAGAACAATACAAGCACAAACTATATCTCTCAAAATGAACAAGGGTTAAGGCTCAATGCTTAGAGAAGAGAGAATGAAAGCTTTGAATGAGAGTTGTATGCTCTTGGTGTTGTGAATGTGAAGCTCTCAAATGATCTATTTATAGGCATATGAGACTTCATATTCAAATTTAAAAAGATTCACATGTCAAAAACATCATCATTCATTTTTCAAAAATTTCAAACCTAATCTTTTTACTTTTTGCATATGACAAAAGGAGCACACTTTGCTTTTCAAAAATTTCAAACCTAATTTTTTACTTTTTGCATATGACAAAAGGAGCACACTTTACTTTTCAAAATATTCAAACAAAGGCATCTTCCTTTTGCATAAGTCAAGAAAAGCATCAATCACTTTTGAAAATATTCAAATAAAACATGCACATGTGAAAGATGACAATCAATCATCTTTAATATTTTCAAAGTTCAAACCTTTAATCATGGCATGCACATGTGAAAGATGACAATCAATTATCTTTCAAAATTTTCAAATTTAATTTTCAAAATATTCATGCACATGTGGAAAATGTATTTTAATGCTTTATGATAAAATATTAATTTTTGAGCCTTAATCCTAATTTCGAATTTTAAGAGATTTACAACATTTCTCTATGACTTTAATGTGAACTTGTTTCCTTCTTGCTCATGCTTGGTTCCTTGATGTGCTTGACTCCATTGTGTGGACAAATTGAGTTGAGACTCCTTCATTCTTTGAATTCATTTGTTATCATCAAAATCCATGTGTAAATATATAATTACACAAAACTTGAAACCTTAAGTTCAACAAGTTGATATTTACTATTTAATATTAGTAGATCATCTAAGATGTGTATTTGTGTATTATTTTGTTTATGGATTTGATTATCTATGATTTTTGTTCCTTAGATATATATTTATTTTACCAATCATATATGTACATTTGTTTTTTTATTTTCTCAATTCAAAATTCCATTTTCGTTTATAATTTACTATCATTTTAATCAAGCTTAAATCCATAACTAATTCTCACAATCTCTCTAATTTCGGTAGTATTATTTAATTCCATGATGGGTACAACTTTGAATACATTTATTTGTACTAACATATATATTATACGTCTCTCATAGCACTTTTTATTTGTAGAGGTTGGCTTTCTGGGTCTTAATTTGTAGACGTAACGATTAAGAGAAATTGATTTGCTTTTGATTTTAAAGTCAATGGATATCTCTTTTTTTTATATATTTTGTTTAGAAATAACATAAAATAGTAGGAGATAATTTGATCTCACAGTCTTTACTTTGTATTGATTTAACAAATTTTGAATTTTTTGGATTTATATTCTTTACTTTTTTATTGATCATACAAAAGAATTAAATTCATATCAAGTAGGAGCATTTGCCATATTTGGAAAAAATTGCAACATAGACTTCACAAATAGGTACTGATTCAACTTGGTGCATTAATTAATTTTTTTTGTAAAAAAATCATATTATTTTTATTAAAAACCTTATCTCACCCAACTAGGTAAATGTGCTTTGCACGTTGCTCCAACCTAGTGTATATATATATATATTAGTAAAATACTAATTAAGAAACTAAATAGTCTCCAAATTATATATACAACGTTAATTAGATTTGCATTTTTTTCTCTAAAAAAATTTTGAAGTAATCTTTTAGCCCTTCAAAAACCTAAAACAAAATTGCCACTACAAGAAAAAAGATGCAATTTTCTAAATTAAAAAACGTATCAATTCTCCTTTCCCTTAAGGCCCCATTTGGATAGCGAGAGTGTTTCATTTCATCTCATCATTATAATTTTTTCAAATTTCTAGAAAATATAATAAAAAATTCAATATTTTCAAATTTCAAGATAAGAATAATATTAAAAAATAATATTCTAACAATATTTTATTCAATTTTCATCTCATCTCAACTCACTATCCAAACGGCACCATGTCCCGTTTGGTTACGCAGTTCAAATGAAATGAGATGAAATGTTTTGTTGAAAGTTGAATAAAATATTGTTATAATATTAGTTTTATTTTGAGATTTGAAAAAATTGAATTTTTTTATTATATTTTGTGTGAAAATTTGAAAAAATTATAATGATTATACAAGATGAGATAATTTAGTTTTGTGTAACCAAACCAACCATTTTTTTGCTTTCCTCTACTTTTTTTTATATATTCTCCATAATTCTAGTTTTGAATTGTCGAGTTCTAAATTGAAGAGATAAATTCATTTTTTGAAGGGTCATGATTTGCTACCACTACCATACCTGCCCGTTGAGAAGCTAGGCCCAATCAATTCTAAGCTCAGCCCGCTTGATTA
This sequence comes from Carya cathayensis, assembly GCA_011037825.1. Taxonomy (NCBI): domain Eukaryota; kingdom Viridiplantae; phylum Streptophyta; class Magnoliopsida; order Fagales; family Juglandaceae; genus Carya; species Carya cathayensis. Next base: position 1,622,992 of record QGSO01000175.1, read on the forward strand.
AAGAAAAGACCCAAAACGATATTTTTTTAACACTACGTACCCTAAATCCCGAAGTTATTTTTCTTCCTCCCGACACCTCCTGCACAGACACCCCCAAGCATATCTCTTTTCCAGCCCCCCAATGCCTTCTCCTCTTTGTCTTTCCACAATGCTCCATGCCACCACTCTTCCTCTGGTGCTGATAAGCCTGTCTCTTCTGTTTATCTAGTCTCTCTTTTCAGTTCTCTGTGTGTATGTGTGTTATAAACCTGAAGTGAAATGATGTCGTTGTCTACAATAGTCTTTTGAGGGTCTTTAGTTAAGTTGTGCATTTTGTGCTAGCCTTTCAGTTTACAATAGTTTGTTATTTTCTTATGTTTGTCTATAGTCATTTTATCATTGGCACTTTCTGTTTGGGAGGTTACGCTGAGTGCGTTGAGTGAATTGTAATAGGGGAAGGGAGCTACAGGGGCAATTATTCTTGAATGTATTTTGGTCTGAAACTATTGGAGGAATTGAGAGCCTCGAACATCCCAAGTCATACCCTTTTATTGAATTTAATCCTCTTTAACTCATCTCTATTTTTCTGCCTCTATTTGGTTCTTAACATCCATTTTCAGTCTTCTTCATTGTTACTTCAAAAGTGGTATTAGAGCCCAACGATCCTTCATGGGGGATGGGGTAAACTTCAACAAACAGCAAGCAAATTTGTTGTTGATGTAAAAGATTCTTGAAAAAATGCTCCATCTCACAGATTTAGTCAACCGATACCATGAAAACTATAAGGTTTTCAAGCAATCCTTCATGGAGTGGCCAGAACAAGTTGCATAGGAGGAAGAAGAAATGGCAGTAGAGGTGGATGAGATAGTGGCAGTGCCCACGGTAGCTATCCCTAGAGAAATTCCTCTTTCATCTGTTCTTGAAAATTCTTTCAATAATCCCATCTTATTGTCTCGACCCTCAAATTCCCCTATCCATATTTTGTGTACCTCCACCATTAACAAGTTGTCAGATATTAATCTCACTACGATGAAGCACTTGATCACCTACAAGAACCTCATCAACAGCGTTGACAATTCTAAGTGGTTAATTGATCGTAGATGTATGGATGTTTCTCTACACCTTGTGTGGCATCCCCCATGAGAGACCCATGACCTTGAGAGGTCTCCTCTCAGCATTGAGTGTTTTTTGGACTAAAAGGAGCCCCTCGAAGAGGCATATTTAGTCCAAAAGATGAGGGTCGGCAACCACATATCCTTAAGTGGCCTTCTCCCATATCTCAGACCCACTTTTGATCAATCCTTTACAATCGAATCTAACTTCCATGCCTTGGAAGAGAAAACTAGGGTGCTACGTTTGAAGGTGCGTACGATACTCATCATGGGTCTTTTGGAAGATGTGAAAGAGAGAGAGTTACTAAATCTACTGAGATGGTTGCTTGGATACGTGGCTTCATAGGTGAACTTCAAAGGCAAGAAGCCCATGGGCTTCACTCTATTCTCTACTGCTCAACTTGTTATTTCCACTAAAGAGGCCCTTTAAGAAATGGTGTTTGATGTGGAGTCGAAGTTGGTGTTGCACATTGAGATGGCCAAGAAAAATATTTTTATCAAAAGAGGAATATTAGCAGATTCAAGCATCAATTTTGATGAGGTTGTTGACTATGACTCTACAGTCTGAGTGGCTATTTTGAGTGGTGAAGGTAAAAGAAAAGCCGCAAGATATGCTGCTTTTGGATGTCACCCCTCTCTCCCTTGGTCTTGAAACAACTGGTGGTGGATGGACTGTATTGATGTTTAGGGCGAGGCTGAATAGATCATTTGTAAATGGAGCTATGGATGAACTCCAAGAGCTGATGAAAGAATTGAGAGAGACGCAATGGAAGAAACACCAAAGATCTGTGGGAGATGCAACACTTCTTGGAGCTCTTCTTGTGCCTGAGATTGTTGTACATCATGCCCTCCTTTGAGGTATGTATGGTTATACGAGTAGTGCACTCAACTTGTTTAAAAAATGTGCAAGTGATGTTTATGTTCCGGCATGTTGAAAGTTGAGGTGATAGAGAAATGGGAACCAAATTTCTTAGTGCATTCTATTACGGTGGAGGAAGTTGATGAGCCAAAACCTGGTCCAATGTTATATGGGTTTTATAAACCACTCTTGCCATCAAAATTTTATTCCCTCTTTATTGTTGTCGTTAAGAGCCACATGTTTCCATTAAATCCCAAATCCCTCTTGCTTGTGAAATCTCACAAATGAGTGCAAACGTTTGTTCACATTTGGTGTTGTTAGTAGACTACATTATTTTTGGTCTGGTGATTGTTGTAGTTTGGGGTGGGTCAAGGGTAGGAATTGCTGAGACTTTAGAGAATGAATTTACAAAATTATGAGATACGAGTGATGCATAGATTGCATCTAGTGGTGGTCACATGCATGTCACAAGGGATTGTTATGAAAATGGCTAGAATCAGTGAAACAAAGGTGGCCCTTTGATAGAAGAAAGGGAAAATAAATGGTGAAAATTCAATTGGTGAACCAAGCTTTGGATATTGTATCTCATTTGTTATATTTTGAATTTGATCTTAAAAAGGATGGTGGAACACATGCTAATCTTGATGGTTATACGTTTGTTGTTAAATTTGACTCGTCTCAAGATAATGAACTACTGGTCAATTGCTCTGATTCTTCAAAAAAGCAATGTAAGCTTGAAACCAATGTAGACCATGGGTCTAACCCTGCCCTTGTACTCATATTTGAACCTTCTGTACTCAACTTCATTGACGAGTACAAGCTCATTTGTGCCTTTTCATCTGCTAATTTTAAGTGTTTGTTTGACAGTTGTTTGTTTGTGAGTTGTTAAGTGCCAGGAGTATCTTTTAAAGAGTGGTAATAAATTGGATAAATGGAAAAATATTGCATCCCAATTGTTTGAGATATTTCCACTTAGGGGTGTTTTTGAGATAAATTTGCTACAACTTTGGGAATACCAATTGATAGAGGAACAAATATTGTGGCCCTTTGATTGAGAAAGGAAAAAAGAATTTTTTTTTTTTTTTTTGGGGGGGGGGGGGGGAAGCATTTCTTATGCTTCAATTTGTTGTGGTGGGTCTAGTTGGAATGAAGTTAAATGTAGTTATCTACAATACACTTTTGGCCATGTGTGCTTGTCTTGGATATGAGGTTGAAGACATCAAAAAACTAAGGGAGGGACTTAAAGCTAGTGACCAGTACTTGCCTCCTCTTGTTATAGTCGATGCGGTTTGAAAGCAATTAAATTTCTCACTGGTTCATATAGCTATAATTGATATTGTACAAGGAATTAAAAAGTTCATACTTGCATTTTTGTGGCAACTCATGAGACTTTCTCTGCTCCAACTCCTAGAAAACTTTAAATTGTGCACTAAAGGTAAAGAAGGCAAGGAGATAACGGACACGAAAATTTTAAAATAGACACACAATGAACAAAATCCAAGTGGAAAAGGCCTAAATCATTGGCAACAAGACAATGGCCTTCTTAAACTAATGATGTCTCAGGTGTCAACCTTGAAGAAGCAGTTTTGTATATAACTCTATCAAAGAATGACTCATATGTAGTGTCAGCTTGTGGTGGAAAGGTTTCCTTATTTAGGTTATGGCATTGCCAATTTTTCACTCTCCTAATTGGTATCGTTGCCACCACAATTGGGTATATATACTCGAAGTGTTCTATTGCTACCATGTGCTTCAAGGTGTATGGATACATCAGCATGACTCAAACTCTAACCTTTATGTCAGTCTTTATACTTGAACATTATATGAAGATTCCACTAAGATCGATGTTCATGGCCCAAGTGGTAGGAACTTTACTAGCAGTAAATGTATACACGAGAACTTGGTTAACCAAGAGTGCATCACTACTCTAAACCTTGAGGACAAGGTTTTTTTTTAAAGGAAGGAGATTGTTATGAACCTGAAGTGAAACGATATCATTGTCTACAATAGTCTTTTGTGGGTCTTTAGTCATTTTATCATTGGCACTTTCTGTTTGGGCGATTACGCTGAATGCATTGAGTGAATTGTAAAAGGGGAAGGTAGCTACAAGGGAAATTATTCTGGAATGTATTTGGGTCTGAAACTATTGGAGGAATTGGGAGCCTTGAACATCCCAAGTTGTAGCTCTTTTATCGAATTTCGTTCTCTTCAACTCATCTCTATTTCTCTGCCTCTATTTTGTTCTTAACATCCATTTCAATCTTCTTCATCGTAACTTCACAAGTGGGTTCATAACTCTCTCTCTCTCTCTCTCTCTCTATTGTTTTGCATCGCAATCGTCATGCGCTGCCACACCTAATGCCTCGTCGACGCCATGAAACCTCGTCGCATGCTGCCACCCACATCATTTCCAACCCTCAATCTCTACCCTACAGTTGCCACCGTTCACGCTTGGTACTCCATCCAGCCAAAGCATGTTGTCACCATTAGCGCATCGTACACCAGTGCTGATAAGTATTTATCCATGTCTCCATTCATCTCCCACTTCATTAACTCTCCGTCCATATACTCAAGGGTGAACCATTTTAACGTGAAATCCACAAAATATAAAACCTAGTTACAATAATCCTCCATAATCAAATACCTAAAAATTCATTCCAAAGAAATTAAACTCAACACCACTAAATATTCCCTAAAAATCTCCCAATTAATTCACTTATGTCACCTGACACTTATCTTACATTCCTCTTCTAATCCCGTTATGTGTCATTCATTCAAACTGTCATACCAACATAGTCATATGAAAAACATTGGCAGAGATAAATAGGTGAGTCAATTGACTTAGTACTGAATCTATATTATTGTGTAAACATGAACTAGTTACAAAATGCAGAAACAAAGAGTTTTAAAAAAATTGCAGTGGTATTTTTAGAAGCATTTCATTACAATAATAATATGTACAAAAGCGCTTAGGCATAAGCAAAATTGAAACAACATCCCAATTAGAAACATATGCTATGTTTACCCATGGCAGGGTTGTGTGTATCTACAGTTAGTTAAGCAAAACATAAATCAATTTCTCACTAAAGTGAGTGCACTCAAAACAGGAGCCATGTTTACTTAAGTCTAAAGCAGAGTTGTGCATTCTGCGTATAGCCAAATAGAACATAAATCACATTGTTGCTAAAGTGATCCTATTCGACCATTTTACACCCATGGTAAGGTAAAAAATCAGAGGCCATAATTTTACATCCCTGGCAAAGTCAGAAATCAGAGGCCACAGTTTTACACTTGTGGCAAGGTCAGAAATCATACGCCAATATGGTAACCTGTGGCAGGGTTCGTAAAGCAGATCAGAATCTTATGCCTCAAAATTTTTAATTACAATGCAATAACTAAAAGCATACTAATTCGATAATATCATATAATCAAATAAAATATTTCAGACTTTATGTTCACATTTTATGTAGTAGAGAAACATAGTACAAAGAGAAAGGGAGAGAGATAGAGGCAGACGTAAAGAGAGACAGGAGGGAGAGAGATCGGTGGTGCACAACAACTGTGAACAAGTGGGGAGATGACAGAGAGGCTGAGATAGAGATAGAGAATGAAAGTGAGAAGCCAAGAAGGGAGAGGATGGCTTACCAATGTAGTGGAGCACTATGGCAGCGTGACGAAGAGGCTAGACAACGTGACTTGCAAGGGTGGAGAGAGAGAGAGAGAGAGAGAGAGAGAGAGAGAGAGAGAGAGAGTGAGACATACAAACAGACGGAGAGGAGTAGCAGTGTAGCAGTAAAAGGGAGGGTGACAAAGACAAGCTAGAGAGAGATGCGCAAGAAAGAAAGAGAGAGGCAAGAGATCGAGGGAGAGGAAAGTGGGACATCAGGGGGTTTACTACTGCATAGAGGTGTATTTGGGTTGTGGGAAGAAGAAGACGAAGAAAAAACTAAAAATAGGGTTTCACAAGTCTTGGGCTTAGGCCCGAGATCATTACACACACACACACACACACTCTCTCTCTCTCTCTCTCTCTCTCTCTCTCTCTAATGGTTTTCCCCTCTCTCGTTTGTGTTGCACCTTTGCTATGAGTTCATCAATCCACAATGACCGGTAGCAGCTTGGTGCATCACCTCAATGCTTAGCCATTGCCTCATCACACAAATCCAAGGTGAGTCTTATATCTTGTTATACGCTAGTTTTTCCAAAATTTTGGGATTATATCAATTGAGGTATGGCTTGGTTTGACTAGAAGTGTTCTTGGTGTTTGAAAGATTGGAAAATCTATACAGCTTATTGGTTTGGTAATATTGCTCGATTGGTTTGAAATGAAGGTGCTTGGATGTAAAAGTTAGGTTGGAATTTGGTATTTTGGTTGGATTGAAAATCTGGCTTGGAATGGAACATGGTGTTACTTTATTAGTTAACGTTAAGACTTCAAGGTTTGGAAAAGAGAATTTGGGTGTGAATGTCTCGAATAGGCAAAAAACATTGGGTGTGACAATGATGGTTTGGTTTTTGGAGCTTGGACAATTTTATAAGCTTTGTCTAGGAGACAAAGTATAAATGTAGAATAAATTAGGAGGTTCAAAGAGTTGGCTAGCGGGTGGAAATGGGGTTTTTGCATGGAAAACTAGGTACCAAGTTGCTATTATAATTGAGATTTGTTTGGGGTGTTGCATACAATTTTACATAACGTGTAGAACAAGATTTGTGGAGTAAACCATTAATGACATTCTTAAACATGATTAAATGGGTTGACATGTTAGGCAGTGAGTATTTATGAAATATTGTAACATCTATATTCATGACTAGAGTGGGGTGTATTAGGTTTAATTGTGGTTGTTGTCAATTTGAGGTTATAGAGTTGTAGGGCTTTTTTGTGAAGAATAGGTGACTTTATGTAGTCATATCAACCTGATTACACTTGAAAATTAAAGGTTCTAGGTTTGTGCAACTGTTAGCTTGTGAATTGTGGGTTAAGTGAAGGTACTCAAAAGAGATAGAATTGGAACCATAGGATTATTGTCGTGGAGTCATTAGATGTGTAATCTTCTTTTTGAACTTGTTTCTATTAGCATATGGTTTGTGTTAATTATGTTTAGGTGTCAATTGATTTTCCCATCGCACTGTTATGAGACAATTCATAGATGTTAAAATATTCAGGTAAATGGGATTCCTATACCAGACTTTATCAAAAACCAATTGAGGTTGATTAGAGAACCAAATCCACAAATTCATGTTTCATGTTCAATCATGAGACAGATCATCATATTCTCATCGGCCACCATGCTCTCTCTCTCTCTTCAAAAATAGATGGAATCCAGAAGTTGAAGGTCCCATATATAGTTGGGTCCTCCGCCATTTGGGGTTCTAAAATTTAGCCGAATATATAGGGTTCTAGACTTGGTTCCCCACAAAAGAATAAAAATAAAAATAAAAACTTGAGGCTCCTGAGGTATTTTTAAAGATGAGCATGTCCTGATGATCAGCAGATGCAGGGGTGGCATTTTCTATCTTTTGAGGATTATGAGTTAGCAAATATTTGACTCTTTCCACAAGCTAGGTAATTAAGCCAGGCGGGCATGCTTGCATGCAGGTGATTTCTTGTCTTCGTTCTGTTATAGTTGAGTTCGTATTCTCATCACTTCTCCTATTATTAACCCCCCACAACACCTGTAACAAACAGACTACCATTATAACCATCTGTGCACCAATTTTTCCCGTGCTTCTATTTATTGCAGACCCGTCTTTGATCCCCGATTTTAAGTTCCCAGACTCTTAACCCTTACTTTTCTAAAATCTCCCTTCCGTTTCCCCTTCTCCAATGGGGTCTGGGAACTCGAAGCTCACCCCAGAAGGAGAGACAATGCCCGCCAGGGTTCGTCCCGTTTTACACCGTTGGTTTGAGGAGATAAGAAGACGTAGAAATGCTAACATGTCCAAGAAAGGACTACTTAAAGATGCTGTGGAAGGGGAAGAAAGTTCAGGCCGGCCTCGTTATCTACGTGACAGAGAGAGCGAGAGCACATCTCCATTGCATGAAACTACAGCATCTTCAAAGGCAGCTATGCCGACCGTGAAAGAGAAGTCTGATGCGGCAGTTGTACGCAGGCCTTCGGTGTTCGACAAAACAAATAAAGAGTCCAAGGAGCATAAACATGATCCGAAGACATGTGGGAAACGGGACGTAAAAGGTGGTGGAGAAGAAGAAAAAAAAGAAAACAAGGTTGTTGAGGAGGCCGTGGTTGTAGAGGAAGTGGTTGCGGTTCATGAGGAGGATCATCATGATCAGGAAACAACGGAGGAGGAGGAGGAGGAGGAGGAGGAAGATGAGCCAGGCACGTACATTTGCCCCGGATCGCCGAGTTTCAGAGTATATTGCGTCCACTCAACAGATGATGAGGAGGAGGAAGAGAGTAAGTGTTGTTGAATCTCGAGTGGATAACTCTTCAAATATAAATGAAATCTTGGGCAGGGAATATAAATATATAACGATGTAATGTACTCATGTTACAGGCAAGAAAGGCAGCAGGCACAAAAATTCACCCAGCACTGGGGACAGTGTCGAGAGCAATTTTAGCGAGGTACGCACGCGTGAATCAAATTAATGAGTTTCCTCCCAAGATATTTTTATTTATTTATTTTATTTTTATGAGGTGGTTCAGGAGCAGGAGATGACGAGGACAAAGAAGATCAAAGGAAACAAAGGAAGAAGATTGAAGAGAGCAATCCGTAAGAGCGGACCAGCTGTAAAGAATCTATTGCACGTGGCTACATGTTACCACCCAGCTTGCTCTGGCCAGGATAGAGCCCATCTTCTTGAAGAAAAAGCACAAGCTGGCTAAAGCTGGGAAGAAGAGAACCAATGCACAAGCTTTTTCAATTTCCTCCAGCTTCTTAATTTTTTTAGTTTCAATGGTCTTTTCGTCTTTTAATTATTGTCATCTTCAATCGAAAGTAGTATATTTGATAGTTTGATGTGTCAACTATTTGAATGGCAGCCACTTTAACATATGCCTGCCACATAATTAATATGTATGATTAGAGATGACAAATTCATCAATCTAGCCTTCTGAACTGTTATGACTAAAGCCGCCTAGAAATTACACCCACAATAGATAGAGACAATATTTAAGTGGTTCGATAACTTGTCTAAGTCCACTGAAGCGGAAACTCAATATTTTCAATATGTTTGTACAAAATTACAAACACTCATGAACAATCTCTCTATCTCTCAAATGGCACTCCGTTCTGGGTTTCCCCAGAACCCAAATTTCACCCCAAGCCTCTTCCTGATCTCTCACCGAAGTGAGGATAATCTTCTTCTTCACAAATCATCTCCTTTTATAGGAGAACCATGGGGAACAAGACACCCACATTTCTTGACCAAGATAGCCTACAATGGTGAGTGGGTGGGTGAGTGGTTGGTGGATGGGGGTGGGTGGTTGTAAATCCACAACCATTTCACACTTGGGCAATTCACACTTGGGGGGTTTTCCAACAATCACCCCCTCCACACAAGTGTGCCATACTAGGATGCTACAAACGGTTGCATCCTTCAAATGATTGCACTCCTTCATTGGAATGCTTGTCAGCCATGAGAGATCCGCTACCAAATGCATCTTCAGGTACGTCTTCAAATGGATGTCCTGATACCTCTCCAATGCATCTTCAAATGCATCAGCATCGTCTACATCCACAGAGCTTGCAAGGGATTTTCTTCAGAGGAGATTTACAAGTGCTTTACTGCACAATCTCAACTCTCTAGGATTCTTCTTTTCGCTCGAGTCCATGAGTCCGCACTCATGTATACTTTGAGCAAACTGAGTTTCGCTCTAGCCACAGCCGAGTGAACAATCTACCTGGTGTCTTTACAGCTTTCAAAACCAGGCTCCATAATCCTACAATCACACCAATCTCTAACTTGGAGACTGGTTCTCAACATGCCGAGCTCTATCTCCAGCATGATCCCTTATCATCTATGCAATTTTACAGCTCATGTCTTCAAGTTAGAAGACTAATTAAAGTGATGCATAAGTTTAGTTCATCACGTACAGTGCCCTTAATCAACACCTCTATATAAGGCAACACATCTCCCACTGCACTGGGAATCAATGGTCTCGCACGGACCTTGACACATATCAGAGAACCTGTTGCTGAGGTCTCCTTTTCTGATCTGACTGACTCATCATCCTGCTGCTGTCTTCAGTCGATGTGCCCATCTTGTGTGCAGTCTTCGACTTGCATAATCTACATTCTTGCAAGATTTTTCCTCATACCGTAGTTCACTACCTTCATTTACCAGGATACAATTTAAGATAGTAACCACCATGGAGGTCTGATCGTCTTGGCAGTTATGTGATCATCAACTTTAGGTGTAGATATCCCTAGAACATCTGACATTTTGTTCCCATCTTTCACACATTTGCTTCATGTCGTGGTCTAGGGAGATTTCTTCAGATTTAGATGAGGAAAAGTAAAACTGAGCTCCTTTTACTTTTTCATCTAATTCACACGACCATTACCATAAGCTAAGACCAATGAATCATTTGTGACCTTCCACGCCCTTTTGAGAAAACACACCTGAATGACTGTTGTCTTCAAGCTGTCTTTAACAGCATCGTGCACTGCAAGAAATACAACGTCTTGTATTTCTTCAATCACCATATTCACAACATCATTCTCAGTTTTCTCCTGATTTTAGCAGTCTCTTGTGGCCTGTCTTGCCACAAACTTGAGATCTTGCTAGAATCTCTTATGCGCACCTCCTTATCTAGGAGAAGATCTCTTCAACTTCGTCTTCTTTGCAGAATTACTCATAGTCATTCTCATTACCTCCCAACTTTTTGACCGCAACGCCAAATACTATTGGGCAACAATAGTACCTTCTGCCTTTTCTGAAGTTGAACAATTTCTTCATCAGCACTTTGTTATTTGCAACTGGCTTTTCAAAGAAAGCCACACTGAGATCCGATGCGGTTCTCCTCTTAATAACATTATGCTCCATGAATTGTATGACTGCCAAAACCTGCTAATATAACAAGTTAATCAGCATCGTCCAATGATCTGAAGTTTGCTCCATCAAACTTCACGATCCCAACTGGCTTAAATCAAGCCCATAACAAATGAGTCCGTCATGACTCCAACTGGCTGCAATCAAGCCCAAAACCGATCTGAAGTATGAACGGTCCAGATTATTAGTACCGATGACGAATCTCAACATTCCCACCGTACAAATGAGTTTGGAATGATCCAAATAGTTTATCAGCACTATTTGATCATTGCAATTGAACTCCAACCGGCGTATATCATGCCCAAAATGATCTGCAACTCCTCGACAGTTCAGATCGACAGTACCGATGGCGAATCTCAACATTCCCACCGTACAGATGAGTCCGGAATGATCCAAATAGTTTGACAGCACTATTTGATCATCGCAATTAGACTCCAACTGGCATAGATCTTGCCCAAAATGATCTGCAACTCATCGACAGTTCAGATCGACAGTACCGATGGCGAATCTCAACATTCCCACCGTACAGATGAGTCTGGAATGATCCAAATAGTTTGACAGCACTATTTGATCACCGCAATTAGACTCCAACTGGCATAGATCTTACCCAAAATGATCTGCAACTCATCGACAGTTCAGATCGACAGTACCGATGGCGAATCTCAACATTCCCACCGTACAGATGAGTCCGGAATGATCCAAATAGTTTGACAGTACTATTTGATCATCGCAATTAGACTCCAATTGGCATAGATCTTGCCCAAAATGATCTGCAACTCAACGACAGTTCAGATCGACAGTACCGATGGCGAATCTCAACATTCCCACCGTACAGATGAGTCCCGAATGATCCAAATAGTTTGACAGCACTATTTGATCACCGCAATTAGACTCCAACTGGCATAGATCTTACCCAAAATGATCTGCAACTCATCGACAGTTCAGATCGACAGTACCGATGGTGAATCTCAACATTCCCACCGTACAGATGAGTCTGGAATGATCCAAATAGTTTGACAGCACTATTTGATCACCGCAATTAGACTCCAACTGGCATAGATCTTACCCAAAATGATCTGCAACTCATCGACAGTTCAGATCGACAGTACCGATGGCGAATCTCAACATTCCCACCGTACAGATGAGTCTGGAATGATCCAAATAGTTTGACAGCACTATTTGATCACCGCAATTAGACTCCAACTGGCATAGATCTTACCCAAAATGATCTGCAACTCATCGACAGTTCAGATCGACAGTACCGATGGCGAATCTCAACATTCCCACCGTACAGATGAGTCTGGAATGATCCAAATAGTTTGACAGTACTATTTGATCACCGCAATTAGACTCCAACTGGCATAGATCTTACCCAAAATGATCTGCAACTCATCGACAGTTCAGATCGACAGTACCGATGGCGAATCTCAACATTCCCACCGTACAGATGAGTCTGGAATGATCCAAATAGTTTGACAGTACTATTTGATCACCGCAATTAGACTCCAACTGGCATAGATCTTGCCCAAAATGATCTGCAACTCATCGACAGTTCAGATCGACAGTACCGATGGCGAATCTCAACATTCCCACCTACAGATAAGTCTAGAATAATCCAAATAGTTTGTTAACACTATTTGATCATTACAATTGGACCCCGAATGGCTTAGATCTAGCTCAACATGATCTGCAACTGAATGACGGTTCAGATCTATATGGCGCGTGTAGTACACGCGCTGGAGGAGGGCGTCCTGCGCGCGTGGGGCTCGTGAGTATCACGCGCTGAACATGTCTAGGGCGCGTGGAGGCGCGTGGACGCGTGCTCTGCACGCGTCTTCAACCTTTGGAAGCGCGTGGGGCGCGTACGGGCTCCTTTGGCATCCGTTTTCGATGCCGTTTGCGGCAACGGATCCGTCTTGACGAGAGGAACATTGTGGTATGATCAAAAGTTGATTTTGATCAACTGTAATTTTATGGGTTGCACGAACCAAAGCTCTGATACCAATTGTTGTGACTAAAGCCGCTCAGAAATCACACCCATAATAGATAGAGACAATATTTAAGTAGTTCGGCAACTTGCCTACGTCCACTGAAGCGGAAACTCAATATTTTCAATATGTTTGTACAAAATTTTCAATAGATAGAGACAATATGTTTGTACAAAATACCAAACATATTTTCAATATGTTTGTACAAACACTCATGAACAATCTCTCTATCTCTCAAATGGCACTCCGTTCTGGGTTTCCCCAGAACCCAAATTTCACCCCAAGCCTCTTCCTGATCTCTCACCAAAGTGAGGATAATATTCTTCTTCACAAATCATCTCCTTTTATAGGAGAACCATGGGGAACAAGACACCCACATTTCTTGACCAAGATAGCCTACAATGGTGAGTGGTTGGTGGATGGGGGTGGGTGGTTGTAAATCCACAACCATTTCACACTTGGGCAATTCACACTTGGGGGGTTTTCCAACATGAACCTCCTACTTCAGTCTACTTTTAGTGAGTTATAGCTTGTAACCTCATCTATTAATACAACTCTTTTTTTTCGAATAAAGAAAGCTCTGGCTACAACACAAGTTAATCCCTACCTAACAAGCGCAACGGACAGATAGAATGCAAGCAGCAACTTGCCTTCTAAACAGCAGGGAGCTAAAAACCAGTACCCTTGACACCAAGCCTGCTATCTAGATACCAGACCATGAAAGTGCACAACCGTCACAACTATAGCAGAGATTTATAAAACATGGTGAACTACATCAGAATTTCTACTCTGGTTTTCAAATGCCATCTAATTATTACAAATCATCACCCCATTCAGAATGAGTGACACTGAAAATTTTCATTGTAAAACTAATATGAAAAGGTTGTCCTAATTAGTCAATCAGAGAATCTATAAAAACTCATTTTATTCATCCTTCAATAGATAGTAACTAAGCTTTTACTTATAGTAGTCATACTAAAAGTGACGGAGGAATATACATGGTAAAAGCATATAATATGTGCTTATCCAAGTACATAAATTACATAGGGCTATTCATCCATCCACTTCCCCGAGTCAGAGGAAGAACATCCAAGGTTCTTAGTTCTCCAGCACTCCTATGTGCCCACCCGAAAGTCTTTTGTAAATCGTAATTGGAAGCTCACGAGGTACCAGATTGAGTTCCTGTCTGTACCAACAGTAGGTTGTGAGTGATAGGATGTAATTTGAAACCATCTATTTGATTTTGATTTGCTTAACTAAACTTTTTGTTTCAAGTACTGCATTTGCCACCATATTCCTCTCCTCATCTTGCGTGTGCAACAACTTTCATTCACAGAAGTGATCAGATTAAAAAAATAGTTGAAGTTTACTTTTAACAGAAAATGAACCAACAATCGCAAAATCAAAATCATAAGCAAGTCCAAATACAAACCAAAATGAATAAAGACATTATACACTCTAAAGAAATATATTTCTACCTCACATTTGCAGTTGGTTCCTTTCTGTTTTTTTTTATTTTTTATTTTTCCCCTCTACCTAGTTTTTATGTTCAATGCCAATTTGGATTTCACAAAGACAGACAGATCAGACCATCAGAATCAGCAATATGTAGAACACTCATCTATTCTAAAATATAAACAGGCCAATAACACACATGTTCATTTTACGAGAGAAGCACTGCCAACATTAAAATGAAAAGAAAGAAAAGCCAACCAAAACGACATGAGGTTTACACCATATGACAGAGCATTAGAATCAGCACTGCATCAAAATGATTCATGCTAGAGATTTATGCCAAAAACACACTAAGAAAAGTCCAGAAATTTAAAGAAAGCAGCACTTACAGACAATACGTATTCATGGCAGATTGCCTAGTCAGAAGGAAAGGCAGAAGAAAGGAATTCCTCGTCCTCCACGAAAATCTGCAAGTTCCTGGACCTCATTAAAAACTCGACTGATTCCTCCTCAAATTCCAGCACAAATCCCAACTTGATAAGCTCTGAGAGGGCACCAATTCGATCGGTGTTATTCCATATCAAACCCTCGGATATTGATTCAGCGAAATATGTAGCATACTTAACGATGTTCTTTTTTCCAGTGGACCTGTCCAACTTCTGTGCGAAAAACTTTGAAGCCGCTCTATCCCAACGTATCATTCGGCTTTCCGTCACTTGCGCAATTTTCCCAGAAGAAAACGATAAACTGTAGTTTACAGTGATAGGTTCTACTGTCTCCAGGAAAGTCGCATTCAGAAGCCCTTGGATAGCTTCATGCCGGCTTTCCACTTCCATATTCAAAACAGGATCCGCCAGAAAACAAAAGATGAGCCTAACCAGACCTTTCTTAATCAAAGCCTCCTTTGGGTTCACCTGAATGAGTTGAGCAACATCCACCAAGGATGCTTCTTCCTTCTGCACTGATTCAGATATAGTGCGAACCCCGATCTTCCTGTAAATTTCAAGTAACTTTGTCCGGGGTAACGAAGGCAAGATTCGCTGAGGGTACCAAACAAATATTGGTTGAGGAAAAAACCGTTCAAAAAGATCCTTCAGCTGAAGATCATCGGCAATGAAAACATCATGCTTGTCGGACAGCAATATTCCATCTGAGTCTGTACCAACAGGTAATTTCACCAACCTTTCAGAGAGAGCTTTCGCGGTGTTTTCATCCCAGTGCTTAGAAACATACACCCAGAACTTGCAACAGTCAGCTTGTGACATTCGATGTCCTGAACTTTCCCAAACCTTCCAAAGCTTGCAGTAATCATCAACTGAAGGATTGCCTTTAACATGGAAAGCCCTGGAGAAAAATATAAGTAACTTACGATCGTAGTATTTATCCAAAACATGCAGCCGCGAACTGAAGAGATCATCCTTGTCATGCAAAACACATTCTTGAGGACTCACCCACTCTCCGTTCTCACTTCCATTTGGAATCCAAATCCTTTTGACAGCTTCACTGTCTGGCTCCCAAGTAAAGGCATTCAAGTAGTTATATAATCGAACGATAGTAGAAAATTCATGATGGAAATCAAGGTGGCTGGCAATCAATGGGCAACCGTTATCCACATGGACTGTAACGCCTATTGCATCGAGCTCTTCCTTATATGATGTAATATTAGAACCATAAAAACCTTGATCAATAAAAGGTCCATCTGTATGCTTCAAGTAAGAGCCCCAACTGGAATCAAACAAGCAGCACTCATCTGGAGGCCTATAACCATCATGTGTCTTCAACCATTTTTGAGAAATTCTTTTCATGAAAGTATCCGGGAAGGAATAATTTTTTTCGTTCAATAAAATGGAGATGCATTCGAGCAAGGCAAGCACATTTGCAGGAGTGATGCGAGAGGGATTCCGGGGAAAACAAAGACTAGCAGCAACAAACTTCACACCATCTTTGACTTCAGTAACAACCCCTATTTTCTTCAGCTCCTCCTTGTATTCGTGAATGTCCATGCCATAATAGTTCTCGCTATCATCTATGAAAGGGAGGAGAGTAATTGAAGCAATTGATTTCCAATTTGGCCCATATAGAATGCAATCTCTCGGACTTCTGTATGCACCAAGTCTAGTCCGCAACCACTTCTCCTCACGGAGGAATTTCTTGAGATCTGGAGGAAACTTATGTGGAGTACCCTTTAGCTGTCTATAACATGACAGAAAAGAGAGAACATTTTCCTTTGTCATTGAAGATGCTTGCTGCCTGAAACTGAGAGCAAATACTTTGACTGCCTCCTCAAAATCCACCTTCACTCCTATTTGCCTCAACTGATCTATATAGAAGAATATGATGATTCCATAAAAGTCATGATCAATCAGTGGGAATCCGTTGAAAACCTGTAGCATGCAAGCCCATTGAGAGTCAAACAGGAAACATTCTCCTGGAGACTTATAACCAATATTTGTCTTGAAGCATTTCACACCTCTTAGTGTCTCAACGAGTTTGGTGGACGATCCTAAATGAAACATACATTCCAGGATTAAAAGAACAGCCTCAGCTGTCAAACAAGTCAAGCGTGAAGGTGATTTTAAGTTGTCTTCAACTAGCTTGAAACTTCTACTAAAACCAATCAACACACCCAGGGACTTGAGTTCCTCTTTGAAAGAAAGTATTTCCTCCCCAAAGTAATCAGTATCAATGAAGGGGATGTCACTGATTTGAGAAGCAATTCTCCATTCAGGATCAAACAAAACAGATTCAACTGGAGACCTGTCACCGCAGGATGTCCTCAGCCATCTTCTTTCTTTGATCCTACTGATGAATTTATCCAAAGGAAGAACGTTTTCCCTCAAAAATCTGATGAAATTCAGAACAGAGAGCACCTGGTCTCTAGTTAAAGTGGAGTAATCTGCAAGAGACATAAGATGGTTCCCAATATATCCACATGCTTCTCCATACCCAAACATGACTCCAATTGTCTTTAGTTCGTCCTCATAGTCATTTATTCTATCGCCATAAAAATTCTGATCAATCAACGGGATATCAACAAGCACCGATCCATTTTGCAAAATGGTTCCCAGTGAAGAGGTAAGCATGAATGACTTAGATGGTGGCCGGTAGCCAGGGCTGCAATTAGTAGTAATTTTCAGCCAGTTGCCATCCTTTATGCTTTTCAGGAACCTGTTTGGAATGCTAATTCCCCTATATTTCAAGTTTTGAATCCAATCCAAAAGCAAGAATACATTTTGAATGGTAAGTGGGGCAGAAACTGCAGGAATTTCAGCATCGGGAGGAGATATATAAGGGATATCAGAAGCTCCAACATGAGTTTTAAGGAACTCTAGGAGCTGCTCTCCTGAGGTAAACTCGCCTGCAAAATAACCTGGACGCAAGTATTCTTCTCCCAACTCAATATAGTCTTCACCTCTCCATGGATTCGAAACAATCAATTCCACCCATTTGCTTCCGTTAGCAGGAACAAGAACCCCTTGCCTCTTGGTGGTTAGATTCCCATAGTTGTCTATGAGTGGCATAACACCGCATAAATAATCAATTTCCCCTCTTGACAAATGACCTTTCAACAGAGAGTGGTATAAGAAGTGAACAAATGCAACAGCAAGCTTTCGACTATTATTGAGGGAATTCCTAAGATGAATTGCATATTCATTGACATTCACAACAACCACCTTTACTTGCACCTGAAGCCAATCCCAAATTGCCACCTTCTTAGAGGAGCAGAACAGAGCTTCTTGTGTGCTTGTCGGCATGAAAAATCGGTTACCAGCACATCTGAATTCCCTGCTCGAATCACTCAGCCATGACACGTGAAGATAGTCACGTGACAGAGATACCACAGTATAACAGTTCATGCATTCATATATGCTGCACAAAGACTCATCACCATCCACCCCCACATATTTTATAAGTCGGACATTCTTGATATTGGTGCACTCAAATTTGGAGCTCCAATTACTAGCAAAAAATAGTAAAATCTCCAAATACAGGTCCTCAGACACTCCTGCAACAAGATTACTACTCTGGATGCACTTTGCATACCATTCATTGTTGACTGGCTCCACTCCCAAGAAACTCAATATGTCATCATACTCCTCATTATCAAATGAAGAACTCAGAATGTACTTTCCATGGGATGAGAGATTATGCAAGTTCACCTTTTGCTCCCTTGCCAGGTCCAAGATTCTCCAGAAATCAGGCATAAGCCTACCTACTTCGCAAGGTTTATGAAAGAACTTCTGCTGTGAGTAAGACTCACTTGGTACAATATTTTCTTCAACAAGCTTTGCTTTGATCGACTGCCTTACAGTATTTAACTCCTGATAAGAAGAGTGGTCGATGGGAATGAACCTGAACATGGGAACCAAACTGGATACAGGAGCACTCACTGAAGTTCTAACAAGTGAGACGAAAGCATTGAAAAAGGCGGAGGGCACACAGTCCAGAATCCCTTGGTTCCACTTGCTATCCAAGAGAATTGTTTCCCTTGATGATGCAAGAAGAAAATCTGCCTGAATTATGAATGGAAAGTTAGTAACCATCTCTGTGGGAAGAAATGCATAGATTCCAGGTGAAGTCATCCCCCTGTGGAGACGTGCTCCAAAAGGAAAAGCCAACGTGATCACCAACTCTTCTACTTCCATTCTCCTTTCCACTCTGTTCTCTTGCCTGACAGGAAACTTTTGCTTCCACATATAGTAGCTGCATTCTCTGTCGGATGCCTTATCCTTTTCCTCGGCTGAGAGATGGAGTGTGTAGGACTCAGCATCCATGTTCTTCCTTGTCACAAGGTCAGTCTCACTTGTAATGGCTATTGCACTTACGGTATTGAGCCTAGGATCCTCATTATGTTCACGGACTGAAAGCCGCTTTATTTTTGAAAGGAACAACAAAACTTCAGGATGAATGCTTGAGAGTTGCTGCTTCACAGCTTTGACCTTGTCTGACTTCAGAGGTATGACAATTGTTGTCGTTGGTATAGTTGTAGAACCATATATTTGTTGTATATCGGAAAGAGTTGGGTTCTCCTCCACCCATTCAGGAACTATGTAACCAAGATTACAATGTGGGCAAGGCTCTTCGTTGAAACGTATCTGGTACCCATTGCTGAATATGTACGGCCGGGAAGTAACCAAAAAGACACTCTTGAATCCAATTCCTGCATATAAGTAAGTTTGAGCAAAAAGAATATACATAAATATCTTTCCCCAATCCACCAAAAAAAAAAAAAAAATTGGGTCAAGGCTAATCTCAATTTTAATAAATCCATGCTTGCAACAGCTTACATGAGCATTCATCACCAGTTTAAAGCTACGTTTTATCTTTTCTTTCTTTTGATCATTAAAATTAAGCAAATGACTCGAAAGTAATCTGTATCATCTGCCATAAAAAGTCATTTCACAAGCATTATGAAATGCGTGTGTTTGTGAGAGTGAGAGAGAGAGAGAGAGAGCTCTTAAGTACCATCCATCCTATCTTCATTTTGAAATTTTAAGGAAGCAGATTCGATTATAAAAGACATTTATCCACAGTTCCAAGCTTTCCAAACAGAGCAAACTCTTGGGATGAAAATATTACAATTGAGAACCATAAACAAGGCTTTCTCAAATGAAGGCACAACGATAAAAATAAAAGCCCCTTTCCAGTTCATTCAAATCATGCTAGTAATCCTCAATTTCAAGAGCTTTGTTATCACTTGCGTATCGGAAAGGTAAAGGGTAGACAATTTTGAGCAAGAATTTGTATTTAAGAATTTACAGGCAAATTCTAGCACTCCCTCAACCTCAACTTTTTTGTTCATGTTCTCTTCCCTTAATACCCTGACCTCTGAGGATTTCATTCTATGATGCTAATTGGTATCAAGAATTTACACTCTGAATCCTCTTTCCATAGCAATGAGCCTTCCTACTTCACTCGAGCAACTGTTGCTGTAATCAATATTTCATATGACTTTCAAGTAAATGTTACTAACTTTCAAAAGATAAAAACTTTCAAGTAAGCATTTATCAGTTGGAGAAGAACACGTCAAAGTTGTTTCTTTTGCGCATCAAAAGGAATAGAGGCAAGTGCAACATGAACATGTGCACAGGGAAGGGAGGGGGGGACTGTCCAAATGAAAAAAGTCGAGAGTTACCATCGTACTTCCATAAAAGGTCTTTCACAAGTTTTAGGAATTTAAAAGATGAATTTTCAAAAAGAGGCTAAAGAGCTAATAGAAAATGGGGACGAAAAAATAGATTTTTTTTTTTTTAACCATTGCTTTTTTCTTTTATTTCTTATCCCATGTTTGATTCTCTACTAATTTTTCATTATCTCGGAGTTTTATGTTTTTCTCTCTCTCTGTTTTTTTTTTTTTTTGGGTTTCTCACTGTTTTTATTGTTATGTTTTCACGATATTCTAACTGTTATTTTTTAAATCATAAAACCAAAAGTACGTGTTTCAATTAAGTTTTAAAAGAAAATCCAACTACAAAACAGTTTTTTGCAAACCTTCATTTTTAGTTTATTTTAGTTTTTAAAATGGTTATAGGATTTTCATGTGTTTTTTTTTTCCTTTTTAAGCGTGTGATAGGATGCGACAATAGTCTATTGGATTGTTGGGTGCCTCTAGAAATTTGGATCCCGACAAGTGTAAAATTCTTTTTTTAATGTTTTTTAAAATACTCTTAATATTTTTTAAAAATAAATAAAATTTATAATATTAATAAAAAAAATACTTACTTAATCTCTAAGTAAAACAAAAAAAATTAAAAATATATATATATTGAGAGAAATACTCGGAATCCATTATCAGAGAATCCCAAGCATTTCTCAAAAATTGTTTAACAAAATGGGACGAGAATCTTGAACTATTTTCAACCAATCTCTATTTCAGTCCTCGAGCATGGAGTTTAGCAAGCAATAATAAGTAATTTAAAATAATAATAATAATAAGTAATTATTATTAGATAAAGTACCTTTCTCTCCAATATAACCACGTTTTCTGTAGCCTTTCTTGGTGGACCGACCAACACTGCAAATGGAGTCTATGTTCTTAGAAGAGAAACCCTTCTCATTGTTGAAAATCAGCAATGTTGCAGGCGCTCCTGTGGCTGTAATGTCTTCAGAAACGATTATGAACTCAAGCGACGGGGCCACCCCTTCCGCGTAATCATTATCTTCGGCATTCTGGCAAACAAAACTCACCATTTCTAATATCAAGCTTAGATATCAGGAATTTAAACAAAATCAAAATCATGTCCTTCAAATGGTCATGGGAAAACAAAAACAAAAACAAAACTATTGCAATTTCAAGAAACAGAATCAACACACTACACGATCCCATAATCACATAGTTCCATCATTTTCCTCAGCAAACAAACAAAGTCTACTACAATTCAACAGAGTATCGATTAAAGAGCCGGCGAATGGTATTACGTACGGATAATCACCATCAAGAAGCCAAAAACAAAATAACACGCAACTGATATAGAGAATGAGTGAGGGAATTACCTGAATGAGTTCCATAAGAAAGTGGACATCCTTGGCGTAAAGTTCTGCAGAAAGGTTCTTTACGGCCTGGTGAAGATCCTCCGTTAATGGGTTCGGTTTCCCTCCGATTGAAAACTTGGTTCTACGTATATCTTTGACGTGTTCTCTGGCCTCCTCCATATCCGTACCTTCCGAAACACACGGACGATGACACCAATACCAGACCTTAGCTTAGCCAGAGAGTGAGAGTAGAGTGAGAGAGAAACATGTGCATGGGCTAATGAAGCTTATAAAAAGATGAGAATATTTTCCAGTAATTGGATTTGGTTTTTCTTTTTTTATTATTTTTTAAATTAATTAAACAGCATTACTATCTATTCTAATTTTTATTAAATTTTAAATGATATTGTCGATTTCTGATTGGCACAGCAGTTCTGTCGGTTTGGATTGCGAGATCATACTGTTGTATATTTTCTTCGCTTCTAAATATTATTTAAATATAAATTTTTTAATTTTAAATATTTTTAATTAATTATTATCAAATCATTATAATTTTTTTAAATTTTTAAATAAAATATTAAAAATA
The DNA here is from genome assembly GCA_011037825.1 of Carya cathayensis. Classification (NCBI taxonomy): domain Eukaryota; kingdom Viridiplantae; phylum Streptophyta; class Magnoliopsida; order Fagales; family Juglandaceae; genus Carya; species Carya cathayensis. The sequence continues at coordinate 1,645,457 of QGSO01000175.1, forward strand.
ATTAATTTCTTTAAATTAAGTCTTATTACTCATTATCTTTACACATTATTGACCACACTTTATTTTTAAATTTTATTTTATTAAACTAATTAAATTTTTCTACTCATTATCTATATACCATATATTTAATAAATAAAATTTTAAAAATTAAAAATTATGTGTATTGTATAGCATGAGAATGATTAAAATTTTTCTTTCAAATTATAAAATAAAAATAATATTATAATTATATTTTATTTTTTATTTTATTTTTTATATTTTAAAATTTATAAAATATTATAATTTAAATTATTTTAATACTATTTATAAATTTCTCCGTCGACGATTAAAAAAAATTATAAGACAGTATACTTGGCTAGGAAGTTAAGGAAAGGTGAAAGCACAACATGGAAAAGAGAAATAGAGAGGAAGGGAGATGAATGATGATGGGGAACAATGGGGATGGTACGAAAAGTTGATTCTGCAGAGCTTTAGAAGCTGATTCGACCACGGAGTCTTGGTCTTTGATGCCCTTCGTAGCCTTTTCTTTTTCCAATGTAGCCTGGAATCACTCGTAGGATTCATTGGAATGGACACTTTACACCACGACAAAATTTTCTCTCTTTTTTTTTTTTTTTGGTTCTATTCACCAGTCGACGAATTGTGTGGTACTTATATAAAACGAAAGATACTATTTATCATTTTACATAACATATTTTATATATTTTAAAATTATTTTTATTTTATTTTATTTTTATTAAATTAATTGAATCTTTTTATTTATCATCTATACACTATATATTTATTATAATAAAAATTAAAATAAATATAATGTGTACAAATAATAAGTAAAATTATTGAATATAAAATATAAAGTGTGAAGATGCACATAATTTAAAGTTTATTTATTTTGCATCCACTTTATTCTGTTTATTTGCTGCGAGGTTCTTGTTGGGGATTTGGATTATCCAAACGCATTTTTAGATAAGACTAACTAGCAAAGTGTATTCTTGATTATTCATCCATTTAGAGTCTTGTGAAGATCCGATGACTTTTATGAGTAAAATCTCAAAAAAACAAATTTGTTAGTGAAAATAAAATTAAAATAGTGAGCTTGAGAAAGGTAAACCCGAACCATTTAGCTACTACTTTCAATTTTTGCTTGATGGAGATTGTTCGCCATTGAATATTTTTACTTGATGAAGATTGCTCTGTCATTGAGTAATTTTATTTTCTAGATGGAGATTGTCCGTGTTTGAGTGATTGTTGTCTGATGGAGATTGTTCACTATTGAATAATTTTTCCTTTGCTAGCATGTATTGGGACTCATGGAGATTGTACTGCTCATTCTTGACATACACGAGTAGGCTAAGTTGTAACCACGCATATTGCTCGAGGTAAGTTTCATTGCTCTCTCGTGATGAAGGCGGGCTAAGTGCCCCCCATGCTTGTTGCTTAAGGTGATTACTCCCAGTGTGGGTGAGGAAACTGCCCACTAGGCTTTTGTCGGGAATGAGCTTTAGTGCTTACCCTTGAGCCATGTGTGTTGCTTGGTGTAAGCTTGGACGCTCACCGATGACATGCACAACGTGGGCAAGCCAAAGTTCTTGTTACACTGGTTGCTCAAGGAGAACTTTATTGCTCAACCGTTATGCTCCTAGAGTGGGCGGGCTAAGTGTCTACCAAGCGTGTTGCTCAGCTAAGTTTTAGAGCTTGCTAGCGATGCGGGTGAGCTGAATACCTCCCATGATTGTTGCTCAAGTGTGCAAACCTCATTACTCGCCTAAGCTTTAGCGTAGGGGTGGGCCAAGTGCTCGCCATTTTTTTTTCAGCTAAGGGCAACTTCATTGCTTAATTTGTTGGGACTTTGGATCTCTCAAATTCACCCCTCTAGAATTTATCCTTTACAGGAATAACAAGAAAAATAGAGAAATAATAACAACATAAAATATTTACGTAGAAACTCCTAAATAGGAGAAAAGCCACCAGACCCAAAAAAGAAAATTCACTATGTGAAAAATTATTACAATCACACAATTTTTCTCATCACCCCAAATACACCCACAAAGTTTTCCCACTAGCAAAACTTTAACTTCCCACCTCTTCCCCTTTTACAAAAAGGTTAACAGAGAAATTTAACTAAAGTAAAAAATTACTATATAAGCTTTCAACTGGTATACTTAAATTAAGGAGGCTTAACCCCCTTATATAGGCATTGAGGCATTGCTCCTTTTCATTTTCCACCCATGTGGGACTAACCAAAGGAACAAAAAACTCAACAATGTCCACCTTGCGACTTTAATTGGTCTCACAGCCAAGCTCCAACTCAATGAAGATCTCCATAACTTCCGCTATCATGCTCCACCATAAAAGCATATCTACTCAGAATAAATCAATTCCAAACATTTCACTTCGGCCCATGTCGAAAACAACCTTACTAAAAATTATGGTGTAACTTTCACGTTTGGCTTTCTTGGAAGTTTATCAGCCATCGACAAGAATTTCCACCACACACCTAATATCAATGCCAAACCAATGCCTATGTGCAAACTTGTGGATCCGCTAACATTAACACATCTTCTATTATGACAACTTTGGAAATTAACTGCATGTCATGAGGACGTACATGTCCCTTTTTAAAGATCAAAGTCTTCCATGGAAAGAGACACAATATTACATAATTTCCAGTATCTTCATTTACTGACTTAGAGCTACTTGCCAAATCCGCTTCTTGTACTACCTGTTTTACCAGTCGCTAGTATCACTGCTGGCTTCAGGGGTTGGTCTGCCCTTTAAAACCTTGTGCAATCCTGATTGAATCAAGACATCATTGATTTGTACTTGCCACAAACCAAAAGTTATTCTCATATCAAATTTCTTCACCTCAAATCTGATAGGATTTGAAACTCTACTTCCTAATATTTTTTTTTATGAATTTATCGTAAAAATAAATAGTATCTCACTAAGTAAGTTCCCAAGAAAGATTTGAGGGTCACAATGGACACGTTTAAAATTTTCAATCTCCTAGACAGAATCTCCTTAGACTGTATATATCAACACTACCACACTAAAACTCCACCCCACAGAAATAACCTAGTGGCTTTGATACCAATTGTTAGGAATTTAGACCTCCCAAATTCACCACCCTAAGATCTACCATTTGTAGGAATAACAAGAAAAATAGAGAAATAATCACAACACAAGATATTTACGTGGAAACTTCTAAACAGGAGAAAAACCACTAGACCCAGAGAAGAAAATTCACTATGTGAAAAATTATTACAATCACACAATTTTTCTGCTCACCCCAAATACACCCACAAAGCTTCCCCACTAGCAAAACTTTAACTTCTCACATCTTCCCATTTTACAAATAAGCCAACAGAAGAATTTAACTAAAATCAAAAGTTATTATATAATCTTTCAACTGGTGTATTTAAGTCAAGGAGGCTTAACCCCCTTATATAGGCATTGGGGCATTACTCATTTTCATTTCCCACCCATGTGAGACCAACTAAAGAAGCAAAAAACCCAACATAGTTAAGCTTTAGTGCTTGCTTGAGCTTTAGTGCACAAGCAGGCTAAGTGCCCGCCACACTTGTTGGTCAAGTGAGCCGTTCTTGTGCTTGGGATAAGCTGGGTGTCGTCCCTATGATGCGGGCGGGTCTAATGGCAACTTGCCTCTTGAATGTTTAAATCATAATATTAACATGATGTATATAGAGAAAGTGATAAGAGATTTATCTTAGCAAATGTTTTGGCATGATTTCCTTTTTTTTTTTTTTTGTTATCTTGAACTCTATTCTTCTCTCCCACCATAACCCTTTGTTGATTGCAGTACCTCCTTTGTGATGAATTAGCTTTTGTTAGGTTATGCAACCTTTTGTTTTGAGAGCAATTTGTCGATCTCATAGACTGTACTAACTGTTGATACAATTTTCATTGTAGCGTTGGAATGGCGCATGATAATGACGTGGCAATTGGTACCATACTCGAATGTTCATTTATTAAGTAGACAATAAATAAGCATATGAAGTGTAAATAAAGAGAGATATAGAATTTTACATGGCTCAGCATGAAAGTCTAAATGTTATATTTTATGTGAAAATTTAAAAAAGTCGTAATAATTATTTAAAATGAGATGAAATGAGATAGTTTAGTTTTTGTTAACTAAACCAACCATAAATGTCACCTGCCATCTACGCTTTGATTAGTTTAAGGAGATGCTTAAATAGTGAGTTGAGATAAAAGTTAAAAATTGAATAAAATATTATTAAAATATTATTTTTATTTTAAAATTTTAAAAAAATAAATTATTCATTATATTTTATATAAAAAATTAAAATAATGAGATAAGAAAGGGATAAAGCCTTTCTAGTTTCTACATCTTGTTAGAATCTTTTTGACCAATGCTCAGCCCTACACGCTAATGAGCTTCTCTACAGTACAACTGACATCCCTTTTGAATCTGCTTTGCATTTCTTCTAGGGGTGGCAATATGTTACATGACTCGTTAGCCCAACACGAACATAGCACGATAATAGCAGGTTAGGGCTTAGCCTTAACAGGTTCGGGTCAAAACGGGTTAACCCATTAAGACACGATTGTTTAACAGATTGATAACGAGTCAACCCGTTATGACACGTTATAATCCATTATGACACGTTAAGAAAGTTAAAATTACAATTATACCTAAAAGTAACATTGTTAGAATTTCAATTTCGATATTTTTATTAACTTGTAGTTAGTTTTATAATTTTTATAAATATTGTGATTTTAAAATTTATATAAAATTATGCTAAATTTAATAAGGTCAAACTAGTTAATTCGGGCATATTCAGTCAATTTATATAAACAGTTTGAAACGGGTCGTATATTATCATGTTAATCTATTTCATAATATTCATTAATGGGTCAAAATGGATTAACACGACACGATCCGTTATATTAATGGGTTGTGTTAGGATTTGAAATTTTGACACGATAAGCTTAACGGATCGAGTTAGAGTTGAGCTATATAGTATAATATACACGTTTTGACACGACACGAACACGATCTGTTAACATAATTTGACACCCCTAATTTCTTCTTCCTTGGACAGCCTGAGGCGGACGTGAATTTGACAAAGTGCACCTCACCACGGTCCATGCTAGATTTTGTTAAGTATTGGTTAAAAATTATCCACGAAACAGGAGACGAGTCCTGTCCAAATGGAGTAAGTTTATATATTTTGTTTGATGTTTAGTTTTTTATTTTTTAATAATTTATGATAAATATTTTGACTAAAAAAAATTACATAAAAATTAATTTATTAATCAGATTATAAAATTATTTTTATTATAAATATAAATATAATATTTTTAAAATAATTAATATTATTTATAAATTTATCGTCGATGATTAAAAAAAAATTAAAAAAGACGGTAATATAATATAATAAGACGGTATACTTGGCTAGGAAGTTAAGGAAAGGTGAAAGGACTACGTGGAAAAAGAGAAATAGAGAGGAAGGAGACGAATGGTGTTGGCGAACAATGGGGATGGTGCGAAAAGTTGATTCTGCAGAGCTTTTGAAGCTGATTCGACATTTGATGCCTTCGTAGCCTTTTCTTTTTCCGAAGGAGCCTGGAATCACTCGAAGAGGTGGGATTGGATTCCTTGGAATGGAGACTAACACCACGACAAAATCGTTTTATTTTACTTTATTTTTTTGGTTCTCTTCACACGAATTGTAATGGTATAAATATCATACAATTACTTTAAATAAAATAGAATTTATAATTAAAAAGTTAAGTTCGTTTTTTTTTTTTTACTTGAATCTTGTATTAGTTTATTTTTTAAAAAAAATTATGCGACACTTGCATAATCACGATTGCAAATATCATTTCTGGTGATACATATATAAAACGAAAGATGTTATTTATCATTTGACATAATATATTTTATATATTTTAAAATTATTTTTTATTAGTTTTATTTTATTTTATTTTTATTAAATTAATTTAGGTGTTCTATTTATCATCTATACACTATATATTTATTATAAAAAAATTAAAATAAATATAATGTGTGAAGATGATAAGTAAAATTATTGAATATAAAATCTGTATCTTCATAATTAATTAAACGAATTCACAGTTGGAAACATTATAATATCATAATGGTAAAAATAATCAATAGTGATCCAATATAGAACAATTTGTAAACTTCGTTCACTGCGATTATGGTAACTTAAAGCTTTTCTCCTAAAATTAATCATATTTTCCTTCACGACCAACACGACATAAATACCCATGGTACATCATATTCTTTCTTTTATTAAGTGTGGTACACCTGACAATTAATCTGAACATTTATATGCACATGATTTAAAGTTTATTTATTTTGCATCCTCTTTATTCCGTTTATTTGCTACGAGGCTCTTGTTGGGGATTTGGATTATCCGAACGTATTTTTGGGTAAGACCAACAAGCAAAGTGTGTTCTTGATTACTCATCCATTCAGAGCCTCGTAGAGATCCAATGAGTTTTATGAGTAAAATCTCAAAAAAAAAAAAAAAAACAAATTCATTAGTGAAAATAAAATTAAAATAGTGAGTCTGAGAAAGGCAAATCCGAACCATTTAGCTACTACTTTCAATTTTTGCTTGATGGAGATTGTCCGCCGTTGAATATTTATACTTGATGGAGATTGCTCTATCATTGAGTAATTTTATTTTCTAGATGGAGATTATCTGTATTTGAGTGATTGTTGTCTAATGGAGATTGTTCACCATTGAATTATTTTTCCTTTGCTAGCATGTATTGGGACTCATGGAGATTGTACTGCTCACTCTTGACATGCGCAAGCAGGCTAAGTTGCCACCATGCATATTTCTCGAGGCAAGCTTCATTGCTCTCCCGTGATGCAAGATGCTTGTTGCTCAAGGTGAGTTCTATGCTCACCCATGTTACTCCCAGTGTGGGCGAGGAAACTGCCCACCAAGTTTTTGTCGGGGGTGAGCTTTAGTGCTTACCCTTAAGCCATGTGTGTTGCTTGGTGCAAGCTTGGACGCTCACTGATGACATGCACAACGTGGGCAAGCCAAAGTTCTCGCTACACTGGTTGCTCAGGGCAAACTTTATTGCTCAACCGTGATGCTCCTAGAGTGGGCAGGCTCAAGGCCTACCAAGCGTGTTGCTCGGCTGAGTTTTAGAGCTTGCTAGCGATGCGGGTGAGCTGAATACCTGCCATGATTGTTGCTCAAGCGTGCAAGCCTCATTACTCGCCTATGCTTTAGCGTAGGGGTGGGCTATGTGCTCACCATTTTATTTTTTTTTCAGCTAAGGGCAACTTCATTGCTTACTTTGTTGGAAATTAGGATCTCCAAATTCACCCCCTAGGATCTATCATTTGCAGGGATAACAAGAAAAATAGATAAATAATAACAACATAAGATATTTATGTGGAAACTCTTAAACAAGAGCAAAACCACCAGATCCAAAGAAGAAAATACACTATGTGAAAAATTATTACAATCACACAATTTTTTTCCTCATCCCAAATACACCCACAAAGCTTTCCCACTAGCAAAATTTTAACTTCTCACCTCTTCCCCTTTTACAAAAAGGCCAACAGAAGAATTTAACTAAAGTCAAAAGTTACTAGATAAGCTTTCAACTAGTATACTTAAATCAAGGAGGCTTAACCCCTTTATATAGCCATTGAGGCTTGCTCCTTTTCATTTCCCACCCATGTAGGACTAACTAAAGGAGCCAAAAACCCAACAATCTCCACATTGGGACTTTGATTGGTCCCATAGCCAAGCTCCACTTCAATGAAGATCTTCATAACTTCCGCTATCATACTCCACCATAAAAGCATATCCACTCAAAATAAAACCAATTCCAAGCATTTCATTTCGGTCCATGTCGAAAAAACCCTTACTGAAAAATATGGTGTAACTTCCACGTTTGGCTTTTCTGAAAATTTATCAGCCATCGACATGAATTTCCACCACACACCCTGCATCAATGTCAAACCAATGCTTATGTGCAAACTTGTGGACTCGCTAACATTAACGCATCCTCTATCATGGCAATTTTGGGAATTAACGGCATGTCATGAGGACGTATATATCCTTTTTTAAAGATCAAAGTCTTCCATGAAGAGAGACACAATGTTAGTATCATTTCCAGTATCTCCATTTACTGACTTGGAGCTACTTGCTGAATCCACTCCTTGTACTAACCGTTTCACCAGTCGTTAGTATCACTGCTGACTCCAAGAGTTGGCCTACCCTTCAAAGCCTTGTGCAATTCTGATTGAATCAAGACATCCTTGACTTGTACTTGCCACAAGTCAAAATTGATTCTCTCATCAAATTTCTCCACCTCAAATCTAATAGGATTTGAAACCCTATTTCCTGACATTGCTTTGATGAATTTACCATATAAATGAATAGTATCTCACTAAATAAGTTCCCAGGACAGATTGGAGGGTCACAATAGACAAGTTTAAAATTTCCAATCTCTTAGAGAGAACCTCCTTAGACTGTACGTATCCACACTACACACCAAAACTCCACCCCACAAAAAGAACCTGGTGGCTCTGATACCAAGTGTTGAGAATTTAGACCTCTCAAATTCACCTCCTATAATCTACCATTTGCAGGAATAACAAGAAAAATAGAGAAATAATAACAACAAAAGATATTTACCTGAAAACTCCTAAACAGGAGAAAAATCACCAGACCCAGAGAAGAAAATCTATTATGTGAAAAATTATTACAATCATACAATTTTTCTTCTCACCCCAAATATACCCACAAAGCTTTCCCACTAAGAAAATTTTAACTTCCCATCTCTTCCCCTTTTACAACAAGGCCAACAGATGAACTTAACTAAAGTCAAAAGTTACTAGATAAGCTTTTTCAACTGGTGTACTTAAATCAATGAAGCTTAAATCCCTTATATAGGCATTGAGGCCTTACTCTTTTTTCATTTCCCACTCATGTGAAACTAACCAAATGAGCAAAGAAACCCAACATACTTAAGCTTTAGTGATCGCTTGAGCTTTAGTGCACAAGCAGGCTAAGTGCCCGCCACACTTGTTGGTCAAGTGAGCCATTCTTGGTGCTTGGGATGAGCTGCATGCCGTCCCTATGATGCGGGTGGGTCGAATGGCAGCTTGCCTCTTGAATGTTTAAATCATAATATTAACATGATGTATATAGAGAAAGTGATAAGAGATTTATCTTAGCAAATGTTTTGGTATGGTTTCCTTTTTTTTATCTTGAACTCTACTCTTCTCTCCCACTATAATCCTTTGTTGATTGCAGTACCTCCTTTATGATGAATTAGCTTTTGTTAGGTCATGCAATCTTTTATTTTGAGAGCAATTTGTCGATCTCATAGACAGTACTAATTGTTAATGCAATTTTCATTATAGCCTTGGAATGGCCCATGATAATGACTTGGCATTGGTACCGTACTCGAATGTTCATTTATTAAGTAGAAAATAAATAAGCATATAAAATGCAAATAAAGAGAGAGATAGAATTTTACATGGCTGAACATGAAAGTCTAAATATTATATTTTGTGTGAAAATTTAAAAAAGTTATAATGATTATTTAAAATGTAATGAAATGAAATAGTTTAGTTTTTGTTAACCAAACTAGCCATAAATGTCACCCGCCATCTACGCTTCAATTAGTTTAAGGAGATGCTTAAATAGTAAGTTGAGATAAAAGTTAAAAATTGAATAAAATATTATTTTTATTTTAAAATTTTAAAAAAATAAATTATTTATTATATTTTATATAAAAAATTAAAATAATGAGATTAAAAAAGGGATAAAGCCTTTCTAGTTTCTACATGTTGTTAGAATCTTTCTGACCAATGCTCGGCCCTAAACGCTAATGAGCTTCTCTACAGTACAACTGACAACCCTTTTGGATATGGCTTGCATTTCTTCTTCCTTGGACAGCGTGAGGCGGACATGAATTTGACAAAGTGCACCTCACCACGGTCCATGCTAGATTTTGTTAAAGAATTATCCACGAAACAGGAGACGAGTCCTATCTAAATGGATTAAGTTCATATATTTTGTTTGATGTTTAGTTTTTTTTTTAATTAATTTATCATAAATATTTTGACTATAAAAAAATTATATAAAAATAAATTTATTAATTAGATTATAAAATTATTTTTATTATAAATATAATATTGTACGAGCGTTGTTACATCCATTCCATCATATTTTTATTGGATGTTATGTGACTTCAAGCATTTTTAACTCAACGAGAAATGGATGAAAATGAAAAAAAAAAATGATTAATTCAACAAAAAGACAACATAAATTGAAAAAAAAAATTTTGAAAACATATATATAGCAAGTAATCATTTGATTTCATAAATCATCTCATCTCATTTTCTTTAATTATTATAATTTTTTTATATATAATATAATAAATAATTCAAATTTTTTAAATTTTAAAATAAAAATAATATTTTATTTAACTTTTAATTTTTATTTCATTACATACTTATTTGTGTAATGAAACGAAGTATGAATACATATAAAATAGACCAATTACTGGGGGGAATGGCAAGCAAATAGCTAGCTAAGCTAGGGGTGTTGCGTTCCGGGCCCTCGGGGAGGTGGTGGCGGACTTAGCGCTACTCGTCTGCTTGCGGGCCCGCGGGGAGCATAGATTTCCAAATGCGCTGCTACTAAACTCACCGTTCTGGGAAATCCTTCTCTATCTTGCACATATTTATTATTGTTACCGATCACCATCTTCTCCCCTGCAACAAATTTATCCTTTTTTTTATTAAAAGCATAAACATATACATATATATATATATATATTGAAGAATCATAAAAGCAGATCGAGCATGGAAGCTGTAAGCATGTACGTACGGTGGTGATGAGGTAAGTCATTTACTGTTAATGGAGATCAAGTATCACAGACAGACATGCATGAATCTCTGACAGAATTAACCCTAGACCAGGCCAACTTAGAAACCTCTGGTTTACATCATCATCTGCATACCAACTCTGAACTGGCTGGCCTGCACATGACGGCATGGATGCGCACACGCATATATATACAGCAAGGGTGGTTGACTCGATGGAGAAGTATATACGTATTGTTAGGAATTTAGATCTCTCAAAGTCCCTCCTAAAATCTATTATCTACAGTAATATCAAGAAAAATAAAAAAATAATAACAATACAAAATTTTATGTAAAAATTTCTCAAAACAGGAAAAAAACCATCAGACCAAAAAAATTCACTATAATAACAATTTTTCTCCTCATCCCAAATACACTCACATAACTTCCACACTAGCAAAACTTCAACTCTCACCTCCTCTTATTTTACAAAAAATAGATAATAGAAAAATTTTATTAAAATCACAAGTTACTAATTAAGTATATAATTGATACACTTAACCATAAAGGCTAAACCTTCTTTTAGTTTTAGGCCTTGCTCCTCCTTTATTCCTCAACGACTAATACCAAAAGAATAAAACCAACATATATGTATATGTTGGCCGGGTTAATTAGCTGGACGAACCATCTACAAGTTAAATGAATTCATTGGCCAACCCGCCCAAGCCTGTGATTCGACTACAACCACACGCATACACACACAAACACGCAGATACAGAACCCGGCCAGGGTCCATGCGTCTGAACACAGAAAGAAGTTACAGCCTTATATATGTTACATGTTAGCTAGAGCAATTAAAGGTGCTTACTTATACCAGCGGCAGACATGGTCGAAGCAAGGAGGATGGTAAAGACCAAAAAACTGAGGCATCGTTTGAATCCAAGCCTCATCATGTTGTTGCTGCTACTTGCCTCGGGGAATAGACGTATTAATAATGAGTAGCACAATATATATATATATATATATATATATATATATAAGTATATGGTTGGTTTGTTTCTGCGCAGTTTCTAGCTAGCCTTCCTGATCTGTCCCCCACTGCACTATCCAGTCCCATTGCTTTCGCTCTACAGCATGCAGGGTCAAACTTTCAGAGCAAGCCAGCCTAACCTTTGAGGCGTCGTCGTTTGCTACTTGACTTTCTCGACAAGGATTTCTTCCGGGTACTTTCTTCTAAAAAGACTGTCGGTTTAATTTTCTTTTTTCTCAGGCAAACAAATTAAGTCCCTTGCATGGATTGGCATCGGCCGCCTTTTGCTGCAGGAAATCCAAATATATAAATTTTAAAGTAAATTTTGTTTTCTTATCGCCGCCTCGTCCTTTCCCACATCAAATATATATAAATATATATATATATATTATTATTCTTGGAATTCACACTTGAAGAGACTAACGTGCAGATGAAAGAGCTCAAAGGTGCCTCCTTCTACTAATTTTGATGGACAAGTCTAAGGACAGTTTAGTAAAAGCATCTCAATTCAAAATTTTAATTTTAATTCAAATTTTTTATTTTATTATTATAATTTTTTTAAATTTTTACATAAAATATAATAAATAATTTAACTTTTTAAAATTTTAAAACAATAATAATATTTAAAAATAATATTTTAAACTTTCATCTCAATTCAAAATTCTCATCTTACTTACAAAACTTGTCCTTAATAAAAAAGCTTTTAAAGCAACTAACCAAAATTTAGAATCAGGGTTCTATCAGCTTTAATGAGGTGGGGCATCACAGGTTCTTGGTTGAATTTCAAAGACATGTGGATATTGAACGTGTAATAAGTTGCAGACCTTGGACCTTTGATAAACATTTAATCAGTATTCAAAATTTTGATAGAAGTACTCCCCCTAATGAGGTGGTTTCAACTAAGAATCCTTTTGGATCCAATTACATGGTCTGCCTTTAGCAACCATGACCTATGAAGGAGGGGAAAGAACTGGATCCTCTCTAGGGGAAGTTTTAACTCTAGATGTCGATGGGGATGGAATTGGATAGGAAAAATACCTCAGAATTAGGGTCAACATGGACGGGAAGTTGGTTAGAGTAGAAGGCAAACTAAGTTGGATTGAATTTAAGTATGAAAAACTGCCTTTATTCTGGATTCATTTTAAGTATGAAAAACTGTCTTTATTCTGTTTTCATTGTGGGCTTAGTCAACATGTTGGCCAAGTGTGTGTAATGGGAAAAACAGGTTTCAGGAATTGATCAATCTCAATATGGTCAATGGTTAAGGGCCACAACTTTCAATTTCTTAGGTAATGAAGATAAAAGATTAGGAGTTAGGGGAAACATAATTCTACCCAAGGCCATGAGGAGGGTCCAAGTAGTAGGGTTGTTATTACTATCCATGGTAAATTGGTAATCAGGTAACCCAGGAAGAAGTTCCTCTTGAAGCTGCTTAGGGTCAGCAACATGGTAACTATAACCCATCTAGAGTAGCTAATGACAAAGGAAAACAAAAAGTTGAATTGGAGCATCAAAAGAAGGGTGATCATGTTGAAGAACAGAAAGATAGTTTATCAGAGGAGGGGCACAAGGGCTTTAAGGCGTAGGAAGAAAAGTAGAACATAGTCAAGAACTCGAACCTAAGTCTCCAAGCAAGTCAGAATGTTACTAACACAATTCCTGTGCAGAATCTGGATGTGCTACCTACTACAAACCTGTACAGACTGTGAATGTGGCGACTAAGCCAATGGGTTTGAAAAGAAGGGCAAGAGCTATTAATTTACCTGTGCCAGATGAGATGGATAGTGACATCACTAATAGAGTTGAAACAAGAGGAAGAAAAAGAGACAGAGACATGATAGATAGTGGAAACTAGAAAGAAGTTGCCAAAAAACAGAAATAATGGCTCACTCCTGAAAGGAGTGAAACTCAGGAATTTATGGTGGAGGCTGCTCCCACCAGTAGCAATGAGATGCATAATATAGAACTGTCAAGGGCTTGGGAACCCTCGAACAGTTTGAGAACTTCATTTTTTAGTGAAGCAAAAGTGCCCAGAAATACTCTTCCTCATGGAAACTAAGAGCTCATGGGAGAGGATAAAAAGAATTAGAAATACAATAGGATATGATAGAAGCTTAACTGTCAAAGCAAAAGAAAGTAGTGGAGGTTTGGCAATAACGTGGAAATCAGCTTGTGACATAGAAGTGGAAACTTATACCAATTACCACATTTCTGTAAGAGTTAATGATTCAAAATTGGGGAAGGCATGGACTCTAACAGGGTTCTATGGCAACCCAAAAACTACAAAAAGAGAAGGCAGTTGGCAATTACTAAGAATCTTACAACCTTTAGACCATAGACCATGGTTGTGTATAGGAGATTTCAACGAAATACTTTACCAATTTGAAAAATGGGGAGGACTACAAAAAACATTTGCTCAAATGGAAGGGTTCAGACTAGCTTTGTAGGATACTGGCCTGAGTGACATGGGGTATAGTGGCCTCAAACATACCTAGTCTAACAATAGGGAAGGTTCGGAGTTTACCAAGGAGAGATTAGACAGAGTCTGTGCTAAAATTGAATGCATGACTTTGTTCCAAGAAATTCATGTTACCACATTAGCAACATGTTCCTCAGATCACAATCCTATTTTAACAACTATGATTACTTAGTTACAGCCATCAACAAGGAGAGCAAGAATGTTTAGATATGAATACAACTGGGGCCTCAATAATGATTGTAAAGATCTAATTTCAGCAGCTTGGAATGGTCAATACAGAAATGAAAACTCAATGGCAATCTTTTCAAACAAATTGAATAGATGCAAAGTTCACTTACTCAACTAGAACAAGAAACAAGAGAAGGAAACATAAAAAATTATTGAAAGTAAGTTAGGAAAAGTACTACAGTTGCAAGAAAGGAACCAAGGATTAGATTAGCAAGAAATAAAACAGATTCAAAAGTAGGCTAATTTGAGAATGGAACAAGAGGAATTAAAGTGGAAACAAAGATAAAAACAAAGATGGCTTCAAGAGGGAGACAGAAACAGAAGTTATTTTCACAAATGTACTTCTCAGAACAATTAACAGAATTTGTGATGGAGAAGGGCATCTATATACTTCCTCACAAGAGATAAATCAGACATTTCAGAAGTTTTTTACATATTTGTATGCTACTTCAAATCCAATGGGTCAAACACAATGTGTAGAGTCTATGCCAATTCTGGTCACAGAGGAGATGAACAATAACCTATTGAGAGATTTTAACTTTTCTGAAATTGAAGAAGCTATTCTTAATATGCATCCTATGAGTTCTCTAGGACTAGATGGATTTTTAGCTCATTTTTTTCAACAACATTGGGAGACTATAGGCAATGATCTGTGTGAGACAGTTACAAAAGCACTCAATACCAACAACTAGGATACCTCCATCAATGAGACTTTCATAGTCTTAATTCCAAAGATAAAGAATCCCACCAATGTAACTGAATTCAGACCAATAAGCCTATGTAATGTGATGTATAAAGTGATTGCCAAGGTACTAGCTAACATATTGAAAAATATTCTGTCAAGCATCATTTCACCAACTCAGAGTGCATTTGTCCCAGGGAGACTAACAACAAACAATGTTATAGTTGCTTTTAAAGCATTACATTCAATGCAGTGTAAAATGAAAAGGACTAGAGGATATATGGCTCTAAAGATGGATATGAGTAAAGCATATGTAGATTGGAGTGATCTTTTATTGAAGTTATCATGGAGAAGATGGAGTTCAACAGACGATGGATTGATCTAATCATCAAATGTGTATCTGCAGTTTCTTATTCACTATTAATCAATGGAATCCCACGACCAGCTTTCATACCATTTCGAGAAATTAGACAGAGTGATCCTTTATCACCATATCTATTTATCATATGTTCAGAGGCAATCACTCAAATGCTTAACAAGACTGAGAAGACAAAGTTGATAAATGGCCTTCCTATAGTTAGAGGGAAAATTCATATCAGTCATCTGTTCTTTGTAGATGATTGTTTGATATTCTACCAAGCTACAGCTTTGGAATGGAGGAGAATGTTGCAGCTTATAAGTCAATATGAGGAAGCAACAAGTTAGAGATTGAACAAAGACAGGTCTTCTCTATTTTTCAGCAAAAATACCAAGACTTCAACAAGGGACAACATCACTAGCATAGCAGGGGTCAGAATTAGCCCTTCATATGAGAAATATCTTGGGCTTCCAGCATTGATAGGTAGATCAAGGAATAAGGAGTTCAAAGCAATGCTTGACAAAGCCAGTGACAAGATGAGTAATTGGAAGCTAAAATTTCTATCACAAGCAGGGAGAGAAATTATGCTGAAATTTGTCATTTAAGCTATTCCCACTTATTCTCTAGGAGCTTTTAAACTTCCTAAAACATTGTTGAAGCAACTGAAACAAGATGTTAAGAGGGTACTGGTGGGTTCAAGCAAACCAAGAAAGGAAATTGCATTGGTTAAGCTGGTCTCAAATAGGGAAGTCCAAAGGCATAGGAGGGCTTGGTTTTAGGGAGTTTGAAAATTTTAACCTTGCTTTGTTAGCAAAGTAAGGATGGAGGATCCTCACATATCCCAACTCCCTAGCATCAAGAGTATTACAGCTCAAATATTTAATTTCCAAAATCTGATTTCCTTTGTGCTAAGATAGGGAGCAATCCTTCATTGCGATGGAGAAGTATCTTATCTGTTAGAGAATTGCTTCAAGAAGGGCTTTGCTGGAGAATTGGTAATGGGAAGTCAGTTAAAATGTGGTATGATCCATGGATGCATCAACCTACATCTTACAAACCCCAAAGTGGAAAAAACTTATTGGGGGATGAAGCTAAAGTGGAGATGCTTATACAACCAGAAACAAACGAATTGAATCTTCCTTTAATTCAAGCAGTGTTTAATAAATAAGAGGTTGAACTAATTAGGCAAATACCAATCAGGCAAAGCAATCAGCAAGATAAGCTAGTTTGGAGAAGTAGTGCAAATGGAAACTTTACATTGAGGAGTGCATACCATTTACAAGGGGAGTAGCATGACAGAATTAAAGGACAAAACTCTTTGAACAATAATCACAGAGAAGAGTGGACCAGATTATGGAAACTCGACATACCTCCAGCTGCTAAGAATTTCCTTTGGAGCATGCAGAAATATATTGCCCACCAAACTTAACCTGCACAAAAGGAAAATTCTGGATGATCCTAACTGTCCAATGTGTTTCATGGAGCTAGAAACTATAGAACACATTCTATGGGAATGTGTTAAAGCTAATGATATATTGAACCAATGTTCCAGGAAAATTCAGAAAAGTAAATGGTCTTATCAGAGTATAAAGGAGATGTTGGAAGATATGTTCAACAAGCTCAACAAGGAAGAAATGATGGAACTGTCATTTGCTTTCTGGAATTTATGGTGGAGAAGGAATGAATTTGTGTTAAAAAACATTCTCATAGATCCTAAAACAGTGCAATATAGTGTGAATCAGATGCAGTTGGATATTTCTTCATTACACTCAAGACAAAAACATAATATTTCTTCAGATAACAGAAGGTTAGTCATTTGGGAATGTCCACCTCAAGATTTTTGCAAAATCAATCGGGATGTGGCAGTTGAAAAAAAACAATGTAAAATAGGAATAGGAGTTGTTGTGAGAGATGAAGTAGGCAATTTTTTGGCTACTTTGAAGAAAAAACAAGCATCAATACTTGACCCTCTTTTAGCAGAGGCAATAGCAGATTACACAACAGTCAATTTTGGCCTCGAACTGGGTATGAGAAAGGTAATTCTAGAAGGAGACTCCAAAACAGTGGTTAATGAACTCAAGGTGAAGAAGCAAAATGGAAGCTATTTTGGGATGATCATTTCTGATACTCAAGCAACAATGTCCAACTATGAAGTATGTCTAGTTCGTCACATACACCGTGAGGGCAATTCCATAGATCATGATCTAGGGAAAGCTGCTTTATATGTATCTAAGTGCATTGTAGAAATGGAGGAAACTCTAGTGCTTTCTCAATTTATATAATAGAACATGGTATCAATGAAGGAAGAGGTTTTTCAAAAAAAAAAAAAATTAGAGCATATAAATAGAATTAACTTAAGTTAATGTGGAAACAATATTATGGCTAAAATCAGAGCAAAAATACTGGATTTGTGCTGCGAAACTTGCATGATCTGATGAGAAAAATAGGCAAACATCAACGGCAAGTATGCTAGGTGATGTGTGTGTATGTATATATGTATATATAGAGAAATTCTATTTGCAGTCCTCAAGTAAAGACTGCATGTACAAGCTATTTATTAAAGGAGAAAAAATATCATTTTAGGAGGGATATTTTAGTAATTTTAAAAAATTTTAAAGATAAAATTACCTATACCTTTATTGCAGTCCCCATGGAGACTGTACGTAGCATTGCTCATATATATATATATATCTATTAAATAAGTGCCAATCAGGTGAACAGTGATTTTTCGTCCTATTTTATTTTATTCTGATTCTTTCCATTTTATTCTCTTCAACCATCCAATTTTTCTTTTCTTACCCCTACTTTTATGACATATTTTCTTTTTTTTCCCCTGGCTTTATGACATCTTTCCATTTTTTTTTTCTTCTACATTTTTCGAAGGATTTATTTTCCTTTTTTATCCCTACTTTTATGACATATTCCCATTCTTTTTCGAGTTCTTCTATACGCAAGCGTACCGCAGACGAAAAAGCAGACCATGATGACGTGGCAAGTTAAAAAAAAAAAAAAAAAAAAGTAAAACAGTGTAAGGAGGGAAAACTAAGAAACGTGCTTCAGAAGCTTGTTTCTCTGCTGTCCCCGTTCGTCCATTGTAGGCTCTGCGAGCACGTCCTCCGTGACCCAGCCACCCGATTTCACTTCACAGATTTCCTCCACCATTTTCAGTGTCACAAGCAACTGTTGTTACACTTTCTCCATTTTCATTTCTCAGTTTCTCTACTTTCATCTCTCATTTATCTGTTCCGGTCCATTTTCTGCCATTAGAGTACATAGTAGAACTCAGAAGGAGAAACATTCGACTTTCACATGTAAAACTCGTCTTCCCGAAAAGGTAGGAGTCCATATTTTTAGTTTTCTTGTTTATTTGAAAACAAGCATGTAACTTTTCACCATGTTTTTGCTCTTGTATAACGAGATGGTGTTTTCCTTTACCTTACAATGTGTTATTTATTTTCGTTTACAACCAAACATAGTGTACATACGTAAGGATGGAGAAAAGGAGTTGAAGAAGGGGTGGTTGAAGCTGCGTTGGTTGGTTTCCTGGAATATAAGGTAACTAGTAGTTAAAATTTTATTTATAAGTAGTTGATAGATTATATGATGATTTCCCTTGTAAGTAGTTCATAAATTATGAAGTTAAATTATGTCCACAACTAAAAAGAGTAAATAGAGAAGCTACGGTAAGGCTAAGTATATTGGCTGGTAATTTATCTGCAAGTGTAAATAGGTAAGTCAGTTAAGGTGTGCTCATTGGTACAAATTGTATGTGGATTTGCAAGAGAGGATGACTTCTAATTCTGTAATGTGCTTTATAGGGAAAGGAAATGTGAATCGTGCTTATGGATATATTGGAACCATGAGTAATTTGTTGAAATCATCAGAGAAATATACTAATATGTTAAGTTTCAAGTCAAGGATTTTCACATTATCTGTATCGTATTAGAAAAATGTTCCTCTTATCGTTTTTTAATCATATTCATTTAATCATTATTGATGTGGTATCAAAAGTAGATTAGTGATAAATAACACATAATGTTTTAATAATTTGTTGACAAATATGAGTTGATCAAAGGAAGATGTTTAAAAATACCATAACTATCATTTCTCATTGTATTAAGTTTCAGTCCCTGAAAAGCCAAATAAATCTTAGTGTTAGATTGTGGCTCATTGAAGAAACCAAAAGGGTCTAGGTTAGTGAATATTATCTTGTCCCATTGACATGCTTTTCTAATCATTTCTACTCAATTCTCCAATTAGGAAAGAGCTAAAGCTCTATTTGGCATTTGATAGTGGAAAACACCTATTAAAGTTTTTGCATTCAACATGATTGGGTATAGGTTCTTTCATATGACGGGTATGCCAGTTTTAAGAATCAGGTTGATGTCTTAATGATTGACCATTTAATAAAACTTTCATAAAGTCACAAGAATAATCTTCCCTTCTAAGAATCAGCAGAAGATACTTCCTATGTATTGTTTTCTTGCATTTGTCAAGTAAAATATTATATTTTGAATAACTCAGCTTATTAAACCAAAGTCTCAACACTACAATGCAAGGTGCATTCTAGATTCAATTATCAGATTTTGTTCTAGAATCAAGTAGATTCACTTCTCTGAAGTTTATATCATATTTAAATTTATATAAGACTTTATTGCATTTGAATAAATTGATATAAGATGATTTTGTAATGTTCTAAAATATTCTCTAGATGGAGAAAGGGAAGGAGTATGCATCTTCATCTACACCTCCTACCGCAGATCCAACAACAAATCCTATGTCCCAAGTAGGAATTTGAGCTGTTGTAATATTCAGCTTTTAAACCATTATCGTGACTGCTTTTGGTTATTTCGTTGCCACAAGACCATTGTATCCACTTGGATCATTGCCTCCGATACATATTTTCGATGCTAATCATTACTATTTTATATGTTAGGCTATACCAATACAATTTTATTCGGATTTTCCCAACTACATGCATGGTTTCCATCCATCAATGCCACATGCGTGCTTACCTCTACCATTTGTGGAGCGTCCTAATGCCAACCCATCTACTAATACTTGTCAGGTGATAAATTCGTTTGTTAAGTATTGTACTTATTTTTATCGTGCACTTATTTTTATCCATGTAATCAATTTAATTTATTTTGTGGGTGTAAACTGCAGGAAAATCCCCTGCCCCCATTTCACTCATCAGTTAACTCTCCGATTGGTTTACACTCGACAAGTTCAAGCCATGTGGATGAACTTCAAAATATATCACCCGACTCTATTGGACAAAGTATCTCGATGCCCTCTATTGATGATACTGTTGAACCCAAAGATGTTAATAAGTCCGGGCTACAAAATACCATGCATACTGAGGGGGTCGATATCGTTGAGGAGCCAAAGTTGGGAATGGTGTTTAAATCTGAAGAGGAGTTACTTTCTTATTATAAAAGATATGGGCAACAGTGTGGTTTTGGGATTATGACACAAAGGAGTCATAGGTTTGAGGATGAGAGCATTAGATATATCACATTGAGGTGTGCTCGTGGTGGGAAGGCACGGAACCGTACGACAAATGTCACAAGGCCACGTCCAACATCAAAGACAGACTATAAGGCAATGGTAAATGTTATATTAGAAAAATGGGTGTTGAAGGTGTCGAGTGTTAACAATTCCCATAATTACTGCCTAAGTCCACAAAAGTCGAGATTCTTTCGCTGCAATAGAGAAGTGAGCAAATCTGTTAAGAGAGTGTTAGATATAAATGATCAGGCTGGAATCAGAATGAACAAGAGTTTTGCCTCTCTTATGCAAGAAGCGGGTGGGTTTGAGAACTTTCCATTCAATGAGAAAGACTGTCGTAATTATATTGACAAGGCAAACCACCTTCGACTTGGGAAAAGTGGCGCCGGAGCCCTTCATGAGTACTTTGCCCGGATGCAATACAAGAATGATGGGTTCTTTTCACTAATGGATATGGATGATGACGGGCGGTTGAGGAATATATTCTGGGCGGATGCACGAAGTAGGGCAGTTTACAAATATTTTGGAGATGTCGTCACATTCAACATGATATATTTGACCAACAGATATGGGATGCCGTTTGCACCGTTTGTTGGTGTAAACCACCATGGCCAGTCAATTCTGTTGGGTGCAGGATTAATTTCTAGTGAGGATACGGAGACGTTTACATGGTTATTTCAAACTTGGTTGACATGTATGGATGGTGAAGCTCCCAAGGCTATTATCACAGATCAAGATAAAGCCATGAAAAATGCAATAAGTCTCGTCTTTCCAAACAGCCGACATAGATTTTGCTTATGGCATATATTGAAAAAATTGCTAAAGAAGCTAGGCTCACATGGTGCATACAAAACTGGGTTGAAAACTCAGTTGCTAAATTGTGTGTATGACTCTCACACAATAAAGGAGTCTGAGGGCTCTTGGCAACTATTAATTACGAAGTATAACTTGCAGGATAATGCTTGGTTGAAGAGTTTATACGTTGAGCGTACGTATTGGGCACCGGTGTTCATGAAAGAAATTTTTTGGGCTGGGATGAGTACAACCCAACGAAGCGAGAGCATGAATGCTTTTTTCGACGGGTATGTTCATGCTAAGACAAACTTAAAAGAGTTTGTAGATCAGTTCGATAATGCAGTGAGGAAGAAGATTGAGAATGAAAGTGAGGCGGACTTCCACTCATTCAATGTCACAATTCCCGTCATCTCTCCCTCTCCACTTGAAAAGAATTTTCAAGACATTTACACTTGCAATAAATTTAGAGAAGTGCAGAAAGAAGTAATAGGGATGCTTGCAACTCTTCCAACTCTACACCGGAAGGATGGTGTAATTGCAACGTACCATGTAGAAGATGAAGTTAATGTTGATGATTTCATCAAGGAGGTGACCCATATAGGGTACTTTAATGAGGCCGAATGCGAAGTGAAATGTTCATATGCCTTGTTTGAGATAAGAGGAATATTGTGTAGACATGTATTAGGCATTATGAGAGTTAACAAAGTCCGTTCGGTTCCAGAAAAGTACATACTAGATCGATGGAGGAAAGACATAAAAAGGACATATACTCTTATACGAAGTAGTTATGACATGGTTGATCAGAGGCCTGAAGTGCGCAGATATTCACGTATCAAATGCTACGAAGTTGCCATGAATGCATCTTCATGTGATGAGTACACTGAGGATATGGTAGCTAAGTTAGATGCAATGAACTAAGGCTACCGCACCAAGAACCCGCCCTTGAAGGTTGTAATTTATAATGCCGATTCAACGATAGATGCGAGTTCTAAGAAAGTACTGAGTCCTCATGTAGTGAGAAGAAAAGGCAGACTGCGATCTCTTAGAAAAAAATCAATGATTGAGAGACAGGAACCCACGACAAAGAAGGCTACCCAAAAAGGAAAACGTAAACAGGTTACCAAAAATTCTTTTTAGCTTTTATCTGTGTAATTTACTGTTATTTATGGGATATATAAAATATATATTTATTAATATATATGTATATATATGGATTTTGGGTTAATTGTAGCTGCATGGAATAGAAGGCAAAGTTGTTGGAACGTGCAGGAATTTATTTGGCCAAACAGATGTTGGCACAGAACAAAATGTTCCAGTTCAGGTAACGTTTATAGGTTTTCAATGATAGTATAAATTATATTGTGTTGTTAATACATATTGACAAATTAAACACTATATAATGGGACGACATATTGGACTAATATTCTGCTTATGTATTGTTAGTCGTCACAAAACACTATCGAAGTGTTGGACTTTAGTGCCACCGAGTTAGGCTTTGCAATGAATGAGACTCAAGAAACTGTAAAATGGTCTTCTTTATGTTTGTCATACTATGTAAGTTTCCCATAGTAAAGGTACATGTTGGTCAGATTTTTAACTAATTCTTTATGTTCACAGATGCAAATTGGGTTGGATGGAACCCAGCCGGAATGCTTGCATGAGACACAACCGTCGCAATAAGTCACTTTATGGGGTTTGTATCTTGAATGCTTATGCACTAATATTCGATCTAAATTTGCTTGCTTACGTGAAAACCACCATATCTGAACACATTGGAAACATCTGCTAATTTGTTAATCTATTTTTCAAACCCCATTTCTATAAAGCTAGTTTGAAAGTATATCCATGTTTTGCTTGTAAATCTAGTTTGATCTTCATTTATGGGAGTTTGATATGTGCAAAATGTTTAGATTTTGGTGTGTTGTGATTTCAGTTGTATAAATGGGTAGATTCATGGAAGTTTTGTACAACAAAAGAAAGAGTAAAGGGCAAATGATGGGGAGCCAACAGCTCGGTGTAAACCACCATATCCTGATGGCAAAGTTGCCCAGATTTTTCATCGCCAAACTAGCAAAATTGAAACAGTTGTTGTATATATTTTTTGAAGGGCAACTTGAACTGTTATAATTATTTTTTGTTAGTTATGGATGAGTGGTTGTTATTATTTTTTGATGAAAAACAACCAGCTCGGATGACAAATTAGCTCAAATACTACAGCTATATGTGTAAATTGATCATATTGTTGTTTGATGGGTAACTTGAGTGGTGGTTATTATTTTTTGATGAAAAACAACCACTTGTTGATGGAGTACTTGAGTGAATGTTTTGTTCTCAAGTACTACATGGTTAATAGTTGCAGGATGTTGAACTGGTATTTCAGGATGTTAAATGGCCACATTAACAACCAACAGATATTGATGTTTTATTGTGTATATATGTTAACTTGTATATTGTATCTTTTATTTCATAATGATTTGTTATGTATTAGGCATTTATTTGGCCAAATTGGTAATGCAGAGTGTGAGTGATTTGTGATGAAGTAAATCTAAGACTTTGCTAACCACGTGATGTAGAAAACTTGTATATGGCTTGTCTTGATATTTATTTATTTAATTTTTTATTTTATATGTTAACTTGTCATTTGTTATTCCAGATTTTTCATTAAGGATAATGTTTTGGGCAACATTCAACTTAATTGGTCAAATATGGTGATAAGTACGTGTAAGTGAGTTGTTCAATTGGTCAAGAATCACAAAACACGTGAATGCTTGGTTTAATCGGTGAAGAACTTGTTGGAGTTACTTTTCAGCTTTACCTAAAGATCTGACGAATTCCTACTTTAACGTGGCACTGAATTTATAGGTTATTAGGCTATGAATAATAAGCATATTTCGGCTTAGTGGAAAATAGAGCAATCGATTCCATAATAAAAGCTTATTTCGGCTTCACATGGTTGAATGATTTACAAAGATCTGAGCACCTGAACAAGTTGGTAATAGACTATCTTCCATCTTCACAACACTATCATACATTCCAAAGACACAAACTATCTTCATACATTCCAAATAGGCTATCTTCATACATTCCAAATACACAATCAGCAGTTTCCAAAAACATTCCAAATACACAATCAGCAGTTTCCTTCATACATTCCAAATATATTCCAAATAGACTATCTTCCTAATCCTGAACAAAATAATCAGCAGTTTCCATAACTGACCCACGTGTTCCACAATTCAGACTATGGATTTGTTCAAAAAATATTGTAGACATTTCCATAACTACTAGTCTAAAGCACAAAAACACAAGTGCTCAATTTTATACACAATATTCAACGATGTGGGTATTCACTGCAATCG
This sequence comes from Carya cathayensis, assembly GCA_011037825.1. Taxonomy (NCBI): domain Eukaryota; kingdom Viridiplantae; phylum Streptophyta; class Magnoliopsida; order Fagales; family Juglandaceae; genus Carya; species Carya cathayensis. Next base: position 1,670,757 of record QGSO01000175.1, read on the forward strand.
TGAGAAGTACAAATAAAGTAATATACAAATTATACAATACAGTTTTATATTTGTGCATTGACACTGGACTCCCAAGTCACTCTTGACAATTTCGCCCTTTCTTTTTCGAACCTCTTCCATCTTGACAATTTCACCCTCTCTTTTTCGAACATCTTCCTCTCTTCTTCGAACATCTTCCTCTCTTCTTCGAACCTCTTTGGCTATTTGTTGAACCTCTGCCTGTGCAAGGTGAAGCTCTTCCTCCTTTCTTTACATCTCAATTTTTAATTTAACAAGTTCTTTTCTCTTTCATGGCCGCTATCGCTATCTGCCCATTTGAAATAGTTGTAGTGTGGTAACCCCTGTATAAACAAATAAACGAAAGGCCTAGTAAATTTTCCAAAATTATGGCTGAAACCCAAATATTGAAAGTCAAAAGATGAATAATACATTTTACCTAAAAATTGTACTTTGAACACCCAAAGAATGATCGACCTGGATTTCTTGGCGTATTCGATGTTCTAAGTGAAGCAGGTGACCCACAAGTGCACATTGGATTGTTTCTCAAAGTATGAGTAACAAGTGAAGAAGAAGAATCTTCCGAAAATAGGCAATGGAGTATACTGTTGCTAAGAAAAAAAAGTGTTTTTCATTTTTACTTTATGCTCGGGTTTAGAGGTATTTTTTAAGAAAAGAGAGGTGGACCAACTTAGTTACTATTAGGGGAGTGTTATGTGGAAAACAGAGAAATTATAAAGATAAACCAAGTTGACACAATGGTGATAACATTAATTGTAGAATGAAAGTTGGTAATGCCCCATTACTTCAATTACAAGACATGGACGTTTATGCAAGGGTGTCAGGGCAATAAGAGCCTTAATGTCATGTACAAAGACAGAAACTATTATTTATTCTTATCCATAAATAATAGACTCAGCCCAATCAATGAACAAAAGTGCACAAGACAAAAGTGCAAAAGACAATCGAGCTAAATGTTTATGTAGTTAAAAATTAGATATCAAAGCAAAACAAAATATTTTAGAATTTATAATGGGGCACATCAGCTAACTGTAAAATGAAAGCATGCATATTTATTGGTAAGATCTTCAATTTTGTTAGACATATATGTTTATGCAGTGTAAAATAAATTATAAAAGCAGCACAAAATACTTTATAATAAAAATTAGGCCACATCAGCTAACTGTTCTAGAAAGGGGCTAGCTAGCAGTTACCTAGCTAGTTTTTCAAAAATAAAATTAAGAGTAATCACTTACATGTTTTACAACTATGAGTTTTCTAGCTGATCAAATTATATTATAATATGAGTGGACAAACTTTAAGGTTGGAATCCTTAAATGTTAACTACATAGCTAGGCGAGAAAGAAAACTGAGGAAAACAAAAACAGATGAGCAGTGGATGCAGCCAACATCATGTTCCTATGAATTTAAAGGGAAGTATTATGTACTTTACTCTTTGTATAGTGAAATTCCACTAGTGATTCACAATACAATTTCACATCTCCAAAACAATTATTCTAGGACCAATTAATTCCACAAATCAACTCTACGAGTTTGGTTAGTGATTTCACTCTTCAGATGGGGAGAGGGGTTAGGGTTACTGATTTTTTAACTTCAGATGGGAGGAGGGGTTAGGGTTAGTGATTTTCAAACTTCAAATGGGGGGAGGGGTTAGGGTTAGTGATTTTCAAACTTCAGATGAGGGAGGACAGCCTTCAGATAGGGGAAGCCATTTCAATGGTTTGATGGTTTCAGATTAGGAGACCTTCGATTCAAAGGTCTTCAACAAAAGAATCTAAACTCACAAATTGGTTTAACAAAAGATATTCTCAACAAAAATTAATCAACGTAACATGCTTGAAGATAAACTCTATTTTTACAAATAAAAAAAGTTCAAATTTTCAAAGCTATTCTCTTCCACTTTCTCGGCAACCAAACAAGACATCAAAACAGGACATCAAAACCCAATGCTTTATGGGTGTCAACATTAAAAGACTATACATAACTCAATCTTCGTACAGAAACCAAGACTATTAATTTTCTCACAGAAACCCTAAAAAAAAATTGTTCGTACAGAAACCAAAATTATTAATTTTCAAACAGAAACCCTAAAAAAAATCTTCTTACAGATTAGGGGCTTCTAGTTTATTCATCATCTTAAAAAATAGATCCAATAACTAAAAGCACGATTGAGAGAGAGACAAACCTGTTAGGCTCGATTTAGGGTTTCCAAACTCCTCGGATCTATGCCGTGGAGTTCAGGAACAACATCGATAATAATGAAAACAAAAAACCTCAATATATCATAGATAATAAATCAAATAACCAAAAGCAGTTCTAGAGAGAGAGAGAGAGACCTTTCAATCTCGATTTAGGGTTTTTTTCTCAAACTCTATAAATCTACACCGCGGCTTCCACGAAATACAACTCCAAAAATGAAGAATAAGCTACGGAGTTGCAACTTCAAAACTCGTGTGGGGGAGAGATTGATAGAGGAGAAGCCCTAAATCAAAAGTTTGATACGGGGGGAGGGCTGAAAGAAGGAAACGAAATATTGAAAAGGAAATGGCTAGTGGATGACCAAGGCACAACCTTTCTCTTTCCCGCTTAACACGAAACGCTCCGTTTCATTTAAGTGATGATGTCAACAATTGGTGTGCGATTCGTCCCCCCCGCGCCTGCAATAAAACTTTTCCTTCTTTTTCCCTCAGCCAGTTTCTCGAATTTCTTGAACTTCAGCAAGGAACTCATACCCACAGAGACGAAATGAATACAAATCGATTCAAAATCGAAACAAAATAGATCTAAAGAAAAGAACAAAATTTTCCTTAGCCCATTAGACAAATTTATAGTTGGATTTGTACAAATAGAAACAAAATCTGTTCAAATTTGTAAGGATTGAAAGAGGATTTCATACCCATATGTTTAGATCGAAAGAAAATCCCTTCAAATTTGTATAAGTTAACTACATAAATTATACCTATTTACACTCAATGAAATAAAATCTAAAAAGAAGATGTAATATGTGTAGATCTAAAGAAAATAGCAAAATCTCCTTAGACCATTAGAAAATTTTCCACTTGGATTTGTAGAAAAATAAATCAAATCTAATAAAATTTGTGACTATTCTGAAAGCATTTCATACCCATATGACGGTAAGCAAAAAAAAAAATTTCTTCAGTTTTGTAATGATTCACAAACAAAATTTCTAAGAAACAAACAGACAGAGAGAGAGAGAGAGAGATGAAAGAGATGGAGAGGTAGGGGTTGTTTTTCATAGATGATGGCTTGAGAGATTACAGCTTCATCCAATGATGGAGAGAGAGGGAGAGAAGTGGCCATAGCTGCATTGACTGACCGAGAAAGAAATGGAGACGCTGACAATTGTTCTTTGTTTTAGCGGCTACACCTTCATCGATGTTTGTTTCTCACTTTTTATTATGTTTGGTTTAACTTTTGTAAATTTATGGCTTATTTTAAATCTGTTTTGAGTTTTGTTTTGTTGAACCTAAGGTTTCAAGTTTTGTGTAATTATATATTTACACATGAATTTTGATGATAACAAATGAATTCAAAAAATGAAGGAGTCTCAAGCTCAAGTTATCTACACAATGGAGTCAAGCACATCAAGAAACCAAGCATGAGCAAGAAGGGAACAATCTCACATTAAAGTCATAGAGTAATGTTGTAAATCTCTTAAAAATTCGAAATTAGGATTAAGGTTCAAAATTAATATTTTATCATAAAACATTAAAATACATTTTCCACATGTGCATGAATATTTTTGAAAATTAAATTTGAATATTTTTAAAGATAATTGATTGTCATCTTTCACATGTGCATGCCATGATTAAAGGTTTGAACTTTGAAAATATTAAAGATGATTGATTGTCATCTTTCACATGTGCATGTTTTATTTGAATAATTTCACTCTTGACTTATGCAAAAGGAAGATGCCTTTGTTTGAATATTTTGAAAAGTAAAGTGTGCTCCTTTTGTCATATGCAAAAAGTAAAAAATTAGGTTTGAAATTTTTGAAAAGCAAAGTGTGCTCCTTTTGTCATATGCAAAAAGTAAAAAGATTAGGTTTGAAATTTTTGAAAAATGAATGATGATGTTTTTGACATGTGAATCTTTTTAAATTTGAATATGAAGTCTCATATGCCTATAAATAGATCATTTGAGAGCTTCACATTCACAACACCAAGAGCATACAACTCTCATTCAAAGCTTTCATTCTCTCTTCTCTAAGTATTGAGCCTTAACCCTTGTTCATTTTGAGAGATATAGTTTGTGCTTGTATTGTTCTTATTTCACTCATTGAGGAGTGTTTTCTGATATCCTACCCACTATCAATTCTTGTATCAGTAAAAGGGTGTGTACAACCCTTGTGCGTGTAGAAAGTGTTCTACACAGGGAATCGTTGAATCACCACGTGTAAGGTGATTGCAAAGTGTAGAGTGTGTTCTACACGGATCCTTTGTAGCGGTGTTGTTCAAAGGTGTAATAGGTTTCTATCTCCACCTGAAGGAGATTGAATAGTGAATTCGGGGATCCTCAAGGGGTAGCTTGAGGCGAGGACGTAGACAGTGGGGCCGAACCTCGTTAACATACTGAGTTTGCTTCTCTCTTACCCTTACTCTTTATATTTATTGCTGTCTCATATTTTGTTTATATTTTATATTGTATATTTGATTTATAATTGTTATTTTTTTTAAATACAACTCAATTCACCCCCCCTCTTGTGTTAGTCATCTGGGCAACATGTTTTTATTTACTTTCTCATTTATCATTTACTATTATTATTTTATTCAACTAGGCACACGTGCAGTGTACATTGTGCCCTTCCTAGTATGTATATATATATACATAAAGAAAAGTTCTAAACATAAGCCAACACACAACACAACACACAAAATTTCTAAGAAACAAACAGACAGAGAGAGAGAGAGAGAGAGATGAAAGAGATGGAGAGGTGGGGGTTGTTTTTCATTGATGACGGCTTGAGAGATTACAGCTTCATCCAATGATGGAGAGAGAGGGAGAGAAGTGGCCATAGCTTCATTGACTGACCGAGAAAGAAATGGAGACGTTGACAATTGTTCTTTGTTTTAGCGGCTACACCTTCATCGATGTTTGTTTCTCACTTTTTATTATGTTTGGTTTAACTTTTGTAAATTTATGGCTTATTTTAAATCTGCTTTGAGTTTTGTTTTTATTTACTTTCTCATTTATCATTTACTATTATTATTTTATTCAACTGGGCACACGTGCAGTGTACATTGTGCCCTTCCTAGTATGTATATATATATACATAAAGAAAAGTTCTAAACATAAGCCAACACACAACACACGATATTTTTTTTATTCTTTTCTTTTATCAAATGTTTAGTATATGGATAATGAGTAAAAGAATTCAATTAATTTAAGAAAAATAAACTCAAAAAATAGAAAAATTAATAAAAAAAATGTATGGTGTATGATGTGTATGCTTATGTGTAGCTTTCTGGGCTTTGATAAACCAAAAACAAAGGAAAAGTCGGATCTAAATTATTAAAAGGGCGTAATTAATTAACTGGGTACTAGGAAAATATTATTTAAAAGAAAATTCGATCCAACGACTAGACATTACAACTTACAAGACTTTGTGTGTCACACGGCTTGGGCAATCTGGGAGCAGAATGAAGGACGGCGGCATGGAACAGGGCACACGAAGACATAAGAGACTTAGGGCACACGGAGACATGAGTTTAGTTGCTGTCGTGGGCTACAGGTGGAGAGGCCTGCTGGTGGGCCGAATCAACAATAAAGATCTTGGGCCGAATGGGCCATAAGCTGCAGGAAGTTATACTTTAAGTAAACTGTAAGGGCCTTTAGCCCAATTAGATTAAGGACTTATTAGTAAAATACATATTGTAGTACATAAGGTCTCTGTAGGAGATTTAACCTATCATCTGGAATATTCTACTGTTCATCGCTACTGTGGAGGTCCTTTCCCTCGAAGAAAGTGTTGCTACTGCCGTGAGGCTTTTATCAATATTACAGTTCCTTATACATTCCACTATATTCACTATTACTATTATAGTCCATTACATTGTGATATTAATATCTGTTATACAAACTAGTCTATATCTCGGTGGACAGGTGACCACAAGCTCTCGCCTCTCTCTAGAAAGCCAAAACAGAAAATCCCTCACAGAGGGAGGTGGGAGCCTCGGCTCCTCCCTCCCTCCCCTCTCTTTTTTCCTGTTTTTTGTCTTTATTTTGCTTTCCTGTTTTTCTGGGTTGTCTGGTTGTGTTGTTTCGGCTCTTGCATATAAGGGGTGCCGATGCTTGTCTGGGCCGCTTCTGCAGAACAAGGGAAGAGGGGACGGTGGGAGAGAGGTGGTGTGGGACGGAGTTTCGATGCTCTGTTTTGGTACGGTTGTTCATGGGTCTTTTGTGGATGCCCTGCTCCGGGGATCATTCGGTGGTCTTTCGGCGTAGTGGGTGGATGGTGAACGGTGAGGAAGGAAGGTAAACGGTGAGGGAGCTGGAGTAGTGGTTCGAGGCGGGGCGGGGCTGCTCTGGTTATGGTACGAGTTGTGGGTTTTGGGTCTGAGCCGAGGATGGTGGTCCTTGGTCGGCGCGAGACGGTGTCCATGGAAGAGGTAGATGGCGACAGAGCTTGCTGCTCTGTTTTGGCGTGTGGTTTTAAGGGCTGCCTCCCCATGGTTGCCGTGTTTTCACCTGGGTCAGTGGCGCTCTCCATGCTTCGTGGTGGAGCGGCCGGCTCGTGTGCAGGATGGATAACTGGGAAAGTGGGTGGCGGCTGGAGAAGGAAACGATGCAACCCTAACGGGTTGGCTTGGGCTGGGCCCCCACGTGCACACAAGTTGGGTCTTGGCTTGGGCTGGGTCCCCACGAGCACACAACCTTTTATCAGTTTTTATGTTTTTGTTTTTTAATCTGTATTAGGTTTTATTAATAAATAGGCTGGTGTCCCACTCCTTTTTTGAGGTTTGTGGGTGTTGTGTCCTATTCCTCTTTGGAGGATGGTAGGTGTTAGTACTCTTCCTCCTTGGGAGGAGAGAGTGTGGTTGTACTCCTCCTCCTTGGGAGGATGGAGCGTGGTTGTACTTTTCTTCTTTGGAAGAAAAGTTGTTTTAGCTCTGTTTTGACAGAACGCTTTCTCTTTTGACTGTTGTCAAGAGAGAAGGTGTAGAAGTTTAGACAACGTCCGTCACAAAGAAATTTGTTGACGGGGAAGCTCCTGAGCAGTTGCGTTAGTTGGCTTATAGTCTGGTTCTCCTGTATTGATAAGTCACATCTGTAACTTCGTTTATGAATGAATTCTATGAAGCATATTTCCATAAAAAAAAAACTAGTGTATATCTCTTTATTCTTACACTTGAATTGCATACAAACTTCAAAGCATAGTTACTATTTGTTGAATGAATTCAGCTTGGCCTCTATATATGGGCCCCTCTTTACTTATAAGCATAAGAATACAAGGAATTTGAATTATAGACTAAATAACAGAATGTCTTCAAGAGTTGGAACTCTTCGATTTATCTTAATCTCTTTGAGAAATATTTTCGTGCTTGACTCTTTCATCATTATCCTTAACACTATTTATAAGAAAAATGCATAAGATCATAAGTTTTCTAGATTTCTGTCTGAATATTTTACATTATACTCCGTACGCTTAATAATTAGAGATCAAACGACGATGCTAGTAAGACCGATGGGGTACCAGTGAAATGACCGATGCAGTGTAAAAAAAAAATTTATTTTTTTCTTCTTTTATTTTAATAATTTTTTACACAGTTTTAAATATTTTTAAAAATACAAAAAATATATTTATTTATTAATATTTACTTTCTTAATCATTACGTAAAAATAAAAAATAAAAAATTCAATCGGTCAAATTTATCGGTTCAATTAGCATTTTCCTTAGTACTCGATCTAGTGGACATTTTGTTGCTCAATTTCTCATATATATATATATATATATATATATATATATAGACAATGTACATGTTGAAAAATCACGAGCTGACATCTAATTTGAATAAATGAATCATAGTTATATAGTATTGGCTTTTAAGGTACTTCAAAACATTAAAAGGCGGTCTATTATTTGGTTGATCCAAGTAATCTATAACTGATCTACAAGAAGTAAGCTTTCAGAAGCATGCATGCATTGATCAGGCTTCCAAATAATTTATTCATATAGTAAAGAGCTAGCAGTACCACATTGATCAAGTCATGTAAATCACATTTTTCATATATTGAGATGTAGAATATTCATGGATCGCAATACTATATAATACCGAATGGTTTGTGCATCTAAATACAGGAAATGACTGCTACGGAATCGGACCCCTGGGACCGTTCGGGGGTGGAGGCGGAGACCTTGGTATTTTGAATTGAGGTGGAGGCGGACGAAATGGTGTTGGTGGAGGCGGGGCTTTCCATGGTTGTGCGTTGACCGTCACCACCTTCTCGCCTGTAAGTATTGCAGCAGAAAATTGAAGTTATAAAAAGAAAAAAGCAAACAAAAAGGTTTAATAAAAGGAAGATCAGCAATTGCAGACAAAAATAGAGGGGAATACTCTTACCCACTGTAGACATGCTCCAAGGAAGAAGAAGGGTACCAAAGACCAAAAAACTGAGGAGGTGGTGTTGTTTGAACCCAATCAGCAGCTTCATTTTGCTCTTGGGAAAAACATGTATGAATTAACACTATATGTATACACAATATATGGTTTGTTTCCCAGCAGTTTCCAGCCTTCCGCTGTCCCAGTAGTCCTATTGCTTTTCTGACTTGACTGTGTCAAAGTTTGGCAATTAGCCTTTTACATTCTAAATTGAGCAATGTTACCTATGCAGATATAGTTAATTTTATCTTTAAAATTTTTAAAATTATTAAAATATCTCTCTTAAAATGATTTTTTTCTTCTTTTAATAAAGGGTCTGCACATGCAGTTCCTAAATGGAGATTGTAAATAGAATTTCTCTTCCAAAATTACTTATGGACACTTTTTTTTTTCTAAGGTGACTTGTATAAAATCTTACCTTTTTTTTATTTTTGTTTTTTTGTTTTCTTTGTTTTCGATGTCTTCTTTTTCTGTCTCTCCTTTACTTGCACAAACAAACAAAAGGAAAGAAAAATCCCCGTTCAAATACTGATACCTGAAGAAATTGACTCGATGGAGGATGTTAGGGTAAAGAAGTTTTATTTGAATTTGCTCCTAAAGGGAAGACAAATATCCATTGAAAGTGTGGTCAATGCATTCACACGAATTAATGTTCAATATATGGAAATATAATACTAGAGAAAAGGAAATATAAGAGAGAGGGGTAGGGTCTCTCAACAAACATTTAGTGTGACAAGACTTTGCAATAGAAAGTGTCTAGAGGCGTCTCAAACCCCCCACCTTTTGCATTATTGGATAGGCCACATGTGGACAGAAGCTACTTCTTAGCAAAAGAAAGCACCAGCCAGCTTTCGAAAAGTGACGAGAGAGCTAGATATCGTGCAAATGACAACACATCGAACTTCCAAAAGGAGGCTAAGGACGTGTAGAAGAAGCTGAAGGACGACTTGCTGACCAAAAAATGGAGCATCCGAGTAGGAGGGGAGGGGAAAGAAGGGAGGAGTCGTGGTGGGATGGCAAGCAGCCATGAAAGTGCAGTCTGCTAGGGGGGCTTGGTAACGAGAGAGGGAAGTTGCGAGGGAGGCACGATTCCAATGGGCGATTATTTTGCATAGCTTTTAGCATAATATATCTATCCAACTCATAGGTGGGATCCACTGATCCATATTGTCCGAATGAATCCAGCATGGAACTAAATAATCAAGGGGAAGCGAATTATAATGCCGATTGCAATGACTTTTTGAATTGAAGTGGTCTGTAAAATAAAATGATTAATTTTATACCATGCGAATTGGTGAAAACGAGCTTTGGACCCCGCTAAACCTACTCCTCTCTCGTTTTCTTTGCATCCCTCCTCTCCTTCACGTTCACACCAGCCAGCTGACCTCGCACACCATGAACTCAAGTCTTCCCCTCCCACCGGCGGTGGTTTTACTTGTTTTGCGTTTTTTTTATGGTATGGATGCATTACGATTCGATGAATAAATAAACACGAGGAATACCATTTTCAAATTCTAACAGAGGTAGCACTTGTTTCCAAAACCTGTACAGCAGAAGTGGGATTCTCTCTCTTTTTTTTTCGTGTTTCTTTTTTGCCTGAATATACAAATTCTGGGATTGCTGTTGTGATACGCCAGAAGGCTTATAACGATTTAAGTGCAAAAAAAATGGGAACAATAACGAAGACAAACACATTCCAAAACCAAGACTCAGCTTGACAGAAAACCCTAATTCCAAAAATTTGTACTTGGCCTATTTTCAGCTGCCGGAAACCTCAGCAACTGACTTCTTTGCCTTGATTATTAGATCCATTGAGAGCCCTATGGAGGATGGCTTGAATGCACGGATAAACTTATGTGATGAAGCTCTATGGGGGTCGTCTTTACTGGTTTTCCTCCTAGAAGGTCCCCCACCAGCCCCAATACTTCTGACAGATCCTGATGACTTTGAATTAAACATTGATGAGCCAAAAGAAACATCGGGTGCACCAAACGATACAGGGCCTTTACGTGATGGATCTAGTTGATGTCCAACCGCTCCATCTTGATGGGGAGGCGGGAATTTCTCACTCTTGCTCTTGGCATTTGCTTGTGTCACAATTCTCCACCTCTGCAAATCAGTACAAATGAAGATTATTGTCAAAAGTTGTGCATCGTCAAAGCAAGTCGACAGTAAGAATGCATCTTTGATCAGGCTACAATTCCCCAACACTATGAAGCATCTAGATCTCCTGGTGAATTTGCCACCATCTGGTGGCAGTCAGAGATGAAATAGAAGCTACCTTCATATACATACTGATTATAGGATACAATTGATGATTTCTAAAAGTTTCACTGAAGATATCTCTAGTTTAGAGCTGTTTCACCAAAAAGACCTCTAGGTTAAAGCTGGTTTATTATACCATGGTGAGTCAGTGGCAATCAGACACTCCATGTTCTTTAGCAATAAAAGATGTGACGTGTGACAGCCTAAAAGGTCATCAGCCTAAAATGGAGTAGATGCCAATAAAGAGATTTCTAAAGTTTGGCTCACCTATTGTCGATAAGAGTATCAAACACGTCTTAAATGATATAACAATAATACTGACAATTATGGCACTTGTCAGAGTATAACCATGATGCAACTAATGTAAAGATAAGGGGCAATACATAGCTTGGTGGTATAGATACAGGGTAGGCAAGTTCGGGTTCAGAGGATTTCGACACCCCTCTAAGTGCCTTGTTTGAAAGTCTGGTGGAATTCAGTGTAGAATAGAGGCTTTTCTGTCTATTCACCAAAAATTTAAAACAGACAAGAATGTGTAGAAGCAAAAAACTCATCTCACATACATCTAAGTTTCCTTGAATCTCTGCATTGGCTTCTGGAGCTGGAACTGCCCGACCAACACGCTCACGAGCTCTAACTCTTCTCGCACCATCAACAGCATTAGCTTTCCCACTTAGACCTCTTTGCCTGAAGATGAAATTAGATTTAATCCTATTTTTATTTAGCCAATACCACTCAAGATCTAACAAAAGGAAGAAAAAATGATAGCCAACCTTCTAGCTTCTTCATCTCTTAATTTCACATCCAATTCTTTGCTTGGTGGATACTTCGGTAAGCTTGATGCCTCACAAGCATAAGGTTCAGCGGTAAAGAACTGTATACAGAAACAAAATGTATGATTATACTCTGCATATGAAGCCAATTTGTGTTCCACAAATAAATTATCAAACACAACTCTGAAGACAGTAGCAGATATTTGGCAACTTTATGATAACCATTTTTCTTTTGATGACGAAAGGGTAAAAAAAAGGACCATATTCAGGAGAGATTACATCTCACAAATGCCTTTGGATAACCAACAAATATTATGTTAGCCACGTACAAATACAAAATATATGAATGCTACAAAAATATAAAACAGATCAATATCTACCTCACTATTTAGAGCAGCTGTGGCAGTGCCTCGTTCACCAGGGTCTATTGAAAGAAGAGATTCTATCAGGGGTAGAGAAGAAGGTGGAAAGTCCTTGAACATTTCTGCAACGCAACGTTTGTATGGCTGTTGCGGCTTAAAAAGTGTTGCATTTGGCAGCCTATATTTCCTCCAATATTCTTCAGATGGTGAGCCGCATAATTTAAATATCTTATGCAGTTGTTCCACCTAAGCAGAAATGGAGTCCAAGAGTCAAATGCCAATTTGACTTTAAAAAATAAAAAACAACATCAACAGAGCATCATACCGCCAAGGTAAATACCACAAATCTAATGGCATAAACCTTATCAAGGTATTTTATGCACATACATACAATACACACACCTAGTTGTGTTAAACTGACAAAAGCTCTCGCAGCTGGTGCACTAAGATGACAAGAGAGATTCACCTGAATCGCCACAAAAATTTTATTTGGGTTGAAAAGATAGGAGTTGTTTAATGCTATTCAACACAAACATACGCATGCACATATGCCCAAACATACCCATGCACACACCCAAGATTGAAGAGCCAACACTAACATTTTACATAAGAATCATGCTTAGTTTCTCTTTGAACATTTTGTGCTTTTTATCATACAACATTTAAGAATAAGTGGCTTAATCCATATGTATGTGCATTAAACATTACTGATTACCCTAATATTGATGTTTCATTCAACAAGCAAATCGTGAGATGGACTGGGTAGAATGATTTTGGTTTTGACTGACACCAGGTGTCCGAGAACAAAGTCCCGGCTAATACCAAGGTTGCATAGACCCTCGGTAAGGAGTTTACGGCAAGTGCACCTCGAGTAATTCAAGGGGGAGTTCCCCCAGTCCGATGGCCCTTAGAAATTGTTTGCACCCGAGGGCTCAAACCTTAGACCTGGAGGAAGTATACCACACCAGTCAAATGATTTTAAACCCATCTGGACAAAAAATGAGCACCCTGAACATAGTGGTGCCCAAAGAATATAGAACCATCATATAACTTTTTTCACATCATGGATGCATTATGAAAAATTTCATTGAAATTTGTAACCTTAAGAATTGAGTAACTCTATGAAAACTAAACAAGTGATACCTCTGTCCGTCCTGGCATGATTGGCTTTCCAGAAAGCAACTCCGCCAAGATGCAGCCAGCACTCCAAAGGTCCACACCAATCCCATAGAATGTAGCCCCAAGAAGAAGTTCGGGGGGGCGGTACCATAGCGTGACAACTCGACTAGTCATCGGTTGTTTCTGCCCAGGTTCATAAAGGGTAGCCAGTCCAAAATCTGCAATTTTTAAAACTCCTTCATTGTCAATTAGAAGATTGGAACCCTTGATGTCACGGTGTAAAACACCTCGGCTGTGGCAATGCTCAAGCCCAGACAGCAACTGCTTCATATAGCACTTGACCTGTTGCGGAATATTTTGAGATAATTGACCTATCAGCGCAACATTTCTTCCACATAGAACAAAGAGCTTGAAAATAAGAAAAGGCAAGTAAACCTTGAAGGCCCTAACAGAGGGAGAAATATTCCTTTCTGTTAGTGTGTAATTTCAAGTCCATCTATCCATTTACATTAACAAAGTGCCTTTTTCCGATTAACTTTTTAGCATATAATATTCTTTTTAAAATTATCTATCAAAAAAAATTTATGTTTAAAATCAATTTTTCATCAATAATTTTTTTATAAGAATTTTATTAATAGAAATCTAGGCAAAATCAAAGTACTCAGGAATTGCCGTTAAGAAATTAATCAGCCCTCAAAAATTTGAGAGTTCTCACTTTCATGCATATCTCTAGTTTGACAATCAACGGTAGGACTTCCCCAAGCCATGGCAACAGTTTTGTTTTTACCACATACAATCTAAGGTAAGACAACTTTGTATCTAGAATCACTGACATTTTTGTAAATCATTTGTTTTCTTTCAAATGGTTGTTGGATCAAATAGCATCTACTCCCTCCTAAAACAAGTAGTGGAATATGAGGAACAAGTTCAACCCCATATAGATGCTTGACTTGTGCTTACCTATAAAAAAAATTAAAAAATAAAAGTCTCTGTAAAAACCATTTCAAATTAGTTTACATTTCTTATCTATCCTTCCCTTAGAAAGGATAGATACAACAACACAAAGCTGACGATTTAGGTTCTGTTCGTTGGCAAGTGAAAGTTGTTTTATACTTGTTGGAATAAAAAGGTAAACTTGACCTAGAAAATGGATTTTCAACGACCATAACAACATTAAATAGTTTAATTAGTTATGCATTTCGATCAACAGATTGTTGTGAGGAAGTTTGTAAATCAAAAGATAATGGGCGCCAAAATATGCAAATCCAACAGAAAAACATGCATAATTCATTATTCCATACATCCAAAAAACCACTGGGGGACAAATCAAAAGGGGATCCTGCATCTTCACCCACCCCCCCCCCCCCCCCCCCAAACAACAAAAAAAAAATCAAAGTTAAAAATTAAAAATTTTATAGACCTCCCCAAAATTTTTAAAAACAAAATAAAAAATTTTATTTATTTATTTATTTTCACATGTACAAAAATTCAATCTAGCCACCTTAGGTTAAGATCCTACCTTCATCCCAGGGCACAGTAATTTCTTAATCAAGCACTATTATCAAATACTACTTATCTGTCACCAACTCTCTCTCGTTGCAAAGAAACTTAAGAAAAGTGTAATGATTTTAAATCTTATAGTTAAACCAATCCACTTAAACAAACTGACAATCCCAATTAAATCAAGCTAAAAAAGTTGACTATTCTAAATGAGCGAAGGTTTAACTTTCTCATGTTATAAATCAATAAAATCTTAAATGCAAATTCTTTTTTGATCTAGAGCTTTCTCATTAATTAAATTTCTTACTATTTCCCTTAAAAAGCTCGGTAACTCCAATTTATGGTACTGCATAACAAGGAAATTTCGATGAATTTTCATGCCCAAAATGATAAAACAAACCATCATATGACAGGCTTCAGGTACTATAAAATCATAGGAAACACCAACTTGGATATCTCACACACAAGGTTATGGGACCCATCAAACAACCCAAGAAAGGTCCGCCAGTACCATCAAAAGCTCAAACACCAAAATAAAACCAAAACTACAAACACAGCCATATACCAACCAATATCCCAAATTACACCAAAAAAATGAAAATCTGCAACACGTGCAAAGAAAAACGTAAAACCGGTCCTGAAAGGCACGCACCCAAAAGGCACTTGCTGTAAAAATTATCATTTTGATACAAGATAAGCTTCAGTAAATAACAAACTTGTACCGAAAATTAACAAAACAGAAAACGCACACAAAGTCCAACTCAACAAAATTTCGTGAATATCATTTAATGAAAATTGTACGAATAAGATAAGCTTCTATTAACAACAAAGTGGTAAATTTCACTTGTGCCCAATATTTTAACAAGAAAGAAGAAAAAAAAGATAAAAGGAGCACGCACCCAAAATCCACTTCAACAAAATTTTGTGAAAATCGTGTAATGAGAATTTTACGAATGAGACAAACTCCTATTAACTACAAAGTGGAAATGAAAATGAACCTGTGGTTCAGTGAACTTTACTCCTTGGCAAGCTGCGAGCCCAGCGAGATCGTGTTCCATGTACTCGAAAACCAAGTAAAGACTACAAGACATTCTTGAAGTGACCAAGCCTTCGAGCTTAACCACATTGGGGTGATCAAGGCGGCGCAGAACAAGAATCTCTCTGGCCATGAATCTTATACTCTCAGGCTCTAAATTATCGAACCTAACCTTCTTCAGAGCAACTATTTTCCCAGTTATTAGATCCTTTGCTTTATATACATTGCTATAAGTCCCTTGCCCGATCTGAACAACAAAAACTCAAAAAATGATATATTTCAACAATTATAATAATAAGGCCATTTTGATTTCAATATACCAAATTGGGAGAAAACCAAGATTTAAACTTGAGCTTATTACAATGGATAATGGAATCGAAATTGGGGATTTTTGAGAACCTTGGCGAGCTTCTCGAATGTGTTGGCGCGGCGAGGAGTCCAATCCTTGATGGCGTCGCCGGCGAACTCAACGAGCCAGGTCGGCCAGCCTTGCTGATTTTTCAGGAAGAGGTCCTGGCGAGGCTTCCGGCGATCTGGTGCCGGGAAGTCGCCTGTGTATCTCGTCTTATTCTGCCTACCTTTCTCGGCAGCGTCCTCCCTGGCCCTAACGGTGGGGACGCCGTCTGTGACGGGAATATCCTCGGTGCTGCGGCGACGTCTGCGGTTGTCTCCATCGTGGGTAGGGCGGTGTTCGGTAGCGGATGTGCTGAGAAGACAACCCATCCGTCAGGGCGTCGATGTGGAGTAGTGTTGGTGGCGGCGCATCGGGAATGAAGAGATGAATGCTAACCCGACCGCGTGAAACCGCTGGTTAGGATCTTCAAAGCTGGTGATTCGCGCAGCAGAGTGCAACGATGTCGTACTAATAACTGCGGCGAGAGATGGTAGTGTCGGTTCTCTTCTCAGGCGAGTGTACGGAACATAGAGGATGAAGGAGGAGTTGAAGAAAGCTATACGAGTGAGAGGGTGAGAGATTGCGAGTGTAAACG
Organism: Carya cathayensis; assembly: GCA_011037825.1. Lineage (NCBI taxonomy): Eukaryota > Viridiplantae > Streptophyta > Magnoliopsida > Fagales > Juglandaceae > Carya > Carya cathayensis. The sequence goes on from QGSO01000175.1 coordinate 1,687,440, forward strand.
CTTCGATATTTGTTGGTCCGGAATGGGGAGAAATAGGGCGTGGTGTTGGGAATAATTACGGAGAGTACCACTCTGGTGTACGAGATGGGAGTTTTGTCAGAGAAATGGCGGGTAGGATTCAATGCGGGACCAGCTTTTCACTGTCAAAATAAAAAAATATCTGATCGAAAAAAGATTAATTATTATTATGATGATGATGACGCCATCAATTTCTATTTTTACCCTTTTTGTGCTTGTAACTTTAAAAAGTCAAAAGTGGCGGATTTTTTTTTTATTTTTTTGTCAAAAACAAGGCCTCTGAGGTCAATTCTATATATTTGAATTAATATTAATAAAATACATTAAAAAATATTATATATAATATTTTAAATATAAAAATTTATATAAAAATAAATTTAACTAATAAATTTATTTTATATTAAAAATAATTTTATAATTTTTCAATTTTTAAATTTATTTTTATATAATTTCTTTTATAATTAAAATATTTTTTTAATATTTTTATTGATTACTTTGAGTAAAAAATAGAAAATGTGAGAGAGATGAATTGAGAAACGTAGCTACCTCGCCTAACACAATAAATGGTCGTGCTTTTCATTTATTACAAACACCAACAAAATAACAAACAGGTCAGAGGGAATTAATCGAAATGCAGTTAAAATAACTACTACTAAACCGCTTAGAAATAAATAAATAAATAAATTAAAAAAAAAAAACATTTTAATTTATTCAAAACAAAACGAAAGTACAGAAATTTTTCATAATTGATTAAAAGGAAGGAAGGGTTGATTATCATATTAGAAGTGTGTGGAAATTTATTAATTGAAAACTGTTATATATAAAAAATATATATATATATATAAAATAAATTTATAAATTGATGTAAATTTATAAAATCTATTAAATTTATTTTATAAATCATATTAATTTATAAATTTATTTTTATATAATTCATTTATAATTAAATTGTCATCTTTCTTCGTTTCAACACTTTTGTCTTTAGAATATTCAAAATATATATATACATAAATGCCAAGCTATGATCGTGAAGGGGTCATTTTTCTCTTCCACTTTTTTTTAAAAGAGAATAAAGAAATCAACGCAAGAAATTAAAGCCTTCTGGTTGTTAGTCTTATGATAAGATTAAAGGGGAATTGAATTGAATTGGGTAGATGGAGACCCTTTAAAGAAGAACAGTGAGAATACATACCTACACGTACAACATTGGTCAACCTCATGTGTCTATAAAAAAAATATTTCAAATCCATTGATTTGGAGCACCCCCTCCATCCCATCCACGTGAACCACCTTCTCCCCCCACCTCTCATTCAACGTCCAAATACTCAAATTAATGTCAATAACAAGACTAACTACAAAAATTTGTCTTAATTTGTATACTTTTCTGATTCAAAACAAAGAATAATAATAAATAAATAAATAAAGCTGAGATTTGATTAAAATAGGATATATTATACTATTTATATTGTCAGGGAAGAGGGCATAGTCGAGGTTTAAGCAAAAGCTAAGCCTAGTTATTAAAAGGCAAAACAATAAGCAATAATGGCAGTATTCTCTCCCAAACTCAAAGAGAATGAATTGTTTCAAAAAAAAAAAAAAGAGAATGAATTGTCAAAAGTAAAACCAAAGTGGCGTAATTTAAAAGGAAAGGACACTGACTTTCTTCGAAGAAAGGCAAGGGGCAATGACAAGGACGACGGAGAGAGAGATTTGTCTTTGGGTTTTGGTTTGGAAAAAGCAGAGGACAAGATTCCATCAACAAACACTGGTCAATGCGTCAAAACTCAAATAACACGTTATTATTAACTTTGAATACGTTGATGGATGGATTATCAATCACATCGCAGTTAACTCTCTTCTCTTCCCTCCTCCCATTCAATGCTGTTCTTTAATGGGCGCTGACATTTCCATTTTTCCTCCTCTCTTCTTTCTCCTCCCATTCAAAGTATCCGGCTTGCCTCCATGCATGCATAAGTTCATAACCCCATTGTTAGTTTCCTACCAGAGCTACCCACACATGCATGACCCCACACAGGTAAAGGAAGGGAAGGACCACAACCTTTCATTACATTTACTGCTCAGGTCTTGGTTCCTGACACTGTGACACTCACACACGCATGCAACCTGATCAATTTAATTGTATTTTTCTGCACTCTTGTTTCAGAATATGTTTAATATTTAATTGAGTTAAGATGAACTAAAGATCTCTTTTTTTTTTCTTTTTTTTTTTTTATCATTTGATTTGGTATTTTAACGTGTCTTTCTTAGCCTTTAAGGACTAATTTTTTACTGTTCATTTGATTGCCATAAAGATGTTTAAATTTCTCTGCAATTACATAAAGTAGTAGTTTGAGCTTTTGAAGAAAAACAATGCAAGTATTCTCTCTCTCTCTCTCTCTCTCGGAGTAACTGCAGTTTCTGAAAAGGTCACAGCTTCTATAGAAAAGCCGACCCTCCCAAACTTACACTCTCTCTCTCTTTTATTTTGTTAAAGAAGCACTGCCAAACAATCCAAAACCCTTTTTATGGGTACGGTAATTATCCTTTGCTTTCACAACTAAATGCCCATCACTTTTCTCGCCTTGCTTCCATCAGGAAAAAGACCCTCAACTTTTTCAGCTTTTATTGTAAATTATGCCCTGTTCCCTGAATTCACACCAACATTTGCTTACAAAAATTGAAAAAATACAAGTGCCTATCACTACTACTGGTTCGGACCATATAGGCATTTATATGCATACATTCGTATTCCAGAGGACAAACGATGCATAAAACAATATGGGTGGTAAGTACAGGGCAAGCTCAAATTTGTTTATACTTCATGTCATTCTACAAAAACTAAAATGAGCTGGTATGGATTCTAAGAAAATTAGATCCTATGCCTTCACACCTGCTCCAGTCCAAATTGCTTGCAAAACTTCTAACTATTGGGCTAAAAGGAAAGGAGCCAACACTAGGGATGAACAAAATAATCCATAACCAACCAGACCCGATTTAATTGACCCGAAAATAATTAGAACGAACTTTAGAAGCTTCTATAACTGTTCATGAAAAACAGTTCAAAATCGGATAATTATCCAATTTCCGTCTTCGTCCTACACCAAATTGCACCATTGAACCTAACGTCGATGTTTGGTAATTCAATTAAGGCAGCTTCTCTAAGGTCCCGTTTGTTTATCCGGATGAGACATCCCAAACTGTACAAAAAAAAGTTTTGCATAACCAAATAAACATTAAGCATCCTTATTTATCTCAAGTGAGTTCTGAAGTTTTCAACAATTGCTATAATATCTGACAGATGAAATAGTAAAAAGTAAATTCAAACAGTGAAAAGCAATTCACTTAGGTTGTCTTCCTCCTCTTTGTCATTCTTTTTTTTTTCTTCTCATTTTGAAAACACAGCAACGCCTTACCGTTGTCTTCACCCGAACCATTTGAAACAACATTCAATCCACAATAAGATCGGTACCGGACCAATCAAATTCGGTATTGGATCAAACCCACCGGTTCGGTCTAATTTGGTCTAGTTTATCAGTTCACTAGATTTTCTTGTTCTTCTTTTTTACACTCCTAAGCAGGATATTGATTCAGGTAGGGTTGGAATAACTTTTTTTGGGATAATTTCGGGTCGGGTGAACAGTGCTGGCCCAACAAATATTTGTCTACAGAAAATGTGGATAAACTACTGTACTAAGTTCAATACCTCCATTCATCAAAGATTAAAAATAGAAAAGAAAATCCTGAACCTCTGTTCCTTAAGCGTGTCTATAATCTATGGGAGTTTTACTCATTCAGGAAGTGAATTGGATAGATAGAAGACCACTTCTTTGTTGAGTACTGTGGAGTCTGGTCCATCTCGCTCGAACGAAGGCATTGGCCGCTCGAGCAAAGTTAGACAGAGTCGAATGCTCGACGACAGCTCAACAGTAAGCTTGAGCAGGTTGCGAGAAGGAAGTTTGCTTGACGCACGCTCGATACGCCGCTCGAGCGAATATTGTATTTTACACGGATCTAGAGTTTTTTCCGCTGTTTGAGTATATATATATATATATATATATATATATATATTATTTTTGACATATGGCCATACAGTAGAACACTGTTGAAGAACAGTAATTCACCCCACCATTGTATTGTGATTCCTCAAGTAATAAAAACCCTCTACAACTCCAGTGAACGTAGACAATTTGCCGAACCACGTAAATCTATGTGTCGTGTGTGATTGATTTCTCTTCCATATTTTTTTTTTCACTTTATTGTCATCGTTTTCACATCATTCTTAATTACCAATTAGCACTTCCCACTCTATTCTACTGATCATGTGAGGACTCACTCCTACGAGTTTTATCGAATGAATAAACCCTGCCAACTCAAGTGTGAGTTCTCTGATGAGGATTAGGATTTACTACAATTTTCTTACCCAGATATCTTCTACAATTCGGATAGAAATAAACACAATAAGTGAATTTCACTGTATTTAACGTTAAAGTATGTTGTGCGGTTCAAAGATTGTATTCTCTCTTTTCAAATTGTAGAAGATGTTTAAACGAGAAAACTGTCAGAAAAATCCTAATCCATAGCGGCACCAGTTTTCCAAGAGCTCAGGAAGCAACACCCCCCGCTACGCCTTCCCTACATGAAATCAATAGGTATATACCGCGAAATATTGTACATGCAGACATCATATCGGCATCACCCATTCAGTTTATGTACAAACGAAAACGAACTTCAAAGACCAAAACCCTTCAATATATTCAAGAAACTCAAATATCCACACACGCGGGGGGGGTGGGAGGGGGAGGTGGGGGGAGAGAGAGAGAGAGAGAGATGGAGGGTGATCAAATAAAGAATAGGGCTCAGATTGGTCACTCACACTGCTGCACTGAGAGCTACACAATCATGCCTTCCATGGTATGTTTGCCCCAGCCGCTTGCTTTTCTGCTCTTCAACCTACCTACAAGCACTAATAAGCCACCAGGCCTTTTGACCAAAGGCAATTCCCGCCATGCAGACTACGATTTCAACTAGCCTTTAGACTAGAGACTAAAGCAAAGTCGATTTAATTAAAACAAGGTGTTGAACCTATAGATTTCTTCTTAAACTTTGAAGGTTTCATCTCCGTTGATAGTTTGGGGCAACTTCAGATTCCACCCTCATGACAGAATTTGCTTGCCAAGATGGTCATAGTGATATCAATCCAGTTACATCATAAGAAATGATGTCATTCAAAAAAAAGGAATGCACGAGAAATTAATTAAAGACTAAAAGCTTAAGCTATTCCAACTTAAAGAACTGTCTTGTATAATTTCCATCTCTCATGGTGGATGGTCTGAAAGCTTTCTCACTTCTTAGCAGAAAAGTTGACAGCTAGTGCACACTCTAGCCAGAGCAAAGCCTTTCAAGAGCCAAGTTTTCATCACCACCAACTGCTTCCAGAGCACTTCTCACGAGTGCTTCAGTGAATCCCATCTCCACAAGTTTTTGCACCTGTTTCATTCCAACAGTGGCTTACCAAATTGCTGATACATGCTACCCGTTGTAAATTTATTATTCAAGAAAGAAACAAATTAGAAAATGATATTGCCATGCCAGATACAAAAGGTGGAATTCTGCTATCTTGAATACTTTTTCATCCATGAAGATATTGACAGACATACGGCAGAAATATATATCTACCCTTCCAATAAATTCATTCACTGGGGTGAGAGAGACAAAGAAGTCCACCATACCTTTTCTTCAACTCCCAGAGATGATGCTTTGGCAAAAGTTTCAGTCCAGTAGCGAGCTGTGCCGACAAAAGTTTGATAGTCTTGAAGATACTGCAGTGTCCACACAAAGACACTAATATTGAATAAGATGAGAGTCTAACAAAAGCAAGAAATATACAAGGCAAGGCTGAGAGCAAAAGACAAGTCACTTAAAGTTACAGTCAAAATCACATTTAAGAACTGAACTAAATTAAAGACCTGTTGTGCTACCACAGCATCTTGAGGGTCATCAGGTTCTGGCGCAGACAGTAGTGCTTGTACAGACAGTAGGGCGGTCTTCAAAGTCAATGCTGGACTCCATTGGTCCTTTAAGATGTCCAGGCAAATTGCTCCACTTTGACTGCTGATATTAGGGTGCCTTAAATGTGTAAATATGCACACACATAAAGCATTCAAGAGTTAATCATCTTGTATATACACTGACCAGATGCTCTCATTATCATGTAATCATGTATATAGCAGCATATAATTTACCCCCAGCCAATGATCTCTAAAAGTCTAAAAACAGTAGAACAATTCAGAATACACGATTCCAATAATTCCACTTGTAAATATGCACACACATAAAGCATTCAAGAGTTAATCATCTTGTATATACACTGACCAGATGCTCTCATTATCATGTTATCATGTATATAGCAGCATATAATTTACCCCCAGCCAATGATCTCTAAAAGTCTAAAAACAGTAGAACAATTCAGAATACACGATTCCAATAATTCCACTTGTAACATACAGGTCCTAAATTAGGGATTAGAATTATTATTTTTATTTTATTAGTATTTTGATTAATATTTTATCGGATTAGTTTGAGATAGTGGTTGTATTTGAGTGGGATTCTTTCACCCTTCATGCCCATATGCCTCTCAGTGTTGATTTCCTAGTTGGAGTAGTCTCCTAATTGGAAACCAATTGACACATCAAAAACCCTCGCATACATATATATATTCTTGTTCCCCACAATATTCCTCTATCAACCAGCAGCATCCTTGTGGCCAGAAACCTTCCCCACGTAAATTCTAATTTTCTTCTACACAGCAGAGCCATGTAGACTTCCTCACAGCAAACCAATCACCTACCTTGCTGGAAACCACCTCAGTGCATGCTGACGGTAAGCCCTCCTTCATCCATGACGTGTGTCGACGCCCAAAACCCCTCTACGTCGCTCTCTCTCCACTGTCAATAAGCAGACAGCCACTGCGTGTTTTTGCTCAGCTCACTGTTGACCACAGGGAACATCAGAACACCAATCACGCTGCCCAGAAACTACCGGCCAGCCAACTTCCATCAGATCCCCACTATTCCAGTAAGTCCACGGCCGTCTGCCACCCTCCTCTCTCTCTTGGTCATGAGCAACCGTGTGAGATTATGGAAGCAGCACTAAGAGGTAGGTAACATGATCATAACTTTATGCGTGCTGTTAATATTCTGATTTTGCATGAAAAATGTGATGTTACCTACGCTATGCTACGAGCCAATTCAGGGTTAGCCCCTTTTCATGAACCTCGATGAATTATGATGATATGCTTGTGAATGAGACTATGCATGCAATGTTGATATTGATTGTTGTTAGAATAGATGATATGTTAAATCACACGTATGCCATGTTTAATGTTATGCCATGCACATGAGTACGCCATGCCATGTAAATTCATGAAGTCAACATGTTCATATACATTATGAAAGTTAGTAAGAAAACACATGAATGACAAGTAAGTTTTAAGATTGGCCTTAAGTTATGGGTGGATGTGCAAACCACGGACTCAAGCGTGGTCCACCACATGTAAGCTATTATGTTTTGATGTGACACGGATCCAAGCGTGTTTTACCACAAGTTATGATATGCAATGTTGTGCCACGAACTCAAGCATAGTTCATCATATGTTATGTAATAACACGGACTCAAGCGTGTTTCACTACATGTTATGATACGTTAGACGGTGCCACGAACTCAAGTGTGGTTTACTCTATGTTATAATATATTATATACAGTCAATGACAATTGGACCAATGCACACATGTTATGATGGCCACTAAGTGAAAGACAAGATGAATAAGCTATGTACAAATGATAGGAACTGCATGTAGTCAGTCATTCATGCATCTATGTTACATGTATTGCCATGATTATGTTTGTTTGATTCTGCTTATGTTACTAATGAGTGATCTATATGTTATGTGTATGTGTGACGATGCATGTAATTTTTCAAAATTAAGCCTAATGTTAAACTAATTTAAGTTTACAGTATGATGCGCTATTATTGAGTCTTCGACCCATTTGTTTCTCTGTTTTTATGTTTTAATGTCCCGGATGATGATTTCGTGGATACAAAGCAGGAGTACCAGGAGTAGAATAAATTTCCGGAGAATTAGTGTATGATTTAGACATTAAAGCAGTGTTAGTATCACATAGAACTAACTTATATCATTTCTTTTCCGTTTTAGCTTTTATGGTATGAGAAACTGCCATGCCAGATAAGTTTTATGATCCAATAGATGAGATATTTTTATAAGATTGAATCTCTTTACCGGGCATTATGTGATGAATGTACGTAATATTCCTGACCTACGGGAAGGGGTGTTACACCACTGCCACAAAACATCCATGCATTGTGTCATTTGTTTTCATAATAATCATAAGTAAAAAATCCACGCAGAGATTGGTTGCACCAAGAAAAATGCATCTGTTATTTTATACACTTCAATGACTCTAATGGAATCCAAGAGAGAAGTCACAGGAAATTCAAAAAATTCAAATAGCAGCATAAAACTTTTTTTTTTATAGCATAAAAACTGTAAGGACTAGTGAATTGATACAGAGTTTTACATCCCTCTTGCTTACTAACACCATGTATCAACAACAACTTATTTCTCGTAGAGAAATCTTGTGGCAACTAGCTGAACTTTAAAGAAATTTAGTTCTCAAAGAAGATGAGGGAACAAAATGAAGAAAGAATGGCATTAATGCATCTGTTATCCTTATAAAATATATCTAACTATTGGTTCCAGAAATTCTGTTAATGAAGAAATGACTAATATTGAGGTCTTGTAGCCATGCTAAATAGAGTGTTTGACAGTCAGGTTTAACCAACGTACAGGCTTTATGTGAGGATAAAACCGAAACTCTATAGTCAAAAGCTGAGATTCCAATCTGATTCTTGCCATATTAAGTTATTAACTTCATTCAGTTTTCTATGTATAGATGTTAAACCATTCAGAAGAAAGTTTCAAACATTGGAAGCTTTGCTTTCCTACTTTTCTTTGGCGGTTGTGGTTCATTGTGGATACAAACAATAAATAATAAATAGGGATGGACAGTTACCCAAAAAAGGTATTCATTCCATCTAATCGCGCATCCATCTTTGTAAAATTCGTAGCAAACTACGACGTGTGAGAAAATATGGAAATAATACCATCTGTCGCCAAGGAATTAAGAAAAAAACACAGATACGAACAGAGAAGTTACACCTAATCTTTTCCTACCAAACTTTGGTTGCAAACTGCATCTTGGGAGGCTCAAAAGGGTACCCATCTGCAAAAAGAAACCCACCATTGAAACAACGCAAGTTAAGCCAATGTACCCAGTCGTCATTCCTAATACAACAACCAACTAGTTGACCATTAGACATTAGCCAAGGGAAATCGAAGCGCAATTTTTTACAATCTTCCCGTCTTCATATTAATTATTGAAACAGCACACACACAGAGACGTTTCCCCAATTACATAACAGCTACACAATCCAAATTCCAATCACTTCAATCCCTAACATCTCCACTTTAACCCCTAAATCTCCAAAACTAAATGACAAAAAAAAAAAAGTCTTGGCGCAAATTACACACCAACATCAACAAAGAAAGCCCAAAATTAAATAAAGCAGAGGAAAAAATAAATAATAACCTCAAAAAAAGGAACAAAATAATAAACAAGGGAAAGCAAAGAGCGAGAAAAATGGAAACCTGGGAGTGAGATATCGATTTGGAAGGTGCCACCTTCGTAGGGGGTACCGATGGGGCCAGGGATGTTTCCGATGAGACGAGCGAGAGTGTCGCCTTTGGGGCTGACTCTGATGCCAGATGCCTCCATGTCTCTGGTGCATTCTTGAAGCTCTTTTTGAACGCGAGCGAAGTCTATCATCTTCTCCGTTTCGGTCCTCCAAACACGCGGGCGCAGACACAGAATCACAATAACAACCACCAAATCCTGCAGACTCAGAGCGAGAAACCTGAAATATACATATGTGTGTATATGCGTGTGTAATGTATTTAGTAAGCTCTCACTGTCAGTGTTGATGCTTTGCTTTTGCTTTTGGTTTGGTTTGGTTTTTTAGAGATCAGAGTAGTCTTTGTATGCGTGTGTGGGGATAGATAGAGAGAGAGAGAGAGAAGAGGAGAGAGAGGAGCGGGGCGGGGGGGTTGGGGTGGGGTTGGGTTCGGTGCGAGTTGCGAAGAGAAACACTAAAGTGGTGGGGGAAAGTTCTAGCGGGGTCGGGACCATTCTGTTAAACAATGTTCGCCAATCCGAAGCGTTACTTCTAGCGATAACAGATACAACATAGTGGTCATATGTGCGTTTGCTTCAGCTGTTCGTTCAGCAACTGCAAGCATTCATACGTTCGGTTTACTCTTAAAAAATTTCAAGAATTATTATTATTTTTTATTTCAACAAGTTTAAAAAGAAAAGAAAACTAGCAAATTAAAATTCCTTGACCAAATAGTAGCATAAAGGGCTTCCCAGAGTCTGCTTCTATTGTGGTTGTTGCGTTTAAACTTTAATTTAAATTAGTAAATAAAAATTTTTGAGTAGTTTTACACGTAAGTATATAAGTACTGTATTACTTAACAGAATCGAATTTACAGGAATTCACTTATATAATAAGAAAAATAAACTCAAATAATGAAAAAAATTACTAAAAAGAACGTATAATTAAATAGAAGAGAAAATTATTTAGATGAATATTTTTTTAAAGTAACAGAATAAAACTAAGATGATAAAATAAGTCGATAGAGAGAAAGGCTAAGGTTTCGAGAACCCCGCTAATAATTTAAAATATTGTTTCCGATCGATTTACTTTAATTAAATTAGAATAATGATTCCGTTTAATTGGAAGATTTAGTATTTAAGGTCAAGAACAATAGTCACTAATGATTAAGAATGAACGATTGATGCTTATAACATTCACAAACTAATTTGAATATTATAGAGATTTTTTCAAGTTTCAATGTATTCGAAAATCACAATAAATCAAGATAAATATATAGATAATCAAAATATTCAATAATAAAATCATTCAATCGATCAAACTCACAATATAAACTCTAATGTTAATCTGAAAATAATGTTTAAATCATTAGACTTCACCTCTAACCTTAGTGCGAAAATTTAGCCAACCATATTCATCACAAGTGCTATAGAAATCAAATAAATATTCTCCATTAGAAAACTAAAATAAAACACAAAATTTAATACTAGAAAACAATTACAAGAGAGCAAAAATAGAGAGGAGATAGAGCCAAAAAAACTCTCTCCGTGCGGACGAAAAAAATCCCTCCTCATCAAAAGTTGTACGTCTTTCTTTAGTGCCCACTGTTCTATCCCCTCTCTTTGTCTAGCATCATTCTGTGTTTCCGTCAAACCCTAGGTTTCGTTCAACCTCTTTTCCAATTTTCAAAAGCCCCCTCAAAACTACCCAGTAGCTCCCATGTTTCCACTCAGAAGAAATCTTCCAGCAGTTCCCATAAGTCAGGCTAGGAAAGAGCAGAGTTTCCCGCCGCTCTTCTGCCCCACAAAAGCCAAAAATCCATCCCCACGAAAACCCACTACCTCCCCGCAAGCTCTCTCTCTCTCTCTCTCCCTTTCCATAAAATCACTTCCCACAACGTCAAACAAAACAGACCCTCACTCGCTCAAATGCTCCTCAAGGAAAAAAGGTCTTGCTAGCTGCCGTGCTCCTCAGCTTTTCCGTGCGTCCCCTCAGCTCTTGCATTTTTCTCTCTCCAGTCCAGCATCCTTTCTCTTTGTAAATTCCAAAGTCCCTCTTTCACTCTCACTTCGTTTTTTCTGAAAAGGACATGCTTCACTCTCTGTAGTCGCTCTCCTCCAAAAGGGAAAGGAAAAAAAAAAAACCCAAACGAAAAGCTAAAACTCCCCAAGCATCCTTCAGTCCTTCCGTTTTTCTTTCTTTTCAATTGGCCTCCCCTTCAAGTCTAGCCTGTCTTTCCTTCTTCTTTTTTCCACTCCCTTTGGTGTCGTTCCTTTTCTGAAGTGCCATGCGTCAGTTTTTCTTCCTTCTCTCAAAGCCTTCTTTTTCGCTAAAATTCAAAGTTGGTTGCTGCGTCCATTTCCGTGTGGAAAGCTCTCTCAAAAACTTTCCTCTTTTGTGTTGTGTTCGGAATTCCAACAATGTACTAGCTGTGACCTGCTTTTTGTTCTGTCCCCTCTCTCAAAACCAGAAAAATGCAGCGTCCAAAAGGTGAAGGTCCAGAGTCAAAAGCTCTAATCGGTCTCTTTGCATGTCCTGAGGGAGAGGACGAAAAATAAAAAGCTGAGAAAGAAATAGAATCCAAAAAAAAATAAAATTAAGACTAGAATATTAAAAATGTATTGTGCATATGAAGAATTATTATCCAATTAAATCATAGGTTATAAAATTAAACATAAATAATTATAGTGATGGAAAGGAAGAGGAAAAGGAAATGGAAATGGAGAGGAAGGTGAAGCTGAGACTCACACCTTCCTCTCCGGCAATATAGTGATGAGTCGACTTGATTTTGTCTTCCATATTGAAAAAGTTGTGCTTTTGTAGAGGAATTTTGAGTATCTCATGGACTGAATAGGGTGTGGAGATGGAGAGTGTTCCACCTCCTTGGTTCCTTGAGGGTTAGCTCTACAACTTTGAGGTTTTGGTCTATTGTGGGGTAGTTAGGATTTGGTTAAGGGATGTGTTCTGGGATTGTAGGGATCCATGGGTCTAACCAGACATGGGTTGAGACACCGTTGTTGATATGAAAGCAGGTACCTATTTTGAAGAAATCCCTTTGTTTCGAAAGGTTTTTCCAGGACCAGGAGTTCGAAGGTTTGTGTTAAGTCTTATAAAAGCTTGAACTTTTCGGATGAAAAACACTATAGATATAAAGGGATCCCACACACTGACATGTGCCACGTCTTCCCCTATTTTTTTTCCTCCTCATTTCTCTCCCCCCAATTTTTTTTTCTCCCCCTCCCCCCATGCCCTCTCTCCTGCACTGGCCATAAAAGAGCATGGGTGGCTGGAAGAGCATGAGTTGGTCGTCGAGGAAGGGGAGCTTGGTGGTGGTGGTCCGAAGGCGTGGGGACCACGTACGACTACGCTATGGTGGGGAATCCGTGGAGGCTCATTCGGGAGAGGTCTTGCGGGGAGAAGGGGGTTGCTGCAGGGGGAGGGGGCTTTGATAGTGGCTGGAAGAGCATGGGGTGGTCGCTGGAGGAATGGGAGCTCGATGGTGATGATTCGATGGCTTGGGGACGACGTACGGCGGCGCTATGGTGGAGAATCCATGGAGACCCATTCTGAAGAGGGTCTTGTAAGGAGAAGGGGGCTGCCATGAGGGAGCTTCGACGGTGGCTTGGGTCCATGGGGTGGTCATCGGTGTGAGGTGGGGCTAACTGTTAGACTCCCACGTCGAGTTGCCTCTAAAGATGCCGCACATGCCCTAGTCATGGTGGGGGGAAGCACCTTGGCTAGCCCACAAGCATGCCTTGGCTCGTGGGGTGACAAGCATGGGGCGCCCAGCATGCATGCATGCCTTGGCCCGCGTGTTGGCACACACACGGGCTAACGAGGTTAGTGAGAGCCGGCCTGCAGGCACAGTCGTGCGCCGCACGCCCATGCGAGTTTCAGTGCGCAAGCCCATGCGCACCTTGATGGGCCGCGTGGCCCTTGCGCGCACCCATGCATGCAAGGCCTTGTGTGGCACTTCCTACTGCACCCCAGCGAGGTTAGTGGCATGCCATCAAGCGCACGGCTCTAGCCCGTACCTTGCGAAGCAGGTCAGTGGCATGCCCATCGAGCAGGTCAGTGGCATGCCATCCAGTGCATGACTCCAGCTCATGCCCTGCAGACTCAGCGCCTAGGCCACCAACCTGGGCTATGCCGTGCACCACCATGGCTCACCATCAGCAAGCCATACTGCACTACCATGGCTCACTATTAGCAAGCCATGTCGCACCACCTGACCATGGACCAGCCGAGGACCACCATGCACTCACTTAGCCCACCATGGGCCATGCATGCCATGGCTAGCTTTGGTTTATGACCACTATCATGTTATTTATTTTATTTGTTTTAATTATTTATTTTCAATAGACCTATTGGGAATTTTCAAATTGTTTTGCTTATAAATAGGACATCTTTCATTTGCTTTAGAATCTTTTGGCAAACTCTTAGAGGGAAAATTATTGTTTGAGAGATCACAAACCGGTATCTTTGCACTTGGGCTTTTTGGGTAAAATTCATGAATCCCAAAGAGAGAATCACACTTTGCAATTCTTTGAATAAATGTGATTCATCTATCTTCTTATTTGCAACTTGGTGCAATTCGTGAATCCAAGTTGAGTTTATCAATATATGAGGTTTATTTAATTCTTGTGCAATCCGTGAATCAAGTATTGGATTATTGTTGTTTATGCTTTTGGTTCATTCAAGTTCATTAGTATTTTGCTTTGTTCTTGAGTGTTCTTCATTGTTCTTGAGGTGTTCATATTGTTTTTGCTCTTCCAATCTGTCCAAGCCTCAAAATCACCCAACATAGGTGTTTGTCAACTTTCCATAAATTGTTGGCTTCATCTTGTTGCCCTAGCCGCCCACTCCACTTGCCTAATTAAGGTTCCTATAATTTTAGGAACCATAATTGGCCAAGTCTTCCTTCCATAGCCGGCCATACACATCACCATTAATTTCCAAGATTTTAGGAAACTTTCCTAAAATCTCTCACTCACCATACTCAGCCAACCCTAGCTGCCCCCCTCCACATCACTTATCCTAAATCCTAGCCGTCCATCCTTGCACACACTAGTGCCGTGCGCCCATCACCCATTGAGCCACATACAATTCCATTACCTTTTCCACCACTCCCTACACCCATCTTAGCCTAAACACTTAACCCCACCATACCCAAGTGGTCATATTGACCACCATTGCACATGAACCAAGCAAGAGAGGAACAAGGATTCGGTCATCACAAGGCCACCATTGGCGTGGAGGACTTAGTGTTTAGGGACTCGACCGAGGTCCCTAACACTAACGTTGGTGACAACGCTGTTGGTGGCAGTGCGAGGTGGCTAGGCTGCCTAAAGAAAAAGATTGGATGAGTTGAGAGGACACGTGACATATTGATAATGTGTTACATCAGTGTGTAAGATCCATTTATGTCTCTAGCATCTCCCTTTTTAGATATTTCTTTGAAAGAAAAATCTTTCCAAAGACTGTTGGATCCATTCATCATGGACCAAAGGAATTTCATGTTGAGAGATTTGTTGAAGATGTGACAGCTTTTGAGACCAAGACCTCCTAGGAATTTTGGAGAACATATTGAGCTCCATGATTTTGGAGTGAAGCATTTTGAAGAGTTGAGGTCCTTATCCCACAAGAATTTTCTAAGCATGTTATCAATGTGGGAGACAACAGATTTAGACATTGTGAGGGTGGTCATAATGTAAGATGGAATTGATGTTGTTACAGATCTGATGAGGGTTGTTCTAGTAGCTTGAGATAATATTTTTGACTTCTAATCTTAAGTTTATTTTCAAGGTTGGAAGTCAAAAGTTCTTATAGTTATAGTTATAGTTATTATATTTATATTTATAGCTATAGTTATTATTTAAATGACTTGCCTTGGCCCTTTATACAATATAAACTTGAAAAACAAGGAAAAACAAAGGGCATGGTCCTGTAGGCCGTTTAAATTAGGATTAAAATTTTAAAATGGTCCACCTTTTTTCTATTTCTATGTTTTTTTTCACTTTTTGTTTATTGGCAATCATAGCCATGCACTATGTTATAAAAATAGTTTTACTACGTATCAATAAAATCATGTATTAATTTGTGTATTAATATTGATTCCTTCATATTTAAAATTTAAATTATTGTTATTTTTAATAAAATTTACTTTTTGATCAACTATATTAAATTAATATACATGTTACTGTATAATTATACTTAGAATTAGATTTTTCCCTGCAAAAAAGCCTCTGGACATGAAACCCGATAGAGGAAAGTACCGCGGGGTACATATTGATCGATCCTTTGGAGGAAGCTGAGGGGCAAGCAATGGCCTCAGAAATTGAAGGACAGAGAGAGAGAGAGAGCTGCAATGTGGAACTACAAATAGGAAACATGTCACTGGTCAGATGTGGTTTCCACTGTGAGGTACAAGCGCACCAGCCACAGAATGCTGGCTAAAGTCATCATGAATTCATGACCCACCATTTTTTTTCTTTTTCTTTACTCTGTTTTTTCTTTTCAAATTTAGGAGGCTTAAAAAGAAATCATCTATCACCTTTCCAATTTTTCTTTGGTAGTTCTTATCAAGGCCCCAATTCCGAACACTCGGATATACATTACTCGTGAACTCACTGTTTTAGTCTCTGAAAAGAAAGATGGAGACACGAGGAACAACAAATACAACAAGAGAGATCCAAAGGAGGAAGCGAAAGAAGAAATCTTTAGAATAACAAATAGAGAAACTTGGGTTTTTAATCTTGTGTTATATGTATGTATGATCGCAATCTTCGTTGGTGCGTCTTCTTTTTCAGATTTACAGTCCTCCCCTTTGGGTTTGTTTTTGTTATTGCATCTTTATATGACTGAAATCTGAGGAACAGGTTTGATGTCAAGTACTCTAAGTACCAATTTTTTGTATCTGATGTTTGCAATCTGTTTGATTTTGGACAAATCTTTGGAAAAGGAAGGGAAGTAGTGCAACGATCGTTATCCTAGTTGTTGTTCTGGTTTAAGATAAATGAATAACTCGACAAAAAATGAATAGTTTTGATGAGTTTATTTAACTGGGGGTTGTTAGTTTAATCTTCTTTGGAAAAGGATTTATCCTTTCTTTTCTTACAGTTTCTAACCACCAAAAGCTTCCTCAACGAAATTCCGCAGGAGATGGTTGGATAGCTGTTTTTTTCCCCATCGAGGTTGTATAATTGTTATTTAAATTGGTTTAGAAGTACCATTAAAAAATAAGGATGTGGGGCTCTTCGATTTTATGCTTCAATTTCAATTTTGATTACATTGTTTTTAAACATCATTATGTTGAGAGCATTTAAGAATTTGTTATTGGTTTAAAGGTACTAGACGTGGCATAGCATGAACCAAAACCGATGAAATTTGATTATTACTATTATTAGCAGTTGTATGATGAATTGTTACTTCTAAGAATTCTTACCCTTTAGCTTTACATTATAGGATGAACATTCTATTTACAGTTTGTATATCCTTTTTTAAATGGTTTTTAATTAAAAAGTGATAATGAAGTTTGCAGATGTATTTCTCATGCTCCCTGTGTTTTATCTATCAATAAAAACTTAAGGAGTTCATTTTCTTTTGAATGTTATTCCAGGACAGTGCATTGATGTTTGGAAAACCATGAATGGCACTTTGCTCTTTTTCTTCCGCACATGACTAACTTGTTCTTTCAGATTCTTTTGTTTTTACCAAGTTTAGTTGATGATGATTTTTGGTTTCTGGTCTACACAAGCTGTTGAAGTACCACAGTTGAAATTGGGTGCATTTGGTAAATACACTTGGTAGTCTCTCTTGTAGAGATATATGGATATGGAATCTTATTGGACAAACTTGCGTCTTCGATTCATGGGGATTAGGGTTGTGAAGTTTTAATTTTCTTTATTGGCAACATAGGGTTGGGACTTTATTTTAATCGTTCATTGGGAGTTTAAGGTGGAGTTGGATTCTTATGCATGGATGAAATTAGAATGAGGGAATAACTCATATGTTAGAAGGTAGGACAACTGTAAAAGAAGACCATCTTTAATATTCAGGAGAACATTTACTCGACTGTAGAATGGGCTTTCCTCAGATATCCTCTGGCAGTGTTGCCGAGGAAGTAGCAGCATCACTGAGCACATTAGTGCAAAATCCTCCGAGAATGATTAGCTTGAGAAGTTGTGACATGAGTGCAATGCATGGAGGAAATATGGGCAACCGAATGCAAGTGGATATTCCAGGTGCTTCTTTTGGAGAGTTCCAAAGGAGAACCATTCCACAGTTTCTGAAGGAATCAGATTGCACAAATATGCATAATGATGATAGATCCAGCATGTGTAAGTTGAAGATTAATTCTACTGAACAAAATAGTTGGTTGTCTAGTAGTAATGGACGAAACATTCAGACATTTGTCCCAAGGATTGTTGGTTTTGAATCAAGGACTTTAAATTCTTCTGATAATGTGTTTGATGGAAATAAATATTCTTCTACTGTGGTTAGTATCAAAGATTATCCAAATGAGGCCACTGGGTTGGTAGTTAGGAAGCGGTTATTGTCAACTTTGGATGGAATGTTTTACCTTGATCAATGTAATGGTGATTCTCTAGACATTAATAGTGGTGCTTATGAGAGTAATTTCACAAGTGGTGATGATCCTCATAATGTTTATGTATTACAAGAACATAAGAGTCCTCATAAAGGTGAGTCTAATTTTATCAATACTCCAATCGTGTCTTTGTCATGTTTCCCACAATTGAAGAATTCATCGGATGATAATTGTGGGGGAGGGTCCATATTTCTTGCTGATGGCCTGTCGCAGGAAAACCAGGAGCAACAGTGTCAACATCATTTTCTGTCATCACCTGAACTTAATTACTTTGGAGAATCAACCAAGTTAAGGTCCAAAACAAGGGAAATAGCCATGCCTCCAACTCCTAAAAATGTGGTATCACCTCCTCTATTGTTGTCTTCCCTTGGCCCAAAACTTCCTGAAATAGTGAAATCTTCTGGTGGATATAAGGACAATATGGCGGTGTTTGATCATGACAAAGAAACTTTGAAGGGCATGGAACAGTCACTTGATGGAACTAGACCAGACTATTTACCTTACAAGAAAATCAATTTTAGGCTGCCGAGTCAATCATCAGAAGATATCGATAATTTGCAGAAAGAATTTGACTTGTTAATTCCTCGAAATACCAGTGGGATGAGATGGCGTAGGAATCTGGATTCTGACTTCACTTCCCATGTGAAACTGATTAGATCTCTGAGTGGACTGCCAATGAGAAGATCCTTGGTTGGTTCATTTGAGGAATCTTTGTTTTCTGGCCGGTTATTATCCATCAAATTTAGTCAGGTTGGCCTTTGTACATTCAGTCTTGTGATATAAGATCTTATTTCTGCATTTAGAGTGATTCACTTGGGTTTAAAACAAGGCATTGCCTGTTTTTAATTTGGTCCCTGTTTTCAACTTATGATTTTCAGAGAATTGACGGTTTCCTTGCTATTATGAATGTCACTGGAGGGAAATTCTCACCAAAATCACAAAAACTTCCATTTGCAGTAACCAGCGTGGATGGAGATAATTGCCTATTGTATTATTCAACAATCGGTCTCACTATGAATATTGCAGCAAACAAGTGCAGAGGCATCCAAATGAAGAGGAACCTTAGCAATGATGAATCACAAGCAGACAAGAGTCGTCTGCGTATTCCTATGAAAGGTCGGATACAACTAGTAAGTGTCTGTTTCATGAAACATTTTGTTCGTCAAATCTTTCATGAAATCTTTCTCATCCCTTCATCAACTATGAATGGAGCAGCTTCTGACCTTGATGTAAAATTACTGCTAATATCAACTATCAGATAGAAATAGTATATTTGAGGGAAAAAAAAAACAGTTGGTGCCAAATATTTTTGCTAACAAGACAGAAATTGCCAAGATGAGTGAACACGTAGCTCATATAAGACAATTGCCATTCCTGCTTGAAATTCAGGAAACTTAATGCCTTGAAGTTTGAACAAACATAGTCAACTACATAGTTGTATGTTAATGCACCAATTAGTTGATATATGATGGCAGTATAGCTCAAGAGAAGGTTTTCACACACTGACAAACAGGATTTCTTATGTCAGGTTCTCAGCAATCCGGAAAAGACACCTATCCATACCTTCTTTTGTAATTACGGCTTGAGTGACATGCCAGCTGGTACCAAGGTGGTTTGCCTTAAAAAAGTCTGCAATCTTTTAATTTTTTTCTATCTGTGTGAGCAATTCTTTTCCATGGTTGTTGATGTGATTTCTACTTTATTATTTTTTCATTATCTTTACATGGTTAGGACCAACTATATTGAAAAGTACTTGTGTAGTGATGGTAACAATGATCTTATCAATAACTAAACAAGTACACTTGATATAGTTGAGGCTCAATCAAAATATGGTTTAGAGTAGAATTTGTGGTGTCAACCTATAGGGATTATCGCTTTACTAATTCCTTCCCTAGCATAATGGGAGAGAGAATTTTCATGTTGTCAAAGAGTTAAACAATGGTTTTTTTGTGTTGATAAAGAGTTAAAGCAATGAAAATAGATGGCGAGTACTTGATCGAATTGATCGATTCATATGAGAACAATATGAAAGTCTACCATTAGGATGCCTCGTGCATATCTTGACTTTTGACATACAAATGTATTTGCCCTATCTCCTTCGTAAATGATTTCTCCATAATGGCTATGAACAATTGTTCTCATAGTGGCCAAATAAGGTTTAGCTAATCTTATTACTATAAAGTGCCACAACAAGCACAACCCTTGTTTTTAGTTGCTACCATAGGCTTGGAACCCTACACATACTGCAGGTTAAGCTGGAGGAAGGTGAGGATGCAAGTCATCATGCCCCTTGTGCCCTGGGTGACACAAGTGCTACAATGGCCCTCCTCAGGCCTAAATGAGATCCTAACAAGGTCATGACATGCTGAGCCACTCAAGTCTGTTTGTGGTTCCAAACTCAGCTGTGGCAAATCTGTAACCTACATTATATTATATGGTTAAAAATTGCAATTAGGGCCTGATCTTAACTTGCACGTTTCAAACTAAAGCGCATACTTTTGTGGTTGAAAGTCTGAAGCGCCATTTTAGACAAACTCTGACACGTATAATGTTTGATTTTTGTATACTATTATTTGTTTCTATAATATTTATTCTTAATGATTGATCATTTTTCTTCCATGTTGTTTGAATGAAAGACATTCCTGCAGCAAAAGATCACTCTGTCTCCTTCTACACCAACTTCTGTGGGTAGAAACGAAGGACCTAGAGTTCCTAACTTGAAAACTGGTGCCAAGCCCTCTTTGATCCCAAACACTAGTCATACTGTGCAGCTTAGCAATGGTGATGCTAACTTAAATGGGTTTGATGTTGTTCATTCAATAAGATCGATGAACCAGAGGAAGAAAATGATGGAAACTGGGGTTTCTAGTTATTGTGAGGATATTGCTTCTGAAATGGACAGCAAAGGAGAGGACTCAGAGGAGAGCAGAGTGGCCTTGCATTGTAGCGGGTTTGACAGTCATCTGTATGAAAATACCGATAGGGAGGACTACTTTCCATCAAATAAAAGTCACGTAACTGAGAACAAGTCTGCACATGGCCCTCCAAAGATAAATGAGAATGCTTCTGCAGTTCTGCGTTATGCTCTTCACCTCCGCTTTTTATGCTCTTTACCTAAGAAACGTTCAAGGTCAATCCAGAAGTGCAAATCTGATTCCTTACATGAACAAGTAACCATGAATATGGATGTGGAAGGAGGGCGGCGCTTCTACTTGTATAATGATCCTACTTGTATAATGATTTAAGGGTGGTCTTTCCACAACGCCATACGGATGCTGATGAGGGCAAGGTAAAACACAAACACATATTCAATGAATGTATATGTATAAAGCTTGTTGAATTTCACTTGTTGCATGTTCTTATGACAAGGTGTTGTTTCTGCATTGCAGTTACATGTGGAGTATCATTTCCCTTAAGATCCAAAATACTTCAACATCAACAACTAAAATGCTCAGTGCGCTAGATAAGTACTTTTCTGTTGTCCTTGTACATCTTGATTTGGATGAGAAATGCATGTGTATACTTTTGTACATATAATTCAGGGATCTTATCCATGGGGAAATTTCCCAATTCAATTTAATTTTATAAATGAAGCTATTCAGGAATTAGTTGATATTTGGAAAGGATGCAATGCTCGGAACTTTTACCGGATTGGTGAACCAAAATTAAAAATCTCATCTCATCTCATCATTACTACTTTTTCAAATCCCATACAAAATATAATAAAAAAATTTAACTTTTTTAAATCTCAATACAAAATTAATATTAAAAAATTATATTATAACAATATTTTATTCATTACTATTCATCTCATCTTATCTCTGTAACCAAACGGGGCTTTAAGATTCTGAGATGACGTTGATGAAGTTGAGAGCCATTATGTTCAAATCTCTTTATATTTGGATGGCTGCTCATAAAAGTTCCCACTCTTCTTATGTTGTCGCATTTATGGATCTATGCTCATCTTTATCTCTATTTTCTCTTGTATGTTTATTGTGTATTTAGGTTGTACTCTCCGCTTTTTAACACAGTTTGATTGCTTACCTTTTTTTTAAAAAAAATATTGTTTCAAAACTTGTAAAATGATGGATTTTTCTTGGAGTTTGAGTCTTCTAAATATGGAGAGCTCGCTCGCTTGCTTGCATGCATAAATCCATACCATTAATGCACGAAGGAAAAGCCTAAAAGAGTATAATTATAGAAGTATATGTAGTAGTAGACAAGATAAAAGGAGAAGAGAAGTTTTCCAAGTATATATATATATACTAGATGGGAGCAACGTGCAAAGCACGTTTGTCTAATTGTATGAAATGATTATTTGTAAAAAATAATATATATTTTATAAAAATTATATATGTCATTTAATAATTTAAGGCATATTGGAAAAAATAAAAAAATTGGTTCAAAATATCATATAATCCAATACATGTTTATAACATCCATAATTTTAGTAAAGATGTATACAAAAAATTTAATAAAAGTTTAACACAAACGGCAGTTCAAAATATGTGTTGCTTGATGTTTGTATTATAATTCATCAATTTATGTCATCCTGTAGACGATCAATAGAGACAACATTGAAATTCTTATTTTGTTGTTGGTTGATTCGATCAAGGACAACATAAAGTTAAAACATAATATTTTTATAAAATTTGTGGTATAATATTTTCTATATATAGTATATATATAAATTCTAAAATATATTTTGAAGTTGTTGGCCGAATTTACTCTTTCTTGATTAGCTTAATGATCACGGCCTTTGTCACGTGCCCACCATAGCAAGCCCACATGTGGAATATGACTTAACGGAAGTTACGTCCTACTACCATGGGAAAAAAAACACTTTGACTAAACACACTTATATTATATATTATATGAGATTTTTAAATTTGAAATACTCAATAATCTGAATTAATGAAACGTATAATACACATATATTATACTTAGAAATTCACGTCCTATGCACATAATACACGTGTATATGTTAAGGAGAAGGAGAAAAATATAATAACTAATCTTTAACTACTTATTATTATATAAACTATTAAGTATTATAATTATTGTGATTAATAAATCATATAACAATATTGAATGCTATCTCTCTCAACATTTATGTCTTCATTTTATATGCCAAACCGTTAAAACAAACGGTGTTAACTTTAACGGAAAAATAAGAAAAACCGTTAAAACAAGATTTTCCGTTACATACACACTTTTTATATATAGAAGATATATATATAGATGAGAGTCCCAAATAAAAGAAGGTACTTGTACGTATTAAAGAAAGAAAAGTGCCACCTCAAGCTTTGTAACTTCCACAACAGTGACATTCAATGTAGGTAAGGATGGGATTCTGCCTTCAAACTTGCCGTGTCTTCCTCTTTTCACTTGCATCCTTTGCAACTTGCGTGAAGTTCCTTTCGAAAGCAACTATCTTTCATTTGAAAATTTTGGAGAAATCATGTACAAATTGCATACATTCGACCAATTTAACTGAAAGTTTTGAGATATTTGGGCTATCCAATTCTAGAAATAGTTTTGGCAAGAAGAACACTATGACTGCATATGATATGAGCGCTTCAAGTTCTGGCTTTACTTTTGGACTATAAAGCTATTAACAGACCAGATTTGGAGCATTAATTACACCCACAACAACAGCAACCTGTCCATAATCCAAATGATTTTTTGTGAGATAATTTTAGCTTTTTGACCCCTTCTAATTCTTTGAAAGTAATTGGCAATGGTGGCTATGTCAAAGGTTGGCTAAACCATTTAATTTGCAGCCAACTCAAAATACAAGGAAACTTCCAAATCTTCAAAAAGTTTTGTTAATGTTCTTAAATGAGATCTGTCACATGAATGCATGAGGGACATCCGTTACTCTTTCCAGGTCAACTCCCCATTTACTCACTTCATTTGTTGGTTTCCCTTTTCCTTTCAAGGGAAATCAAGAACTAATGAATCCAATCTGCCCAAATTTAAAGCATATTTTTTAAAAACTCATCATAAGTCAAACCGTTTAATGCTGTACATAATCCCTGATATTGCAACATGATAACCATTGTGCATATATATCCCAAACCCGAGTGGTTCTGCTTCCAGTTCCAGTCCAAAGAACTTAGCAAAGTGGGATTTATTGAGAACCCCGTACTCCTTCTGCAAGTGAGGTGATCGGTCACATCATCATCGTGTCCTCGAAAGATTCCTACACTTTCTCTTCTATAAATACTCCTATTAACTTCACGCTCTTTCTCTCCATCCTTTCGCTTTGCTTCATCACTTTTTTCCCTCTACATTTCTCCCCTGCTTCTTCTGTGGTTTCTTGTATCTGCCTCTAAAACATTTTTTTTTATTTGTTTTTTTCACAAGAATCACACAATGGATGGCTTTGAAGCCAAGTTTCCACCGAACCCAGCTCTCAAAACCCAAAAGATAGTCCTTGGAGCCCAAATTTGCTTGAGAATTTTGGCAATTGCGACTGCACTGGCAGCGACATGGGTGATGCTCACTAGCAAGCAATCGAAAGAGATCATCGGCATCACCTTTTATGCTCGATATAGCTATTCTTCTAATATGAAGTAAGACAAATATATATTATAAAGAAAGAAAAAAGAGAGAATCAGTTTTGGAGGACGTGTTTATATATTTAACCATGTATTTGCAGGTTTTTTGCTTTTGCAAATGCTGTTGCATGTGCCTTCTCTGTGCTGTCCTTGCTGTTTGTTGTATTTTTATGTCGTCCAGGCCCAAGTTCTGCAAACTACTACTACTTGTTCTTACATGATTTGGTATGGCTGGTGTTGTTGTAAATGAATATTTCCATTAACAATTAATTAGAAGAATAATTGGAAATTTTGTTGATTGGTTTTGACAGTTTATGATGTCGTTGGTTCTTGCTGGATGTGCGGCTGCAACAGCAGAGGGATACATCGGCAGGTATGGGAACGGCCATGCGGGTTGGTCTCCAATTTGTGATCACTTCGGCAAATTCTGCAACAAAATGACAAGTTCTGTGATACTTTCATACTTGTGTCTCTGTTTCTTACTCATGCTTACAATCCTCTCGGCTAGTAAGTCCAGACGGGTTCAGGTTTTTAATTAGAGAATTTAAGCGTAGATGGATGATGTGGTATCCCAGGAAGAGGAGATGGAGATAAGAGAATAACAAAGAGGTGATGCATGGTGGGATAGACGTATGAATGTATAAAAAACAAGCCCCTTTTTAAAATCAATCAATCAACCAACTTCTTCCTTAGTTTTTCTGTGGTGTTTGCCCCTTTTAATTTGGTACATTATTTACTGTTTGCATCATGTTTCTCTTATTGAGCAAAACAGGAAGATACAGATCAGCAGTTCTTGCAGTTTCAGATAACGAGTTCCTTAAAAGGAAAGGATGAATCTATGTGCCGGGGTGTGATATGTGTGCTACAGAGATGAGGAGGAGTTGCGTGATTCTCATTGCATAAATTTAAAGCTGAGATAGGAAAACAAAATCAACCACATCAATCCCCAAAACCTAATCCAACGGAACCATCTTTAAGACTTCATCATATCTTCCATTTGCTTCTCTTTTAGTATTGAGATTATCATGTGCATGTGTAGTACGTAAACAGTCACTATTTGAAGTGTTTATTAATCCTTTCATTCTTATCAATTCACTTTTTAAGTTTGTAATTTTTATTAAAAAAAAAAAAATCATATAAACTCTCAAACACAAAAAAAATTGTTGACTCATTTTTTTAATTTCATTTTTTTAAAGTTTTATTTTATATTTTTTGTATGACTGATTTGTAGATCAAGAATTTCTCTTAAAGTTTCTAAATTTCATTTTTGTTTTATTTTTAATGATCGTCTCATATTAGATAACGATGTATATGACCCGACAAAATAAGAGCCACAATATCGATTTAGACTTTAATACTTCATCTTGGTACTAAGCCAATGCCATTGCTCTTAATCGGAGTGCTAAACAACAAACGGGCCCAACAAAATTGCAGATAAAATCTTCATGGAAGTCTATTAAAAGTAGTCATAACACCGTGCAATCATGCACGCCCATGGGCTATGCTTTTAGTGTGGCTTCCGGACCACAAGTTTAGCAAAGAAGTGCACACTCACGTAACGTAATTAAGCACAAGTTTAATTAAATGGTTAAGATGTTTCTGATTCGTACATTGTTTTGGAGGGATGCCTATACTTGATGCAATTCAATTATGTCAGTTCCATATCTCAAATCGAGTAATCTTCAATTTAAATACAATGCCAAATGTTATAGATCATCAAGGGCAATAATTTAAGGGAAAGGTGGGCATTTACCATTCATTGGTTCAGTTCAATATTCAAAACCCCCTATCTCTGTGTGAGTGTGTGAAAGACCTTCAAAATATCGGAGGTTCTAAAGACAAATTTACGAATTGGCGATACCCCATGTATATATGCATCATATTATACTCCTTGCTTATTTGCACACTTGGTGCAGGGGATCCAGGTTTGACTATGCTAAGTTAATAAATTCTACGTTGATAGCATTTAACTATTTCGAGAAGACAAATAAACACAAATATGGAAGAAAAATGTGAAGATTCTTGAATTTGGGCAATATTGTGCACGCGTCAGTGTTTTAATTTTTTACCATAACTTTAGTTAAGGGTATTAGAAACGTGCATATGATCCCAATTTGAAAAACTCTTTTCAAGCATCATTGTCACCACGCTTTGCCTAGCAATCCCTATTTCAAATCCAAAACCAACCATTTTTCCCATTGAATCATTGATTTAAATTTTTTTTTTCCTTTTATGGTAATGTTTCGTTGTCACTTTTAGAGATGGTTATTATTCTGGTCTGGGCCAAATTTTTTACAAAATACTTATTTTATTATTTATTTTATTTTTATGCAATAATTGAGATCTTGACTTTTCATGCAAATTTCTCAAAATCTCGAGTTTCCTTAACTATTTAAACTGGGCTTGTGAACTTCATAACTAGTTTTTGACTTTTAGTATTGAACCCAAATCTTAGAGTTTTCTCTTTATTTTGCATCCTTTCTCAATCCCAATTCCTAATTTCTGTTGATTAACTAGCTGCCAAAATAATTCTTATTTTGTCTAGCGCTAGTTGGCATTAAAACTTAGTGTTTTTCTAGGGTTATTTACCCTCAATCATAATAGATGGTGGTAGAGGTCGTGGGCGGCATGGGTAGGTTCCAAATGAGAAAGCCCCTCACTATGATTGTAACATATAGAACGTGAAGATTGCAAATTTGCACAAGCAGATAGCATAATTAACTTAGCATTTAGAGGCACAAAACCTAGAGGGTCAGATATACATAATCATGATTCTGACTACAGTTTTGTGAACCCGTATCACAATCGTACTCTATTTTGAGAGTATCATGGTGGAGAGGAGCATCAGGGAGACCTAGGCTTTAGAGTTGACCGACTAGAATTTTCTAGTATTATGCATGTTAAGGGCTTTATCAATTTCTTCTAAAGTTTATTTTTTATTACAAGGACATCCCAAATCATATGAAGGCAAAGCCAGTCACCATCAAGTTGAATGACTGAGCATCGGTTTAGTGGGAGTAGTTAAAGTAGTCTCAGGAGTGACATGGCAAGGCCAAGATTGGCAATTGAGGGAAGATGAAGGGTCACTTTTTGTCCTTCGGATATAATCAAATTTTATTTCAGCAACTTCACACATTCAGGTAGAGAGTAAGATCCGTTGATGATTATACCAAGGAATCCTATAAGTTGGTGGCTCATAGTGATCTTTTTGAGACTAAAGAGCAATGGTGGCATTGTATTTAGGTGGCTTGTAGCAGCCTTTGCAAGACGTCCTCAATGTCCACTCTTTGTGGATTGTTTCTGAGGCCTATGTAACAACCCTACCCAATAAATCTAATGTAGGAATATTGATAATTTTTATTGAGCCTAAATTATATTTAATGGGCCATATTGGATAAGCTCATGAACGATAAATTATTTAGATTGATTAGCAGTTTTAATTAATTTCAATAACTAGGTTAAATCTCATTTATTATTTATTGAACGGATTAGAATCATTTTAGAATTTAAAAATTAGCCATTAGAAATTTATTTTAATTTAAAATCATCACTGATTGAAGACTCCTACATAGTCTCTATAACTGCCAATCCTACATTGAATGAACTACTAGATCATTTTTTAAATTCAAACTCTCTTCTTAGATTATCACAATTGAATATTTGGCAGATTAGTGTCACTACATATATTAACTGAGTCCAACTCAAACACTTCGGCACCCTTTCCCAAATCTCTCTATAAATATCTCACTTCCGTGTGTCATTTGAAAAAACCATAAACCCCCATTAATGCAGTGGCGGAACCCAAGATACCTAGTCCAGCACTACGCATATCCCACATTCACCACAACAATAGTTGACTACCTCATTCCTCTCATAACATCCCTCACGTTTTCTTTCTTCATCTAGTTCACATGATCGATTTCATGCTGGAAATATTTGATTAACGCTATGAGGTAAGTAACTTGATCATAAATTAGGATTATCATACGCTAGCTAGTTATATCTATTATTAAAGCCAGTGCTTTAGAAGCTAGTATTTATGTACCACGCATGTTATGAAATTTGTGAGCACATCATTCATCATGTTTCATTCTACATATTATAGTTATATATGTATAATCTCATGCATCTCACATTACATAAGACATGAAAACTTTTATAAGATCAAGTATAAGATAAGTTCAAAATAGTTAATCATAAGAATATTTAGGTGCATGGTACCAATCATATTTATGGGTGGATGTGCAAACCATAGATCTAAGCATAGTCCACCATGGTATACCAGAATAATATTAACGATTCCTCTTGCGGCTGTGGGATGTGGGGCTGGTGCACAACTTTGCATACATGATTAAGTGTGTAGGCCAATATGATAAGTAAGATAAGTTAGATAAAACAAGATAAGTCATGCATATCATAAGCATACGTATGAATGATCATGAATTTAAGTTCTTAGCACAAAATATTTTATGAAAAACTTTATATTAAGTATGTTTATGTTATAATAAGTTTCTTACTAAGTTATCGACTCATTTTAGTTGTTTTATATTTTTAAACCACCTAGATCAGAATATTTATGAAGGTAGAGTTGCAAAATTAGACTTAGTCTAGGAAGGCATGATAGTGGCCTACATCATGCTTTTATAGTATAAATTTTGAAAAATTTTAATAAATGCTTCCGCGCACTCTCATTTATGATTTTAGTATTTTAATACAAAATGACTCTATTTATTATAAAGAATCTTTGTACTTAGTGCTTCTTTTAGAAAAAAATATATATATATTTTTAAGTCAAATTCAATAATAGCAATCCGGTTTCTCCAAAAACTTCTAAAAGTAATTTTATTCTTAAACCTAGGGAGCAGGGTGTTACATCCTATGAGCATGCTCTAGTCATAGAGAAGTGACAGACTAGGCAACCTAAGCCTAAGAGTGATCAAAACACATGAGGGATTCGTCTACAGAAGACTCGGCCTACTCCATAGCCAACTCAATGTACGAGTTCGAACGCCACTAATATTTGATGTTTTAGATGGAGGGAACCTGGTTTGGAATGTAACCGGTCGGGTTTAGTCTCATTTTGGACATGTTTTAGAATAGAATCGGTATGCATCGATTTTGAAAATTTAAGAACCGATACCAAACCTATTTACACCAAAATCGAAACTTTCAATTTTTTTGATTTCGGTCGGGTCCTTTTTTTTTTTAATTTTACAAATAAACAAAATCATACGCAAACAAAATTTTAGCGAGTAATTGACCTAAAGTAAGTTTATATTAGTAGCTTAATATTAATGTTCTTGTTTAAGATCAAAATTTTATATTATATTAATTTTACGTTATAAAATTAAAATTTATATGTTATGTCAAAATTCAAATTTTATATTAAAATTATAAGATTAATTTATTTTATATCATAATTAAAAAATATTATATGAATTTTATGTTAGAAGATTAATAGGTATGAATATTAATTAGCAATTTAGCATATAATATATAGAAATATAATATAAAAATTATATATAATATATAAAATCAAAAAATAATATATATAGGTACCGGTCTAGTACGGTTCAAAATTCAAAACTGAAACCAGATCGATTTTCAATCGATTTTGCTAAATAGAAACCGGTATTGGACTAGACCGATTTGGAACTAGACTGAACATATTAGTTTAGTCCGATTTAGTCTGGTTCACCAATTTTTTGATTTTTTCTTTTTTACAGCCCTAAGCCCATTCATCGAGCAAATGATTGAAGAAAGTCTGATAATTAAAAGGACAAAAACCTTCTAATTAACAACGATGACATGGAGGACGTTGAGGACATTATAGAACCTGTCTATGACAATGGGGATGTTTCTTATAGAGATGGTAACGTGACATTCATTGTCAACAAAGTTTATTAATTCCCAAAGGTGATTTAGGAGAAGACTGGTTGAGAACCAATATTTTTCACACTACTTGTACTATTTCTAAGACTGTGCAAACTGATCATCAATAGTAGTAGTTGTGAGAATGTGGTGTCTGGACAAGCAGTTCAAAAGCTTCAACTCAAAACAAATCGTCACCTGAAGCCGTACAAGTTGTCGTGGTTGAAGAAAAGCCACGAGGTCACAATCGACAAGCAATGTTTGGTCTCTTCCTCAATCAGCCAGAAGTATTTTGATAATGCATGGCGCAATGTGGTGTCTATGGATGCTTGCACTTACTATCAGGTGGGCCTTAGTAGTATGATTAGAGCATGGTTCATGATGGATGCAAAAACCCATATTCCCTTAACATTGAAGGGTAAATGGTCATTTTAGCACCTCACAAGGAGGGAGTTGTTTTGGCTTCAAAGGTTGAAAAGGAAACCAACCTTTTGTCTATGGTTAGATTCAGGAAGGAGGCTGAGCAAGAGGGCGTGGTTTACGACTTAGTGCTATTTGACAACCATGGCGAAGCTGATTGTTATTTACCGTTAAAGGAGTGACAAATGTTGTTTAAGTTCGCAGATTTAACATCGAAGGATCTTCCCTCTAGTCTTCAACCCACGAGAGACATACAACATCAAATTGACTTGGAGTCATATCTAGCTTGCCCAACAGACCAGCGTATCACCTCAGCCCCAAGAAGTTTGAGGAGTTGCAATGCCAAGTGATGGAGTTGTTGGAAAAGGGTTACATCCATGAGAGTGTGAGCCTATGTGTAGTTCCTGCCCTTTTGGTGCCCAAGAAAGATGGCTCGTGGAGTATGTGTGTGGGTAGTAGGGCAGCTAATAGGATCACAATGAAGTATCGATTCCCAATTTTCGACCTGGATGACATGTTGGATCAGTTGTTAGGATTTAAGGTATTTTCTAAAATTGACCTTAAAAGCATGTATCACCAAATCAGGATACTCCTTGGAGGCGAGTGGAAGATGACATTCAAAGTGAAACATGGTCTATATGAGTGGATGGTCGTGCCTTTTGGACTGTCTAACGTACATAGTTCGTTCATGAAGTTTATGCATTAGGTATTGGGGCCGTTTATGGGGAAGTTTGTCATTGTTTACTTTAACGACATCCTTATATATAGTCCTACGAGGAAGGTGCATATGGAGCACTTAAGAGCTGTCTTTGAGATGTTATGAAAGGAGTGTCTATTTGTTAATCAAAATAAGTGTTCCTTTTTTACTACTTCCGTCACATTCCTTGGATTTATCGTTTCGACATATCAGTCCAAAGTAAAAGTCATTTTGGAGTGGCCAACGTCCAAGATCCTACACGATGTGTGAAGCTTCCATGGATTGGCATCCTTCTATTGTTAGTTCATTTGAAACTTCGGTGCTCTGATTGCTCCTATCACTTAGTGCCTCAAGGGTCGGACATTCTAGTGGTTTGAAGAAGCAGAGGCCAGTTTCCAACTAGTCAAGCAGAAGATGACAGAAGCACTAGTTTTGGTACTCCCTAATTTTAGAAAAAAAAATTTAGGAGAATTGCGATGCTACTAGGATGGGTATTGACGGTGTTTTGAGCCAAGAACAACGACCCATTACATTTTCCAGTGAGAAGCTGTTGGGTTCTAAGAAGAATTACTCCACATATAACTGGAGCTTTACATATTGTACAGTCTTTGAAGCATTGGTGACACTATTTGGTACATGAGTTTATTTTGTTCTTTAAGAGAGCATATTATATGGAAGTTACATGGAGAGGGGCACTTTGGGTCAGACAAGACTTTTGCTTTGCTATCAATAGATTACTATTGGCCCAAATTGACTGGTGATGTTGCACGTTATGTAAATAGATGTTTTGTATGCCAGAGGTCAAAGGGAGCCCTCACCAATGTTGGGCTTTACACTCTGTTGCTTGTACCTGAAAGCCCCTGGCTCGACGTCAGCATGGATTTTGTCTTGGGCTTGCCCCAATCGCAATGGGCCATAAATCTTGATTTTAATTGATAGGCTTTCCAAGATGACCCATTTTGTATCTTGCAGAAAAACCATGGATGCTACACGAGTTGTCCATCCTTATTTCAAGGAGATTGTTTGCCTGCATGGCATTCATCAGTCCATATGGAATGAAACTGGGAGGTTGCAAATCATAGCTTGGACAACCTTTTGAAGAGCTTAGCCTGTACTAAGTTGAAGCAGTAAGACCTTGCCTTCTCTTAGGCAGAGTTTGCTCACAACTGATTCAAGAACAGAACTACACAAATGAGCCCATTTGAAATGTTTATAGGTAGAATCCTTCGGGCATACTTGACTTGGCACCCATTCCATGTATTAGTCGTTTGAATGTAAAGGCGGAGGAAATGGCAGCACACCTTTAGGGAGTACACGACCAAGTCAAGCAAGAAATTATCCAAGAGAGTATGCTAAGTACAAACCTCAAGCCGTTAGTCACCGTTGTCAAGTACTTTTTTTATGTTGGAGATTTGGTTTGGTTTGTGCTAACCTGTGGTCATTTTTCTGTTGGCCTGCTGGCGTGGCCAACATTAAAACCACGTACGGTACGTAGGTAGACACCCGGTTTTTCCTCAAACATTAACAATTATCTGCTTTAACACTAAAGAGAAGCAAAATGAAATAAAGTTGAATGCAAGTGAAGGGGTCAGGAACTTCTTCCACCTACCGTGTTTCTCTTATTTTCTCTCAACCAGCCGAAGGCCTCTTTGAACATTGTTGTTGACATGAGCGGAGGTGGCTCGGAACCTTGTCTCCGACCACCTCCTCCCCTCCCTTTCCTTTCCTGTCCTGTTTTCCCTAGTGTTTTTTTAGCTTTTATAGCTTTTTTTGGTTTCCCTAAGTCTAGTAGTGCCAATCGCCGATCTACTGACAATGGCAACCTCCAGCCACCACGCGTAGGCTCACTGACTTCCTAGCTGCCAATCTTCCTGTTCGCTGTGAGGGGCTACGATTCCGGCATGCGCGTTGGCCGCATGCTTCGTCAACGTGTTGCCGCGATTTGGGATTAGTGTTGAGAACCTTGGTCAAGCTTCCAAAAACTAAGGATCCGATCCTCACCTTGTTGCTCCTCTAATGACCGATGAGACTTCTTTGCTTGGTGTGGATCATGTGTAGCCCAATGGGAGCTTGGGTGAAGTGAGGCTAGGGTTCAATGGTGGGAAGTATGGATGATGTTTGGGCTAGGTGATCAAGGTTTGGGTGATGATGGTGCAAGGCTAGTGACCCTTTGGTGTACTAGGCGCCACTTATGTGCTATGGTAGGATGAAGGGTGGTCTTGGTTAAGTTTTAGAAGTGAGTGAGTGAGGCTAGGTTTGATGAGGGTTTCGGCCAAGGCTTGTGTGGGTGGTTTCGGCTAGGGCAAGGTTGGCTTATGAAATCCTAAAAGTTAGGAATTGTGAAATTTCTAAAAAGTAGGATTTGAGATCAAGGTTTGGGTGATGATGGTGCAAGGCTAGTGACCCTTTGGTGTACTAGGCGCCACTTATGTGCTATGGTAGGATGAAGGGTGGTCTTGGTTAAGTTTTAGAAGTGAGTGAGTGAGGCTAGGTTTGATGAGGGTTTCGGCCAAGGCTTGTGTGGGTGGTTTCGGCTAGGGCAAGGTTGGCTTATGAAATCCTAAAAGTTAGGAATTGTGAAATTCCTAAAAAGTAGGATTTGAGATCTAGGAATGTAAGGGTTGGAAAAAATGGGTAGATGAGCTAGGAAAAATGTGTTTTGGAGAAAGGGTGGTATTTGACTGAGTCAATCAAGAAATTGACCAATCACAGAAAAATTGGAAGTGAGAGTTTATAGGATCTAAGGTTTCGGCCAAGCCAAGAGGCTATGCAATTATGGGATGTGAGATTAGGGTTTTTGGGGTCTTTCTTGGCTATGGGAATATGGGGGCGTGTATGGCTTGATGGAGGCTGGGTTTTGTGATGTGAGGCAATTGAAGGTGATGGAAAAGGCCAATGATGGGGTTGGCCGAAATTGATATGGGGGAGATGGGGTTCTTCAAATAACTTGATGAGATCTCATGCACATGTGAGGGATCACATGCAAACAAAGATCTAGCACAAAACATCAAATCCGAATTTCTCTATGGGAGATTCGGCCTCCATGCTCCAATTTAATCAACAAATTCACAAGAACACCAAATAAAGAAAATAAAATAAAAAATGAACCAAACAACTCTTGATTCACGAATTGCACAAGAAATTAAAAGGAAACCTCAATATATTAAAGATAGAATGAACCAACACCGATTCACGAATTGCACGGTGAAGATTCTCTCCTTAGGAATTCACGAATTGCACTCCAAAAGAACCCAAGTGCATGTGCACCGAAAATCACACTTCCAAGCCTCTATGGCCAACCACTCAATAATCAAAATGCCAAAAGATCCTAATGAAATGTCTAAGGGTCCTATTTATAGAGTTTACAAAGTGAAAACCTCCAAAAGATCCCTAGGCAAAAATAAATAAACAAATGAAATAATAATTACTCAAGTTTTTTAATAAAAATAAATAAAATAATAAAAATGATAATTTAACCATGGTGGCCGTGGCATGCATGGCCCATGGTGGGCTAAGGTAGTCCATGGTCCACGGCTAGGCTAGTCATGGTCTGGTACACGGCTCGCTATATGGTGTGGCATGGTGCCACGCGTTGGTCTAGTGGTGGGCACGGCATGGCGCTGTGCATGGCCTGCTGATGGTGGGCATGGCATGGTGCCAAGCCTAGGCCTGATGGTGGGCACAGGGTGATGTTGTGCTACTGTCGTGGTACCCAGTCAAGTGGCTTGAGCCGTGGTCCTGCATGGCCCAAACTGGTGGCCTGGGTGATGAGCATGCATGGCCCAAGCTTACGGTCTGGGCTATTGGGCCACAAGGCACGGGCTGGAGCCGTGCGCTGGTTGGCATGCCACTAGCCTCGCCTGCAAGGCATGGGCTGGAGCAATATGCTGGATGACGTGCATGTGAGGGCACGCTACTAGCCTCGCCTGCAAGGCACGGGCTGGATGAGGTGCCTGTGGGGGCACGCCACTAGCCTCGCTAAGTGGTGTGGGGGCACGTATGCATGTGCGCAGATGCACGCTCAAGGACACGCGCAGGCCTGCGAGTGGTCAGTAGCCTCCACGGTCGCCCGCTGCGTGTCATGGTTTGCGCCAAGGCATGCAAGTAGGCTAGCCATGTGACTATCTTGACCCTCCATGAGTCGTGTCAAGGTGTGGTTCAGGGTAAATCCTAGGGGTTGTGACACAGTTGTTGACGTCACGCGCAGCTGCGTTGGTTTTGAAGGCCTCAGATCTCTTAGAATGGGCTGTTTTACTCTGTTTCAGGTGGTGCGTGAGTCCCACATGCCGCCACTGACTCACGCGCCTATGGAGAACTGCCGTCGGCGACTCAACTTCGGCTACCACGTTCATATCTTTCCGCTTTCAATAATCCGTGATCTTGATGGATGGATCGTGGACTACTCCTGCTACTTATTCCGGACAACTTGTGATAGTGCTCACGCCAACTACACCGCTTCGAGCATAGGAACCACTACCTCCCGCGATGGTTTCGTTATTCATTTTTTAGTGAACTTTTTTATTCCATCATTTTATAAGATGGCATCATGTTTTAGGACTTGGGTAGGGATCAAGCTTTTGGTCCCAAATAAACCTTTTTTTTTTTTAATTTTTGCTTTGTTTTCAACACTACTATATGTTTTTTTTTTGGGTAATTGTCGAGGAACCCACCCCATTCTCATGTATCATTTTACATAATTTAATGAATATCTTGCTTTCAAAAAAATAAATAAAAAGTGAAGGGGCCGGGATGGGACTTATGGGGCTACTTTTATAAAGAATAAGCTTGGCCGGAATAATTCATAAAATTCTAAATATTGCCAGATGTTAATCATCAAAACTTGATCTGATCAGGACTGAGGGTGGCACGACCTCTATTAAGTCAAACCGATCGATAGAACAAAAATAAAGGCTTTTATGTGATGAAACTCCAAAAGCTGCATTGACATTAATATATAATGTTGTTGCTAGCTAGCTAGGTGGCCATTAATATTATATATATATATATATATATATATATATATATATTGCTTGGTGATCATCTTAGTTAGCATTCGAATAAAGCCCGGGCTCATCAACTAAAAGGACATTAATAGTCAATACGTGTCTCTAGCTCCACCATGCAGCATCGATCTCAATTCCTATTATCTTCAAACCTTGTAAAGATCTTGACTTCGTTGAAAGCATTTTGGATCAGATTTTTTTTTCTTGCGGTTGAAATTCGATCGGTACGTCTTAATTAAAAAGCTTTTCGATCTGATATCATTATCAGAATGTCAGCGGGGCAAGCAGCCAGGCCAAACGATCATGGATATCTTGGATAGGTTCCAATATTTGGATGCCCTAAACAACATGCAGTGGACTACTTGTACGTGTGTGTGTGTGTATAAATGATCTCTTGGCTACAATTAAGCTGTTAAAAGGCATGTAGTCATGTAAATGCATGGACTCGATCAATCGAGAAATTTTGCACAGATATTGAAAGAGTAGTATATATATATATTTTTTTATAAGTGAAAGAGTACTATATATATATATATGATATGGATTGGATTTGATAGATTAGCATTTAATTACCAATTTAATTGTCATGATCATGAGGTACTGGAGGACCAATTAATTATTAACATGATGATCAAATGGTGAAAAGAGATATATGCGGAGATAAATATATAGAATGAACTTTACTATATATGATGAACAAGCTGTCCTTCCTGGGTCAAATCAACCGATCCAGTAGTACTAGTACTGCTGCAAGTGGCTTGACCAACATGATGCATATATGCACGATACGTCGATCGTGGGTGGTAATGGATGCATGGAGCAGAGTCTTTTTGACCTTGTCTCTCGTATCTTTTCCCAAGTTTCAGAATTCCATCTCGTCCATGCAGCAAACAACATGTAGCTAGCATGAACATGCACGGTTTTGGTCCCTAGTAAATCGATCTGGGGAGAATATATTCTAAATCAACTACGTACACTAGTTATTAGTTGAATGTCAGTAAGTCGCAACGAGATGACAAAAAATAGAAAGAGACAACCAACCATGTTATCACATTGAATCGAAATAATATTTAAAAAGTACTTGAATTGCTTTTTGCTAGTTAGCGATTGGATGGAACCTAATACTCCACTTCTGGACATATGGCTATAAAATTAGGCTTGGGGAATGGAGCATTGGCACCATCCCAGCAGATCCTGAGGAAGAGGGGTCTCGTATGAAGATCAAAGAGTCGTGTTTGATAGCCAAGGATGACTTGCCTAACTCCACTGTGGGGGTTTTCCAAAGTTCATGTACGTATGCATGTATATATATGGTAATATATATGTATATATATGTGTTGGTAACTTAAGCCATGACATGGTTTGTAGGCAGTCTCCTTTGGCTAGTCTGACTGGCTCTTATCTTTCATGCTATACCTCCACTTCCGGATGGCTAAATGTATGTAGGTCTGGCGATGGAACTAGCACTTAATTATTAGCATCGATCCCATGAATGAGAGGAAGAGAGGTCTTGCATGAAGATCAAAGAGTCATGTTTGATAGCCAAGGATGACTTGCCTACATCCACAGTACTGGGGTTTCATCAACTTGCGATCGAGGTAAGAATGAATGAATATTGCTAACGTTTATGTATAGCGCGCTAAAAATGTCACGATCATCATCACGTGGTTTATAGGCAGTCTCCTTTGGCTAGTCTGAATGACTCTTATCTTTCATGCTAGATCTTCATCTTCCATCACAACAACATAATTTATATTTTGTGACAGACGAAACCATCACAAAAAATGACTAAAACGTCACCAAATACATTTTATGACAGTTTGAAACCATCACCTAATGTGCATTACAGAATATAATTGGTGACAGTTTACTGTGCAACCCTCACTAAAAGTACTTTTAGTGATGGTTGGAAGTGTTCTGTTTGGTATAACATTCGAACGTGAAATTTTTTTGTGACGTTTGAAACCTGTCACAGAAAGTAACATTCGAACGTCAACTCAACCAATTAGCATTCAAATGACAGAAGTTGACGTTCGTTGATTATAGTTCAAACATATCAATAAAATGTTCGAACGTTTATACATCCGAACGTTAACTACAATAAACGTTCAACTTTTAGTTCGGACATTAATGGACCAATGTTCGAACGTAATTAGTATAACATTCGGAGGCTAATTTGAATGTTAACGAAGAAGCGTTCGAACGAATGTGGGTACATTTGGATGTTTGTTCAAATGTTAATCGTTTAAACATTCGAACGTTTTGTTAGTTTGAGTGTGTTTACATTCGAACGTTGAGTTGTACGTTCGAACATTATTTTTTAATTTTGTTCACCAACATTCGAACATTTTTTTATTTACATTCGAATGTATAGATCAAAAATACCAATTTCATAAAATTAAAAAAAAATTAAAAAATATATCAATTGTATCATATTTACACACCATCGTTTAATAACTAACAATGTCTTATAATATTTCAAAATTAAATATTAAAAGTTATATACACTGATAAAATTCATTTCTTGTTCTTTCCTCCTTATCCACCACGATTCTGTTGTAAAGACGTAACATGCTTCATTTGCACCATCATCTCCCGTTGCACTTGCTCTTGGACTTCATTGCGTATTCTTTCCTCTTGGTCTCTCTGTTGGTCCTACAAACGCGTCTCTAAATGAGACTGTTGCTCTAAGAGGGACTCCAACTCTTGTTGTCTCGACCTCATATACTCATTCTCGCGCTGTCCAGCTTTTAAATCTTTGGTAAGATTATTAATTTGTGAAGTCAATAAAGTTAAAGAAGATGAACCGAAAGAATGCTTGAAAGATCATCTCAAACCTCTTGCCATATTAGACTTGGGCCCGAGTACTGGTGTGAATATGTCTATGTCACTCAGAGAGAATTCCCCAAAAGTTGACTGCATTTCCATCATTTTTTCCTGCAATTTGAAAGAAAACACACAATAAGTGACGTATTAAAAGAAATACAAATAAAAAATAATCTAGATAACACGTTGCATAATTTATTTAACAAAATTAACACCGCTTACATAATTATCTGCAGACAGGATCCATCCACTCACTATGCTCATTAGTGTGAGCAACATCGTAGACATGAACGAGGAAAAAATTTTCAGGATCATTACGTTTCTAACAAAACAAAATTAGCAATTTTAAAAAGATAGTGATAGTACTTATATAAAAAAATATTAGAAAAATATTTTCAATTCATTAATTACCATTTTTCAGCAAGATAATGGAATGACCTTGAACCAGTACGATAGTGGACAGTCAGAGCGGATCTATTCTGTGCATTTGTAGAGCTTAAGCGCTACAAAATTAATTAAGAATGTTAATTATAATATTTATACATATAATATATAGAACGAATATAAATATAAATAATTAAAGGAAATAAATCTAGAATACCTGATAATCTTGAGATGCGAAAAGATCACAACACTTTTTCCAATCGTCTAACTTCATCTACTGGAAAGGGGACTGCACAACCTCTTCCAACGTCTCAAATTTCTTGAAGTGGTCGTGACATCGTCCTTTATGACGTCGAAATAGTGTAGCCATTAACTCATGCACAGTTCTCAAATCCTTGCTACGGCCAAAGTTGAGGTCGAATTCATCTTAATAAATGAATTAGGTCAAAAATATGATATACTGATCTAGGTGAAAAAAATGGATGCTCAAAGTAAACTCACCAGCACACGACTCCGAATGTGCTCCTTAATCTCATTCGGAACATCTCTCTATGATCGCACATGAAATTGAGCATAAGTACGAACTACTATACCAATATAGGAGGAAAGCGTTGTTGCACTATCACCACTCCTCCTGTAAAATTATCAAGAATAGTAACCTTGAGTTTTCCGTACCTTCTATTTTTTTCTAGAGAAATGCCACGTGTATAGCCACGAATGCGATGAACAGATTCATCAACTAATAATATTTATATATTTATTGAGACAAAAGTATTAATATATAATTAATTATCATAGACATTTCCTTACTATTAGGTGTCAACTGGCTGTCGTTCTCTACCGTGTTAACTTGATCTTCAGGAGTGGAATCCTCAGGTGGGGAGTCCTTAACGGATTTGGGACTTGGACTTGGCTGAGGAGGCATATTTCTTCTTTGTCGTTTTGGTGGCATTCTTGAAAATGATTAATATGATAAAAAAAAATTAATTAGAAGAAATTATGAAAAGTATAATATTTTACAGTCACCTATATTGTAGAATATTTTTACTACTTTTATTTTTCATCTTCGAATATACTTTCCATGCTGTCATCATCAACCTCTTCTTTGTCCTCCTTATCCACTTCCTCTTTGGCTTTTTCTTCTTCTTCTTCTTCTAACTCTTCTTCTTCTTCTAACTCTTCTTCTTCTTCTTCCTTGCTTAATTGAATTGAATGATCATTTAATACAGACAAGTCGAGATGGATGGGTGGGACGTCATCTCTACACAAGGGGAGCAAATCGAGTGCACTAAGATCAACAAACAAGTTAATACCCCTCCATCTTCTTAGTGGGCCTCTACAATCAGAGTGTCATCTTCATCTCCACTATTCTCGTAATCCTCACTCATTCCTACTTCATATATATTTCAAAAGACAAATTTTTGTATGGCTCACTAAGTTATCTCTCCATTATCTTCATGAGCGCTTTTCATTGGATCAATCAAGTAATAGACTTGGGTAGCTTAACAAGCCCATACAAATGGATCATTTTCGTACCATTTAGATGTTGTATTGACACTCATAAAGTGATTATCCCTATGTATCGAAATCCAACCACCGCCTAGATTCTACTAAGATATTTTAATCCAATAATATTACGTATGACACCATAATAGTCAATATCATATGTTCCATGACTCCCCTCAACCGACACACCACAGTTTTGAGTCTTTCTACTACGTTCACGGTCTAGAGTATGAAATCTATAACTTCAAACCGTACATGCAGTGTATCGAAGTGCTATATTTGAGAGACTAA
This sequence comes from Carya cathayensis, assembly GCA_011037825.1. NCBI lineage: Eukaryota > Viridiplantae > Streptophyta > Magnoliopsida > Fagales > Juglandaceae > Carya > Carya cathayensis. Next base: position 1,729,375 of record QGSO01000175.1, read on the forward strand.
GTGCCAATGCATACATTTCTTGAGAAACTGATTTAGGATCACGAGCACGTTGTTCCAAAATCTATCAATTGAAATAGTATATACTTACTAACAGTTTAAGTTTCAAAATCTAACATATATGTAATTTTTGTTCATACATGTTTTTCAAACTATCTGAAAAATTTTTCCTCGTGTCTTGCCTCTATATTCTTTACGCCTTCCGTCCTAAGTTTGTCTACAAGCTCACTGTATATAATTTCAAATAAATATAATTGAGTACAAAGGTTATAGTTAAAACTTTTTTAACTAGAATTATTCAAAGCATGCAACGACATACCTGAGATAGTCATCAATCTCCCGGCAATTATTTAGCACGTACCACAGAACATTACCCAACTCTACATCAATTAAATCGTAACCTATCTGTGCACCCAATATTCGTACATTTTTTAGAAAACACTAATAGCTCACAAGGAGGTGGAGCAGCAAGACCAGCATTTCGCTCTTGACGATTAAATCGTGTCTCAAAACCACAAAGATATAGAGAGCAAAATATTAACTATTCATCATGTATATAGGCTTTTGCAATCAAACCCTCAACTTTGGCTTTATTTCCAACAATGCACTTTAGTCGACCCAAATATCTTTCAACCAAATACATCCAAAGGAACTGCACGGGTCCACCCAACAGTACCTCCCAGGGTAAATGTATTGCTAAATGGACCATAATATCAAAAAATTATAGTGGAAAGATCTACTCGAATTTATATAGTATAATAGTAATGTCTTCTTCCATCTTCTGAAACATATCTCGATTTATTACTCGAGTGCACAAATCCTTAAAAAATATACAGAATTTGGATATGGCAACACGTACCTTAGATGTCAGCTTCTCACGAATTCCCACCAATAATAACTTCTACAAAAATACGTGACAGTCATGACTTTTCAATCCACTAATTTTTCAGTCATCAGGACTTACACATCTACCGATTTTGAAACATACCCATCTGGCAACTTCACACTTTGCAACCATTTGCAGAAGTCCATCCTCTCCTCCCTCGTCATCGTAAAACATGCATGCGACATGACCACCTTATTGCTTTCCACCCTCAAATATAGATTATGTTTAATTCTCATTCTCTCAAAATCTTTTCTCATCTTGATTGTGTCCTTCATCTTTTTGTTAATGCTCATCAATGTACCCAATATATTATCACAGATATTCTTCTCTATGTGCATTACATTCAAACTATGTCGCAATATGCAAAATGACCAATACAGTAAGTAAAAAAAAATACTACGCTTTGTCCAATTCATGTGTCAATATCTCATTGAAATCACCTATCACACACTCATAATCATCTTGTAGTTTTAAAGAGCTTAATATTCTTTATGTCTCTTCCCTCAAGCTAGTTTTAGGTTGTCCATAGAAGCCTGTTAACAGCCATTTAGCATTCCCTTCAACATCTTTAATCCAATTACTAACATGCCATTGAGAGTAGTTCACCACCTCTACTTCCATAGATTGGTTCCATAGCAGCATCAGCCCACCCTTCCTTCCTATTTGTTCTATCACCAAACAACCTTCGCACTTCAGCCTTCTCTAATCTTTCACCTTTGTCTCTCATCATCTTAGTCTCTATCAAGAACACTACACTGGGCATTTTTCCTTTAGCAACTGGCAAAGACCTTGAATTGTCCGAGGGTTTCCAAACTCTCGACAGTTCCAACTTAGTATTTTCATAATAATTGGTGGAGCTGCTTGATAGCCTTCACCAATTCATTCATGCCTCTCTCCACTAACTCATTCAATCTTACCTTCACCCCTTTTGTTTTCTTACTAACTCGCTTTTCCTCCTTTCTATCAACCCCAGATCTCAACAATCTTTTGGTAGGAGATAAGTCAATAATTAAATCAACCTTCTTGCCTTGCTCCCAAGCATTCATCTTTCATACTCCTTTCATCTTCCCTCTTTTACTGATTTCATTCAAATAGCTACTCCCTTCTACCTCCTTCTCCCTCTCCAAATTGTTCTTAATCAACATCACTCCTTCCCTTTCTTCCCTCTCTACTTCAGAATTTTCTTGCCATTCTTTTTCTTTTATGCTCATTTTCTCCTCACTCACCATCTCCTCCTTTTTATCCTCACTTCCCTCCCCTCTACTTAGTTCACACTCTTGAGAAAAAGGAGCCTCTCCTATCTCTTCCCCCATTTTTCCTTCCCTCACTTCCTCCACCCCTTCATTACTTGTTTTTCCTCTTCCATTATCATTACTCTTCTCCTCTATGTATTTTTTAATACCCTTCTCCAAGCTCCTATATCCTTCTTTGTTTTTAGCTCTACCCCTTGCTCTCAGCCATGCACCAAACTGAGCCTCACCCTCCACCTTTCCCTTGCATCCCGATTCCTCATGAACAATACAACCACATCTAAAACATAGATGAGGTAATTTCTCATACTTTACACGGATCTAGTACGTATTCCCCTTTATAGTAATGGTCATTTCTCTTGCCAAGGGTTTTTGTAGACCTACTTCAATTAATACTCTTAAAAACACTCCTCATCCACTCTCATCCTCCTCCGTGTCTACCTTCATTACTTTGCCAATCATTCCACCTAAGATATCTCCCCTCTTTTTATTCATGCACATTAATTGCTGATCCTCCAAACTTTTACCATCATAGCTTCAATCATAGCTTGACTGATTTTCCTCTCCATCCAAACTTTCCCCACCAGACTAACGTCTCCTTTATATTTCAGCTCTGCTAAATCATCGTCACCATTTTCAATATTCTGGTTTCCTCCTTTGTCAGCTTCAATTTCTCCCATCTATCTTCAATTTTGTTCATCACTCATCACCGAAATATGATTCTCACCGCCGCAATCCACTCAGAAAACACCTACTTCAGTCCCACTCAGTCGACAGAAAGGTCTGTTATTCTGCCTTTCTACTCCCAATCGCCTCTGATTTTGTTAGAATCTCAGTGGAACCTACTTCACCTCAGCTTTCTTCTAGATAGAAAAAAAATTTTTTTTTTTTGAGAGAAGACTATTTGATGTATCTTTCATTATAATATCTAAGCTCGTTTATCAAATTTCATATAAAATCTATCTATTTTGGTGTCACATATAGCATACAATACCACAATTGAAATCTTAAATAAACTTTTTATTGCTCAATGAAGTTTAGAAGATAAATCATCACTCTTAATTGGTTTTTTTGGTATTTTTACTTTGGTTCTATATTTAAAAAATTGAATATTGTATAGTTAAAAACTTTGGGGCCAATGTTAATAGTTTATTATTTCTCATAATCTTAGTTTTAATTAAATTTTAGTGTGGCCACTTCTTTGAAAATAGATAATATATAGATATTATAGAAAATATAGGGGTTATAAGGAAAAAAAATTAGAGAGATACATTTCTATGTATATTGAAATTTTATAAAATTTTAGAAAGCATATGGAATAAGGAAATTATAATTTTTTGTGTGGGGGGGGGGGGGGGGATTTCTATATACCTAGAATCATGAATAAAATTTAGGTGCTATTTTGAATTTTGAAAATAATTTGGGGGGCCATGACCCCCTCAAGCTCTATGTAGATTTGCCATTACTTTCAAGTAATATTGTATGTATGTGCTTGGGCATTCAGCAAGCTATTTTTTAAAACTTGAAGAATATAATACACAAAATTGTTTTGTGTGTATGTACGTAGGTTTCGGATTCAATTCATGTAATGATCTATTCTTGTATCCTTTCTTCTCACAAGAAAAAAAATAGCAAAACAAAATTGTTCATTAAAATTGCATACCATGGTTCTCCAAAAAAAACTTATATGTACAGCTTAGATATAATCCTAGCTACCTAATTAATTTATTATTTAAGTCTTGTAAGTAATATTTTAGAGAACATAATCTGGTCGTGATTTTATGTGAAAAAATCTTCTTCAAAGGGCTAAGGAGTGACACAAAATGCACAGTAACAAGCACACTCTAATCAAGCTTTAAAAAATAAAAGATGCAGAGATAATATAAACACACGTACCACTAAAGAGAGAGTAATCATGACCAAGCAAGGGGCACGACATTAAAGGTGTACCCTTGGATGTAGAGCTTCTTGGCCTCCCTCTCTCTTCCTCTTGACCCTTTTTTCTTCATAGTTTTGTTACATATAAATAAAGTCGTGTACTAATCTGCATATTAATACTGATTCCTTCACTTTTAAAATTTAAATTAACACTGTTTTTAATCAAATTAACTTTTTGACCAATCACAATTAATTGGTATACATATTAATGCACTATTGTACTTGCAAAAAAATTTTTCCTTTTCTTCATATTCACCCTCCTCTGTTCACCTTATAACAAAGAAAAAGAGTGTAATATGCAGATATTTTAATATGCAGATATTTTATCACGAAGTTTCTCTCCTAGATCCTAAAGGAGATATGTCCCAATGCCAAACATCCTAAATTCTTGTATCTGATTTATTTTCCATATTCATTTATTCTTTCACATTGTGTCTCTTTACCTAGTGTTGAATGCTCAATCAGAAATATGATATTAGAAATTGAAAAATTCTATTTATCATCCCCTCCACTACATACTAACATGTGAATTATCTTTTTTGTCATTCTATTTTAACATACACATATTGATGTGTAAATATGTATATTTACATATATAAAATGACAAAAATAATAAATTACATGTTTATATGTGATGTGGAGATGATAAGAAGCATTTTAATTTCAATACGCCAGAAATAACTAGCTACTCATTTCCAAAATTTCAAATGTTAATATATTATAAATCTCATTATATCAGTGTGAGCCTGTGAGCAACTGAGGATTAAACAACTCGTAAGAAAAATAGTTTTTGTTAATTTTTCCTCCTTTAATTGAACCTTGCACTCAACTCCCATAAATTACCCCTTAAAGAGCAAAAGAAAAGGGCATCATGTGACATGCAAAGCGAAGCACAGCAGTCGCACCGCGCTTAGTGTTTAGCTTGGTGCACCTCCATTACCTCATCTTCTTTTTCTTTATTCCTTATTGTTTTCTTTTCTAAAACTCTGTTATGGTTTTCTTCTTTCGATTATGTTCTTCTTCCCTCTCTCTTTTTCACCAATTAAAAAAAAAAAACCCTTCTCAATCTCGTTCCAATTTTATTTTGAAGTGGGTTTCGTCGGAGGAATCCCTAGGGAATTGAGTGAGGTTTGCGGTAGTTAGGTCTTAACATGAAAAGTGCATATTTAGTTTCTAAACATGAGAGCTTTTTTCTTTCCTTTCTTTTCGGTTCCAATAACAACTCGATTTCATGACTGACAGTAAGATCAAACGTGGGAGGCAAGAGCCACTAAACTAAAAAATTAAACTTCGTAATTGATGGCAACTTGAGAGGAATAAATTGAACGGAACAAGCTGGCTGTTGTTGATTGGGGGGGACTACGAGAATACTCAACTCATTACACCAAACTATGACTGGAATATGAATATTATTCCACTCTAGGTCTTATGGTCTTCAAGTGGATTCTCTCTCTCTCTCTCTCTCTCTCTCTCTCTCTCTCTCTCTCTAGACCTAGCCTACTTTAATTAGCCACCCCATAAAACAACATCCCTCTTATATTCTTGTTCTTAATCAAACCAAATCGAGAAAAGCTTCAAACCAGTTATGGTGTAAACTTCTAATTTACACCATCCAATAAAAAGAGAACACGTAAGAAATTCATTTTGTTTACCGTGGGTAACACTTTAAAATATTATTCCTGTTTCTGTCTCATTCTCTTCATGATCTCTCTCTCTCTCTCTCTCATGAAGCTTCATTCATTCTCCAGCTCGTCTGGTCATTAATTTACCTCCTCTCAACAGGTCACTATTGAAACTCATCTCCTTCAGCCATCTCCCTAATCTCTGTAAGTGGTAGGAACCCATATCCCTAATCTTTGTAAGTGGTTTAATACATTCTTCAGTACAGTGAATTCAATATATCATTGGCAAGGGTTTGAATGTGTGTCGAATAAATATTAAAAAAGAAAAATCTTGCAACCCCACAAACCATGTACAGACTCGAAGATCATCTAATTTGCATTTGAAAAAGGTGAAAATAAGCATCACTCAGTCACGTACGCAGCCCTTTATATATATGGGGTGTAAAACATTTATTAAATTCAACCACGAAGAAAATTGAAATTCACCAATGAACAATTTTAAACTTTAAGTGGAAGTTTCTTTTTGCCAATTTCAATACTTCAAACAGGTCTCGGAAGGGAAGGGAGAAAGTGGTGAGGGGAGAGAGAGAGGCGAAAGGGGTAAGGAGATGGGAGAAAGGTCTCAGGAGAGGGAGGAGAAAGCCCCTACCAATTCGATATTTCCCCTGCAATCAATTCTATTTACATTTTTTAAAACTCATACATGTCAAATGTTTAAACGCGCCTCATTCTACTCATAGGCGCTCCAAAAAACCAAACCGCCTTGAAGATTTTTTTCCTTTCTACAGAAAAGTCAATTTGAATATCAAAACGCGCAATGAGGGGGTTGGATTGGTCAGTTCAATCTTCAATCTCATTGAATCTTTGAATTTCTCGGATTTATCTTCTTTTTTTAAAGAAAAAAAAATTTGCAAAATTCTCCCTCACATTTTCCTCTTCCAGATCCGTCATTTTTATAGAGATTTGGATTCGTAGGGCCAAGATGATAACGATCCCATATTTGACCGCGTTTTTCAAGAGATGGTTGGCACGCTAACAATCTTCAGGTCCCTGTTAATTTCTTATATTTCCATTTTTTTTATTGAACGTTCGGCCCAGATTTGATTCGTTTGTTATTGAGTTCTGTCCGGTTCTAGAGATACGCACCCATCTGTTTAGGACCTGAAGATTTCTACACTCGTCGACTGTATCTTCGTATCCTGCAGGTAGGCATTCGTATTAAATTATTTTCATTTAAATAAGTTATGTAAAACGTAGTTTTTAGCACTATTTTTAATACCGTTCTAGTATGGCCGGTACGCATTGGTCTGAAATAAGTGTTGTGTCTGTTTTATATGGGCAGTACATGCTTATATTTCGATATTTATTTATTTATTTTTATTTCTTTAAACTATAAACTCATTTTTTGACCATCAATTCAGACCAAACTATTTATAATTTATATATATATATTTATATATAATTTATTCATATATAGACTATTATTTTGAAATATAATTTATATATAATTTATTCATATATCGACTATTTCGAAACGATATATGAAACGGTACCGGTATTAAAATATTTCATTCCAATGTTTTGACCTATACGTCATCCGGTACGATATTCAAAACATTAATTTTTAGTCCTATCATTAAATAATTCATCGTTTGGATGTATTTGAGCTTCCTTACATGCTAACAAAATTGATTAAATTTGGGTTAGCCATGAGAAGATATTAACATTTATTTGTTTATAAGTTATTTGCCGGAGTACTTTTTGGAATTTTATTGTATTGCAACTAATTACAATGATATTGACATGATTTGCTTATAATCCGTTATAGTATATATTTCTTGTTACAAACTTAATTACATGAATTTACAATTTCAGAATTTCATTAACTTACAATAAACTGGTAAGCTTGTAAATTACAATATACAATAAAACTTACTTTGATTCCGCAGATGTAGTTTGCCAGGAAGTATTTCAAAAATGAGGACATTTATTTCAGGCAGAAAGATAGAATATTGCAAGAACCTCAAAGCCGCCCAGTTTCTGTTTCTGAGCTCCTACTTCGCATATATAATTAAGAGCTTTGCTACGGATCAGCAACTGTAGCAGTTGCACACAGCACACACCCTACGTGTCTTCTTCTGATTAAAACGTGCGTTTTTTACAAACTCCGGAAACAGTTTTCCTTATTTGGTTTCACATTTTTCTTAGGTGAAGTTTGTGACAATGATCGAACCGAACTTCATGGACGAGATAGACGACAGCTTCTTCGACCACATCGAGGACGTTGTAGATTTCCCGGTCGAGGACATCGACATCGACGCAGAGACCGGGCTGGGCAGCGCAGGCGAAAAATCTTTCCCCAGCCTTTGGCAGACCGAGTCAGGGTCATTGCCTGGCTCCGACGCTGTCTTCTCCGCCAACAGTGCCTCGGACCTATCTGCTAAACTCTCCATTCCATTGAGTATCTCGGGCTCGTGCACACACATACGGCAGCATTTTGGAGGAGCTATGTGGCTCACGGTGAGGAGAAAAATCCTCTGTTTCAGAGAGCAAAAATAGAGCACTCCCTCCAGTGGTTTTCGGAGGCTGGCATGGTGGTTCGCGTGGTCTTTTGCGGCGTGCTTGGCTACCGTTGATGGTGACCAGATGCGGTGCTATGGTTGCACTTGCTGAACTTCATATATGGTGGCCCAAAGCCACAACTTGTTGCTTTGCTGTGATCCCGAAAGAAAGGTGGCGTGCAGTGGGTCTTTGGGCCTCGATGAGTGGGGGTTGCTATTTCCCGCAAAACCCCTCCTCCGTCGCACTGAAATAAACCACTGAAATAGTGTAAGAGTTTTTGCATTGTAAGGGAAATGCATACATCATTCGTTAAGTATGATTTTTGAGAAGCTGTTCTTACTCTCTCTTCAAAAAAAATTTCCGAGTTTTAGAAATCTACAAATATAAGAAAAAAATAACACCAAACCAACTGGGTTGAGAGTGGGACGAAATGATGAGAGCGCACAAAACAATGAGGCTCGAGATCTGTTGGCGATACGAAGCAAACTGTTGGTGGGAATCGAAAAGTTAGGGATATTTTTATCATTAAGTCAATGTCACGTGTGGTGTGCATCGGAGGATCCGAAATAGGAACTGATACTAATATTTATTCTATAATTAAATTCAAGCCATTAGTAATTGAATGTGCAAGTTAAGTGTACGAAAACTTCAAGTTCAACGATATGAAAAGACAAAATAAATAAATAAAGTGCAGTGAAAGAATAAAAACCTATTTGAAATTGAGTATGAAAATTTAAAAAATGTTTGTAATTATTTAAAAACTCTTTAAAAAAAATGATATGTTTATAAATTACCTAAAAACGGTACAAGGCTCGTAGACCTCAACGCGAAATGAAAAAATGAGACTTGATATTCCAACATATCGTATAAAATGATGTGCATGGTAAATGCCGTAATTTTGGAGAACGATCTATCACGTCAGTCATGTCTAACAATTCAAAGAACTACCATCTGGTGGGACATGTGCAGGATTGTATAACTGACAATAATTAATTATGAAAAAAAATATATTTGTTTTTTATATATTATATTAATAATTATAAAATTAAATTATTATTTCAAATAATATATAATAATTATATATCTATTATTTATATTTTTTATATATAATAAAAGGCATTGTAACCAGCTTAATCATGTAAAAAAGAAAAATAAATAATAATAGGCGATAAAATCAGTCAATTACATAAATAAAAGATAGAAAATGATAAAATAGATTTTATTGAAAATATAATACTTATAAGGAGATTAATTCTAAAAAAAAATTAAGAGTAGTTGACATGAAAATAGGCTTAGATTACAATAAAGGATATTTGAAGAGTTGGAAGAGCTAGAAAGAGAATGAGAATAGCTTCAGGTGAAATCTGAATACCTTTCTTACATACAAACTCCATTTTTATAGATGCATTTACAGTAGATATAGACACTAGCACAGTAAACTGACACTGACACTAGCAATAAAGTCGTATGCCTTGTCTTCTTTTATCTATAGTAATTGACTGTAATATGAAATATAGACAAAGTCCTTTGTCTTCTTGTTAGTTGCTATTGTTGACTTGTAGGCAATCTTTCGTTTGACCTTGAATAATAATCTGACAGTAATGAATATTGTTGAATAAATACTCTAGTAGCATTTGAGTAATAATCTAATAGTGGACAATAATGGACTCAATCGTTTGTCTTATTCTCCAAGGAGATAATACTTCTGTCGACCGAAAAGATAATGATTTTGACAATCTTATTATGTTTTTACATAATTTGATAATCATAATTAGAGAGTTCCAAATCAAATGGATCTTGAGAATCCATCCAATTGAGTGGATAATTTTGAAATAGGGAAGCCAGTTGGGAATGAGAGGGCCTGTTGATAATTTTGAAAATGAGAGGCTTGTTGGGAAGTAGAGGACTGATTAATTGGTAATGATGCTGCTTGTTGTAATGGAGAAAATCTGGCTTGTTGTTGAGAATTTTCATCATTGTTACCGTCTGAAACCTGCTTCAGCCAGTTTTTTCAAATCTTTTTTTGCTGGTAATTGATGCTAATTGAACCTGAAATCTGCTTCTCTGGACTAGAAATTCAGGAGCCTTGGTAATTTATGAAAGTATTTTTACAACATGATCATAATTGTATTTTTCTCACAATTTGATAGAAACTTGGCGGGCCAAGAACATAATATTTTTTAGAGATGGATGAGGTTTAATAACATATTCTCATTTCATGATCCAATTTAATTTTGTTTTAAGGAATAAAAGAAGAAGTAGTGGACAATGTGATAGGCAATGTGAATAATCATTTTGTAGTGTAAAATTTTGGAGACTTTCTTGGATAGGAATGGGAAGAATGAGAAATTCAGGTCCAAACTGATTCCACCATAGCAAGAACCATCTTAGGAGAGTTTTAATTTCTTGTAATTTGTCAAAATGAATAAACCAAGAATGATGCAAATTTTTATTTTGTCTTAAAAATATTTTTGTCCATGTCTGCTGGTAATCATAATAATCAAAATATGGTGGATCATTTGGTTGAGAAAATATTCTGATCAAATAAGGGCTTTTTCCCCACTATGCTAAGGTAAGAACTTGTTTAATAGTAACTTTATGAAAATCAATAATTGGAGATGCAAGTGGGGAAAGTTGAAATTGAAGAGAACAAGAAATTTTAGAAATAATAATAAAATCTGTATTTACCAAAATAAATTCATAAAATTTTGAGTTTTTGTAATGTTTTGTAGAGCATAATGCTAGTCTGGTAGTAGAAAGATATCAAGTAATTTTTTAGGATCAGTAAGGTGCTGTAATTCAAATTCAATGGAAAAGACTGGGTACCAATGAGTTTTGAGGATAATAGGAGTTGTAGAAGGTTGGAATAATAGTTGAGGATTGATAATCTAGGAAGAAGTAGAAAAAGAACTAGAAACAACCTTTAAATATGTGGTTAATTTTGGAGAAGATAATGGTGAGAATAGATTATAAGATGGCCTCATATTTTGTGGTAATGTTCCCAATACTGTGTGAGGTTTTGGAGTGGCAGAAGGACAATATGAAGGATAAGAATGAGATGATGGCCTGGCATAGGAAGATTTAAACTTTATTCTGAACTTTGAGGATGACATAATTTTTTCTGTAAGAATTCTCGAAATAGAAAATCAGGAAGAGAATTAGATTCTCATTTAATATGTTCAATATCAAAATCAAAAATACTTAAAATAGGTTGTCATATAGCAAATATTTGTTTAGTAGCCAAGTTGTTTATATCTTTAATTAAAACTTCATTGGTTGATTTACATCTATTCTAAGTAAAAACTCTTGATTCAATAAATCGTCTTAAAATTTAGAAATACATAATAAAATAGCTGAAATCTTTTTTTTAATGGTACTATAATTTTTTTGAGCAAGATTCCAACATCCTAAATGAAATTTAATAATTTGTTTTAAATTATTTGATAATTTTTGTTTCATAATTCTTCCGTAACTAAAATCAGAAGCACCCGTTTCAACAATTTTAAAAGTATGAGGAAATGGTAGTCCTAAGCATGGTAGTTTTTTTATATGAACTTTTATTGTTTTATAATATCTGTATGCTTTTTTGTCCATGGTGGTGGATTCTTTTTTAATCTTTTACATAATGGCTTGCATAATGATCTGAGAAATTGATAAAAATCTATAACATAATTAAGATTTCCTAAAAATTTTTGTAATTGTTACTTATCTTTTATTTAATCAAAAAATTTATTAGCAAATTCTATTACTCTACTAATTGGGGTAATAGTTCATTGGTAGATATTATGTCCAATAAATCTAATTTTGTTCTGGAATAATTTTATTTTTGTTGCTGAGACAACTAATTCATTTTGTTTAATAATTTGAATAAAAGTATTTAAATGTTTCCAATGTTGTTCAATGAATGAAAAAAATATTAATACATCATCTATATAAACTATTGAAAAGTGAGTAAATGTGGTAAATATTTTATTCATAATATTTTGAAATTCACTAGGAGCATTTGTTAATTCAAATGGCATAACATTTCATTCATAATATCCAAATGAGACTATAAATGTAATTTTATATCTATCTTTTTCAGTAATTTAGATTTGTCAAAATCCACTTTTCATGTCAAATTTTGAAAATATAGTAGTATTATAAAATCGAGATAATAAATCTTTTTTATTGGGAGTAAGGTACCTTTTCCATTGTAATACTTTATTTAATGGCTTATAATTTATGACTAATTTAGGAACATCTATTTCTAATTCTGCTTGTTTCTGAAGATAGAAAGCAGCACAACTCCATGATGATCTACTTTTTCTAATTAATCCTTTTAATAATAAGTCATTAATTTCTTTTTTACAAAATTTTAATAATTCGTTATTCATTTAAATTGGCCTAATTTTAATAGGAATATTTTTTTCAGAGAAATCTTTTTCATAGGGTAATTCAACTATGTGTTGTTTTCTATTCCAAAAAGCATTAGGTAAATTAGAACATACTTCATTTTCAATTATAATTTTAAAATTATTAGTTTTTCAAATTAATAATGGATCTTTTAATTGTTCTTCATTTCTTTTGTATTTTATTTCCTGTTTTAAAATTTTTATATGTCTTTCTTTTCTTTTAATCTTATTCTTAGTTAAAAGATTAATTTCTTTAATTAATGAAACTTCTTTTAAAGTATTAATTTCTTTAGAAACTGGGAGAAATATAAATTTAAATTGAACTTCTTTATCTAATATTTTCGTAGAAATTCATTCATCTGTTACAAAAAAATGATAGAGTAAGGCAAGGAAATGATTTCCTAATATTACTCTAGTGCTAATATTTTTTACTAGAATAAATATAGTTTTAAATTAAATTTCATTATTGCAAATATGTGTATTTGATAATTTATAATTTATGTTTAATTTTGTTTCATTAGCTTGAGATAATGTTTCCTATATTTTTTCAAAATATTTAGAAGGTATTATCCCTTCTTGTATACAGTTTAAATCTGCTCTTGTATTTAATAAAATGATTGTTGTAAAAGAAAATTCCTTGTTAATGGAGATGATTACTTCAACATACCATTTTTAAAAATTTATTTTATTAAGAATATTAAGAAAATTATTTGGCCCTTCTTTAATGACTATTATTGAGCTTTCTCCTTCTTTTTTTTTTGGAGAATTAGTTTTATTATCAATTTTTAATAGAATAATTTCCTGTATTAGTTGTTCATTTGAAACTTTTAATCTAGTATTAGATACTTTAAGATTTCTAATTCTTTTTTTATTTCATTAATTTCTTGTTGTAAGTCTTTTAAAGTAATTTTTTATGTTTCTATTTTAAATCTATTTACTATTTATGAGAAATTATATGATAAAGGTGTTAGAGTAGGTGTTAAAGTGGTTTGATTAGTAAAAATTTCTTTTAATTTTTCTAAATATTTTTTTTCTTTCTTGTGGATTACTAATTTTATCTATTAGTTCTAATATAATATTTTCATGTGCTGACAATACATTAATGGTTTTATAAATACAATTATTTTTATCTAAACAATCACAAATGTGTACATCATTTTCTTCTGATTCACTATCAGAAGATTGATATGAGGGGCTTGATTTTTTTAATTGATAAATTTCTTCTTCTTCACTTGAATGTATTATAAAAATATTTAATAGTTTGTCTTATACTGTTTCAGATAAATCTAATTCATTAATTTGTTTTTTAACCTTACAATTTGTTGAATAATGTCCAACTTTTCCACATTTATAGCAAACAATTTGTTTTTTTTTCTTTTTGTTAGTCTTTTTTAGATTTTTTATAGGTTTATTATATATTGGTTAATTACATGTTTGCTTATCTTTCGTATTTTTATAAGGTCTTTTATATTTTCATTTTTTATTTGGGTAATTTTTATAATTTTTTTACTTTTTTCTGTCTTCTAGGTGGTGCTAATAATAGAATATAACCAAACTATTCACAAAATGTACATAAGTCTTACTTATCAAATTTCTTTTCTTTATCCATTTACTTTTTTAATCTTAAATCATTACACATAATTAGACCAGTTTTATTAATAGTAGTTATATATCACCATATGTGAGATTAATAAAATCAATAATACCATCCGGTTTTACTAATGATTCACATACTTTTTAGGCGAAGTAATATGGAAGTCCGGCTATGAACTTTTCCTTCTAGTATGATTGTTGAATTTCTAGTCATAACTTTAGTTAAAAATACATCTTTATACCATCTAAAATCAGATAATTGAGAACATCTCAAATTGATTAATAAATCACTAGTCATTTCTTTAAATTGAATAGGATCATCAACAAAGTGTTTGGTTAGTATAAATATTAAAGTATTAACAGCATCCTCTATAGGTTAACCATCTTTTGTTTTTATTTATTGCATATTTTCATCACGTTTATACTGATTTAATATTCTTATTCTTTGTTCTTTTGAAAGATAATGATCACACCAGTCCTTTAATTGGCCAATGAAACCTGTAACCAAAATATGTACTACTTGATAATCTGTTTTTCTACTAGTTTTATAAACATTAGCTACCATAATCATTTCTTGGAAATGGTTTAATATTTCATATTCAAATAATCTATCTATGTTCCATTCATAAAATACATCTGCTGAAAAAGTAAATCTTACTATATGTTCCCTTTTTTCGAATTACATATTTGGTGGGATAGGCCTTGGATACCAATTATGAGAAATATAAACATTATGTTTAAAGTCTTTAACAGATAATGCATTAAAGTGATCACCTCTAATTTTATTTAATTGTAAATCTTTGAATTGATTTTTAATATTACTAATTTCAGAATCAGATAAGTCAAGTGAGTCTGTTTTACTTACTACATTGATATAAGAATGTCTAGAAGTAAATGCAATATTAATACTTAATTTTTCTAATTTATTATAGATTTGTTCTAATAAATCATCCTTAGCTTTAGAAAAATTTACTTTTAAATGTGAAGGAATTTCATAGGGAATAAATAAAGGAATTTCTTTTGTTTCTTTTATGGAAGTATTGATATGAGGTATTTGGTTTTCAATTCTTTCTAATTGTTTACTCATAGTTTTTAGAAATAAATTGGTATAATTATTTTGTTGGATTATATTAACAGTGTTTTTACTTTCTGGTATAGAATTATATTTCTTTATTGATAAGACTAATACTTGAATATTTCTTTGGTTGTATTTGATAGTTTCAAAAGGAAGGTATTCTTCATGTATAGTTTGATTATTATTTTCTTTAGTCCATTAATTAGTAGTTTTATAATTTTATTTATGGTTGATAATTTGTTTTATTTATATATTTCAAACTAGGCAAAGAAAGGTATATTAATTTATACGCTTTCTAAATTCTCATAATATTTTGTTTAGATATAATCTCTTTCTAATTTTGTGAAAGTAGAGAAAAATGTTAATTTTTTCTATTCATTTTCTTATTTCATATAATCTTGTTTTAGGTAATTTTTATTAATTTTAAATTCTTCTTTATTCAGGGTGAATATCTGAGCATCGTCTCCAATTACTTGTGAATATGTCGAAGAAGAAGGCTCTCTATTTTGCTGGAAATTTTGAAAGGTGGATGTTATATTAGGATAATTAATAGTATATATTTGTGAATCAATAATATTTTCATGAATAATTTTCTGGATCTAGGTATCTGGGTATTGAGATCTAGTGTCAAAATTTTGATATTATTTCTAGAAACTAAAGTAAGAATAAATCTGAGTGTATGATAACTAGAAGGTACTGGTGAATAATAATGTGATTGTGATAATGATCTCTTAAAAGGTTGGAAGGTAATTTGGACTGTTTCGTCTGTTCTTTGATCTATATAATCTAAATCCTTTTTAGAATTATTTTCTATTTTGGGTAATGGAATAATATTTTCTAACTGCCATTCATCAGGGAGAATAATCTGATTCTAATTTATTTGTTTAGAAATTTGTATACTAGAATTTGGTATGCTAGATTGTAATAATAATGTGTAGCCTTTTTGGCTAGTAATAAGAGCTTGTAATTTTAATGTTGTTTTTATCAGTTTATAATGAATTCTATACACTATAGTTAAAGGGTGTGATCCTTTCATCATATGATAACCATTTTTTTAATATTTAATGTTAATGAATGTAAAATATTAGTATCAAATAATGAAAGAGAATAGTTAAGATAATAATTAAAATATACTGGACCTTGAAAAATGCTAGATTCTACCATTCCAAGTAATGAATCGTGAAAATTATAATGTCTTCTTTCTTTAAAATAGAGTAATACTGAAGCATTTAATCCGTTTCTAGTGAGTTGTTTATAGCCACTTGTACTAATCTAATATGTATAAAAGAATATTTTTGTTCTTTATGGTGTTTAATAGCTTCTTTTGTTAATAATTGTAATAATTCATAATCATTATTTAGACAAATAGTTTTTTCTACTATTTTAATGGTATAATTAGTAAGAAATGATAATTATGAAGAAAAAGTAGACTATTTGTATATTTAATTCTTAGGAACATTAGGAATAGTCCAGTCTTGTAAATTTCTTTATATGTCTTTTATACTATAGTCTTCTTGGTTAATATTATCAAGTTCAGATTCTATACTTATATTAGTAGTGGATTTTTTTTATTTAAATAAAGAATTCATTGTGATAGGTTTTAAAAATAAAAATTTCCTATATTCAAAGAGAAATGAGTAGATCAAGACCTTGAGGTAACACTACCGGGACCACTCTTAGAGCCTCATTGGAATGAATGGGCTGACTAACGGATTTTCATGGCCTATCTACACAAAATTTCCAATATACTTCATTTTCTTTTATGTGGGCTATCTTTGTTAAGAGATTCGTATCACTAATTTTTTTTAATTTTTTTTATAAAGCAAGAATACTTAGGTGGTTTATTGTACTTTTAAGAATCTACAATGATCTTCTAATTCTTCTATTGCAGCTTGTATACTTTGATATATGTGATATTTTTCCATCATTGAGCAATAATCTAATCTCATTTTAAATTGTTTTTCTTTAAGATTCTTTACTCTTTCCATATAATGTTTTAATTCAAGTCTAGTATTATACTCTGCACAAATTAATTCATTACGGTCACAAAAACCAGTTTGAACAAGATAATATTTCATTATGATTTCTCAAAATAACAATAAGGTAGTAAGATAACAAAAATTAAATAGCAATAACAATATCATTATATAATAGCCAATGACTCTAATACCATATACGTATCCCAGATAATATATAATAGTTATATATCTATTATTTATATTATTTATATATAATAAAAGGCGATATAACTGGCCTGATAATGTACAAAAGAAATTTAGAAATTTAGTATATAATGTCTATAATATAATATAATATAAAAAACTTATATATAAAAAAAAATATGATATAAAAATTATTCAATATATAATATAGAAAATAATTTTTATATACATATATAAATGAGTCTAATTCGATTTAAATCTGTTTTCAAAATGTAAAAATCATTACCAAACGGGTTCTCAATTGGTTTTTGTTTTTAGAAATAAAAAATGGACTTAAACGATTATGAACTGAACCAGTCCGACTGATTTTCCAGTGTGTTTTTACCACCCTAGAAAATATTATTCTACTCTAGAGGCATTATGTCAAACCGTGTAAATCTATGAGTCTCCCTCTCTTGTATTTTTTCTACATTTATTTTTCATTCACTACTATAGATGTATGTACTGGACTACTATCAAATGCTCCAAACCATACTGATCGAGGCCCAAATCGTCATAGTGGACACAAAATGACTCTCACTTTCCGACTTGTGCAATTTTTGGGCATTAACACCAAATTTAATGCATCATTACCTATTGCAGTTTTCAACCGACCCCGAGCTATATTTTTTATGATATTATTGCTCTTCTTTTTCCTTCTTTTTTATTTATTTATTATGTACTGAATTTGTTGTAATCGACACTTTCTATCCTCTCCTTTTGTATCTCTCTTTTAGATTAATGAAATATGTGAATGATTGTAAGATTCGTGCATGACATCTCTCATGTTTTATGGATCAAGTTGGCTGGTAATAACAATAATAAATGGCCAATGACTTGGTTGTGGATATTTCCCCAAGACGAAGAGGATCTCATCTGAATATTATTAGGAAATCGAAGGTAGCAGCTACATAAGATCAAAGGAAATATGAGGGCACCTTAAGGGTGTAACTTTTTAACCACAACATTACTAATCAAATTTAAAAAAATTATGTGACAACTTACAAACAATCGTAACAGCAACCCTCACTCTGAGTTTGTCATTTTCAACACAGCAAATTACAAAATTGAGCCTCCACAGATCGATGGCTGAATTTCTACATCTCATTATAGGAAAAATGTGATTTCACTATAAGAATATTGCTTATTTATAGCTAGTTATTTTCTATAAAAATAATTATTTTTTGTCAAAATGAGTCTATTTTCATCGCAAATAATTTGTCAGAAATGCTTGTTTTTCTTGTAGTGAATTTGCATGACTTAATCAATGTACTGCTACTTACTAAATGAATAAATTACTTGGAAGCCTTATCAATGCATACATTCTTCTAAAATCTTACTTTTTGTAGAGTTATAGATCTAGATTATTTGATCAACCAAATAATCAACTGCCATGTCATAATTCGGACACTAGATTCAATGCTGTTGATTGAGATCTTTTAATTATTTTTTGAGATACTTTAAAAGGAAATATTACTATATAACTATGATTCATTTATCAAAATTAGATGTTAGTTCGTGATTTTTCAACATGTATCATGGCTATATATATATATATATATGATGGCATACAATTTTGCAATATTGGTATATTTCAAAGTCATTGATCAATTTTACTTACCATTGATCTACAAGGCTAGGAGGCAACTAATATTGATTGTTCGTATATATACTCTATATTGATCTACGTCTCAAGTCTCAAGACTTGGTTTTTCAAATGTATTTGTCCTGATCTTTATATATTTGTACGTCCATTCTACCTCTTGAGTCTAATTTTAAGTAGAAAGTAGGTGGAAGAAATCCTTGTTGAGATCAAAGTCATAATAATATGGATAGTAAAAGGTTAGGCTGGTTGGCTAGCTCCGAAAATTTAACCTTGCATGCGGTACAATTAGCGAAAGTAAAAGGACCAGCGTTGGTCGGGGTTTTATTTAAAAATTCATTATCCTAGCATCAAAATGACACCGTTTTACAACACCATTTTGATGAACTAAAAACGGTGTCGTTTTATGCTAAGGGTTAAAATCTCCCTCATGCCCCAATCTCTAAACTCTCTCTCTCTCTCTCTCTCTCTCTCTCTCTCTCTCTCTCTCTCTCTCTCTCTCGTCGAAACCCTAGCTTCCTATCGCTCTTACTCTTCCTCTACTGATTGAATCTCTTTTGCCACATGGCCGTCGTCTTCTTCACTTTGTCACTCCATCGTTGATGTCAAGAACCGAGGTTTGTTCTCTGCATTTGATTTCGATTTAGGCCTGTTTTGTTTCCTATGCTACCTACTATTTGTTCTTAAATTTCAATTTCTTTCCTTGATAGATTATATGTTTTCTATACATATGGGTTCCTAAAAAAATAAAAAATCCTTTTGTTTGAAAATTTTGCCAATTTTAAGTAACAATATTTTTGGTATAATATTTATGCTTTCTTTCCCTATACATAAACCATGACTTATTTTGGCCAGCTTGTATAGTTACAAGTTAATTTTATTTTAGGCAAATTTATTTCCCATATGTTATGCTAATCAAATTTCTTATCCTTTCAGGTACTATACTTATGTGCTTGTTCATTCAACTGGTTTTCTTAAAACTCGAAGAATATGACAGACAGAATTGCGTTTTGCATACGTTCATAGGCTTTGGACTCAATTCTTGTAGTGATCTATTCTTGTATCCTTTCTTCTCACAAGGAAAAAAATAGTAACTTAAGCGGAATAAATTGAAGGAACAAGGTGGCTACTGATGACTGGGACTGGCAGTGGCAAGCATTATGGGCCCCCCAACACCAAACTATGACTCAAGTGTGAATATTATTCCACTCTGACTCTGGGCCTTTTGGTCTTTAAGTGGGTTCTCTCTCGAGACCTAACCCGCTTTAATTAGCCACCTATAATACAACATCATTTTCATTTCCCTTACGAATTATTCTTATTCTTAACTAAACAAAACCCAAAACCCACGAAGCCCAAAGTCTAAAGTTATAAGTGGATATTGTGTTTTTAGTATGTATGTGAGTGTAGCAGGCCCAACCCAGGTAGAAGCCCACGCTGTGAAGCAAAGCCCAACCCTAAACCAAGCCCAGTTTTTATTTTATTGTGAGCCTGCTCGGGTATAACTCACTATGCTTGTTCAAATATATTTTTTGGATTGATCCGTCTGAAATATTCAATCCACCCACCCGATAAAGTCAGGTTGAAATGATATGCGGGTTGGTCTGAATCTCCGATGTAGTATTCAGTGGGCAAAATAGTAGCCCCCGATGATTTCTCTAGAAAAAATCCTAAGCCTCTCTCTCTCTCTCTCTCTCTTCTCTTTCTCTCTCACCGTTGTGTCTCTCTCTCTCTTTCTCTCTCTCACACACACTATCTCTCTTCGGTCGTAGCTCCAAGATCAACTCGATTTGCTTATGTATGTTCCTTTTCTCTTGCGCCTAGTTTTGGGATTCCTAGTTTTGTTCTAGGTTTTGCGAGTTAAATCGCTCGAAACGGGGCTATGCACCCCTTGTTTGTCCTCGCTTTCATCATTCTCCTTAGCACTTATGTCGTGCAGATGACTAACACAAGAAGGAGTGAATTGAGTTGTATTTAAAAATTAACAATTATAAATCAAATACACAATATAAAATATAAATAAAATATGAAATAACAATAAATATAAAGAGTAAATGTAAGAGAGAAGCAAACTCAATATGTTAATGAGGTTTAGTCTCACTGCCTACGTTCTCATTTCAAGTTACCCCTTGAGGATCTTCAAATTCACTATTTAAACTCTTTCAGGTGGAGATAGAAATCTATTATACATTTGAACAACACAGCTACAAAAGATTCGTGTAGAACACCATCTACACTTGCAATCACCTTACACATGGTGATTCAACTATTTTCTGTGTAGAACACTTTCTACACGTACAAGTGTTATACACACCTTTTTACTGATACAAAAGCTGATAGTAAGTAGGTTATCAAAGAACACTCCTCAATGAATGAAAAAGAACAATACATCGCAAACTATATCTCTCTCAAAATTAACAAGTGTTAAGGCTCAATATTTAGATAAAAGAGAATGAAAGTTTTGGACAAATGTTGTATGCTCTTAGTGTTGTAAATTTGAAGCTCTCAAATGATCTATTTATAGGCATATGAGACTTCATATTCAAATTTTAAAATATTCACATGTCAAAAATAACATTGTTCACTTTTCAAAAAATTTAAATAAAAGTTTCTTCTTTTTCATTTGTCAAAGACAACATCATTCATCTTTCAAAAATTTCAAACCTAATATTTTTACTTTTCTCATATGACAAAAGGAGTACACTTTACTTTTCAAAATTTTCAAACAAAATCATCTACCTCTTGCATAAGTCAAAAAGAGCATCAATCACTTTTGAAAATATTCAAATAAAGCATGCACATGTGAAAGATGATAATCAATCATCTTTAATATTTTCAAAATTTAAACTTTTAATCATGCCATGCACATGTAAAAGATGACAATCAATCATCTTTCAAAATTTTCAATTTTAATTTTTAAAATATTCATGCACATGTGGAAAATTTATTTTAATGTTTTATGATAAAATATTAATTTTTAACATTAATCCTAATTTCAAGTTTTTAAGAGATTTACAACATTATTTTATAAGTTTTAATGTGAACTTGTTCTCTTCTTGCTCATGCTTGATTCCTTGATGTGCTTAACTCCATTGTGTAGACAACTTGAATTTGAGACTCCTTTATTTTTTGAATTCATTTGTTATCATCAAAATCCATGTGTAGATATATAATTACATAAAACTTGAAACCTTGGTTTCAACAACTTGTGTTCAAATCAAGCGTATTGAAGCTCGATTGCCACGATAAGTCTTTGTTGTTGCCTGTCTCCCCTGCCACTGAAGATCCATCTTCCCTTTCCTTCTTTCCAAAGTTTGGCAAGTCTCATTTGGCCTTGTGCTTTCTATCTAGATTAGGTGTCGCCAAAGGATCCCTTCTAAATCGTCCGCCATACCTGGATTATTATCGTAGCCCGCATTCATCCCTTATTGTCTAACTCCCCCCTTCTTCGATTTTTAGCTTGTGATTTGTGGATTTTGGGTTGATTTATTTCTTTCGATTTTTAGGTTGTGACCATTT
Source organism: Carya cathayensis (assembly GCA_011037825.1). NCBI lineage: Eukaryota > Viridiplantae > Streptophyta > Magnoliopsida > Fagales > Juglandaceae > Carya > Carya cathayensis. Next base: position 1,752,015 of record QGSO01000175.1, read on the forward strand.
GACTAAAACCAATAATAAAAATCAAACAAAATTCATGTATATTTGAAGTTTTGGGACAATGGGATTGATTTGGGCTCCTGGAAATAAGACTTTCTCCTTATGTTGGTTTAAGGGTTGTTTTAGAAATATATATAATATTTGAGTTTTGTTCATTCTTTGAGGAGGTGGCTATGAAGAAGTGATTTCAAAGTGGTTCTTCAGACAGTTTAGCAATGAGAAAGTTTTCTTTACATGGAGCCTATCTGTGTTACTTCTTTTTTGTTCTTTCCTTCTCTTATTTTTAGATGAACAAGTTTTATAGTTATTGGTCTGTTTGATATGATTTTTGAATTTTATAGTTATTGGTCTGGAAATGATTTTTGATAAATATGAGGAGGTATGGTAATAATGATAGGAAAGAGAATGAAGGGGTTGGGGTTGAAGTGGTGGAGGGGAAGAGAGAGAGAGTAGGCATTGGAGATTCTTGGAGAAAACTCCTAGGGGTTGGCTCAAGTGGTAAAGGTTTTGGGCTTGGGGGTATACTCCCCCAAGTTTAAGGTTCAAATCTCATTGAGTGTAAACAATCTCTAGGGGCCATCAGATTTGGGAATTTTCTTCTTAAATTACCCGATGTGCATTTGCTGAAAACTTCTTACCGAGGGCCTATACACTCTTGGGATTAGTCAAGACATTGTTCCTGGACACCCGGTGCTAGTGAAAAAAAAAAGATTCTTGGGGAGATATCTATTTGTGAGTTGTGGTAAGGTTTTTAGTGCAGTTGGAGGTAGGGGAGAGGATGAGGCAGAGAGAGAAAATGGCTTTCAAGTAGAAGATATTGGTCAGAGTAAGGGAGGCTTGCGTCTCTGGTGTCGAAGCTGCCACCATTGTTGCTGAGGTTTTTCTAGCAAAGCACTTTCTCTATTTGATGTAGAGTTGGAAAATTGTTGCAGAAGGGTTATAAATTAACCATTTTCACGTTTATATGTTTAGACTTGGTTTCGTTTGTTCAATCATTTGGGACCCATTTGTGTTAAATTTTGAAGTTTTGTGAGGCTGAGTCTGAGTCTGAGTCTGTCACTTTTCTGAGTTAATGTTAGATGTGTACTCCTTTATGCAGCAAAAAGAAAAAAGTAATTTCTGCACAAAGCCTTTCAAAATGATAAAAAGGGTAGTAGGTAGTGGGAATTTCAAGTGATTTGAATAGTAATGCAAGATGAGAAATTCTACTTAGAGGCCACTAAAGTTTCCAACACCACACACCAACTGAGCTGGTTTTGTTTTTTTTTTTTCAAAACTCATCGTTAGACTCATCCCCATAGTTTCCTCATTCTACACATTACCTCCATTTGAATTTTTCCTTATCCTCTCTTTTCAGTCCTCTCTCTCCATGGCAATCTCTCTCCCTCTAAGAATTTGTAATAAAACACAGAACTTTCAAGTTAGAACATCTGGGAGGGGACTAAATAATAAGGAATAAATTGTTGGTGGGTTAGATAGCAATAACAGAGAATATCTGGGAGGGGATGAATAAAACTTTGTTATTGCTTAGATAGAAGCTTTCGGCATACTTGGGAGGGTACGAAAGTCGATCTTGGGGAGCTTTCAACATATCAAAAAATTAAAACTTTCGGCATAAACCTACAGTGATTTATGGGTGGAAAGCTATGTACTTTTCTTTGATGTTAGGTTTATTGAAACACCATTCATTGGACTAAAAAAAAAACAGGTTTCTTCTATTATTATTTCTTATTCCCTCCCTCCGTTCAGATCGAAGGATTGTATTAGTGGGCTTTTGAAAGTAGTTTTGTCTTATAGGAAAAGAAAAAAAATCAACAATTGTTTATTTGTTTGTAGAAATTATTTGGAGATGATACCTCTAAGTTAGTGTTTTTCTCAAGGGATGTTGACGAGGGATAGGGCTTCAGCAGAGGGATTTTCATGGGGGATTTTTGGGTCTTCTTAAGGCACACTTCAGGGGGTGTTGATGGGGAAGAGAATCATGATCTGTTTTTGTGAGGGGGAGAGGGATTTGCATAGGGAGGGGGAGAAGAAGCTTTTGGCAGGGAAGGGGGAGAGCAAAGGAGGGGGAGAGCAAAGAAGGAGGAAATACAATTATTGGAACCGAAATGTGAAATTGAAGCTCTGAACCATTTTGAAAATAAACCCAGTTTGCCACATTATTAGCGTGTGGTGTTGGAGAGTAGACTAGCCTTAAAAGTATAATTTCTCATGTAAGATTCCATTGCCCATACATTCTATAATTGGTACTCACATGAGAAAGGTAGGCAGGAAATAAGAGCTTGGGAAGGCCAATGTGCAGGTCTAGTTAGAAGTCCAAAACAAGAACAAAAACCCACCCCCTTACCCTATGTGAGGGTTAAGAAGGTTATTAAAAAATTTTTTTTTTTATAGTTGTGGAATGTGCAAACGTTATATAATTTTTTTGAAAAAATAAGTAAATATGAAACTCACATGAATTAAATTAATTTTTTAATACTAAATATCACATTTTTTTAAATAATTGCACGACACTTGTGCACTCTATAATTATATATAATATATAAAAAGAAAAATGATTTGAACACAATATTTCTCACAATACTTTACATAATTATATTTTAAATGACTGATATTTTTTTAAAATAATGTATAAAAGTAAAATTATTTTATAATATTATTCAAAAATATATTGTGATAATATGTTGTGGGGGATGCCATTGCTTAAAAAGATAATAATAATAAAAAAAAAAAAACCACCACCACCACCATTTTTCTCTTCCATCTCTCTCTCTCCTCTATCCCTTCACTCCGGCGTCTCTCCTTCCCCAAACCCTCCTCTCCCATTTTCTTCTTCCTGCAACCCTTGACCTTGCCGCTGCCACCGTCCAACCACCATAGCCCTTCCTCCCCGATAGCTCACCCGCCCCATCTCCCTCTTTCTTCCTCTGTGAGTCTCGGCCGCCAGCCCAAACTCAACGTTTTCGTCGTCCATCCTTGCTTTCGCCGCCACCGTCCACGTCTCGCCACCTCCCGTCATCGGTAAGCCCTCTTTCCCCATCTATCGATCTCGCTCTCCCTCCCGCCGATTTCTCTCCCACTCACGCACTATCTTCACTCTGTGTTGCTGCCCTTCCCATAACCGCCGTCGATCACCTCGGAGGAACACCACGCCGAGCCACTCAGATTTGTTATTTCTCCTCTCGATCTCCTCCATCACGCCTAAGAAGTAGCTTTCTACATAACATGGTGGTTTATTCACTTTGTTGATGGCTTTTTCTCTCCTATCTATGCTCATCTTGGAATTGATATCTTTGGTAAGTGTATTGTTACTGTGAAATCGGTATCTTTTCCTCCATTCATAGCTTGGTAATGTATCTGAGATGTATTGATTTCCGAGAAATGATCTTCTGAGTTATGAGGGAGCATTTTCAGGTGCATGGCTTGTTTTACCTTGATTTGCTTCTGCAGAATATTGACTACTCTCAGGAAATCATTTCCCTTTTATGATAGTGGGAGATTCTTGTTACTTCGATTGTCAATTGCTATTACGTGCTTCTGTTGATTGAACACATGTTGTAGCTCTATTTTATGTATAATTTTATAAATGTTGATATAGACATAACCTTTGTCTTGTTTTCTGAAAGTTCAAAATTCATGATATGAATTTAATGCGACTCTATCAACATCCATTCCAATGATTTTTTCCCGGGAGATCTTTTTTGCTACTATGTTCTTTTTGGTGAGGAAACAGAGATACTGCTTCTATACCTAGCTGTAAATTCTATAGCTCTAGCCTCTAGTTATAATTTCCTCTGTCATATGCAGATTAAGGGAGGAACTTTTTTTTCTTCTTCTGATAAGAATGAAGATTTTATTAATTAGCACATAGTATGCATGAGAGACACTTGGTTAGTAGAAGAAAAGGATTCTAGAAAATCATTTAGACTAAGACCATTAAAGTTTATAATTACAGTCCATAATAGAAGAGTGTGAGTATAGAAATTCTTGATCTCCTCTATTTCTGCATCCCAACTAGGTGTTTTCTCGTATATACATCTAGTGTACTTGGCTATGCCTATTGGTATTAATAAGTTTTTACTTATAAAAAGAAAAAGAAAAGAAATTCTTGAGCTCCTCCTTTCCCGTTTGCGATCTGTGAAGATTCTATCATTTGTTTCATTCCATATGCACCAAATAAGGCATGTGGGGACCATTTTCCACACTGCTGCAATTTTTCTCCTTATTACAGACAAGGTTTATAAAACGGTGACTCAAAACATCTCTCTAATACACTCCATGGTGAATAGGACTATCTCTAGGAACATTAGTATTCACTCTATCTTTTGGTCAGGGTCAGGCTTGTTCTCAATCATCTAAAGCTAGGGAGTGGAGTTCATCACCATGTTGTTCGTCAAAGGCTGGTCCTGACACAACTTCTACCATTCCAGGTGGAATGGTAGTGGGACTACCACAGTGAAGTTCCTTCAAATTTCAGTAAGTTAAACAACCAACTTGCACAGAGATAAGATATGCATGATTAAAGTTAAACAACCAAATCTCATTCTCATACCATAAATCAAAGCCTAACATCTTATTCTACCTTCCAATAAAAAGATGTGGTAGAGGTACTCGCCAATTTGTGGCTTATGAAGCTCTCAAGATCAAACTCACTCCAAGGATTTCACTCTCACCACCCGGTTTCACTCTCCTCAATTCTATGGATGTTTTGCTCTCAAGAAAGCTAAGGAATGCTTGAGGATGGCAGGGGATGAAGTGAGGGAAGGGGAGTGCTATTTATAGTGTTAAAGTGAGGAAGCAAGAGGTGCGAGTGGGTGAAGAGGTGCACGGTTTGGCTGAAGTAAACTGAAGGTGATTGGTGTAAGCTATGGTGGACTGCATGCTGAGTTTCCAGATCTGTACAGTAAATTCCATCACACTATTGACCCATGGACAAAGACCAAAGGAGGGTGATAGGTGCAGTCTTGCAGAGGTTGAGTGGTTTTAGAAGTTGGGACAAAAAATTAAATGATTTCTCAAGAGAAACCAAGTGTAGGCCAATGGTTTTGGTCTTCAAAACCTGTCCAGATTTGATCAAATCTTGTCCTATCCTTGTGGTAAGTTCTCCTATTCCATATTGTTTGAGTGACTTTTCCAGAGGTGTAATGAGGCATGAATGTTGGACACTTTAGTGTTTGATGTGCAGCAAAAGGAACTGGGTTGAATGGGGGAGAGTTAAGCGGAGAGTTTGCACATGGTTTCCCGCCATTGGGTCCATCGGTTTTGATCATTACTAGAGTGGTTTCTTAGGGTGATTTGATGACACATTTACAGACCTAGATATGGTGCTATAGGCATGTGAAGATGGCTGGATTTGTTGCAGAAATGTTTTTTGAAAACAGTGTGCAGTTTGGTTGAGACTTGTTTCATTTACAAGGTGAAATAGTTTGGTGTTTGGAGTGACTATGGGAGCTGTTCTTGGCTTCATCTTAGGCTTGCATTTTCCACAGCTAGGTAGCATAAAAGGAGGTTAATCAAGTGCAGAAAATCAATTGATGAAATGGTTGAAAGAACAAGATCTTGTTGGCTTGTTCTTGGAGTTAATCGGTTTGCACCTAGTACATCCGATTGGTGGGTTGTCTTGGCATTGACGTGCCTTCCGATTGGTGGGTTTTGGAAATGTAAACTTGGACTCATGATGGAGGGCTGATAAAGGTTGAAAAATAAACCTTAGGGGCATGTAGGAGGTCTGTAAAAGAAAGAACAACCATTTGCTAGATGGTGGTATGTCCTATTTGCATAGTGATGGGAATCCTGGGCTTATTCTCTAAGTGGCGCACTTTTATTGGGCATAAAATTTCTATTGAGCTAGACCTTAAAGTGGGCCTTCCCTTGGGTCTCAATAGTTTACTAAGTTGGATGTTAGCCTTGGGCCTCACGTTGGGCCTTGTCTTGAATCTTTCTTTGGCCCTCTATCTTATCAAGCTTCTACCGTTATTTTAACCAACTTTTGGGCCTTCTTCAAATCCATCTAACTTCCATGGTTTGCTATGTCAATATATAACAGTAGTCTTCAATGTATAACAACAATAGATTGTATGTAGGTAGTTTACGGTGCTGCACATGGTGCTGCTAACACGCCCCTAAATAGAGGTAGGCTGCACATGGTGCTGCTGAATATCAGGAGTAATCTAAGGGGTCATAGATAGGTGATCTTCCCGCTCAAATGTACAGTACACAAGCCATGTAAATTCTATATAAGTGTGAATAAATCTTCTGAAGAGGATCATCGAATCCATTTAACATGGTATCAGAGCCTTCTTAAAATTTTCGGTCTATCTCTAGTGTTGTGGTCCTACAAGAATTTTAAAAAAAAAAAAAAATTCTCACCGAGCTGCATTTCTTCTCGGTTTTGTTCCATTCTGTTCTGCTCTTGGTATTTCGGCAGAGTCCCAGTGCTCTCCAATCCTTCTTCGTGTGGCAGGTTCTCGGTTCAGAGTCTCAGTGCTCTCTTTTGGTTCAGTTTTTCGTGTGGCAGGTTCTCTGCCATTTCTGTTGAAGTTCTGGTTCCCCAAAGATCTAGCTAGCCAGCCCCGAAAAGCTCATCATCATCCTCTCCCAACAACCTGAAACCAGACGCGCTAAACACTATCTCGGAAACTTCGTCCCCTTCATTTTCGGTATCTTCATCCTCATCGTCCTTGGGCTTCGCAGCTTTTTTATTTTTTTTATTTTTTTGTGGTTCACGGCAACATCACAGTCGGCAAAACCCATCCAGCAATATATATATATTTTATCTTTTTCCAGCCAAAAATTCCAGTTGCCGCACCGCCAAATAATAACCACTCAGCACTCGGACATATCTCTTCAAGGCTGGTCGGCTAGTGAAAAATCCAGTCCAGTAAGAATTTGCCCCATCTCCATCCAGCAATATATATATATTTTATTTTTTTCCAGTAGCTTCACGTGAAGAGGGGTATCTTTCGGTCTATTTATTCTCCTGCATCAGTCTCAGTTGGTCTATATATTTTATTTTTTTTTCCAGCATCTTCACGTGAAAAGGGATCTCTTTCGGCACATTGATTTTAGTTGTCAGAACCACTGATTACTTTATTTTCTTCACGTGTTGATTAATCCATAGTCGGCACGTGTTGATTAATTTATTCTCCTTCACAATTAATTTATTATCTTCACGTGTTGATTAATTTATTATCTTCACGTGTTGATTAATTTATTAATCCATAGTCGGCACGTGTTGATTAATTTTTTTTTCTATGGATTCTGCACCTGTATGTATCAAGTTTACAGGCAACAATTATTCTACATGGGCGTTTCAGTTTGAACTCTTTCTTAAGGGAAAAGATCTTTGGGGTCATATTGATGGCACGGATGTCGCAAAACCCTCTCCGTCTGAAAAATCTCCGGCTGACAAATCTTCTCCGTCATGGGCTGTGCTTGATGCACGCATCATGTCTTGGCTTCTTGGTTCAGTGGAGCCCCATCTTGTCACCAACTTGCGACCTCATTGCTCCGCTCAATCTATGTGGGCTTATTTGAAGAGGGTTTATCATCAGGACAATGATGCTCGTCGCTTTCAGTTGGAACATGCGATTGCCATGTTTCAACAGGGTAGTCTTTCTATCCAAGACTACTACTCAGCCTTTCTGACTCTTTGGCATGAATATGCTGATTTGGTTACAGCGAATGTTCCTGTTGACGCTCTTTCCACTATTCAGACTCTTTATGCGACTAGCCGACGTGATCAGTTTCTTATGAAACTACGTTCGGAATATGAATCTGTTCGCTCCTCTTTACTGAACAGATCTCCTGTTCCCTCTCTTGATATTTGTTTTGGAGAGTTGCTTCGTGAAGAACAACGTCTTAGTACTCAAGCTATTCTGGAACAATCTCATGGCAGTTCTGGGATGTCAACTGTAGCTTATGCTGCACACGGACGAGGACCTTCTATTAATTCTAAAAACCTGCAATGTTTCTGCTGCAAGGAATATGGGCATATTGCTGCTAATTGTCCTAAAAAATACTGTTCTTATTGCAAAAAGAAGGGTCATATTATTAAAGACTGTCGTATACGTCCTCAAAATCGTCAGCCTCGAGCATTTCAAACTTCTATCGCACATGGCTCTTCCTCAGGTGCTTTTGCTAATCTTGCACCTCCTGCAGCAAATTACTGCACACCAGAAATGGTGCAACAAATGCTAATTTCGGCATTATCCGCCATGGGGTTTCAAGGTAAAACTACAACTAAACTCTGGTATGTAGACTCTGGTGCTTCTAATCACATGACGAATACTCCTACTGCTCTATGTCATGTTCGGCCCTATGCTGGTCAATCTGCCATTCAAACTGCCAATGGTAGTTCTTTGCCAATAGCTGCTGTCGGAAATGCATCTTCTCAAATCACTGATGTGTTTCTTGCTCCTCAACTATCCACAAATCTTATTTCAGTTGGTCAATTAGTTGATAACAATTGTGCTGTTCATTTTTCTGGTAATGGTTGTGTTGTGCAGGACCAGGTAACGGGGGAGCCGATAGCGAAGGGACCTAAAGTGGGGCGTCTATTTCCACTATTTTTACCTATTCCAGTACTTTCTTCAGTTTCGTCTATTAAGTCTTTTACTTGTCATAATGTTCCAAATCTGAATATGATGGGGCATCGTCGTTTAGGTCATCCCAATGCTTAGATTTTATCTCATGTATTGCACTCGGGTCTCCTTGATAATAAAGAGCGTTCTTCTTTATCTATTCAGTGTGATTCTTGTAAACTTGGTAAAAGTAAAATTCTTCCATTTCCTTTGCATGCTAGTAGAGCTTCTCACTGCTTTGATCTTATCCATAGTGATGTTTGGGGACCTTCCCAAGTGAGTTCACATGAAAAATTTAAATATTATGTGACTTTCATTAATGATTATAGCAGATTCACTTGGGTTTATTTTCTTCGCTCTAAATCTGAGGTTTTTCGTACTTTCACTGAGTTTTTCGCATACATTGATAATCAATTCTCTGCGAGTATTAAGACATTACGCACAGATTCTGGTGGAGAATATTTGTCTACTGAATTTCAGTTATTCTTGGCTTCTAAAGGTATTATTCATCAACGTTCATGTCCTGCTACTCCCCAACAGAATGGAGTAGCCGAACGGAAAAATAGTCATCTTCTTGATGTGGTACGTACTCTCCTGTTAGAATCCTCTGTTCCATCCATGTTCTGGGTTGAGGCTCTGAAAACTGCCACTCACTTAATTAATCGTTTACCTTCCCAAGTCTTACATATGGAGTCTCCCTATTTCCGCTTGTTTGCTAAACAACCTAGTTATGATAATCTTCGTATCTTTGGTTGTGTATGTTTTGTTCATTTACCTCCTCATGAGCGACATAAATTATCTGCTCAATCTGTTAGATGTGCATTTTTGGGATATAATGTGTGTCAAAAGGGATTTGTTTGCTATGATCCTACTTTACATTGTACACGCATTTCTCGGAATGTTATTTTCTTTGAAAATCAACATTTCTTTCCTGTGTCCTCTATACCTTCTTCTTCTACTATGGTCCTTCCTTTTTTTGAAGAACATCTCTCAGATCTTCATCCAGTCAGCTCTCGTTTTAAACCGGGACTTGTATATACGAGACGCTCCCGCCCACAGTCTCTTCCAGTGGCTCAACCAATATCTGATCCTACCATGCTCCAGGATCAGTCAGATACAACACCTTCAGAACACTTGGCACGTCGCTCTTCTAGAGTGTCAGTACCTCCGGATAGGTATGGATGGTTTGCTTCTGCTCTTACTGCTACATTATCTAATTTTGATATTCCCACATGCTACTCACATGCTGTCAAGCAAGATTGTTGGCGACAAGCTATGAAAGAAGAAATTGACGCATTAGAGGCCAATCATACCTGGGACATTGAACCATGTCCTCCTACCATTGTTCCTCTGGGTTGCAAATGGGTTTATTCAATCAAAGTCCAATCTGATGGACGTTTGGAACGTTACAAAGCTCGACTTGTTGCTCTTGGAAATAATCAAGAATATGGTGTCAATTATGAAGAGACCTTTGCTCCTGTGGCTAAGATGACTACTGTTCGTCTAATTCTAGCGCTTGCTGCTTCCAATGATTGGCCACTACATCAAATGGATGTTAAAAATACTTTCCTTCATGGTGATCTTAAAGAGTGTATTTACATGAAGCCACCCCCGGGATTGTTCGCCTCTCCGACTTCACAAGTGTGTAAGCTTCGTCGCTCCCTTTATGGTCTCAAACAGGCACCGAGGGCCTGGTTTGATAAATTCCGCATAACTTTATTACAATTTTCATTCAAGCAGAGCAAGTATGATACTTCAATGTTTCTTCGGAAATCAGACATGGGTCTTGTTGTTCTTTTGGTTTATGTTGATGATATTGTGATCACTGGTTCCGATTCTGTCTTACTTGGCCAGCTCAAGACTCATCTCTTAGAATCCTTTCATATGAAAGATCTTGGATCTCTCACATATTTTCTCGGTCTTGAGGTGCATCGTAATTCTTCTAGTATTTCACTCAATCAACATAAGTATGCTAGTGACTTGGTGGCTACAGCTGGTTTACAGGAGGCTACTTCTGTTGATACTCCTATGGAATTAAATGTCAAGCTTCGCAAAGAGGAGGGTGACTTACTTGCTGATCCCAGTTTATATCGAAAGTTGGTTGGTAGCCTTGTTTATCTCACTATTACTAGACCAGACATTTCCTTTCCTGTACAGCAAGTCAGTCAGTTTCTTCAGACTCCTCGGCATCTTCATTTGGCTGCTGTTTGTAGGATCATACGCTATGTTCAGGGCACTTCTGCCCGTGGTTTATTCTTCCCGGCCAGCAATTCTACTCGTCTCGCTGCTTATAGCGATGCTGATTGGGCTGGTTGTGCGGATACACGTCGCTCCATCACTGGTTGGTGTGTGTTCTTAGGAAATGCATTGATTTCTTGGAAGAGTAAGAAGCAAGACAGAGTGTCTAAATCATCTACGGAATCTGAATACCGAGCGATGTCTTTAGCTTGTTCTGAAATTATTTGGCTTCGGGGTATACTTGCTGAGCTCAATTTTTCTGAGACCGATCCCACACCTTTACATGCCGATAATACAAGTGCCATTCAGATAACGGCCAATCCTGTCTATCATGAGCGCACGAAGCATATTGAAGTCGATTGTCATTCTATCCGTTAAGCATTTGAAGCTTGTGTTATCACTCTTCCACATATTTTCACTGAACTACAAATTGCAGATATCTTCACTAAGGCTCTCACTCGTCATCGACATTGCTTCCTAAGCAGCAAATTGATGCTTGTTGATCTACGGGCATCAATTTGAGGGGGGCTGTCAATATATAACAGTAGTCTACAATGTATAACAATAGTCTACAATAGATTGTATGTAGGTAGTTTACGGTGCTGCACATGGTGCTGCTAACACGCCCCTAAATAGAGGTAGGCTGCACATGGTGCTGCTGAATATCAGGAGTAATCTAAGGGGTCATAGATAGGTGATCTTCCCGCTCAAAAGTACAGTACACAAGCCATGTAAATTCTATATAAGTGTGAATAAATCTTCTGAAGAGGATTATCGAATCCATTTAACAAACCCAACCCTTTAAAACTCAATCCTAACCTTCCAGTTCAGTCCACCCCACCTGACTTCAACCCAAAAGCTATTGTACCTGTCCACAAGATCAGCCCCAACCAAATGAAGGAGAGGCGTGCTAAGGTCCTCTGTTTCAGCTGTGATTCTAAGTGGCACCCAGGCAATAGGTGCCAAAGCCCAAAACTCTATCTTATTGAAGAGGTGATTGAGGATAACACCTTCATAGAGGAGCCCCCCGATTCCTTTACAGATAGGGCTGAATGTTGGTTAGATTTATCACAAACTGAGAAAGAGCCATCCAAACCCGTGCCCCAATCTGATAAGGATCCAAAAATTTCACTCCATGCTATTATAGGCTCTAATACTATGCGGGTGAAAGGAAGAATTGGCAACCATGGAGTCACTATCCTTATTGACTCCGGCAATACACACAATTTCTTAGATGCTGCCTTGATATCTCAGCTACCCTTGTCAGTTTTATCTGACCAGAAGGTGAAGGTGCAAGTTGCTAATGGTGATAAATTGGAAAGTGTAGGGAAGGTAATGGGTGTCAAAGTTAGTATTCAGGGCGCTGTTTTTCTAGTAGACAGGTATTTACTAGAACTAGCTGGCTGTGACATGGTCTTAGGAGTTCAATGGTTGCAAGGATTGGGCTCTATTCTTTGGAACTTCCAGGAATTAACAATGCAATTCCAGCACAATAACAGTGCTATTATCCTCAAAGGGCTGAAATTAAATTAGGGGTGGCAATATGTCACACGACCCGTTAACCCAACACGACACGATCATAGCGGGTTAGGGTTTAGCCTTAACGGGTTCGGATCAAAACGGGTTGACCCGTTAAGACACGATTGCTTAACGGATTAATAACGGGTCAACTCGTTTTGACCCGTTATGACACGTTAAGAAAATTAAAGTTACAATTATACCTTTATACCTAAAAATAAAATTGTTAGAATTTCAATTTTGATATTTTTATTATTTGGATTGTAGTTTTAGACTTATAATTAGTTTTATAATTTTTATAGATATTGTGATTTTAACATTTATATAAAATTATGATAAATTTAATCAGGTTAAAAAGGTTAATTTCGGGCCTATTCAACCCATTTACATAAATAGTTTAAAATGAGTTATATTGTGTCGTATTAACCTATTTCATAATATTTTCTTAATTTATTTGTTTATTTATAAAATAAAAAAAACATATTTCGTAATATTCATTAATGGGTCAAAACGGGTTGACACGACACGACCCGTTATGTTAATGGGTCGTGTTAGGGTTTGAGATTTTAACATGATAAGCTTAACGGGTCAGGTTAGGGTTGACCTATATGACCCGTTAACACGATTTGACACAACACGAACACAACCCGTTAACACGATTTGACACCCCTAGGCTGAATGCTCATCACTTGCTTGAGAAGGGGGTACTGCATGGAGCTAACAGTATGGAGAATAAGGGGCTGTTGTTGCAATTAATTGAAGACTCACCTTCTCACCAACCTCACCTTATCCCTCCATCTATACAAACCCTCCTAGACAATTTCCAAGACATCTTCTCCACTCCAAAAGGCCTTCCCCCTACCTGTACCCATGACCATTCTATCACCCTACAACCTGGTACCAAGCCCATTTCTGTACGGCCATACCGTTACCCTTATTTTCAGAAGGCAGAAATTGAGAAGATTGTTAAAGAACTCCTAGAATCAGGAGTTATTCGCCCCTCCCAAAGCCCTTACTCTTCCCCATGCCTTTTGGTGAGAAAGGCCAATGGATCTTGGCGTTTATGTGTGGATTACAGGACGCTGAATAGTGTTACTATAAAGGATAAATATCCTATTCCAGTTGTAGATGAGTTGATGGATGAGCTCCATGGGGCCAAAATTTTTTTCGAAACTTGATTTGAGGTCGGGCTATCATCAAATCAGGGTACGACCCGAAGACGTCCCTAAAACTGCCTTTCGCACACATGAAGGCCACTACGAATTTTTAGTTATGCCTTTTGGTTTAACTAACGCGCCCTCAACATTTCAAAGCCTCATGAATCAGGTTTTTAAACCTTATTTATGTCGCTTTATTTTGGTATTTTTTGATGATATACTAATCTACAGTTTTGATGTTGAGACACACCTATCTCACTTGAAAATCACCTTTGCATTGCTGAGACAACATCAACTATTTGCCAAGTTAAGTAAGTGCTGTTTGGTCAAGACGAAATTGCATATTTGGGCCATCTTATCTCTGGCCAAGGCATTAGAGCTGACCCGGATAAACTACAAGCTATGACCAAGTGGCCCGTGCCCAAGTCTATTAAAGCCTTGCGAGGTTTTTTGGGCCTCACGGGGTATTATCGCCTTTTTGTGAAAGGCTACGGAGCCATTGCAGCCAAGCTCACTGAACTACTGAAGAAAGACAGCTTTAAATGGACTGAAACAGCCCAAACAGCCTTTGAACAGCTTAAAAAAGCTATGACGCAGCCACCAGTCCTGGCCTTACCAAACTTTCAATTACCGTTTGTAATTGAGTGTGATGCTTCGGGGCAAGCCATTGGAGCTGTGCTAATGCAAGAAGGGAGACCCCTAGCTTTTTTCAGTCAAGCTCTCAAGGGTCGTGCCCTAGCTATGTCAACCTATGAAAAAGAACTAATGGCCCTAGTTTCAGCGGTGCAGAAATGGCCCCTATCTGCTGGGACACTCTTTTGTAGTCAAAACAGACCACCAAAGTCTGAAATTTTTGCTGGACCAGCGAGTGGACACTCCAATGCAGCAAAAGTGGATATTGAAACTCATGGGATATGACTTTATGGTAGAGTACAAAAAAGGGAGAGAAAACTTGGTAGCGGATGCCCTATCTAGACAAGGTTTGGATCATGAAGTAACCTTGGCTCTACTTACACTTCCTAGTTAGGACTAGCTCACAGAAATTAAAAGTCTATATGACTCGGATTCAGTAGTTGAGTCCTTATTCCTTAAACACCAAGGCAGTCAACTTCCACCTCACTATGAGATCAAGGATGGGATTTGATTCTATAAGAACCGAGTTTACATCCCATCTAACTCAGTTCTTGTTGACAAAATCTTACACTTGGTACATAGCAGCCCTTTAGGGGGTCATTTGGGGTTTGATAAAACGCTGCACAGGCTCACAAAGGATTTCTTCTGGCCTGGTTTCAAAAGGGACTTGAAAGCTTTTTTAAAGGGCTGTGACACATGTCAAACCGTTAAAGTGGACAATACACTTCCTAGTGGTCTTCTACAACCTCTCCCGATTCCTTCCAGCCTTTGGACAGATATATCCATGGACTTTGTGGAAGGGTTACCTACTTCTCAAAGATTTAATGCCTTATGGATCGTGGTGGATAGATTCACAAAGTATGCCCACTTCATACCCATCTCCCATCCCTACACAGCTAAAGTGGTAGCCCAACTATTTGTCAAGCATATTTTCAAATTACATGGCATGCCTCATTCCATTGTTTCAGATCGGGACCCTACTTTCACTAGCAAATTCTGGAGAGAACTATTCTCATTACAGGGTGTTCAACTGGCTTTCAGCACTGCCTACCATCCTCAAACCGATGGTCAGACCAAGGCCGTGAATAAGTGGGTCGAGAACTATCTTCGAAGCTATGTTAGTGACAATCCTAAGGATTGGTCCAACTGGGTTGCCTTAGCAGAGTGGTGTTACAACTCATCCCAGCATGCCTCAACTAAGATTACCCCATTTGAGGCCCTCTATGGCTACAAACCCCCAAAACTGACCAGTTATCTACCAAACACAGCAAGAGTAGCAGAAGTGGAAATCACATTGCAACAAAGAGATCACATTTGGCATTTACTGAAACAAAATCTCACCAAAGCTCAGGAAAGGATGAAAAATATGCAGATAAAAAACGCAAGGAGCAGCAATTCCAAGTGGGTGATTGGGTCTATTTACGGCTACAGCCGTATCGGCAATCATCCATCCAAAAAAAATCCAAACTTTAAACTATCCCCCCGTTTCTATGGGCCTTTCCAAATCTCAGAAAAAATTGGTGAGGTGGCTTACAAACTCCATCTACCACCGACGGCACAGATCCACAATGTTTTTCACATATCTCAGCTTAAGCAACGACTCAGCTAGAATATAAACCCTCTTCCCACCTTACCTCCAATGAATTCTAAGAGTGTTTTCAAGCCAGAACCGGAAGAAATTATAAGCAGAAGGTTGAGGAAGGTAAAGAATTTACCTTTAGTCAAGCTCCTCATCTGTTGGCAGGGACAACCTGTGACGCCCCCAAATCCCCACGTATGGACACGGGGAAATCGAGACGTCCGGATGGTGACAACACGGGTCACCATCCTATCGACGAGTGCCAAGTGTGTGCAAGCGACAAATGTACACAAAGAAACACGCAGCGGATAGCAAAGACATATAACTAAGTACCAGAATTTTTCTTAATTTAATACAAAGCGATTCAAAACATACATAATAAAATATTACAAATACACATATTGTTTCAAAGCCAACTTCAAAGCATACACTCCAACTCAGAACTCCGGCGGAGCCGCATCCTCGGGCTCAGCCTCCTCCTCCTCCTCGATCCTGCATCAAAAATCTACGGTACCAAAATGGTGCCGCAGGTAAGTAAAATCCAAACATCGCAAGATAAAAACATATTACAACCAAAACAATATGCATGAAGCATGCCAAATGCACATCCCAAAAACCATATTTTCCACGCACACCAAAATCCCATTTTGGCCCAAAAACATTTTCCTTAAAACCAGTCCTCGCCATTATCCCAGATAATGGCCCAACCAATAAACTACCATTTTCCCAGAAAATGGATCACAAGCCACATATCACAAACTCGCCATTATCCCAGATAATGGCCCATATCCAAAACATCCAAAATAATACCATATTATGCATGCACCATGATCTCCCCTAGGGATCATCCACACGCTCTGGCTCTGTGCCACACCGTAGGTAACGACTACGCATGTGACACCTACACGAGTGATGCCCAGACTCGCGCCCAACGCGTACCTGGCCAGTCCATCCTCTAGTCCCCGCCACTCGAAGGACCACGGAGTCGACACGACAGCGTTATCGTATCGTGCGATCCGGTCGTCGCCCAGCGACAACCCAGGGGATGTCACTCAGTTTTATCTGCTCCCGAATGACCAGAGGAGCTCCACCGAGATAATAACCCATCCCGGCTTGGGCTCGTGAGACACACGCATCCAAAGACAATTTAACACATGAGAATTTTTAATAAACGCACATGATCATGTAAATTCAATGCCATACAATTAAATCACATAAAATAACCAACACAACCCGAACATCACCAACAATCAACAAACATCTCCTTCCTCAAATCCAGCCGACCCCCAAACTCCTCGGACTCAGTCCGGAATCAACAAACCAACCAGTTGACAAAATAAATTATTGTAAAGGCAATAATACATTAAAATCTAAAACGAAGTTTGGAAAATACTTACAGCGCTATACGGTATTTTTAGAAGGTTCGGCGCGTGGCAAACGATGGGCGGCAAGTAACGTAACAGTGCAAATGCACTGTAGCCGTGGGTCGCAAAATACCCACTTTTGAACGGGGACAAACCAAGACACCAAATTGATAGGGAATGACCTTGAGATATTTATGAAGCTAAAGGAAGTGAGTTTTGGCTGTGGGTGGCGGTGGAAACGGCGGTCGAAGGCCAAGAAGGGGCTGATCGGAGTTGAACTCGTGCGAGCTGCTCCGGCAACGGATCGGGGCCGAAATTAGGTGGGTTAGGACGGCAAGAGGTAGGGGAAGAAGTGGTGAAAAGATGGTGGCCGGAGGTGGTGCGACGGTGCCGGAAACGGTGAAAAACCGTGCGGCTTAGATGCGCTTTTCCGGCCAAACGGCGACACGGTTGGGGGAGATCTTTGGTGGGGTGGTGCGCCGGAGGGAGGGGAAGATTTCTGAGTGGGTGGTGTAGGCCACGCCGCCGGCAAGCGGCGGTTCTGGGCAGAGGAAGAAACCGGCGACAGGGTGAAAAACAGAGCAGGTGCCGCGACTTCTAGGGGCTCGTGGCGGCTAACGGCTGGTCCGATGGCTCTGAAAATTGGTGGGGATGTTCTCTGGTGAGAGAGGAAGAGAATGGCGGGGGTGGTGTACGACACCTCCACCGGACGGCGGAGATATGGCCAGCCAAAGGTGGCTGCGCGGTAGAGGGAGCCGAACGGAAGAAGAGGAAGAAAAAGAAAGAAAAGAAAGAAAAGAAAGAAAAAGGAAGGAAAAGAAGAAAAGGAAAAGGAAAAAGGAAAAAGAGAAAATGAAAGAAATGAGGTCCAATCCTCACTCCGGAACCCAAAAACTGATCCGCCGAAAACGATTTTAAAAACCGTAAAACGAGTAAAATAAATTAAACACCACATCAAATAAATAAATAAACCAAGAAAATATATTTTAAACAAAACGTAAAGCTAATATATAATAAATAACTAGTAAAAACTAGCTATTTAATTTTAAATCCAAAAACAAGATAAAATAAATTGAACAGCAATTATAAACTCAACAGCAAATAAAATCCAATTAAAATCCGATAATTTAAAATAATAGCACTATAATATTAATTAAATTAAAATATTCCTTCAGTGAAAATACACGTAAAAGCGGGGTGTCACACAACCGGCGAAGAAAGCTTCATGGGAGCCGTATCGACAGCTATGAGTAGATTTCCCTCACCTTGTGGGCAAGGTTCTCTAAGGGAGGGGGATTTGTTACACAACTGAGAAGGGAGTGGAGCAAATGGAAGAAGACTTAGGGCATGGAGTGTATGGGTGAGTAGAGGATGTGCAGAAGTGTTAAAGTGCAGAAGTGTAGAGGAAAAGGGTGCATACGGAAGCTTAACTAAAGACTTATTGTGATTGGGCCATCATGGGCCGTATGAGAGGAAGTGGGTCGTGGGGCTTCACGCAGCTAGGCCATCTGAGTTCATATTATTTGATGTAATAACATAAGCCCATAGATTTTAAAGGACCCTTTAGTCTTGTCATTTCAGTAGTATTTAAGCATATGTCTTCTGACAGAAACGGTTATGAAAAAATACATTCTAGCATTTTCTAATTTTCTGCAATCGGAGGAGCCTCCCTTGAAGAAGGCGTCTGTAATCTCCTTTGGTTTTACAGAATTAATACCATTTTCATCAGATTTCTCATTCCTCTTCTCAGTTACAGTTAATCAATCCCTATCTACCCTGTTACATAGACAAAAATATATAAAAAGATCAACATGTCTTGGAAGCTAGATGAAAAAAATGAAAAAAGAACAATTATAAGCAACCATCAAGTGGTAAGGGGCGTTTAGAAAGAAGGGCTTGAGATACTTCACCAACTTCTCATTATGTTCAACAGTGCACAAATTTCTTTTTCTCCAAATACACCACGTTAAGGAAAACGAAATCATTTCCACATCAAATATTTTTGATGACTACCAAACTGTCCTTTCTAACGAGTGAAGCGATCCATCACTCAACAAGGTATGACCCAATCTATCCCAAAAATAATGAAAATCATGTTCCACAAGGTACTAGCAACCTTGCAATAAAGTAGAAATGATCAACAAAATTTCCCAATCTTAAACATGCAACACCAATGGACTAATACAAGATGCTGATTCCTTGAGATATCCAATGGAAAAATCTTCCTCAAAGCCATTGTCCAGGCCAAAAAACAGCACTCTCTCTAAGAGGGACCATATTGCACCATATAATCTTCCAAAGGAAAGGCATTAGGTGTTGTTAAATGACTTTTACTTCAAACACCCTTCTTGGAAGGTGCCCAAACTAGTTTATCTTCACTGTCCCATCTCAACCTATTGGATTAAAAAAACTGACTATGAAATAAGATAAAAAGTATTCAACTCTCAATCATGATCCTCTCTTATTAAATTCACTCAACATTGATGAGGTATTAGTGAGTTTGTAAATGATGAACCATTGATGCATCTTTATGACAAAATTATACCTTCACTGATTGATATCCACACCATACATTATAAAAAAATCTTACCTTTAAGCTTTCACCCATCTCATATATGGTAAAGAGGGTGAGCAGCCCCTCCTAAACTTTTATGGGGCCCAACCTTGAACAGCCTGCTAACCTCATTAGAACAACACCATCTCTCGCCCACCCCCAAAACCCACCCTTATTGTCAGCTATCAAACTCCAAAGACTCCCTCTTGTAGGCATAGCACCATAACCACTTTCCACGAGACCTCCATTTAATAAATAAATCTCTAACCACCCTCAACAATCGAAGTACAAACCCTGGACCCAATTAAGTCGGCAAAGTTTTACTCAACCATTCCAACCAATAGAAATTCTCATTGTAACTTCCTTAGGCAGTTCAAAATGTTGACATGAAGAAGAAAAAGAGACAAAATAAGTAGAAAACTTGACAACATTCTCTTAATCAAGGTTAAGTGCTGCAAGGCATATTGATTACTCCTCATAATACCTCAAGCCTAAACTTCTAAGAAAACATGAACTGAATCGTGTACCTCATCATCATAGGATATGTTTGTTATCCAGCCCTCCTCTTTCAGCCTTTCAACTTGGAAAACTCCTTCATTGATGAAGTTCTCGAGATCCACCCTTTTCTTCCCTATTGAGAATTTATAGAATTCTATGAGATTAGATTATAGTTGTAGAAATAGAAAATCCTCAGATGCCACACCACCTTGGGTAGAAGAAACCTTATACAGCCTATCCCTATAGACATCAAGCAATGCAGTCAGCATCTCACAAGTTTCATCAGACATCGTCCTACGCGTAAGTTGATCACCAGCACTTTTGTATTTACCAATCCTTAACACTTGTGGCTCAATTCCTACTTTGTCCAAGACCCCTGCACAAAAAATTTCCCCGAGCTCTCATATATATACAAATAGATCCATAAGTTCACACAGACCAAAATTTTTGAACGGCAACAAATTAGGAAAGGAGTTTTTGTAAATCTGTCTTTTAAAATATTATTGTATAGATGAAACAGGCTATAAGTTACTATCTTACAAGCATCTATAAGTTGCACAAGCAAGCACATTTAACATTCAGGCACAACCACAGCATGGAGTACAATAACTTGCATCTGGAAGTGAGTAGAGACGATGTTGAGGATTTGGCAAGAGTGTCGATCTGTGAACAAGCTAAAGGAGTAGTACATGAGTTTTGAGGGATAGTTGTCTGAAAGTCAGTTTCTCAAGCCATTGACTGAATTGATTCAAGTTGTAATATTATCTAAAGTTGGAATAGGTCTAAGGGATGTTTATTGGCGGGTCCTCATCAACAAAATACCTTGTATCATTGTGTGAGGAGTGATTGTTGATCTTATTTGATACAGATAGAGAGATTGGGAAAAAGAAAATGGAATTGAATTGCTTTCATAGTAGCCGCAAACACTGCTAATGGATATAGAGGTACCATTCGAGAGTGATTGGGTCTATATCTTCTCGCCAAGCAAAAGTCCACTGTAGGAGGCAGAAGAATCCCTTGGACCAGGCTGAAGATGCGTTGAGCAAATGATTCTTTGAAGTCGACATTTTATTTGATTTACTCAATTGCAGAAATTTTACTAGAATTGTTATGAAAATATTGTGATTAAAATTCTTAATTGGTAGACTTTGCAGCACAGTTCAAGCTAGGTCACTAAATGGCCTATCCCATATTACTCATTAAATTTTGTGGAGATAAAACAAGATGTGATGAATATTGTGCAAGTATTCAGACAGTGGTAATTGATAAATTTAGAACTAGTCCATGAAACTTGAGACTACAAATAAGAGGGAAAACGACTAACAGGGTAAGGTTAGTTGTGATAGCAGCAAGAATCAGCATTAAATCCATTTCTGAAATCAGCTGCAAGTTCAGGCTAACAAAATGGCGATGGAATATCTGCAGGTTACACATGCTTGTACATATACAGGCGCACTCAATTCGCAAGAACAAATTTATTGAACTGCAGAAAACTTCTTTAGGAGTACAGTATAATAATTAAGCTTGAAAGTCATGTAACACAGAAAAAACATTCATTTTGTCCTCTAAAGACCCATCAAACATATTCCTTCTTAATAGCAGATGAAGTATCATGAATGAAAAATATGAAAGAACTGGAATAATCAACGTACCTCTAAAGAATGATGCTTGAACTGTCAAACCTAACAAAGAAAAATAAGCACTTGGAGGGGCATATATCTCTTCACATGCACTAGCAAGGTAATATTCTTTCTCACGACATGCAGGGGCATATGCCACAATGAATTTACCTACAAGTAAATAAAGATCAAAGTTAGTGGTCAAAATAGAAAATTTGCTGCAGGTCATTATAGAAAACTCCAAGTTAAAAATGAAAATGATAAATTTACAACTAATTTTTTTATCAGTAATATTAACGTACAACTATTTTACAGCTTTATTTCAAATGGAGGGTAACTATGCAAACTTGAAAGTGGCGCAATTACATTAGTTGGTTGTAAAATGAAAATCCAGCACTTGGAACATAAGGGATACTATCAGTGACCTTTGTGATGAAGAGAAGATAGAAATAGCAAAATTTTATGAGAATCTCTTGTAAGATTACTTAATGCAGATAGTTATCCAGTATAAAAAGAAATGGCATGTCTGAATTTTCCAAAGAAGATATCTTCCCTATCATCTGAATGTATACAGACAATGGCCCTCCTGTGTAAACACATGCACACACATGAACCAAGCCTCTTCAAACACAAGCTAAACGCAAACAAGAGGTACGATTGCTGTATTTTTGTTTGTTTGTGTACTCGATTGGAGTTGGCACTTGGCACTGCTTCTTTTTTGCTATTACAATAGCCAGACATACCCCATACCCATTTTAGAAGCCGGAGAAAAGTCAAATTCTATTAAACTTCATACAGAACATGTTTTTTATAAATAGCATTGTGACACTATACCTGATTTCTTGAAATCCAATATATGCCTGCGGATTTCCTCAACTTTACCCCAGCCACAACTCAAGATTTCTATATGGAGATAGACACCAGATATACGAGAATTATATGCCGCCTTTATAATGTTCTCACAAATTTGAGGTAGAGAAATTCCCGCAGAGAAACGGCTCTTCAGTTGATCAGATTGAAATCGTTCTGAACGGCTCTTCAGTTGATCAGATTGAAATCGTTCTGGACTGCCTCCATGATAATCTAAGAACTTGGGATACGTGTTATCAAGCTGGCTATAAATATCATGGTTTGGTCCCTAAACTCATATATTATGATTGATTAGGATCTAATATTTAGACATTAATTATAATTATGTTAGAAATCAAATTCAAATTGTATTGTATGACCACCTTTATCTAGCCGTCAAAGGCATAGTACTAGCCGTCAAATGCATAGTGCTAGTCGTCAAATGCATAGCGACTTTGGAATACTCCAGAATGTTATAGAAACTCCTTTGTACTCCTATATATATCGCTATAACATTTAATGAAATTCATAAGTTTCATAACACGTTATCAGCACGAATCGCTTTTTTCTTTCTCTTTCTCTTTTCAATCTCTAGATTTTGGTCCTCGTGAGGTGTTCTTCATACGCAGCCTCAACAATTCCAGACCACCTAATTCTCAACAACCACAGAAAATCTTGTGCGATATGTCTCTCTCTTCTCTTTCTCTCTCTCGCTCTCTCTGCCAAACAACATCACCCACGCACATGGGTCACCATGCTACGGCTCAACCAAACAACAGCAAGCTTCCAACTCCATCAGTACCACAAAACTGTATCTACCAAGTGTTCTTCAAGAGGCGATGGTGGGAGTTCATATTAATTTTCAACCCACGGCTCTGGTTTTTGTGATCCGATGGCGAACCCGAGATTTTTTTAATTTTTGAATCTGATCCCACGGTGATGGCGAAGGCTAAGGAGTTGAAAAGAGAGCTGCAGAGATTGGTGCGGGCTATTGTAGATGACGAGGAACACGTGGAAGCTGGAAGAAGAGTCCAAGCCGTTGGATTGCAATATACTAAGCGTACAGTGATAGACCAACTACCCACCAAAACCAAAAGATAAGCTTTCTTTATATAATATATATATATAGCTTCACGGGCTCCAGACTATTTGCCAGTATCTTTCGTCTGCTCACCAGCTTCTCTTCAATCTAGTGGCTCATTTAGGCCACGTTTTTATTTCAGTTGGTCATCGCATATCATTTTTTTTTACTGCCATAATAATTGTTAAAATGACTTTCAGTTCCAAGGTTGCAAAATATCCATGCGCAGAAACTGAAGGCACTTGAGGCTCAGATTTTAGATCTTGAGAAGAACAATGAATCTGACAAATCAAACGATCAAGTCAAAACCAATCTGGGTCCCTCCATCATATTCAACATCATTTCATGCATATATAGAAGACCCACTTTCCTTCTTTATTTATCCAACTTGTTATTAATGACCCCACGTGAAGGGGAGATGTTTGTTTTTTTTTTTTTTTTGGCAGAAAGAAAAATAGATGAAGGGGACAAGTGGTTTTGGGAGTGGGTTGGATTTCCGTTGTTGGAACATGTGGGGGACCCACCCAACATAAAACTAAAAATATTTGATTGTCATTTTCTAACAAGGTCAAAAGTCTAGTTCATTCAATTCTCTTTTTGGAGAGGAACGGCGCAAGAAAAATTCATCTGGAGGCTTCTTGTCTGTTCTTAAACGGGGTCATGTACAGTGAAAGAGCTTGTGAATATATAAAAATTCACATGGGCGGCACCTACAAATATACGTGAAGTACTTGCCAACCTCGTCAATTACGGCACAGTAAAGGTAATAAAATCACCCTCTAATTTATATGATATTATAAAATAGTACGAGAAAGGAACGGTGAAGCAAATGCGAACAAAGCACGAGGTTCTTTGATTGAGAAGCTAGTGGCCTTCTACTTCAAGTAAGTTTTTCAATATATTATTTGCAATCAGAAATGTGAGTATTAAAATTATATTCATTATTATTACTTAATTAAATTTCATGTTTATTTATATAGTTTACATACAAGTTTATTTATTTTTATATATACTTGTTATGAATTATTGATGATAAGATCTATCTTGGAATAGAAATTGAGCATCCCTGAAGGATCGCTTTAAATCAATAATTTTATTGAGTATCTCATTATAAAGGATCTATTGATTCTGTGAGATAATTTAAATGAGCAATATGTGTACCAAAAAGCTCATTATGATTTATGCACCTGAAGTTGCATAATTGAAAGTGTGTTGAGAAAAACCACTAAAGAATATATGTTTAAAATGAACGCCTCGAATGTGCTCCTGAAGTAGTAATATCGAGTGCAAAAGTTCATAATATATTCTAAATTTATATCTGGTTTTCTAGTGGTTAAGCAAAATAATGAGATTTTGCTAAGAAATCATGAGCCACGTCCTACTAGTCCACATCATTCCCTGAAGTGAATGAAATTGGATTTATATCATTCCCAGAAGAGAATGACGAATTGTTTTCAAAGAATCCAAAAGATTGGACGTGGTGATGAATATATTTATAGTATTTCAATGATTTCGAGCCAGAAGCTCGTATTGAAAATATTATCAGCTTTCTCTTTGAGATGATATTATGTTGATGAATCAAAAGTGATATGATTCAGAATATTTGTATCTTTTCATGATTATCTTGATCATCCAAAATCAATTACGATAAGTCGAATGATTTTCATATGGACGTCCATAAAAGAACCAGAAGATTCTTTTACTATAAAGTCTTACCACCAGAAGTGGAAAGAAAAAAATTTGCCAGAAGCAAATAAGATGAAATAATTCGACGTTATCATGATTATCATAGGTGAACTGGAAGTTCAGATGATAATTTATTTATGGATGAAATAAGATAAAAGGTCTCATATTCTAGCTGCTAAAATCCTAGTGAGGATTGAAGTCCCTGCAGGGCAATTAAGAAATTTAGCAGTCTAATGAACATAAGACATGCCTGAAAGCATGTGAGACCTATTGATACAAATGATAAAGCATCTCGGAAAGAGAAAAGCAACAAAGAAAAGAAATCGGTGCTCCTGAAGAGGCCGTACCCACAAAACAAGCAATAAAGTCCATCTAAAAATTCTCTCATAATGAATACTCCTGAAGAGTATAATACTCCTGAAGAGTACCTCCTGAAGAGGTTTTCATGAAATGTCTTCCCTTGAAGAGGGACAGGTACCTAAAAATAACGAGATCTCGATATTACATTTCATGAGTAATTGAGAAATTATGGAGAGAAATAAAACCGTTGTCGACAACGTATTTTCATATAAGATGGCATTTGATATTACCAGAAGTAATAAATAAAGTGAGCTCAGAACCGTCGAAGAATACCGACGTAAAATATTGGTCAAAATAGAAATAAACAATTCCTGCAGAATTGTTATAATGTGATGCATATGGACTTGAAGTCCAAACACCTATGAGGTGATGCTTGTTGAATATCAGTGGGTATTTGTATAAATAAAATGAAAATGTGATATATAAATCACGAATATATTTCCTACAGAAATAATATTGATATGTTTATGAAGTTAAAGAGATCATATTGAGATTTGTATTAACTTGATAGTTACCAAGAATTTGGGTATGCATGAAGCATATAGTTCTGAAGTACATATTCTATTAAGTCTTAAAATCCTTATATGATCTACTGCAAGCTAAACGTATGTGGAACATACTATTTTCATATATTTTCAGTATTTATATTATCTTTTATTGCAGTTTTTATAGATAATTTAAATGTCATTGAGGCTCCAGAAGAGCTCATGAAAACTGCAGAAAGCAGGAATTGATTATGAGGCTCCAGAAGAGCTCATAAAAACTGTAGAAATCAGTGATTGATTATGAGGCTCCAGAAGAGCTCATGAAAAATGCAGAAATCAGGGATTGATTATGAGAAAAAATAATCTCCTGTTATAGATGCAATCACAAAAAGATTGGATATGCAGTTAGTGGATGTGGTCACTGCATATTTTTATGGGTCATTAGACCATGACATATATATGAAAATCCCTGAAGGATATAAAATGCTTGAAACTTGTTATCTGGTTACATCCAGAAAACAATCCGGACGCATGTGGTATAAACGCATTAGTGAATATTTATTGAAAGAAGGATTTGAAAAATAATCCAATATACCCATGTGTTTTTATTAAGAAATTCCGGATTTGTTATTATTGCGATTGATGATTTAAATCTTCTTGAAACTCCTGAAGAGATCAGAAGAAATTTGAAATATAAAACCCTTTCGGTTTCAAGGGGGAGATAAATGTGCATGAGAAATAAAATGGAGCACACAGAATAGCTACCAGAAGATAGATACACAAATATGAATATTTGTGAAATTTTATTATCTTGAAGCAAAAATTACAGAAATTTGAGGCATTTCGCCTCATTCTTTAAACGCTCTTGTTCTTCAAGAATCTGCATGGCATCTCTGTCTAAAGGAGTAGGCAATCTAAAAGAAGATTTAAGCAGAGATTTTAATTTTCTATTCTCTTGCTTTATTGATTCTATCTTCACGTCAGACTCCTGAAGAAGTTGCTGAAGGATAGAAATTTTCTCATGGAGTTTGTCCAAATCATAAGGTTTGGATTGTAGTCGCTGAGAAAATGCATAAATAGTTGAAGAGTAATGGGCACCGAGATTTACAAGCTCATAGATAGCTTCAACATCTGACTTATTAGTCAGATTAGCACCTGTGGTAGAAGCAGGAACAGCTGATGAGCTAGGTGCATAATACATTATATATTGACCATGAGAAGATTGCTGAGCCATTGCAGATAAAGAATGCAAAAAGAGATTGCAGAATAAAAATGCAGAAAGAAATTGCAGAATAAGAATGCAGTATGATTACAGAAAAGTGAAGAAGATGAGATGCAAATGAAGATGAGCTGAATATCTCTTTTATAGAGAAAAACTAAGCACCTCTATTGATTCACGGCATCTCTCGTGAAGCATCTCTCTACAAGAGACGAGGCGTAGCATCATAGCCCTGCGGCGCTTGACAGCAGATGTAGCATTATAGCCCTGCGGCGCCTGACAAGTACGTAAGAACTGTAAAATCCCGCGATGCTTGTCTGGCCTAAAAAGATGGCCAACGTTTTTGAATATAGAGGTTTGCGGCTTAATTTTGATAACTCCTCCAGTAATTATGTTATTTACAAGAACTCCAGAAGAGTACAACTCTAGAAGAGTAGTGAATTCAATGATCTTGGATCAATATGGTGAATTTCACTATAAAGTCCTGAGTACTCCAATGGTTGCTCAATAATTTGATGATCAGAAAAATCCATTTCGTCCTTGTGAAGACAATGGAGAAATTCTTGGTCCTGAAGTACCTTATCTCCAGTTCAATTGAAGCACTGAATATGTGATTATTTGGATCAAGTCTACAATTAGATGGATATACGGATGTGAGTTATCTATCAGATCCACACAAGAAGATCATTGCAATTCATGAAAAGAAAGTTGAAATTAATGTCAAGCAGATACGGTCAAGTGATAATCTGGCAGATTTATTCAGTAAAGCATTACCAACTGCAACATTTAAGAAGCTTGTGCAGAACATTGGAATACGGAGAATTGAAGACATATTATCATGCACTTTTCAGGGGGAGTAAAGTCTTGAAGACTTGTGCTGATTGTACTCTTTTTCCTTCGCTAAGGTTTTATCCCACTGGGTTTTCCTTTGCAAGGTTTTAATGAGGCAATCTTAAAGCACTTGGCGATATACAGAATATTGTACTCTTTTTCCTTCGTCATTGGTTTTTTTCCCACTGGGTTTTTCCATGACAAGGTTTTAACGAGGCATATTCTTTATATGTGGTCATCCAAAGGGGGAGTGTTAGAAATCAAATTCAAATTGTATTGTATGACCACCTTTATCTAGCCGTCAAAGGCATAGTACTAGCCGTCAAATGCATAGTGCTAGTCGTCAAATGCATAGCGACTTTGGAATACTCCAGAATGTTATAGAAACTCCTTTGTACTCCTATATATATCGCTATAACATTTAATGAAATTCATAAGTTTCATAACAAATTAATCATATTTAGAATAATAAATTTTATCCCACATAAATTTTTATTATGTGATTAATTAGGATAATATATCAAATTGTTTATAACTTACCCACATGAATTATGAATTAATAATTTGATAGTTTTATCATAAAGTTTAATATTAGAAAGAATATATATCAAATTATAATAATTAATAGACTATTTGCTGTGAGAGTATGAATGTATACATCTAAGGAGGTTCTATCTAGGAGATTGGATTTTATGCAGGACCATTGTGACCCCTCAAATCTTTTCTGGGAATCTTAAAGTTCTGTCTAAAAAAGAAAAATCTTTCCTGGGAACTTACTTAGTAGTACTATTTCTTTCTGCTATAAAATATACCTTATACATGATTATTGAGTAAATAATTTGATAAATTCTATTATAAAAAATAATTGAATCTACTTGAATTAAAAATTTAACTCACAGACAATTTTTATGTTATTAGATTCAATTTTTAAGTATGATTTACATTGGTAAACCATGAAATTTTGTTTAGGCCTCAATTTTAACATAAGCATGTAATTTATAATTTTTTTAGTTGTACAACCTGCAAGTCTCTTTGATATTCGTTATGATATCCCTGAACTTAAGGGAGATAACTATAAGGTCTGGAATGAGAATTATCTTCTTCATTTATGGTAGATGGACATAGATTATGCTATTAGGAAAGACAAACTACCAACACTCACTGATACCAACACTGCAGCGGACATAACACTTTATGAACAATGGGAGCAATCTAATCGCCTCAGCATGATGTTCATGAAGACTAGAATTTCTGCTAGTATTCGTGGTTCTGTTGATCAGCATGAAAAGGTTCGAGACTTGCTAAAAGCCATTGATGATCAATTTGTCACTTCAGACAAGGCACTAGCAAGTACCCTAATCATGAAGTTTTCATCCCTAAGGCTTACCAATGTGAAATGTGTGCATGAGCACATCATGCAAATAAGGGACATTGTGGCTCAATTGAAGAATCTCGAGATTGAAATATCGGAATCTTTCCTGGTGCACTACATCCTGAACACTCTTCCACACCAATATGCACCATTAAAAATCTCATACAACACACATAAAGATAACTGGTCAATCAATAAACTAATGATCATGTGTGTTCAAGAGTAAGGGAGACTGGTGATGGAATAAGGAGAAAGTGTAATACTGGCAACGTATAGAAAGGGGAAATCTCAAGCCAACAAGAAATGGAAAGGTAAAATACCTCTCCAAGCTGGTGCTAGAATCAAGAAAGATTCTAAGTGTTTCTTCTGTAAAAAAAAACGACATATGAAGAAGGAATGTGCCAAATTTCAGAAATGGCTTGCAAACAAAAGTAATCCAACCTCATTTGTTTGTTATGAATCTAATATGGTTAATGTCAATATTAACACATGGTGAATTGACTCTGGATCAACAATCCACATTTCAAATTCTTTGCAGGATTTGCAAAACCTAAGGAAGCCAGTGGGAAGTGAGCAAAACATTTTATCAGAAAACAAGATGGGCTCATATGTGAAAGCTATAGGAACTTACTATTTAATTTTGAGTAGTGGATTTGTTTTGAAGTTAGAAAAGACATTTTATATTCCAAGTTTTTCTAGAAATATTATTTCAGTTTCAAGGCTTGTAATTTTTGAATATTCCTTTAATTTTTCAAATTCCTCATTTAGTTTATTTTATAAATCTGATTGTGTTGGAAATAGAACATTGTCTGATGGTTTTTACTACATTAATTTACAAAACAATACCACTTATTACTTAATGCATGTTCATACTGGCACTAAAAGATGTGTTATTAATGAGAATTCCTCAAAATTATGGTACCGGAGATTAGGTCATATCTCCATAAAAAGAGTTAAAAGATTAGTAAATGAAGGAGTACTAAATACTTTGGATTTTACTAATTTTGAGACTTGTGTGGACTGTATAAAAGGAAAGCAGGCCAACAAGACAAAGAAAGGTCCCAATAAGAGTTCTGACATATTAGAAATCATACATACTGATATATGTAGTCCAAACATGGACTCACATGGTCAGAAATACTTCATTTCTTTTATAGATGATTATCAGATATATATATATGTATCTCTACATGCTTTATAATAAGAATGAAGCATTAGACGCCTTTAAGATCTTTAAGGCTGAAGTAGAGAAACAATGCGGTAAGCAAATTAAGATCGTGAGATCAGATAGAGGTGGAGAATATTATGGTAGATACACAGAGGATGGACAAGCACCTGGACCATTGGCAAAATTTATTCAAGAGCATGAGGTTATTGCCCAATACACCATGCCTGGTTCACCGAACCAGAATGGTGTAGCAGAAAGAAGAAACCGAACATTATTGGACATGGTGCAGAGTATGCTTAGCAGCTTAAATCTCCCTAAATCCTTGTGGGCTGAAGCACTTAAGACGACAGTATATATATTAAATTGAGTTCCAACCATGGCTGTTCCTAAAATGTCATTTGAATTATGGAAAGGTTGGAAACCGAGTTTACGACATATGCGCTTTTGGGGATGTTCGTCTGAAGTGAGAATTTATAATTCACAAGAGAAGAAGCTGGACCCAAATACCATTAGTGGGTATTTCATTAGATATGCTGAAAGGTCTAAAGGTTACAGATTTTATTGTCTATCTCACAGCACTAGAATCAAGAAATGCAAAGTTTCTTGAAAATGACTTGATCAGTGAAAGCGATCAAATCAGGGACATAGTTTCTGAGAATAATCATTTAGAATCTCAACCTATCACCTCAAGCGATAGATTGGTTATTGTTCACAGCACCCCTCAAGTACGAACTGGTGTTGAACAACCAATTGTTGAAGTTCCAAAAGTAGCTGACAACATTCCAGTAGATCAAGTGGTTCAAGAGTTGCCAAGAACTTTTGAACAACAAGTTGAACCACATACTTCTCAAGAATATGATGGTACAACATTAAGAAGATCTATTAGGCTCATGAGATCAGCAATTCCTGATGATTATGTTGTGTATCTACAAGAGTCTGACTACAACACTGGAGTAAAAAATGATCCTGAGTCATTTTCACAAGCCATGAGTTGCAAAGAATCAGAATTATGGTACAATCAATGCCTTGAAGGAAGAGATGAATTCTATGAAGAGTAACAGAGTCTGGGATCTTGTTGAGTTGCCTAATGGGATAAAAACCATTGGATGTAAATGGGTTTTTAAGACAAAGAAAGACTCATTGGGCAACATTGAGAGATATAAGGCAAGACTAGTTGTTAAGGGATTCAATCAGAAAGAAGGAATTGATTACATAGAGACTTTCTCTCCTGAATCCAAGAAAGATTCCTTGCGCGTTATTTTGGCATTAGTAGTCCATTTTGACTTAGAGTTGCAACAAATGGATGTGAAAACAGTATTTCTCAATGGAGATCTAGAGGAGGAGGTTTACATGAAACAACCTGAACGATTCCCCTCTAGTGGTGGTGAGCAATTGGTTTGCAGGCTTAAGAACTCCATATACGGTTTAAAACAAGCATCCCGCCAATGATATTTGAAATTTCATAATGTAATTTCTTCATTTGGTTTTGTAGAAAACATTATGTTGGTTGTTTTCTTGTTTTATAACAGAAGGTCAGTGAGAGTAAAATCTGCTTTCTTGTTTTATATATGGATGACATTTTACTAGCAACTAATAACAAAGGTATGATGCATGAGGTGAAACAATTTCTCTCTAAAAATCTCGATATGAAGGATATGGGTGAGGCATCTTATGTCATTGGCATTAAGATCTATAGAGACAGATTTCGAGATATCTTATATCTGTCTCAGGAAACCTTCATTAATAAAGTTTTATAGAGGTTTCGAATGAAGGATTGTTCGGCAAGTGTAGCCCCCATTGTGAAGGGTGATAGGTTCAATTTGAACCAATGTCCAAGGAACGACCTTGAAAGAGAACAAATGAAGAATATTCCATATGCTTCTGTTGTCAGAAGCCTAATGTATGTTCAAGTCTGCACAAGACTTGACATTGCATTTACTGTAGAAATGTTGGGACGATATCAAAGTAATCTAGATTTAGACCACTGGAGAGCTGGAAAGTAATGAGGTACCTTCAAGGAACCAAAGACTACATACTTATGTATAGACGAATCGACAATCTGGAAGTAATTGGCTACTCAGATTCTGACTTTGCTGGTTGTATAGATTCACGCAAATCAATATCAGGATACGTTTTTTTTATGGCCGATGGAGCTGTATCATGGAGGAGTGCCAAGCAGACTTTGGTTGCCACTTCTATTATGGAAGCTGAGTTCGTCTCCTGTTTTGAGGCTACTTCACATAGTGTACGGCTTAATAGTTTCATTTATGGACTTAGAGTTATGGACTCTATCACTAAGCCATTGAGAATATATTGCGATAATTCAGCTATTGTTTTTATGACAAAGAACAACAATAGTGGGAGTCGAAGTAAACACATGGATATTAAGTATTTAGCCATAAGAGAACATGTTAAAGAAAAGAAAGTGGTCATTCAACACGTCAACACTGAGTCAATGATAGTTGATCCTTTGATTAAGGGCATGCCATCGTTGAAATTCAAGGATCATGTAATAAATATGGGACTTGGTTCCATTGTGTAATTTTTCATTGTATAAAAAAAATGTTATTTTAATGAAATTCTTCATTATTTTGATGTTTTCTCATCTTGATGTGCACCTTAATTTAATTTCAGAAAACTTTATGTGTTGGACCAAGAATAAACATAGGGTTTATTCATTAAGAAATTGTTGCCACATAAATTTTTAAGAAATAAATACATGGTAATCCATGGAAGATGATACTCGTCATAAGAGGACTTATCACCATGATTCATGTACTTATTACTTAATATAGATTATCGATAGGTTTAAGATGTGAAGTGTGGACCAAATGGGAGAATGTTGATCGTTTCTTTAGGAATTGGTTAAGAGAATGGGTCTCCAGCTCTCCTTTATCTTAGGAGCTTTGAAATGGTCCACTCCACATTTGAAATTGTTCTAAACTACCTCTATGATAATCTAAGAATGTGGAACACGTGTTGCCAAAGCTTGATGGAAGCTTTGGCTATAAATACCACTGTTTGGTCCCCAAACTCACTCAACTCAATTCTTTCAGTCTTACACCATCTAAAGTAAGTTTAGTAGAGTCTGGAAGTGCCAAACGGTGATATTTATAGCCACAGCTTCCATCAAGCTTTGGCAACACGTGTCCCACTTTCTTAGATTATCATGGAGGCAGTTTATAACAATTTCAAACGTGGAGTGGACCACTTCAAAGCTCATGAGATGAAGGGGAGCTGGAGACTCGTTCTCTTAATCAATTCCTAAAGAAACGGTCAACATTCTCCCACTTGGTGCACACTTCACATCTTAAACTCATCAATAATCTGTATTAAGTAATAAGTACATGAATCATGGTGATAAATCCTCTTATGAAGAGTATCATCTTCCATGTATTACTATGTATTTATTTCTTAAAACAGATTTCGATGGGTTTAATATGTGAAATGTGGACCAAGTGGGAGAATGTTGGCCGTTTCTTTAGGAATTGGTTAAGAGAACGGGTCTCCAACTCCCCTTCATCTCAGGAGCTTTGAAGTGGTCCACTCCACTTTTTTTAAAAAAAAAATTTTAAAACAAAACTGATCTAAACAACATGTCGTTTTCCCAAAATGAAACGATATTTTTGGGTTAAGAGAAATTTAAGTTTTTGATGAATTAAAATAGGCGATTTGAGTATTTTGGGTTTGATTACAAGTTACGTGCTCAATTATAGATTTATTCAAGTTATATGATTTTCTATAGGTGACAATTGATTATTCATTGAGCACTGTTATGAGGAATTTTTGAAAGACTAAGAAGTTCAGATAAGCAAGGTTCCCATGCTAGACTTTGCATAAAAGGAAAATGAAATGCGGTTGATTTTGAAAATATGCATGTTTGTTTTTAAAAAGAAATTTGAAAACAACCTCAATTATGTGTGCTACATATGCATAAAATCTGTATAAGAGAAAGTATTTTTTTTTTCATGATCAGTGTAGACATGAGCTAATTTTGTGCATTATGTTTTCCGAACTATGCAAAAAGAGCGAATATGAAATTTATAAAAATTTGTGCATGTGATGTGAAGATGTTCTGAATATGTTTTTGAATATGTGAAATGATTTGAATTTATTTCAGTACATAATATGGCATCTGAAAAACCTTTGGCATGACTTTCTAATTTTGTTCTAACTCTGATTCTGGTTCTGATATGGTGGTTCTGATTCTGTTTTGCTTTGATATCTGGCCATGTCACGAGATATAATAGTGACATCTAGCCCTGTCATGGGATCAATAGTGACGTCTGGCCTAGTCACGGAATATAATAGTGACATTTGGCCCTATCACGTGATATAATAGTGACCTCTGGTCTTGGCACGGGATATAATTGTGGTTTCGACTCTGAGTGCAATCGTTTTGCTAACATGGTAATTTATGTTCTGTTTGACTTTCCATAGAATGCACAATCTTACCATGGGGGTTAAACATGATCTCTGTTCTAATGTGATGCTCTGATATGACATGATAAGATGAATATGTTTAGTCATGTTGTGCCAAATGGGTCTTTGAACATGAAAAGTAGGTTTTTAAATATAAATAGTTTGAAGTGTCGCTCTGATTTTCTAATAATATGTATTTTTGAGATTTTCACATTGAAATTGAAATGTTTTGTTTCTGCATTCTGAACTTTGTGAAGATGCTCATGTTTACATACTAGTGTATGTACTCTACTTACTGAGTTGTTGATAACTCACTCCTTATTTCCATAACATTTTTTAGATGATTTTGGAATAGTTCAGTTTAAGGATCAGAATTATGAAGCATGGGCGAGATGATTATTTAAGCGTAGTTGATTACTCATAGAATATTTATGAGAATTGTTGGCTTTTATTAAGAGATTTTTTAGTATTCTGATGATTTTATATTTTGAAATCTGTAAATATCTTGATGAAATGTGAGTTTTAAGTTACATGAAGTAACTCTCCAACCCCTTCGGGACTGGGGCATTATAGTTGGTATTAGAGCCATGTTCGAAGTTCTGCAAACTATTAACATATGTGGTTTGGGTATCTGTGGATTTTAGGAGGTAACTTCAGATTTAAGGTGCAGAAATTTGAGAACTATAAGAGATGATTATATAGATGTTTAAGGTTTGAGGTTTTGTAGATTTTAACATATGAGGTTTTGGATGTATGTGGTTTAGGAAGTGACTTTAGATTTGAGGTTTAGAAATTTGAGGACTAAGAGATGATTACGTGGAAATTTAAGGTTTAGATTTCAGGCCGACTTTATGGAACTAGTTTTGGTTTGGAACTGGAGGTTTAGACTTGTGACATTGATGTTTGGAGGCTTCAAACTTGTGGTATATTTTGTGAATTTAAATCTGGTGAATTTAGTATGTTTGGTCAAATGTGGAGGTTAGTTCTTTTCATATGTATTTGATTGTTATCCAATGTGTTTTGGAATATAAGTTGATAGAGTACGCTGCGGAAGCATGATTTTGGTGATATGATAGTTTGAGAGTTTATTTTACTACTTGTATGAAGGTTCAAGTATTCGAATCTTGATTTTAGGTGCAACAAATTTCGAGGAAGAAATTCTTTTAAGGGGGAGAGAATGTAACACCCAGGTCTAATGTTTTTTTTTTTTAAAATTTGGATTTATATGCGAAAAGCCCATTTGAGTTTTCAAGTATATATATATATATATATAAATTTTTGAAGTGAACATTAAGTACAAAATTATATTTTGAATCCTTTTAAAAGATTTTTTTTTATATTTTATTTTAACCAAAATTATGTTTTTCTACTTTTCTACTTATAATGATTTTGATATTTTATAGTTAGACCTCAAATAGTAAGTGAGCTAGAATTTATTACTTTAGTCAAAGATTAAGTTGGATGTTGAGGAATTTAGGAAGTAATGATATTTTTGGGTTTAGAGAAATTTAAGTTTTTGAGGAATTAAAATAGTTGATTTGAGTATTTTAGGTGTGATTACAAGTTACGTGTTTAATTGTAGATTTATTATGTTATATGATTTTCTATAGGTGATAATTGATTATTTGTTGAGCACTGTTGTGAGGAATTTTTGAAAGACTAAGAAGCTTAGGTAAGCGGAGTCCTATGCTAGACTTTGCATAAAAGGAAAATGAAACGGGGTTAATTTTAAAAATATGCATATTTGTTTTTGAAAAGAAATCTGAAAATAACCTCAATTATGTGTTCTACATATACATAAAATCTGTATAAGAGAGAGTTTTTTTATTTTTTTGTCATGCTGGTGTAGACATAAGCTAATTTTGTGCATTATGTTTTCTGAACTATGCAAAAAGAGTGAATATGAAATTTATGAAAATTTGTGCATATGAAATTTATGAAAATTTATTAAAATATCTTTAAAATGTTATGGAGATAATGGGTGAGTTATCAACAACTCAGTAAGCAGAGAACATATATTAGTGTGCAAACATGAGCATTTACAGAGTTCAGAATGCAGAACAAAATATTTATAAGGTCAAAATGCAGAATCAAAACATATTATAAAAATGTCAGAGCGAAAGTTAAAAAATATTCTTATTCAAAATTCTCTTGGTATAGCATAACTAACCATCATCATACCAGAACGTCATATCACATCAGATGCCATGTTTAACCCCTGTGGTAGGGTTGTGCCCACCCTGGTAGCTAACCGAATAGAAACAAAATGTGAATCTTCCCTTTATTATTCTCGGAACCCCAAGTGTGCACACAGAAAAGATCACCAGAAAATCATTTTGTTTCCAAAGTTGGTGCACCAGAAACAGAACAGTTGGTACCAACCCAAACAAAAGCCACTATTAGCACCCGTGGTAGGTCAAACAGATCACCATCCACAAACCACATCCCAAATTCAGAATGTTATGCCAAAAGTTTTCAGAAATCACATCATATCATATCAGAGTTTAGAACATCTTCATAACAGAACATAATCAAATCACAAAAATATAATTTATGTACAAAATTTCATATTCGCTCTCTTTTGCACAGTTTAGAAACAAATGCCAGAAAATAAACTCATGTCTACACCTATCATGACAAAAATACTTTCACTTTCATATAGAGTTTATGAGTAATGTTGAAACAAACAATGGAGGTTGTTTTTCATGTTTCCTTTCAAAAACCAAAAGATGCATATTTTAAATGTCAACATCATTTTATTTTCATTTTATACAAAGTCTAGAATAAAAACACCATTTACCTGAACTTTTTAATTTTTCAGAAATTCTCCACAATAGTACTGAACGAAAATCAATCGTCACCTATAGAGAAATTCATATAACTTGAATAAATCTCCAAATGAACAGTTACCTTGTATTTAAGCTTGTGATAACTATTTTAATTCCTCAAAAATCTAAAAATTCTCTTAACCCTAAAATATCATCACTTCCCAAAATTTATCGGTGTCCACTTAATATTTACTTAACCTAATTCTCACTTATTCCCAAGTTTATTTAAAAAAAATTTAAAACCCAAACCGTTTAAAAATATAAAAAGTTATTGAAATAAAAATAATACCCTACTCAAAAATAATTTAGAACCTGAACTCAACCCAAAAATTATTTTACTTCAAAATCACTTAACGTAACACACTAAAAAAAATTGTACAAAACAGTACCAAGTAAAAACAAGCCTAACTCAAATAAATCCTTAAAATACCATACTTAAAATACCATGTTTTAACTTTTAAAAACTGAGGACAAAAATTGTAATTTCCTAACAAAAGTTTTACCATACACTACGTAGAACAATTAGGAAGAAGCTAACCAACAACCTTTAGCTCAAAAGAAGAGGGAAGAGGTAGCGGCAGAGGCTTACCGAGAGGGCTACGTGTAGCGGTGGCCATGGAGCCTATCGACGACGGCACGACTGGGTGTGGTGATGGAGCACAGAGAGTGAAGGAGGATGATCGAACTGCTATACACGGCGGAGAGAGTGAGAACGTAGAGAGAGAGAGCGGAGAGTGAGAAAGTGGTGAGGATCGACTTGGGCTTACCGAATCAGCACGGGGTAACTGGAGGAGGCACGGATGGCGATTTCTGAGGCTTTTTCTTGGTGTTTGACGTCTGTTCTGTCGTGGCTTCGAGGTTGCACTGACTGGGAGGCAACGAAGGCAACCTCTGTTTTGGTGGTGCAAAAACAGAGCACTCTCACAGTGGCTTTCGATGACTGGGAACGGTGATTCGAGGGAGCAACAGCGACGTGGTTGGCTCGGCTTTGGGGTGGTGAGGCAGTGCTTCGGCGTTGGACGGCTGAGCAGGTTGGGGCATTGAGGGGTGGGACAGGCGTATGAGCTTACGGTGGCTTGGGCTTTGCGTGAAGAAGGGGACGTGTAGCTTCCACGGCAGAGACCTGCGGTAGTGTTGCCGTGCGTGAGGATGGAGGCGATGTCGTGGAGGGAGGCTAGCGACGTGGTGGCTGGAAGCTATGGCAGCGAGGAAAACTTTCTGGGAAGAACAAAGAAACTGAAGTTAACGTGGAGGAGAGCACGCGGCGAAATGGCTTTAGCGAGGCAACGTTGTTTTGATGATGGTGGTGGGTTTGTTGTCGTATTTGAGGGTGGCTGCGGCAACCCTAAAATTTGAGGAGGAAGATGAAACTACGAGAGGGATCTATGCATATATATATATATAGTCATTTGAAAACAAAACCCTAGAGAAGGGAAGGGAAGAAACGTGCAAGAGATGGAAACAGGTGCGAGACGTGCATCAAGCATGCTGTGAAAAACGGACGTACGTGAAGATGAAGCCGTGCTTGTAAAAGAGTCCATGAGGGCTGTGAGTGAACTCGTGCAACACGAGGAAATAAAGGGATGAAAATAAATAAATAATTAAACTATTTTCTGAATTTTAGACCTCCACTCAAACTCATTAAAAATAAATAAATTCAACTTGTTTAAAAGAAAAATTATCTCGGTCTATAAAACATTTTTAACTTAAAAAATAAAATAAATCATACCCAAAGAAAAATTGTAGTCCACTAAAATAGAGATTTTAGGTACGTAGTCTACTAAAAAATATTAAAAACTCAAATCGATTTTTCGCACATATAAATCCTTTTTTTTAAAAAAAATTGCTGGGCACTGGACTCTGGTATTACAGTACAACCACAACCCACCACCCACTTTGGTGGGTTGTGTGATCTTATTGCAATTATGGTTGTGTGGAGTACATATCATTGGGATGTAAATCTCTGATATTTGATACATTATATTCCAAGGGGATGGGCCCAATGGGGGTCATATGAGCAAGTGTGTTCAAATTAATTGGTCAGGCATAAAGGGCATTGGGAAGATTCTCCATGTGATCTGAGCATGCATGGTACCACTACCATATTCCAGAAAAATGGTGGATGAGGCTTTCTTCATTTATAAGGCATAAAGGGCATTGGGAAGATTCCTCATCCATGCACGTTATTCATGATTCTTGCTAAGGCGTCATGCATCTAGCTATTTTTCCTTTAGGACTCTCATAGCAAAACTGAATAATTTCTTAATTTTATTAACAGCTTAGCAACCTTAATCCCTACCAAAGAAATTACTAAAATTGAGAAGTTAACAAGAAGATTAGAATTTAACAGTGACCAGAAAAATTACTAAATCCATTGATAATATATCACCATATCAACTTAATAGCCCATGGCATTTATTAATTACTTTAAAGCTATTTACTACTTCTAACTTTCAGGAGCGATATGTATTTAATTACCATTCTAAGTTCAAAAAAATAAAAGTACTTGAACTCTTGCAAAATTAAAAGTTAACTTCAGGTTTCTAAAAGTAAACCAATAGTACTGTTTGATTGAAAGAAGACTTAAAATTTCCAAAAAAGAAAGAAAGACTTCAAATTCACATTCATAGCATAGGCATTGATTCAAGCATGTGATGGAAATTAACAAAGAATCCTATATCCATCATTTCATTTGTTCTTACTTAATCCGT
Source organism: Carya cathayensis (assembly GCA_011037825.1). NCBI lineage: Eukaryota > Viridiplantae > Streptophyta > Magnoliopsida > Fagales > Juglandaceae > Carya > Carya cathayensis. The sequence goes on from QGSO01000175.1 coordinate 1,792,766, forward strand.
TATTATCTTCCGGTTATGTCCACTTCGAAACTCCGAGATTTTTCTTTTCTTGCTCGTTTATTGAGAAAGGAATCCTAGCCTTCTTGGTGCAAATGTGGTCATTGTTGAAGCTCAAGATCACCAATTTGAAGTTTATGTTCACCCAGCGGAATTCTTCGAATCCCATATTTGTCAACGGCGCTGAGGTGCTTGCACACATGAACAATATCAATCTTGACCTGTTGCTTACACCCAGCTCCAACATGAACTTTCTCAAAGCGTATTAATTGCTTGTTGGTGGCCCATATCCCAGGAGGTGGGAACGAGAATAGAAGAAGCGAAAGACTCCCATCCAAAGTTCCTGTATTCTTTACATCGATGTAAACGGGTATTATGAGTTCATCGCAATTAGCATGCTCGATCTTGAGACCATTGCTCATGATGGAGGAATTTTTCAAGGCATGGAGGCTAGCATAGGGTACAGTGACTGTGACATCATTTGGAGGTTCGGCTAGTTCAAGGTTGAATCTGGTTTAGTTCAAGCCATAGGCCCATAGCCGAAGGGGAACACCACAGGGCCCTTGTAGAATCTGTAGGTACGACCAGGGTAGCCGGTGAATGGGTTTGCTCGCATGTCCATGATTGTCATTGGCACCCTTTCTACATAGCCTTGTGGGTACCATGTCGTGGGCAGTTTTCCTCCTATACAAAAGAACAAGTACATAAGTGGAAGCATTAGAAAATTTGTCGATTGGGCCAAGTTAGTACATATACAGTATCATCTATAATGGGTACCTAGATTGGTTGTACCAAACAAAACATTTGCAATGGCAGCTCCTCCAGCCTGACTAGGATAGCCTGTTAGATATATTAACATGAATATTAATAATTGGATTTTTGATTTTCTATGATCCATAATAATAAAACAATAATAAATAAATACGTATTTTTTTATATCTGTTTGATAGAGAATCTGACCTGATTATGAGAGAATGATTACTCTAGCAACTTTACCACCAAATGTCTCCCGATGGCTAGAGGCATAATAATGTTATAGGTAAGAACCCTTTAACCCCTCAGTGCTGTTTATAGATTTCTGACCATTAAGAAATCTCAAACTTTGTATCTGATTATAATTAGAGATACAGAGTTTTAATCTTATCTCTTAAGAATTTTTTTTATCCCATTATAACTCATTTATTAATTGATAAGTTTTGAACTATTCAAAATTCTATTAAGATGGGTATGTGGCACATAGAGTTTAAATAAAACTCTTACATAACCAACCCACAAGATGGCACTGATTTGGGGATCGTTCTTCGCAAATGACACATCAATAGGTCTACTGCTCATCAGCACCAACACGGTAGACCCTTTGGAGGCTTTGGCCACCCTTGAAACAAGCTCTTGTTGGTGTCCTGGCAAGAGTAGCCCTACCTTGTCTACGACCTCTCTCTTAATAGATTGGTTCAATCCCATGACCAAAATAGTTCGTGTTGGCCTGCAGCCTCCACCTTCCCGAATCCTTGGAACCCTTTACAGGAAACACCGACGCACCCTTCTTGGTGAATGGCCCTAGCATATCTCCTTATGCCTTGCAGTGGGCTTGTGTAAGCACATGCAACACCTGAATCAAACAATAAATCAAAAAAAGATTTGAATATAGTTATAGGTCTAGTATATGAATTTTTCTTAACAAAAATGGATACATGACTTATCAGCATAATTTCCAATCATTGTAACTGTAGCATTGGAATTGGGCCCAATGACTGCTACAGTTCGATGAGACCGGATGGACAGTGGTAACAGCGACCCACGGTTCTTTAGCAAGACAATACCTTGTCTAGCGGCCTCAAGGGCTAGCTGTTGGTGGGTTGGGTTGCATACATCTCTTGAGCCCAAGTTCCCAAACTCCCCTCCTAATAGCTCCCCATCAAACATACCCAACCGCATTTGCACCGCAATTATGTTTGTTAATGCATTGTTAACGTCAACTTCATGTATTAGGCCTCTTCTCAGAGCCTGCTCTGTGTGCACTCCGAGAAAGTGTCCACAATCCAAATCCAAGCCTGCAAACATCACGTGATGCTCTCTCACAACCTAATAATAAGCTAATTGAATTCTTATTAATTTATCTGTACAAGTTAGGTAATAAAACTTTATATAATTACATTTAATTTAAATAATTAAATAAAATATAAAAAAATAACTGATTTTTATTTTAATTTTTTAATGACCTGATTTGAATGTTGATGCAGCTGCTTCTTCTGGTAAGGCTGTGTAATGTTGATCTTCATACAAAACTTTTACAGAGTCACAGTCCACGACGATGTAACTATTTATACATTCCCATCACAAAAATAATGAATGGTTGATAAAAGAGATCATTCAAAGCTAGTTATTGGAATAAACAAATCACCAGCCATCCATTGTATAACTCCACAATTCATTATGTGTGGAGTCACTAAAATCAACAAGTTTATTTTACATATATAAGTAGTGTGATGCGCACCGCATGAATCATGTCAGGTGGGTCTCACTCACCCATTCAGGTGCCACTCTCCACGGATAATGCCTTTGAGTAGATCTGGATCCAGCACAAGTGGGCTTTCCATTGACCTGATTGAATGAACACATTACACTGGCAACTTTCTCTTCCTGCACGCATGCCTTGAATGGCACGTTATAGGTGTTCTCCAAGTCTTGCTTACTGACCTACACATGTACACCAAAATATAGCCTCTTTCAGCCAAATAACTTGAAGAGAGAAAGGAATTAACAAAACCCATTCGTGTACGAGTCCAATTAGAAAGGAATCAATCATTCCAATTAGAATGACACAAGACAAACTAGCATGATTTCAATTTATAATTGAATATCTAACTATATATATATATATGTGCGTGTGTGTGTGTGTGTTTTATATATATAATAACTACCAAATTATCCAAATATAGCTTGAAAGTTGGTTAATTACTTTGGCATTGAAATGTAAGCGATCCACCCGTGTCCAATTATCAAGATCGTAGGCCGTGTAGTACTGTTTGTAACATGCAGCAACCTTAAGCCGCCGGTCTCCCTCAGCATTGTCCTGGAATCCCCCCGGACATATCTAGCAGCATACTTTGCAGCTACTAGCGGGTCTTCTCCAGGAGTCTCTTGGCCCCGTCCCCATCGAGGATCTCGAAATATGTTCACGTTCGGGCTCCAATATGTCAAACCAGCCGTTCCTTCATTGTACATTGCTCTAGCTTCATCAGACACCACCTTCACATGTACAAATTAACCAAGTCACCGAATGTATATGTCGTTGGATATTTGTTGTTAACGTTGAAATGGGGCTACCTAGCCAGTTGAAACTTATAATGGCAATTATTAAAAGCAAAATGTGCAAATTGTGATCTAGGCATTATTGAAAAACAGAGTCATGAAACTAAGATGAATGCGGAATTTGCAAGCTGCTAGGTATCGGACAAAAAAACCAAGCAAAGTTTCAATAATCTTGTTATTACTTCTTTATTATTTGTTGATTTTGTTAATATTAATTATCCAACGGATATGACTAAAATTTGATATTTTGTGACTCTTGTATGATTGGATTATAAAACTACGTGACCAATTATCACTGAACTGTAGCTAGGAATCTATAATGCGCACATGATAAAACATGCTACGTGTAAACTAAACTAATAATCTGTAATTAAATGATACATTTAGCAGATATAATACACACACACACACACACTGCTTTATGTATTGATGAGAGTTGAATTGGTTTGATATTAAAAATCAAGCGAAATGATCCTTATGTACGTACCTCTCCTATTTTCTCTCAAAGTGATTCGTTGAAAGTAGCTCAGCGGTAGTGATGACTAGTGGCCCGAGGAAAGGTCCCGCCAAATTTTACACTGGGCCCGTATTGGAAACTCCATGAAGCGCCTCCGACCACCACTGGTAGCTCTGAATGCCCAGCCTAGGCACTGCAGAGGCATTGTTCACTAGCAGCGTAATTTTCTCTTGCAATGTCAATATATCGTCTAATCAAGTCCCTCACTCTCACTTCTATAGGCAATGATGCATTGCAGAACCTGAGGCTCCTCGTCAACCCCTCTTGAGGGTTGCATGCGAACAGTGACCAAGATTCTATGACATTAAAGGAAATGGAGAAAAAGGTGAAAATCAAAAGAAGTGGAAAGAATGTAAATGAGAACTTCATTTTGTTGTGAGCCATATGAGAGGATAACAAGAGGGTTTTGGTTTTGGGATGAGTTATGGGTGCTGGGTGCATATATAGAGATTAGAGAGATTACCCCGTCTAGTACTGCCTGATTCTCTAAAAAGATAGGTTTCATGATTAGGTTTCCACGTCGATTATGTAATTTGACGAGTGACGTGGGGGGGGGGGGGGGGGGGGGGGGTGGGGGGGGGGGGGGGGTGGGGGAGATGAGCGAGTAAAACACGCAGGTATTGTGGAAGTAGTGATAGGAAGGAAGAATATTTGATTTTTCTTTTCTTCTCTTTTTTTTTTTTTTTTAATTGCATATGAGAAAACGTGCAGCTATTAGGTAGGTTGATTAGTATTAATGCAGGGTTGATTAAGATTAAGAAAATGTTATCTATAAGTAATTTTTTCTTACTTAAGATAGAAAGGGCATTAGTCTGACACAGCTAAGAGTATTAGTAGTGGGTTTAATAAACTTTAGCTAAAATTTAGTTAGAAAATTCACTTTTACAAATTTTAGCTAGCCATTTTTTACAACACCAAATAATAGGTTCAACAAATCTTTCACTATTCTATTAAAATATTGATTTTAAACTTTTTATATAATTTAATTCTAATTGTAATTTGAATATGAATTTCTCAAATAATTTTTATATGTTCAGTTTCAAGACAATAAACCACTAAAAATTCTCAACCTCCACAACAAAGAAACACACTCAGAGTGGTTCATCATATTTGATTTTATCAAATTCAATACACCAAAATCACATCCAGAAATTCAATCAAAGGTTGAGAATTAAAAAAAAAAATGGAGTTCAAACAGATATGAATCCAGAATGGACAGCAGCGGGAAGGAATATTTTACTCCAAAAATAATATTTAGCTAGTCTCTTTCCCTCAACAAATTTGGCCAGCCATATAGTTGGTGGCTAAATTTACTGTACATTTATTGAGCCCATTGTAGCACTTTATTTCACATTTTAACTATTCTTTAACTATAATTTAACTTTGTTAAGCCCACTACTAATACTCTAAGGAAACAAGCTCCCTTCTCTCTAGGAAAATAGCTCGGAGCAACCGTCAGAGGGTGTCCTTTCCGGTGTTGATTTTCGTTTTTTAGCTTGAAAATAAAAGTTGTTGGCCGAGACTTTGGGTAGATGAATGGCCACCACCAGGCTTGGTTCCCTAGTCCTCAACCATTTTAATCACGTAGCTGGGCGGGGAGTTTTTACACGATGAAGGTGGAGGATCTCAGCTTCACATGGCCGTGGTTTGGGTGGCTAAAAACCCATGACCTAGTCCGGTGTTCCTGACCGTTTTTTAGGCTGTGAGGCATTAGCTCTCAGATGGCTTAGGGCGTTTGCATTCTGGTTTGGGGTGCACTTCCGCGAGGTTAAGGCACTCTGTTTTAACCATGGAAAACAGAGGAGATATTCAGGATGCATGCCAACGTGCATGGGGGGATAAGGCGATTTTCTGGGGCGGAGCTCATGGTGGATTTCTTCATGGATGGTGGTCGGAGAAGGGGATCGGCGACGGTGTTTCCAGTTTCGTTTTGGTTTCTGTTTTCCTGTCTTGTTCGGTTTACAGTCTTTCCTTTGGTTTTCTTCCAGTCTGTAATAAGGGTTACGGTGGCGGTGAGGCCTTTCGATGGGTTTGTTTAGTCTCTGTTATTCTGTTTTCTTGGTGCTTAATTTGGTCGGTTTAGTTTTTTGGGTTCGCCGTTTAGTCTGTAATAAGGGATTACGGTGAAGGTGTCACGGAGATGTCCATTGAGGCGTCCGTTTGCACTCTAAGGATGGCTCGTCTAATGCACCCTGGACTTGTCCGTTGCTTGCTTGCTGGTTGTAGGTCGTGGTAGGACGTAGGGTGGGCTAGGACAGTTACGGGTACCAAGGATAGTGGGGGACAAAGTGGTGCGGACAGTGCATGGGCATACGGCGTGGGCATTTGGTGACTATAGAGAGCACAATGTTTTTCTCTTCCAGTTTGGGTTGTATCAAGTTGTTTTACTTTTTGTTATGTCTGTTAAGTTTAAATGAGAATAAATTGAAATAAGCAATTCCTTTTCCTCTTTTGGAGGCGAAGACGAAGGGTAGTTAGTCTTATCTTTCTTTGGAGGATGAGTGTAAAAACTCTCCCTCCTCCAAATAGGGGTGAAATGAGTTGTTTTTCTTGTAGACAAGTTAAGATGGATACCTCTATTTTTACAGAGTCTCGCATCTCAGAAGGGCTGTGTCATTAGAGAGTTTTTTTAAATTTTTAGACAGTGTCCGGTACAATAAAAGTTATGTGCGGAGAAGCGTATAACCAATGAGTAGTTGACTTGTAATCAGGGCTTGTGCCCGGACTTATTGGTCATAGCTGTAACTTCATTTATGAATTGAATTGAATTGAAGTCTATTTAAAAAAAAATGTTATCTATACTTACTATTTTACTTATATAGTAACATACGTGTCTTAGAAATTACAACATGATAAGCATAACAGTGTCCTTTTTCCAACATAACAATGTCTTAGAAATTCAAAAAATCCCTTTATCCACAATAACACAAAGACCAGACAATTTCATTTGAACAAAAACTCAAAATGGGAAGATCTTTGTCAAATCAGCCCATCATATTGCTTCCAACATGACAAGCACCATCAGTACAGTCATTCCGAATATTTGCTAAAAAAAGATATGAAATTTCAGAATCTATGATCGTCATAAACTCCTCTTGTGGAAAATCCTATGGAATATTCTTCTAACCAAAGAAAGATTAAAACGATTCATCTCCAATATCCCCTCAACAAATTGCCCTTTTTGTGATGGTAGCAAAGAAGCCATTCTGCATCTTTTCGTAGAATGTCCCATCTCTAGAATCTTGTGTAGTCAGAGTAATTGGCCTTTAAACCTCTGCTCCTTGATTATAAATTTTATGAATAATTGGTTCCTCTTCATCTTAAATCCCAAACAAAAGCTAGGCCTCAATTCACAAGATGAACAACCTTTCAGACCATTTGCAATCTTGATTATGGATTTCATATGGAGGCTCCGGAATGACTTAGTTCACAACAAAATCAGCCCCTCTCCTCAAAAAGCTTCGCAATAGCTGAACTACTCATCTCAAGAAAATCTACATGCTTGGAAAGAAAAACATAATGCTTCAGTTCAGAAGTCATGGTAGAAACCTCTCCAAAATCGAATTTGTATATCCTTTGATGCCGTCATCAGAAATTCTTTCTCTGTAGTCTCAGCAGTAAGTAGGAACACAAAATGGGAGAGTTTAGAAATATGGACTGAGGAAAATCTCACCACGACTCCAGTAATAGCAGACGCTTTAGCAGCAAGATTAGCTCTCAAAATGGCAGAACATCTCAACCATCCATCTATCTTTATGGTGGGCTCACAGTTAGTCATTTCTTCTATCTAGGAGGAGGTTGCCATTTGGCAAATTGCTCCAATCTCGAAAGACATAGCAAGCTCTTTGAAATCTCACAAAGATTGGAGCTTTAAAAAAATCGATAGATCTTAAAATTGGTTTACGCATTCAGTGGCGCAATGAGCAACTTGAAGTTTGGTAGCATTCATCTAGTTTGCATTCCAACTTGTATTTTGTACATTGATAGTGGGAAGGACCCCCCTTATGTTGGTAATTTCTTTTATATATATATATATATATATATATATATATTCAAGCTTGCTTAGAAAAGAAAAAAAAAAAGGTGCTGATGTGTTACCTACGGAAAATGGTAAAAATTATTTTAAAATTCAAGAAAAAAAATACTATTCTTCTGATTATAAGTGTTGCCAACAGCTAGGATGTGCTCCAAGTTTCAGTTGACCAATTCAGCCTATGTTTTGGTGATAATTTATAAATATCTCGAAGAGTAAATGTAAGAGAGGATTACCGGCCCGATCTCTCAAATTTCGTTTTTAACACCCAATTTTTAGTTGAAATGGTCAACCAATTAAGATTTTGATGCAAAATCAAACTGTTCAGATTCTATATTGATAGTATATATTGAACTCTCTGCCCAAATATAACAAAAGGGAAAACACTACCATGCGCTCTTCCCTTGCCAAGTCAAAGTGATCATTGGTTACAAATTTTTTTATTTTTTTTATTTTTTAACTTAGTGAATAAGGAAGTGATTTTAAGTGTATTAATATATATTTTTATTTTTTAAAATATTTAAATATATTAAAAAATATTTAAAAAAAAATATAAAAAATAAAAATAAAAAACGGCGTTGCAGTCAGCTTGAGCGGTGTTCTCTGGGCAGAGTAGCACTCCTCTTAACAAAAAACCGCTGAATCTTCTCTATATTGGTAAAATATCTATTTAATTTTCTTGTAATAATTATTATTTAATTACTTGTTCAATGAAGCAAGAAAACTTTGGTCCTCGTCGTCTTTACTTATAAACTGATTACATGACTTCCGCAAAAAGATAATGTCGTGCCTACAGGTTCAACATAGACGAAACACAAAGATGTCTTATTTATATATTGTGCGACTATTTTATTCCTTCTAATATGTGACAACGTGTATATATATATATATATATATATATCATGTAATCTGTTAGATTTACTTTATAATAAAAGTAATTTTACAATTTAACGAATTATATCATCATGTTACATTAGTTTATGAGATTATTTTTATGTAATCTATTTGTGACTATGATAACTACTCACGTTTGGAACTTTATTACTATACAAATTCCTTTATGACTGGTATGGTCTTAATTTCTATAACTCTTTATAGACAAACTGTCTGAGAGACGACACTCTACCTAAAGCAGATATTTCATACAATATAAAAAATGACGTATAATTCATCTTAAAATAAGATAGTTTGAAAGTAAAGCATTATTCAATCAACACAAACGATAACGCTAAATCTTTTATAAGAAAGCATATATAAACATCATAATTAAACATTTAGAACTAGAAATATTTTATTCTATCGTTTATTTTCTTTCTTCCCAGCACCACCTTTTCTAGTGACTATGATACAGTTGCAACTTATTTTGGTATCGGCCCATCTCTTTTGCCTTAACTCTCAGCAAATGCTTCTGTACTTTCTAGTAGCTGTCTTTGGCAATGGTCCACAGATTTTAATTTGGACCGACAGAATTGCACTATATCTTCCACCAATGGCTGCTCATCATACGTATCATGAATGCCCCACTTTAATGTCACAAAAGCACAAGGAGAGATTCACCCCACCACTCGTCTGGCCGCACGACCAGCCATTGATGTATCCAAAATAGCTTGGTGCAAGTACATATAGACTATTTTCTAGCTCGAAGCCATTGATGTTTCCACCTCCATATATAATGGATGCCTTTTGATCTGTCTTTGATTTATATGTGTTAGAATATTACCATACTTATTATATAATATATTTACAATATTCTAATATGTATGATAATATGACTTATTCTTTACCATATTTAGTTTATTGTGTAAATCAGTTAGTATCACTGTAAAAAAAACAAATAGGAGAAACATCATTTGTGATGACTTATTGAAGCGAAACATTAATACTAATAGAGATTGTTGTGCTCGAGTCACAGAGTCCAACACTACTATGAGTAAGTGAACAGCAAAGGCTTGGAAAGAAACCTCAATCTACTAGAGGAAATGAGAGAACAAGCAAAGGTAAGGTCCGTAACTCGTAAGAGAAAACAATGCAATACTTCAACAAGGGAATCGAACCCCAATTGTTCAAAGTTGGGAATTTTGTACTAAGAGAAGCAGGAACAACAACCAAGAAGCAAGAAAAGGGAAAGCTCAGACCCAGATGGATAGGATCGTACATGATAGTAAAAAGCAATATACCATGCTCGTACCATCTAGAGGACATGAACGAGGAGAGACTGACCCAACCCTGGAACTCATAACATCTAAAGAAATACTTTGGCCGTTGAGAACTTCTCTCCTCAATGCTCGCCCACTAATTAAGCCAAGTGTTAACGCACATGCAATGAGGGCTAACACCCACACATGGAAATCAAAGGCTAACAATGTGGTTGGGATTGGGGTTAGCCTTCGCTCAAGTGGTGGTGGAAAACCTATCCCACCCACTCATGAAGCAGGGCATTAGCAACGTACTTGCAATCAAGGCTAACACCCATATCTGGCGAGCAATGGCTAACACTTGCATTAGGCAAACAAAGTCTAACAACATGCATGCTATTAGGGTTAGCCATCACCCAAGCAACGATCAAGAATCTCCCCTGCCAACTCATCAAGCTGGGTGTTAGCAATGCGCATTCGATCGAGGCAAACACCCGAACGTGCAATCAAAGGCTAACAGTGGGCATGAAATCGAGGTTAGCCCTCATCCAAGCAGCAGTCGAGAATCTCTCATGTCCACTCTTCAAGCTTGGTGTTCGCAATGCGCATCAGATCATGGCTAACACCCGCACTTGGTGATCAAAGGCCAAAAACACACTTGTGATCTTAGTTAGCCATTGGCCACGAGATAGTCAAGTAGAACATGAATCACTATGACACTAAAGAGAATGCACTCAAAACACAGACCACTATTATATCTTGTGATAGAGCCGGAGGCCACTATTATATCCTGTGGCAGGGCTATAAACTACTATTATATATTGTAGCAGGGCCACAAGCCACCATTTTATCATGTGGCAAAGCCATAAATTAGAGCAAAACAAAAATGTCAGTACCAACACAATAATAGAATTAGAATTATTAGATAAGAACTAGAAATGGAATCAGATACAAAATCAGAATGCCATGCAACAAGTTTCCAGATGCCAAATCATATCATAACTATAAATTAATACAATCAAAATCACACATCTAAAATAAACTACACAATTAAACAAATCCATGACAATAAATCTCATGGTCCCAATTCTTCTAACTTAGTTACCAGTCATCTCTAACCCCCAAAATAACTTCCCGAACCATACCCATTAGAGGCATTCACACTTATCCCATCATTGTACACAACCTCCAATCAGAACACAGACTAAAAATTTTATCCCAAAACTTTGCACGGCTTAACAAACACATCACAATTACCTATTTTATCTCAACATTTCACAGGGTACAACAACCACATCACAATAACACATTTTATCCCAAAATTTTCTAGGGGCCCTCGCCCACTATAAAGATTCACAAGCAATGCTACAAATCAATCACAATACTTCACATAATTATTTCAATCACAACCATCGTGCTCTATTCATAATTTCTCAAATTCCTATCACTTCAGACAAACCAAAATCAACTTAAACAACTACACAACTTGACTCATACAACAAAGAGAGCGAATCAAAGAGCAAAAATAACAACAAGGAGATATGAACACGGAGAGAACATCCAATAGCTTGCCAATTTCATCATGCACAGCGAAATATGGTGGCAAATAATGAACAAAAGGAAGGGAGCAAATATCCATGAAATTCACTATGGCATAATCAAACTAGAAAATAGAGCATCAAGAGAGAGAGAGAGAGAGAGAGAGAGAGAGAGAGAGAGAGGTGAACAATGCAACGAGGCTTACCGGCGTGGAAGATAGAGAAGAATGGTGCAGAAGTGAGGCATGCTACGGCACTGGCATCGATGTGTTGTGGCCATGTGCAATGATGATAGACTGCTACAAACAAAATTTTGAGAAAAAGGGGGGGGGGGGGGGAAGAGAGATACAGAGAGAAGGTTGGTTAGAGGGAAATCTGAGAGAGATGGAGTGTTGAATGGAGATTACTGATGTGAAGAGCAATTGGCCATGATGCTAATTATTTTGATGGCGTGATCCCCACATGGTGATGTTGCTTGAGTCTTGCATGAGTGAGGGCTTAGATTTAGATCGTGGAGGGAGTGTGGTGAATCTGGGGTGGTTGATCCAAAATCAGTGGCTACTAGTGGTGGTTCTCAGCATTGGGGTTGCTTTGTTGGCTTGCTCGATGTGTGGTGGTGGTGTTGCCATGAGAAGAGAGAGAGAGAGAGAAGATCTTGTGTGGAGGCAAAGTAAGGCAAAGGGAAAATATAACATAAGGGGGTGAGAGGAACAACAAGAGGTAGGACCACTACCTAAGACTCCTTGGTAGGAGGATCTAGAAGGGCCTTGTAAAATCGCCAGCATAGTATCTCCTCCCCTCGTATAAGGGTCTCAACACCCCCATGTTTTCTGGTGAGGTGGGAAAAGGTACCTCCGAATGAACGAAACGGGCCCCCTAGGCTGAGGAACTTCGACCATCACAAGAGTGGTCCAAGCTTGTTGGGATGCCTCTGCCATGCCATCCATTCTTGGTGAAGAAGAAGAAGATGTGGCTTTGGAGTGCAAGAAGGCGGCTTAGGTCTAGCAGCTCCACTTGCCTCCGAGGATGGTTTTGGCCGTTGAATGACTAATGGAACAGAAGATTGCCGCGGATGAGGCATCGGTGCCGAGTCGGAGCTACTGCCATCAGGCACCTCCCTCCTGAACTTCTTCCCTTTCCCCTCCACTGGTAGGCTAGGGGAATGCCTGCGAACTTGGGGAACGGCCGGTCGCATGCATGGGTATGCTACGGTTAGCAAATTATGTGTTTTCTTGGAGAGCCAAGTACCGTCAAAGGCTATTTTCGTCTAGCAAAGTCTCAGGAGTAAACCTCGTTTGGGTGCACCTTTACCTAGGCCCTGATAAATTTCTATCCGGCTCGCCTCTTCAAGAGTTTCCATCAGGCCAAACGCTTTTATCCTCTCCTACAACTCCCCAGATGCTGCAAACCAGGTAGTCACGCCAATTAACCTGGCCGACTGGAAACACTCATCATTTACTTGACATGAAAAAGAAACGTCAATTCCACCCATTCACCTAGTTTTACTGTGGCTCCAAATATGCCAATGCCTAAAACGACCAAAAGCTGCACGTGTTACCATTGTGCTTCAAAAGATTGTGGGTGAGAAGGAACTCGCAGGTAGTGAGGTCAGGGTACTCTAAACCCACCTCCTCTAATGCTTGCCACCAGATGATGCAACAGGACACCAAGATCCTCTACACGTTTCCTTGGAGTTGTGTAGGGGACAGACGGATAAAATCTAGAATGTCCCGAACCGGATGGCAGAAGGGAAGCAGAAGGCTACTCAAGTACAAGGCCACTTTCATGGCATAACCCTTAGAGTTCACCGCCTCTTCATGGGGCTCAGGCTCAACGAACTCAACGATGCTAGGTACTTTGAAGGTTGATTTCAACGACTCCAACTCGCCTGAAGTCACCACCAATCACCAAGAATGCCCGTCGAACTGTTGGGCCTAGGTATGAACTTCAGGAGGGTCCATACCCCTAGGGGCTCAAGAGGCACTAGGAGGATTAACATAGTTGGAGCTTCGGGGAGCGACAGGAGAAGGGTTTTTGGGAGCTATATGAACGTTAAGGTGGAGGGAAAAGGGGCAAGGGACACACAAAGGAGGTGAAGGGAGAAAAGCACAGAACACACAAGGAATTCAGAGAAAGAAAACAATTGCAACAAAGCAAGTAGGCTCCAAATGATGAAAAGGTTGTGGCTTAAATATGCCCTCGCGACGGTTGGGATTCTAGATCATGGGAACACACATGCCCCATGAGATAAGTGAAACAGACATGAATCTTGTGACACACTCAACACGATCTAACGAGGGAAAGGAAAAGCCGCCTAACACCATTTCATGTGAGGGAAGCCTAACGGATGTAATCAAGTCCCCAATACGACTCTAAGAAACGTGCCTATAAAGCTGGAAAGAGGAATAGCCACTTGCCTCGAGACATGGAAGTCCAATAGACACAACCAGATAAAGGAAGGAAAAAAAAGACAAGGAAGAAAAGAAATTCCCACTGGACTAAGTTCGATAGGAATTAGCAGGGTAACTATGAAGGAATTTTCCCTTCCTCAGGCCTTTGAGACAATCCCACGAAGAACCATGACGAGAGGCCCATCCTAGCCCATGCTTCACTTTATAGACCCAACCCATGAACTACACCAACTCGAGAGGCAATCCCTCACACGGGAGAGGCAATTGACAAGGGCAAATAGGACTCACCACCCTTAACACCCCAATGACACCTAGCATTTGAGAACTTGTGCTGACAAGTGGACAGGCAACGTGGGAGGCCCTTTATCCCCTAATAGAGGGTATAGCGAACACGACACAGATCATCTACCAATAAGGCGCTACTTGGGGAGCCACACTGCATTCATAGTGCCGTCCCCCAGCCCCACGCCACATTAATGATGCCACCTTAGGCTCCACGCAGCATTAAAGAATCCTGACAAACTGCAGTAGGAATGACATGAACTCCCTGACAGAGAAGACAAGATGTCCCCCCAGCAACCTCATATAAAAACTGACCCCGCAAGTACGAAGGACTCTCTCAAAAGCTCTCGCACTTCACACAAATTAATAAGAAGATCAATTGAATCTGGCATCAGAGCCTCTCCAGACACCATCAACCCACCCTTACCCTTGTTTGTGTGCAGGGTATAAAGGCCCAAACCCGAGTTGTCAGAATCAAGCCCAAGATGTACAAAACACGACGTTAACAGCTCTAATACAAGCTTTGGTTATTATAAATATTGTCAATTGAGAATATTTTGATCTACACAAGAATTTTATAAAAATAAATTTAAAAATTGGTATGGTTTAATGCAATATGTCAAATTGTAAAATACATTTAAATTATATTAAAAGTATCACCGATAACAAATTTAGAGCAGGTGACTGCCTGCTCCTAAAGGTTTAAAAAATATATTTTTTAGTTGTTTTAAAATTCTGTAGAGAGAAATGATATTTTTCTCCAGAAGTTTAGAAAAACTCCCTTAGTGTCTATTTAAGATTTTTTTAAAAAAAATGTGAAAAATCTATAGTTTTTGTTACAATCTAATTCCAAATGCTACAAACATATTGAACATTTCTTATAAATTTTAAATTCTGGCTTCAAATATTTTTTGAAAAGTAAAAGTGTTTATATTAAAAAACTCATAGCTTTTCAATATTCTTCTTAGAGCTGTCTCCATGATTTTTCTTCGTTTTTTATATATTGTCTTTCCTATGTATGCTTTTTATCATTTTTTTTGTTAAACTTCTTTTGATATATATATCTTTCTTTGTAATTACCGTTGATCATATATTCTTTTTTAAGAAGAAAAACTATTATCTATCTTTAGTTGTTATAAATGTGCACCATATATCCTTATATCAACCAATATATTAACAGTACTTCTATCATATATCCTTATAGAAGTTCTATGTACAGTCGGGATGAGGAACAGTTGGGGAGTCGGCTGGCCATGTCAGCCGATTTTTAAAAAAAAAAAAAAATTGAAAAAGGTAGATCAAAACACCGTCTTCGTCTTCGTGTAGACTCTCAGATCTCACTTTTTCCTTGTCTTCATCTTCGTGTGTGGGAGTGCCTTTGGTCTTCGTTTTTGCCATATGCTCTGACCCACCTACAACTATGACCATTTATAATTCCTAGTTAGCTCTTAAATCCAATGCATCCACTCATGAATTTTTTATAAAACATAGAACCTCAAAAGAAATAGAAATAATTATAATCATTATTCATGTTTCGTAGTCGTAGCTACATAATACAAGATACCAAGAAACCCAACAAAAATAAATCACCGACAAAACTATCATCGTCCTCTCTCTCTTCCTAAATGACAAGAAGAGAGAAATCTTGTGCTGGTAATTCACAAAATCTCGCCGAACTTAAAATCTAGAAAAACTTTTTCTCCCAAAGAAAGAAGAAAACGAAAATTGAAAGTAAAATGCTAGTTCATAGGGGCATTACGGCGATCTTGCATGCATAAATAATGGGATGTTCACCCATTTCAAAAGAACAGGTTGAGGAGGAGCTTTTGCTCCCCTCCATGTCCATTTTAATCTGCCAAGCTGCTTTTGATGTATGTGGCCTTCACAGACTCCTCAAAATTCATGAAGGGAGTGCCCAATGCCAGATCTCCATCTTTTGGGCCAATAACTTGGTCGAAAAAGAGAGGTTAAATGGAAGGAGGAGAATGTGAAGCCTGAGGGAGGAAGCTCTAGTCTTCGAAGGGAATGAGAGAATGTGGAAGATGAATGATAGGTTTCTCACCAAAACGAACCGTTTTCTCTTTTTACAAAACGAATCGTTTTATTTTCCACCCTGGCAATGCTTCCCCGCAATGCTTCCCCCATGGTTACACATGCTGCTTGCATTTAGCATTTTTTATATATTAATAAATTTATTGTATCTCAAATTATCTTTATAATATCTTTATATTATAGATAGTACAATGCACATTTGAAATATATATATATATATATATATAAACTAATCATTTCAATACTAATCCACCCCCAAAAATAAATTTATGGATTTTTCTCTGCATATTAAAACATTTTAAAAATTAATTATTTTTTTAATTTCTTTATATATACAATACTTTTCCTGAAGTGTTATAATCACAAATAGATTTCATAAAAATAAATTCACAAACTGATATAATTAATTTCATATAATACATTAGAATTATTTTATAATAAAAATAATTTTATAATTTAATATATTATATAAAATCACGTTTATTTATAAAATTATTACGCAAAAAGTTAAGAAATGAGATAAAGACTTGTGGCCGCATTTATTGGCTGGGTATACAAGGAGTGTTTTGGGCTTTGGCTTTGCTTCTCGTTGAGAGAACAGCATGAGGAAGCTGAATAGACAGCACGGCTGCTGAAAGCTGTCCCTCTTTAAGGACCAGTACATTGGGTCCCCACAGTGCCCCGTGTGACGGACAGACAAACAGACAGACAGGCATATGAGAATGGCCCACAATTCCCTTCTGGGCATAAGAAACCTTTGTCTAATGGGGTGTCCCATGTCGTGCAGAAATTGTCATCAAATGATCAAAACCCTATACGTCCCATTTGGAGGAAATTTTGAGCTCAAACTTCGCCCACATATATGCTCACATTTAGCATTTGTGATCATAAAGATGTTTGCTTAAATGTACTCAACTTTGAACATGAATTTCCAGTTTATTAATTACTTGAATGTAATATTGGGGGATAAAGGTAGACAAGGTCGATCCTCCTTATTACATCCAAAGCAAACTAAATCCAAGGCCCTCCACCAATAGAACTAAGTGGTAATGAAATATTTGAAAATACGTGAGAATACATAGTTATACAAACAATGTCTTAATCTTTGAAGCATTCTCAGCTCGGCCATGCATACGTAATTACTAGTCGCGCACCCGCATGATACGTAGCTAGTTGTGAAGTAATTTAAATGCAATATTATTTTATGAATAATTATACTTATCATCTTCACATATTATACTTATTTTAATTTTTTTTCATTGTTCTTATAACAAATATGTGGTATATATAGTTGATAAGTAGAATAACTCAATTAGTTTAATAAGAATAAAATAAAATAATAAATAATATTAAAATATGTAAAGTGTGAGGTGTAGGATTATGAGTAGAATCTCTCTTATTTTATCACTAAATATAATAAATTAAATATAAATGAAAGAACACAAATGGTTATATAAGAAGATGAAACTACTCAAATTTTTTAAAATTTCAAATAATATAATATTTATTGTCTATTAAAACATAAAATATTACCAAGTTTATGGATATTCTAACGTAAAAATATACGACATGGCTCATAAAATTCCTACTTCTAAAACTAAATATGTCATAGATTGCAGTTTTCCTACTCATACACACGCAGTGATTCATTTGCTTAGACGAAGTCTTGCATATATCTCGCACATACTTCAAACCTTAATGGCTAGGAGAATTTGCACGAGCATATTGACAGATTGGAGAGCTCTTGATCTGGCTCATGTCTACCAACATTAGTATTCCTGCTTCGAAAGTCATATGTGCTATGAGTTGCAGTTTCCCTGCTCATAATTAGCTGCATTGAGGCTCATATGGATATGATGTTATGCAACAAATCAAAATTCATGTAAAGACATCCACAAGAACATGCTGTTTGTCTGTCTGACAAACATGGCTATTCTTGATTCAACTTTTACAAAAGAAGCTTTGGAATATGAGCATGGTTAAGGTTTTTTCCAGCCCATCCTACTGTTCTCCTACAAAGCATCCTCAAGAAGTGGAAAAACATGTTTCATTTTGATCTTTTGCCCATCCAGTTGTTTTTTCTTACCTTGACAATGGCACCGCTCTGAGCTGAAGCAGTCTTATTAGCTTCTCTTGCCATGAAAACCGTCTGATCTTCTTTTTCTTCCTTTATGCTTCGAGCTCTGATCTGCACCTTCGCCTTGTGTTTTTGTTTATCTGATTTCTTCTCTAAACGATGCTTGTTATCATTTTCTTCCTCATCGTGCTTGAAAAGAGCCAAGCAATGACTTGGGCCTGAAGAAGCATCAGAAGCCATTGAATCGTCACTATCATCATCTCGATTACCATCATCATCATCATCATCATCATCATCATCGCCATCACGATCCTCATCATCATGAGTACCGTTATCACCATCATCATCATCATCACCACCACCATAAATGGGGGAGCCAATATACATTGTCCACCCAGATTCACTGCTGTGACATTCTTCTGTACCTCCAAACATTTGGGAAGACTCCATTGCTGGAAGCAAGCAAGAAGAAAGAAACTTTAGGATACTAACCAAAAATAAAACTGGGAACTAGTAAATGGCAAACTGGGGATCGGCTGTTTTTAGATCCCTGAGAAACCACTGATGCTTTTCTGAGCCAAACAGATTTCACCACAAAGAGCAGATATACCCAATGATACTTTATGAAAGCTACATTGAAAGCAGAGTCTTTTCTTTGGCAGGATAAGTGTTATATCAAAATAACAAGTATTACAGACAGTAGAAAAAGGGAAAGGCAACATATATACCAAACAAGTTAATATAGAGCAATAAAAGAAAACCAAAGTCCATTTAATACAGCCAAGATAATTCTCACCACACCACCACCTGGAAATCTAAATAACCATAAATTCTCTGATTTTCACTGAGTAGAAGACAGCTAGAAGCTGTCAATATTGAAAGTGAAATGGACCTTTACACAAGACAAAAAGACAAAAGTAGTGGGTTGTTTTCTATATCTTTAGGTTTTATATAGAAGATGCAAAATCAGCTTCAATTCACTCCTATCTGCATTGTTCATTTAATAAAAATGGGGGGAGCTTTAAATGAAATGACAGATTGACTCAGTCTACAAAACTAGAGAGAATAAACGACCCAGGTTTTCAAATAAGACACCAAGACCTCATTTCCTACCTATTAATTCAGCTTTCACATCTCTACTTAATTCGTAGTGAGAAAATGAGAGTAGGCCATTGTACCTGTGATATAATACAGAGAACCCAACTGGAGTTTAGGCATCTGAGACGGACACGTCAAGTATCTGTATGCTACAGCTTTTCTGTCGTCCGATTTGCTGGTGACTTTCCTGAGAAAGCAGGTAATGTCTTCTGTGCTGTTGGGGGTAAGAACAAGCATTTTCTTCCTAACTTGTTTATTTTGCTCTTTCACACGAGGAGAAATTGGCTGAAAACTGCTTGGAATCCGGCTTTCACACGTGGAGAAAGATTTTTAATTCCTTCCTTTTGATCTCTTGTATATTTTAATGTGTCCTATCTTATCTACATTTCCATACTTGCCGTACTTAAGCTCAAGAATAAAGAAAATGATCCCTATGTTGACTTAGGCTAAGCGATAACACTTAAAAAATGATCTCTAATGCTTTACTAACCTTTTGCTTTCATATCTTATTTCTTAATACAATGTAAGCTAGAATACAGAAGAGGAGCCGAGGGGTTGCTTCCCTATCTTACCTTTACACTCTTTTGCTATGGTGTCTTTTTTTTTCTCTCTCTCTCTCTCTCTCTAATCAAGTAAGTTTATAAATAAACTAAAAGTTATATGATACAAGATTTAATGGGGTGGTAGCCTTCAATAATCATCTAAAAACAAACAAGTCCAACGCTAGTGAAATGAAAAAAGAAAATAAGGGATTTCGAACTAAAAAATAGCTCCCACCCATTTTCTAATAAAGGGAAGCCACTTAAAGAAGTTTTAAAATAATCTAATAAATAGACTATCACACTACGATTAAAAGTCATAGTAAAACAAAGTGTGCTCATTTTGTTTATTTGGACTAGCTGTAGGTGTCTTATTTGTTATGGAAAAAGATGATTAGGATTTCCTACAATATTTTTACCTAAATACATTCTATAATTAAGAGAAAGAAAGACACAACATGTGAGACCCATTATATTTAGAGTAATGCTACTCATCATGAAGTTATTTATTATGTTTTACTTATGAATCTATCATTTAATGTCACATCATGAAATTATGTTACGATACACATATTGTGATACCTATCATAACGAGAGAACGATGAAGAAACTTATGATGAATAGTTTTTTTCTTATATTTAATGTATTGTATTGTGATACACATATTGTGTCTATTTCTGTCCAAATTGTAAAAGGTTGGAGAAAAAAAAAATCAAGAAATCTCAATCCGAACTAAAGAGTTTCAAGTGAAAGAAATAAACACATTAAGTAGACTTTTATAACATTGAATTATTCTATTCTCAAATCAGAGTATAGAACGAACCATCCACATCAGTTAAATGGTAAAATCTAATTTGTAAAATTTAAAATTTATCTTTCAAATCAAATTATTATTATTACAAAGAATTTTTTATATAATATGAAATGCTCAATAAATTCTGTAAAACATTCATTATATATTTATATCTTTCTTACCTAAGATCTATAGACTTTGATCCATTTCTTAGTATATTATAAGTAAGTACTCTACAATGATCCTGAAGTCGGATGGTATTTTCCTCTATTACGAGAATATCTAGGATCAAGTTCTCATACCTAAAATACATCTCTCTCTCTCACTCACTCTCTCTCAAAGTTATAGTATTGCTTTCAGAATAAAATAACACGAAGTTTAATGCACGTGGGTTATATGCATGGGGCTTAAAAAGTCAATAAAGCAACGCCTACGAAGTGACAAGAATAAGGACATATATAGTGAAAAAAAAAAATAGTCATAAAATATATAAATATGATACATTTTTTTAAAAATAAAATAAAATTTTTTAATAAAATTTTAATTTTTATGTAAATCTCATATTTATTTATTTTTCTAAAAACCAAATATTCGATTCTTATCCAATATATAACGATAAATATTATTTCTCATAAATTTATGGTCATTTCAATTGCACATTGTGTGTTTTCAAGGAGTCGTTATTACAGGTGAAATAATATAAAAACTATGTGTATAAGTAATGTTACATATAATCGTGAAGTGTGTAAATATCGTGGAATGTGTAAGTACTGTGCAGTTGCTTTAAAAAAGAGTGAAGTCCACCATTAAAAATTAACTTTTTTATTTGAATTCCGTATTTATTTACATATTTCAAAGTGATTATGCGGCGCTTGAGCACTCACAACTGCAACTATCATTTCTCAAACTTGCTAGGCCAATATACTTCTCTTTAATTATTTGTGAAGTGACTTTTTACTCTTTAATTAATCAAACAAAGAAATCAATCTTTCACATTAATTTACATTGTATGTGGCCTAATTTGGATAAGGAAAAATAATCCAATATTTTAGTGTGAATATCTTGTACATATATCTCTCAAAATTAAACTACGAGTCCATACAAAGCATTAAATCCAATATACTAGTTCTAGGCCTTTTCACATTGGGCAAAAGATAGAACTGAAAGTACTTGTCCACCCTCACAAATTTCTGCTGTATGGAGTGATATATTAGAATTTCACCCAAACATATCTTTCACCACAGCTGCCTAAAGAGGTTTGGGGGTGAGTATAAAGCTAACTTGGCTGGTCTTCCAAAATTTAGACATTATTGGAGTTTGGAGGACATGTTGTAAGTAGTATATTGTCCATGAAGTATTATTCTTTGATATAGTTAAAGGAAAATGCTAGTTTGCCTTCTGGGCTTGACTGCTAGTATGCTTTATTTTATTTTTTAAAAAATATTTAAAAAATTTATCACTAGTGAATTTGGGTGTGTTTTTAAAATATTTAAAACTAATTGCTTAAAACTGTTTGAAAAAAAAGGCAAATTGTATTAACGAGCACGATCAGCGGTAGGAACTGGGCGGCATAGTAACACTACCCATTAGTGCAATTGAGAATGGTATAAAAAATAAAATTGAGAATCTTTATGGAGTACTCTGAAAATATAAGTAATACTGCTATTTTAAGGTGCGATGTCTAAAGAGTTTTAGGCATGTTTCTGGCTGTTCCCCACTTACACGAATCCTTCCCACGACTTATTTTGGTATGAAAAGACAGGGTGAGACCAATGTGCTGTTCATGCTTCTTCTCTTGCATGCAATATTTCTTGAGGAGATCACATTCTGAATTTGCTACATTTCTGTCTTGTCTGTTTTTATAAAATGAGATGAAATTTAGAAATTGAATAAAATATTATTATAATATTTTTTTTAATATTATATTTATTTTAAGTATTAAAAAGTTAGAATAATTTGTTGTATTTTACGGAAAAATTTAAAAAAATTATAATAATAATATAAAATGAGATAATTTGTGAAAAGAATAGAAGTTGTGGTCCAAGTGAGGAGTAAAAGGACAACCACTACAAAGCTAGAGACAATAGACTTGTGATTCGTCCAAATTTTCACCTTGCACGCACGTACTTACTTTTGTGTTAAAATGTTTTTTTGTGTTTTTGCAAGATTCACGTGGGGATCATTGATCTAGAAGAAGGAAAAAGAACCCAAAAGAAAGAAGCCAATGTGTGGTGGTCAAATGATATATTTTATGCCTTTTATATAGTATAGAAACCTACACTACTAGATCATGGTTAGCTTATGAAAATTTTACAATGACACGTACCAAATCCTACATTTTTTGTGAAGTAAATATTCATAAAAAGCAATTAATTCTGTTACATACAATCACTTTTACATATTTATTATATATTTTGGTGATATGATTAGCTATATTATTATTTTATATATAAATAAAATAATGCAGCCAATCACATCATCAAAGTACATAAAAAATACATAAAAGTAACTACATATAAAATTTTTATTATATAAATTATATAAAAATAATAAAAAAATAGATTTATAAACCCGATAATTGACATACTAACACGTAGATCAAATTTTGCCACATGATTAGTTAACTCAAAAATGTATTTATACACCGACTTGTTAGTAGTAAATTTTCTTTTAAAATTTTGTCACTGTTAGAGTTATGCTACTACAAATTAGTATGTAAACACACAGATCGATCTCTGAGGATGGCATCCCAATCTTTGTCTTTACAAAGTATAATGAAAGCGAATCCAAACAAGGGTGAGGCCACTACACTGTATATTGGCCTTGCAGGAGCACAAATCATCCAAGCAAAGAAGATTGTTATTGCAGGAGATTCACTAGTGGTATTGCAAGCTGTGAATGAACCTGACGGTATATCAGACTGGACTATCCAACCTATAATTAGTGACATCAGGAATGTATTGCAATCGTTCGAAAGCTGGCAAATCAGGAAAATACATCGACATCTAAATCAATGCGTACATTCTATTACTCAATGGATCGATTCCAATCACATTTACGGAAGCATTCCTCTCGACTTCATTCCTCCATGTCTTATTGATTTCCATTGCGGCAAAGATCCCCCACCCATGGTCTATGTATAAGCCTAGTATGTTTGTATAATACGTTTCTATGACTATTTTTTATGTTTATTTCAATGAATGAATCTTGTTGAAAAATAAATAAATAAAAACACGCAGATCATGAATCACTTAATATGAGACTATAAAATAGTATTATCCACTTGTATTTGCCTAATAAGAGAGAAAAAAAACAGTGCCGAATCAGCATACACAAAAAAAACTAATGGAATTTGGCAAGACTTTAGAGTTCCTCCAAGCTCGAATTGGCACAAGCCAGCCGACGGATACCATTAAGTCTAAACATTAGACTTTCTACGACACCCAAAAGCTTTATAAAATATGCTGCGATATTATATTGAGAAACAAGACAAAGATAACAAAAGTAACGTCAACAATTATCAGCTTGCATGCCCTCTTTTATTCATAATATATATATTTATATATTATTTATTCTGGTCAAGGATATAATTAGGTCATGTGAAGTAATATAATGGCTGAAATTCGCTTGTATTATTACCTGGATTTAGATGTTTTACCTAATCTCTATAGTTCTTGCCTAATCGCTAGAGTTTAAAATAATAGATAGATGAGTAATGTCAGATACAATTTTAAAGTGTGCAAACTCCGTCTACTCTCTTTGAAAAAATGACATCGATCTTTAAAAAAATAATTTTTTCAAATGGATTCCAGACTTATCCACTTTTTTTATAGAAAGCGTGCGAGGCTTACGTATCCTAAAATTGCAAATATCATTTCTCATATAAAATAATTAGATTTTATCGCTATAAATATAGAGTTTTGAAAATATAAAACATGAATTAATGCAAATGTTATGTACCAACGTATCGATTCGGATTGTACTGTTAAGGATGTCTGGGCTCCTATGTATTTGGAGTCTTGGATTGCACTTTCTATCCCTTTTAATATGGATTTCTTAAAGGCCCCAAACAAATAAGACCCACTATAATCTTTGATCTCCCCCATCCAATATTGCCACGGCCTCCTCCCCCTTTTACATTTTTACCCCCCAACGTTTGCCTCTATGGTTCATGGCATGTCTATTGCTCTATATTTTCTCTTTTAGATGGCAATTGTTTAGGGACTATGCCCTAGTAGTTAAGAGGATTGAACCCCCAACCTTACCCCATGGCCCCTAACGACCAGTGGTTTTGACATTCAGCCCAAGGGCCATTGGCCTCGTCTTCTTCTTCCTCTCTTCTTCTTTTTTCCTTTTTTTTTTATATTTTCTTTAAAAAGAAAAATGAGAAAAACACAGCACCAATGGTAATGGAAGGGAAGGGAAAGGAAGAGGCCAGAGGGTACAGATAAGAAACTCCCTAAGGTGGCCGGTGAATTGGAGAAAAATCAAATAGAGTAATACGTTATCATTGTTAAGGATTGGAAAAAAGTAGGATTTACTATAAAAAAAGAAAAAAATAATTGATTTTTTTTTGTTACATGCATCTCATATTTGTTTGCGGTTTTTTAAAATATGTGCGAGATTTGTACGTTCTTCTAAAACTATACAAGTCATTTCCTTGTATATAAACTTTGCTAGCTATATTGGTCGTAATTACCATTATTGATCAAATATTCGAGATTAT
Organism: Carya cathayensis; assembly: GCA_011037825.1. Classification (NCBI taxonomy): domain Eukaryota; kingdom Viridiplantae; phylum Streptophyta; class Magnoliopsida; order Fagales; family Juglandaceae; genus Carya; species Carya cathayensis. The sequence goes on from QGSO01000175.1 coordinate 1,818,276, forward strand.
GAGGTATTGAATCTTACTAAGTGTAAAATTATTATTTGTCCCAAAAATGTAGACTAATGGGAAGAGGTAAATTTAATTATTTGTATTATATTCTTAACACTCATCCTCACGTGTGAGTTAGAGTCTCTCTCAATTAGTAGCACAATATTTGGAATATTTAATTAAATGAGATAGAGTATAGGGTCAAGGTTTGAACTCAGGACCTCTGTTCTGAGACTATATGAAATCATCACTTGTTTCAAAAGCTTAAATTGATAAAAATATTTAGATTTAATTATCTGTATTATATTATTAACAATAAGAAACAATATGTTTAAATTCTAATCAAATTTGATCAATAATTTCTATATAAAATATTATGGGATAACAAGCCCATGCTCGATACAGATTTGTAGGTGGATGAATAAAATTATACATTAATCCATATTTTGGTGTCTTCTTCATTGGTGTAGGAGAAAATGGGACTACATACCTGCACTGTTGCTGATAGAAAGACGCATGCACAAAACTACCGATCAAAAGCAATAAGCCAGAGACTTCAAGCTTGTTGTATATCTATATATGTTAAATCAAAGACAAAGAGATGGGATTTGCAAGGAACAAGGGGCGATCATCTCCAGCCATGACAACAACAATTCTTGGCTCAACCTCTTCCTGAGTCCTCATTTTGGTGGTGGTTCCAGGCTTTTCTTTCGACGGGAAGGCTGCTGCAGGAGGCCTTGCGATCATGCGGCAACGAGAGCAAGCAAGGACGAGCACTGCAACGGCGATGACTAGGAAAACAAAGGCAATACCTAAGAAAAGGTATGGGACTGGAGAGTCTGAGGGCCATCTCAAGATCATGGCGTTGCTAGATATTGTTGGAGTACTTGGTGCTGTTGCGGCGCCCATCCTAGCTAGCTTGGCTTTTTCCTTAATCTCCAATGAAATGGGGTTGCTCGATCTTCTTAGTACATTGATCTCATGCATATATATTGTACTAATTTTTGACAGAATTAAGATAAGTTTCAAGTTAATGGACTTGTGCAAATGTTCAAAATGAGGATTGCATCCTTTAGTGTTGTCGGGAATCAACTGAGTACTGTAGAAGAGAAATAAACGCACAAATATATGTAAAGTATTTAAAAATTCTCAATCAACATTAAATGATTAATAAATATTATAAAGTCCACTTCATATTCATATATCTATGTGTCTTTCGTTTGAAATTCTCAAATTCAAATAACGAACTGAGCATATGTTTTACTATATGATGAGATGTCAAATAGTAGAAGTACTATTGTCAGAAATGTACTTATATGCTAAGTCGTTCATAAAATAAGCAAGGAAGAATTATTAAACACTTGGTCTAAACAAGCGAGAAGTATTTAAGATTTTCAAATAACATTAAAAATGGTTGACAAAATTTTATAAGATTTACTTCATTCATCGATCTGTCTTTCCTTTGAGATTCTCGAATTCAAATATGGAACTGAGTATGTATTCTATTAGAAAAATTCTATTTTCAGTCTTTAGTTAAGGACTATATGTATATGTTCTTTATTAAAAGAGAAAAAATTTTATTTTAAAAAGAATATTTTAATAATTTTAAAAATTTTTTAAAATAAAATTGCTTATACCTATATTACAGTCCCCAAATAAAAATTGTAAATAGCATTGCTCATTTTATTATACGATGAGATGTCAAATCGTAGAAGTGGAAGGACTAATACATTTATTTTGCTTTGGAATAAGCATATATAGAGTATATGGCCAGGTAAACAAGAATCAAATTCGTAAATATTTGTGACCGACATATAGAAATACTGAGTACGTAATTCAATAAGTGGGGAAAGGAAGATGGAATATTGTGGTCTTTTTGTTAATGGGCCATTACCGAACAAACCCTTTCGGTCTATTCCGAATCCTTTCTTTTATTGAATCCGATTTTATTTTCTGGAAAAGGAATCAAAGTTGATCGGATTATTATTCCTTATATGGATTAAACTTACTTTAAATGATTTATACTTACTGTATGCAAGCTCCCATTATTCTATTTGAGAAAAAAGTAGAAAAATTTAGAACTTATATGAAAAACTAATTTTTTTTTTAAAAGAAATGTGCGAGTCTTATACACTTTAAAATTATATCTAGCATTGCTTTTTTTTTTTCTTTTTTATGATTTTCTTCTTCACTCTACCTATTTACATGGATGAATGGGTGGGAACAATGAAAATAATGTAGTTATCGATTTGTTGAAGAACATGAGTACTTCCAATAAAAGAGAAAAGGAAATTATATTTTTCGCCTCCAAAATAGGACATTTAATTTACAATTTTGGAATATTATATCATCAAGTTATTAAAAATTCTATTAGTTTTGACCGATAAAATGAATATGAAAGGTTATATGTTACTGGGCCCGTTTGGTTCCTGGGCTAAACTTGAGCTGAGTGCAATTCACTTTTAAACCTCTTCTACCATCCAAATAGTCCAAATGAATTGTCTTCATATGTGAATGCAATGAGTTTTGTTATGTAGATGGACAGACAAAAGCTGATAACACAACTTTATTTATTTATTTTCCTGTAACTCTCTCTGTCGTCAACTTTATCACTCTCTTTGCCAACAAGCCATCATCTCTCTCTCTCACTGGCAAGCCATCAACTCTCTCTCTCTCTCTCTCTCTGACAGGCCATCAACTCTCTCTCTCATTTTCTCTCTCACGTTTCTTTCTTCTGGCCATCACAAATCTTTTTTTTTTTTTCAAAATATCGCTCAGGTTGGTGTGATGGAGGACAACCACTGCCAGTGAACAGTCATGGGTCCCACCAACTTTACAAATTCTCGTAAATATATCTAAACTCATCTTAACATCCAAACACACTTTAAATTCATCTTAGATGAACCTTACAGAACTCACTCTACCATCTCAACTTACTACTATTTATAAATAACCGAGTTCAAATCAACTCAATTCAACATACAAACGCAGCCTAAATGTTCACATTAGAACATTATTTAGTAGTTTAATGATGTAATCTCAAAAGTAGGAGTTTAGATACCACACTACAAAAAGACTATAGTTGGGGATGAAAAGTGTAATTTTCCCTATATGTAAATATAAGGGTTTTCTTCCAATGGTAAACTTTATTAATCATATGTTTACATTCTAAGGGTAGAAGGAAGAAATTGGTTGGAAAGTAATGTTTTATAAAAATTTTATTGTCAATAGAAGTGTAACTCGTTTGTTTTCACAGATAAGATGAGTTGAGTTTAGTTGAAATAAAAATTGAAAGTTAAATAAAATATTAATAGAATATATATTTTTAATATTATTTTTATTTTAGAATTTGAAAATGTTAAATTGTTAATTTTATTTTGTATATAAATTTGAAAAAAGTTGTAATGATTAGATTAGATGAGAATAACTGTAAAAACAAACGAGAACAGTACTTTTAAAAGATTATAGAATATAAGTCAAATTCGAGCTTAGCAGCGAATTATATTTTTATATTCACAAAAGCTGATTTTTTTTTTTCAAATTTGTTCACAAATTATTTAATTTTGATAAAATAGATTATTTATCTTATATATTATAATTTTATCTACATACTTTGACAAACACATATTGGGATGTTGTAAATATCATTATATTATATTATAAGTTTTAATCAACACACATAATATTAGAAACGATTTTCTCTCATTAGAAAATTGAAATGAATAGTATAAACACTAATAAATATAAAGTTATTTAGATTGACGAGTTTATGTGGGTCGTGTTGAGTTTTATACTAGTTGATTTTTTTAATAATTGATTATTATTTTGTGTTTACAAATTGGTCATTTAATAAACGAGTCGAGCCAAATTCAATTTTGACCAAATCGATTCTGAGCAGCCTATCCAACAATTTTATATATTTTTAATTACTCTAATTTCCATGGACCAACTTCTAATTCTCAAGTATGATAATTAAATTATTGAATTCTCAAGTATATGTGGACATAGGACTGTACATTTAAACCGTCAACCCGAACCGACCCAAAATTTTCGACTTTTCTGCACCGAATTACCTGACCCGGGATTAAATAATCGGAAGCGGAATACTTCCGTTTTACTTCCGAAATACTACGGTTAGGATCGGTTAATACCCGTAACCGAAAACTAGTTCAGTCCCTGTGCAGAGAGTCTCGGATGAAGCTATTCTGTTTCTTCGACGCCAAGACGTTTCTATTCTAAATCTGCACTCCTCAGCCATTGGGGGCAATTCTGGTAGAGAGAACACGAGAAAATCAGCAAATGTGAAAACGCAAATATAAAACAGGGCAACTCGAGGAGTCTTGCCATGTTAGCAAATCGGTGCAGAGAACTTCAAATCTTCAAGTTTTCAACGTCCTTTTCAAGGATTCTTCAAAGAAAGATAGTTTTGGAGAGAACGACAATGGCAGAGAGAGAGAGAGAGAGAGAGAGAGAGAGAGAGGTGATAGAGATATGGTCAGAGGGAGGAGATTTGATAAAGTAACTAGGTTAGTAGGACAAGTGGCACATTCTTGGCCAAGTATTAGCATTATTTCTTTAATTTTTATTTATTGCATCTTTAAATTGGTGGATGATTTTCTCTAAGCCCTTGTAATAATTTTGTATAAAATGGTAATTAGAATTTTCTAGTATACATATATATTTTTATTAAAAATATTTATTTATTTATTTTTTTTATTATTAATTTTTTTTTTAAAAAAAAATGGGTGGGGTCGGAACACCCGATTGTACGTGAGTGGCGATGAAACACGTCCACAACAGTTGGCATCGTCTGTGATATTTGCTTGTCCTACAACCAACGTGCTTTGCACATGCCCACTACTACTCAATCACTAGCAACTAGAGACCAAGAGGTATCATCGAGAGACGTGGAGGAAAGGCTTGCGGAGATGGAGGAGGTAGTAAGGAAACTTATCGCCGAACTAGAGTCACTGCGAAAGGAGAATGAAGTCCTCAAGGCAAAGAATGGTCCGTTAAGAGAGGACACAATGCCTCATCAGGGAGAAAGAGTTAAGATGAAGGCACACATTGATGGAGTAGGGAAACCCCCCCAGGAGAATGAAGAGACAAAGAAGATGCACCACAATCTTCATAGCTTGATGGACAAGTATGAGGAGATGGCCAAAAAAAATGGAACATCTTCCTCAATTGATTAACTATTGTCTAGCACCAATTTGTCGTTTTGTGCAGAAATAATGGTGGTACCGTTGCCACCAAAATTCAAAGTCCTCTCTATAGACTTGTATGATGGCTCTAAAGACCCTGTAGAGCATTTGGAGACTTTCAAAACCCACATGACGCTCCATGAGTTTTTTGGAGAAATCGCATGCCAAGCTTTCCCCCTGACCTTGAGGGGGACGATACAAGGATGGTTTGAAACATTACAACTGGGTTCCATTGACAATTTTGATGAACTTGGTTGTCAGTTGATGGTGGGCAGGAGGCGTAGAAGACGTGCTGCTTACTTATTAACGGTGAAGTAGAGGGAAGAAGAAAGTTTGAAAACATATCTAGCTCGTTTTAATAAAGAAAGGATGATGGCTAATGACCAAGATGAAAAGATCATGCTGGTGGCACTACTCGGGGGCATATGGCCGATGAGTCCTTTCATGGCCGAATTAGCGAGGAAAACCCTTTCCACATTACGAGAGTTCATGAACAAGACCGACGATTTTGTCAATGCAAAAGATACATTGATTGCCCTAACTGCCTGATTGGAGGGAAAGGAAGAACACATATCGAAGGGAAGTCAAAAGAGAGATCGAGATGGACGACTAAAGGCAAGAAGAGATCAACATGAACCAAGGCACAATCAGAATGTAAGGCGGCACAACAGCGGTTATGTACACTATTCCAGTGTACACAGCTAAGACAAAGCAAAATAAACAAGGCATGATGATGATCAAGGGCGACATACCCAGAAGTACTGCACATACCACAAGAAAAATTGACATAGAACTAAAGATTAGCACAACTTAAAGCAAAAGATTGAAGACATGAGGAATAGTAGCGAGTTGGAACAACTGGTCGCCCAAGACGCCACCCCTCACGGCATGCAAGCGACCGGAAACCGAAGCACAAACCTCGGCAAAGCGAGAGCCCAAGACGAAATGGCTCACCAAATAGGGGAAGGACATCCCAAGAACCTTAGGACCAACGACCAAGGATAATAATGGACCAAAGAGGCCCCCCAAGGGGGGGAGATACACACAATAGCTAAAGGATATGCTGGACGTCACCCAAACTCTCTGGGGAGAAGTTTATAATGTGGAAAGATTTTTCAAATAGCCCCAAGTGCTAGTCTTTCCCACAACATCATTTGGTGACTAGGATTGCTGAGGAGTTGTCTACCTGCATGACAATGCATTGGTAGTAACAATGTTAGTGGCAAATTACACCACAAAGAGGATACTGATTGATAACGGGAGTTCGACAGACATCCTATTTTGGGATGCTTTTAACAAGATGGGATAAGCGTAGATTAGCTACGACCTGCACCAACCACATTAAAAGGGTTTACTAGGGAAGTGGTGCATCCAATGAGGCCTATTGCATTGCCAGTATCTGTGGGCACGGACCCTCACTTCGCCACTACTATGATGGAGTTCTTGGTGGTAAGAACCTGGTCAACATATAATGCGTTTATTGGTCAATTTATATTAAATGCTCTGAAGGCGATCACATCAACCCATCACTTGAAAATGAAATTCCCTACGAAAATGGGAGTTAGAGAGGTGCGTGGCGAGCATGTGCTTGACCGAGAATGCTATATACAAGAGCCTAGACAAGGAGAAAGAGAGGTAAGAGCAGTAGAGTCAGGAGAAAAGGTGGACGTGACTCCTCCTCCACCACCAGAAGTATTAATGATTGAGGTAGAAATACGGGATGAGGATACACTAAGGCAGGGAGAAGCAAATGAACCATTGGAACTTGTTACCTTTGATTTGGCTCATCAGGAGAGCTATGTGAAGATATGAACCAAGTTGGCAAAGGAAGAAAGGCAGCAACTAATTGACCTTCTCTTGGAATATAAGGATGTTTTCGTGTGAAGCCACAAGGACATGCCGGGAATAGGAGAAGATGTGATTGAGCATAGGCTTAATGTAGATCCAAAAGCAAGAACAATTAAATAGAAAAAAAGGAATTTCAGTACCAAGAAATACGAAGCAATCGCAGAAGAGGTAGATAGATAGTTGGTAGCTAGGTTCATTAGAGAAACTCAGTACCCGGAGTGGTTATCAAATGTAGTGTTAGTGAAAAAGTCCAACGGGAAATGGCGAATGTGTGTGTACTTCATAGATCTTAACAAAACTTGCTCAAAGGACAACTTTCCCCTCCCGCAGATAGACTTGATAGTCAACGCAATGGCAATGCATAAAGTGCTGAGCCTTATGGACACCTATTCAAGGTATAGCCAGATCAAGATGAGTGCAGCTGACCAAGAGAAGACAACTTTTATAACTAACCAAAGACTATAATCCTACAAGGTAATGCCTTTCTGCTTGAAGAATGCTGGGGCAATATACCGATTAGTGAAAACAATTTTCAAACATCATATCGGTAGAAACATGGAAGTATATGTAGATGATCTGCTAGTAAAAAGTATAGAGTTTGGTCAGCATGTAAAGGACTTTAGAGAGACCTTCAAGGTCTTGTAGCGATATTGGATGAAGCTCAATTCGACCAAGTGTGCTTTCTCAGTACATTCAAGTAAATTCTTGGGGTTTACGGTGTCAAAAAGAGGCATCAAAGTTGACTCACTCAAAAATGAGTAGCGCAAAAGCTATTCCAAGTGCAAGAAGATGTCGGAGTTAATTTTTTTTGGTTGATGGTTTGTTGGTTATTGTTGTTAGTTCTTTTTCCTTAAGTGGGTTGGTCTGATTGTCAAGGTTTTCCTCTACTATAAGTAAGGTTTTTTTTAATAAATGTGGAGAGGAGTCACTCATGGGCTTATGGTCCTAACACTTGAAAAAAAAAATCTTCCCAGGGAAAATTGTTTAAAATCAAACTCGTCTAAAAGGTAAAAATATTAACAAAGAGGAAATCAAAGTGGTGATGTGTGCAATGAGTGGAAGAGTGCAACTGAAATGAAAATGGTACTAGTCATGAACTAGATTCATATTTTTGAATTTTTGAATTTCGAAATGGAATGTAAAAGGCTAATAAATTGAAAGTAACAATTAAGAAACCAATTAAGCTAAATAATCTTAATTAATCTAAAAATTAAATAATAAAACTGAAATTATTTAAGTCATAATTAACATTTAATCAATCTAAAATGCAATAGAACTAAGAGATTAATAAAACGAAGTCAAGAATTCAGCTAGATTAGAAAATAATTGACAAAAATACGAGCTGAAAATTCAAAAGACTCAAAATCAAAATTCTGGGATTCATATTTGTATTCAAATAATAAATTCTCGAAATCAATTCATAGCAATTGTAATCATTGTTAAATAAAAGCTTAAAAGAGCAAGAAAAATAATGACATTAAACTTAAATATACTAAAAATAAAATATCCAAGATCAAATGATTCTAAACTAAAAATCTAAAAAATACACTATAAAATTTGGACTAAAATTAAATAGAGATTAGAAAAGGAAAAGAACATGCCAGATGAATATAAATGAATATGAAAAGCAATGGAAGAGGTTGGAGCAATTGCAGTTTAGACCCCTTTTGAGTTCTTCAAATGGTGCTACTCCCTATTGCTTTGAACCCCATACGTCAGGAATGAAAAAAAGAAAAAAAAAACTCTAGTCATAGGCATAACTGCTGTGACACCCCCAAATTCCGCTTGGGATTGAACGGACATTTGAAGCGTCGAGACATGCAACACAAGGTTACCTGCCCCCGTTCATGACATATAAGATGCAATGTTCCTAACATGCATCTAGCATTATGCAATATTCGCAGCGGATTATTTTTTTTTTTCTTTAGCAATACTATGCACCAAACTAAAAATATCCCAAATACTTGAAACATATTTCATACATAAAAACATACTAAAAAGCCGTGATCACTACACTAGTCCAAAATGGTTGTGATCAAAAGAATACTTGAGATACAACTCCAAAAGTACAAGCATTAACCTAAGTTAAATACTATACCATCATCAACATCGCACCGTAGCCTAGATGACCGTATTCAGATGGTCAGATTCCAATTCTTCTTTGGGTCCTGTAACAAGATCTACCATTCGGGGGGAATGGTAGTTGGGACTACCACAGTGAGATTTGATTACAAATCTCAGTAAGTTAACATAAAACTCACACACAGGTTAAAGATGCATGCATGGCAGTAAAAGCATAAATGCATAAGTAAAGTCGTACATAAGCATAGCATAACTTGACATATAACATGACATAACCAGAACTTAAACGTGAACTGAACTTGACTTAACATGACATGAACTTGAGTTTAAAACATAACATGGACTTGAAATGTAGCATGAACGTAAACATGCATAACATAAATATGAACTTGAAAATAACATAAACTTGAACATATCATGACATAAACGTGAACTTGAGACATACTGTAAACGTGAACTTAACATGATGTGAACATGAACTTGGAACATAACTTGATCATGAACATAACATGTACGTGTACATAACAAAACATGAACTTGATCTGAAACTTGACTTATCATGCACTTGATCTGAAACTTGACTTAATACGTACTCCACAGTTGTTGTGGCCCCACGTATTCTACGTGTCACAATTGCTGTGTCTCACGTAGTGTATGCTCCACAGTTGTTGTGGCCCCATACTTCATGCTCCACAGTTGTTGTGGCCCCATGTATACACGTAACATAAAATATAATACGTACTCCACAGTTGTTGTGGCCCCACGTATACACGTAACATAAAATATAATACGTACTCCACAGTTGTTGTGGCCCCACGTATACACGTAACATAAAATATAATACGTACTCCACAGTTGTTGTGGCCCCACGTATACACGTAACATAAAATATAATACGTACTCCACAGTTGTTGTGGCCCCACGTATACACGTAACATAAAATATAATACGTACTCCACAGTTGTTGTGGCCCCACGTATACACGTAACATAAAATATAATACGTACTCCACAGTTGTTGTGGCCCCACGTATACACGTAACATAAAATATAATACGTACTCCACAGTTGTTGTGGCCCCACGTATACACGTAACATAAAAAATAATACGTACTCCACAGTTGTTGTGGCCCCACGTATACACGTAACATAAAAATATAATACGTACTCCACAGTTGTTGTGGCCCCACGTATATACGTAACATTAAATATAATACGTACTCCACAGTTGTTGTGGCCCCACGTATTCACGTAACATAAAATATAATACGTACTCCACAGTTGTTGTGGCCCCACGTATTATACGTAACATAACATGTCTTATCTTTCTTAATGCATGAGATATTAATTAATATCATATACTTTTCTAACATGGCGTATACTTGTAAATGACACAATATGATTTAATCATAACATTTCATGGCATACTTAACATGGCATACTTATAACATACATCATTGTATGATAGAAAAGATTATGTAACAGATAATTATTCATGAGAGATTAAATCATACGTAGCAGATAAACATGTAATGACATAGCATGACATGGCATATACGATAACATACATACATAAATTGTAGTTCTCTTACCCATCACACATACACAATAAACTGATAGTAAGTTAGAGGCTAACTTACCTCGATTGTCACGTTCTACGAGAATAAAGTGCGATATACGAGAAACTGTAAAAGGTCATTCTAAAAGTTAGAAATTTAATTACTAACAATTAGAAACATGGAAACAAGTTATCTTAGAGTAAAATTATCATTTTACCCTCTACATGTGGGAAAACGACCATTTTACCCATAACTTAAGGATTTCATATCCTAACTCCAAAAATTTCCAAAATTTACATTCCTCATGTAAATTTTGTTCTAAACTCAAATATCAACTCAGAAAAAAATTTAAAACAAAACAACACTATGGAAAACACACTATGGCCGAAACATCCATAGGCCATTTCTCTTGATTTTTGTTACAATTCCTTCCAACTTCAAAACTCATGCTTAAACCAAAATTTTACAACAAACATCTTCCAATCCTAAGTTTAAAACCATACTTGAAACATCCATTTAGAAAAAGCTAATAATCAACACCAAACTTTTTTGTAAAAAGATCAAAACACTTGAATCACAAGCTTTGTCCTTAAATCAAAACATCTCCAAGAATTCCAAAAAATCTAATCTTACTTCTAACATATTCATAACATCATCCTCAGATAAACCATGCTTTAAATCATCAAACTAAAGTCACCAAAATCACAAAAATAACACTTGGAGTTTTTGATTTTACACTTAGTCCAAAAACAGAAACTTTTTCTTAACTAGCTTTGATAAATCTCTTGATCAATGGCTTAAGAAGGTGAGATCTTTGAAATAAAGTATCACATGGTTTAAAAACGTGTCCTAAAGAATATCCAACCATCAAAATTAAAATCACATGGCTAAAACCCAATAAAACATGGATCTAACCTAAAAACATCAAATCTTAGGCCTAACCGAAATTCTCTTGCATAGAAAAATCATATCTTTGAAACTAATACTAAATATCTCCAAAATAACATCCTAACATGAAAATAAGAGACTTAGGATCATCATATAAAAATATCAAAGCCTTTAGAGTAAGATCAAACCTCAAAATATTCAAACTTTATCCAAATAAAAACTGTTTTGTCACTTCCAGTTTTCATGTTTCTAGATCTAATAAAATCTATCATCAAAATCTTTATTCATGCAACAAAACCTCAATGAAAACTCTTAAACACATTCTAAGAACACTCCATAAAATTTTCGGACCAAGATATATCCATTAGCTTGGTCAAAAACTCCAAAACATAACACACTCTCCAGATTCACGCCCAGAATGACCTTTCCATGGTTAAAAATACTTTTGACCGACCAAATGACCATGGAATGATACGAAAAATACATCTACGGAAACTAGACTCAAAGAGGAACAACTTTTATGAAGGAGTCATCGTGTGAAAATACTTACAAAGGGTCGAAAAACTCCACGCAAAAAGACCCAGAAATCTGCCCGAGAGAGCTCTTTTGGGTTTCTCTCTAAGAACGGGGTGAAGAAATGATTAAAGTGAAGTAAGTGTGTCTTGCACGACTCAAGACTTCTGTAGGGAGAATATTTGGACCTTAATGATCATTGAGTGGAGGTGTAGACATGTGACATAATGTAGAGGATAGTGGGGGGCAAAAGACAACTTACAAAGGCTATGAGACATGGGACTTGATGGGGTGGGTTCCTCCATATTAATGAGTGCAACTTGATGCAATGAATGGTCTGCCAAGTGGGGGAGGAAATTTCTCCAAGAAGCTATGCCAAGGTGGCCAAAATTCGTGGGCTTTAGTGGGCCTTAGTGGGCCTCAACCAAGTGGGCTTCAATTTGGGGTTTAAAGGGGGTTTGGTTAGGGTTTGAGATGCTATCAAGCCCAAATCCAATTTTTCTTGGCCCAATCAAATTTCTAAGGTTTAAAATGTTGGATAAAGATGTCATAATAGGAATTTGAGAAATTAATAGCATGTGAAAGTGATTTAATCAAGTGATTAAACACAATACTAGAAATTGGATCAAAAAGGGTTTGAATGCCAACTTTAGGGTTTGGGGAAACCGTTTAGGGTTTCGGTTTCAACCAAGTTTTTGGGGTTTCAAAAGGATTCCAACCATTTAGGGTTTTACTAGGGTTGAAACCCTCTTCATCTAACTCAATTTGGTTGATCAGATGAAAAAAAACTGTTTTGCTTAGGTGGCATGATCTCACACATTGATTTCCTTCACAAATCCATCTAATGGTTTCTCTTTGTGCCAAGTATCTAATACTATTCATTATGTGTGGTTAAGATCTTGCCAAGTGTCCAAATAAAACTTCTCTAACCTAATTTGGACATTTCACACTGTGATTTTGAAACCACTGCACTTAGTACGCTTATCGAGGTTACTATTCACTCCGAAAAAGTGCATAATAAACTTAGTACTGAAAAATCCTAAATATTCAACTGAGTCTAGTGGCGTAAACTATAACGTAATCTGACACTTCTAACTACCTCAAACAAATAAAATCACATTTCTGGCACCATAGTGAGTGATAAAACTAATTATGTTGACATACTAGAACTTATGCGATTAGCCGATTCGTAAAAACTTATGGGGTTTTCACGAGATTTCTAATGTCTATAGAAATTCCACCATTGAATTTCTAGCGGGCTGTTACATCCTCCCCTCCTAAAAAAAAGATTTCGTCCTCGAAATCGACGCAAGTACAAACATAAAACACGCTTAAAACACTGTAGATAGTTTGAAAAAAAAAGAACCGTCCGTGACCCGACAAGTGCTGCAAAGTCTCGGGGCCTACTCTATGAATTTAATACGGCTAGTGATTTGAACAAACGCCTGATGTTGATGACAACCGTGATTGAAGGCTTTGAGTTTCTATAAAGAAACAGGATCATCTTCATCCATCGGAAAGAAAAAACATCGCTTCTTGACCTGTGTTTTGTTTTTCCATAACAAAATAATGGCTGGGCAAAACTCTTCCACTAATGTTCCAGACTTGAATCAGGAACCCTTGACGCATCAACCATCAATCTTCTCTCCTGAGGTCGTCAATACTACGATAGGAGCAGCGAACTGTTCTTCTAGTAGGACTGATTCTGAGATTATTACAGAATCATGGAAGCTCAGTAGTCAATATGCTGCCTCTGTTACGATCATGTCTCGGAGGTTACTGGCGAGGGTAAGTGAGATTGATCATCTTAACATCCAAATATCTGAGTTACAACAGAAGCTTGCTAATAAGGATAGAGAAAATAAAAGGCTACAGCAAGAAAACCAAGAGTTGAAGAAATTTGCAGATTGGTATGCTCATGATCTGCAACCACGAATAGAAGAGCTGGAACGAGAAAGGATTCAGATACAGGGTCAACATCGGCAGATAACAGCAGAGGTTCATCGTTTTCTAGAGAAATAGGGACAAACTACTGTTAATCTAGCTGGCTTAGTAAGAAACTTTTGACAAAGCGTGTCCAGCATATCTTGTATTTCTTTTGACTAAATAAGATTTGAAGAGAAACTAGTTTGTCTTCTTCTTTATGTTATCTCTATAAAGTCAGTCTTCAACTCAATCCAATATGCATCAAAACTTATTCTCATCTCTATAACTCCTCTGCATTCCTTCAACATTCTCGCCTTAAGTTTTCAGTTCTTTTCTCAATGGCTCAATCTTCTAACATTTCCCTAGATCCATCCATGAGGTATTCAGCACCTCAACCTCCTGTCCTTTCTGCAGCTGCCATAGGTGCCATGCTGCAGCAAGAAAATACTAGTATGGCTAATAAGTCAGACTCCGATGCTGTCTACGACTTGGTGAGTCTTGGGACTCGCTACTCATCTTCTATAATTGCTTTTTCCCAGCGGGTACAAGCCAAAAACCAAGAGGTTGAAAGGCTTAAAGAACAAATTGTTGTACTTCAACGAATTGTTCAAGAGTCTCACACCAGGGAAGGAATCCTTCGGCAGCAGAATAAACAGCTGAAAACTCTACTGGATTCTTCATTCCGCTTGCCAGCTCCCATGAATAGGGATGATATGATATTGTATGAAGAGAGTGAGCGTCTCCAACATGAGGCTAAGAACCTCAAGTTTATGTAGAAGCATTTTATTAAAAAAAATATCTCTTTATATTTATGAACTCTGGTTTTATCCTTTAAGAGATATTCGTAACATGCTTCATACCTATTTCTCTTCTAATCATATATAATCTATCTTCTGGTAAAGGTTTTGCGAAAATATCTGCTAACTGATCATGTGTGTTTGTGAACTCTATTACTATATCGCTTTTCTGCACATGATCTCGAAGAAATTCAAGCCTAATGAAGACTAAAATCTCAAGCCTAGTATTTGGTGCATTTCCTAAGGACATGTGGATTTACAACCCAGAGACGTATTGCTCTGATACCACCTGTGACGCCCCCAAATTCCGCTTGGGATTGAACGGACATTTGAAGCGTCGAGACATGCAACACAAGGTTACCTGCCCCCGTTCATGACATATAAGATGCAATGTTCCTAACATGCATCTAACATTATGCAATATTCGCAGCGGATAATCTTTTTCTTTAGCAATACTATGCACCAACTAAATATATCCCAAATACTTGAAACATAATTCATACATAAAGGCATACTAAAAAGCCGTGATCACCACACTAGTCTAAAATGGTTGTGATCAAAAGAATACTTGAGATACAACTCCAAAAGTACAAGTATTAACCTAAGTTAAATACTATACCATCATCAACATCGCACCGTGGCCTAGTCGACCGTATTCAGTTGGTCAGATTCCAATTCTCCTTTGGGTCCTGTAACAAGATCTACCATTCGGGGGGAATGGTAGTTGGGACTACCACAGTGAGATTTGATTACAAATCTCAGTAAGTTAACATAAAACTTATACACAGGTTAAAAATGCATGCATGGCAGTAAAAGCATAAATGCATAATTATAGTCATACATAAACATAGTATAACTTGACATATAGCATGACTTAACCAGAACTTAAGCGTGAACTGAACTTGACTTAACATGGCATGAACTTAAGCTTAAAACATAACATGAACAATCAACATAACATGAACGTGAAACATAACATGGACATGAACATAACATAACATGAACGTGAGCTTGAACGTATCATAAACGTGAACATAACATGATGTGAACATGAACTTGGAACATAACATGAACATGAACATAACATGTACGTGAGCATAACATAACATGAACTTGATCTGAAACTTGACTTAACATAAACTTGGAATCTTATTTAATTGTCTTGATTAATAACGTGCATTAATACGTACTCCACAGTTGTTGTGGCCCCACGTATTCAAGTAACATAAAACATAATACGTACTCCACAGTTGTTGTGGCCCCACGTATTCTACATGTCACAATTGCTGTGTCTCATGTAGTGTATGCTCCACAGTTGTTGTGGCCCCATACTTCATGCTCCACAGTTGTTGTGGCCCCATGAATTCACATAACATAAAATATAATACGTACTCCACAGTTGTTGTGGCCCCACGTATTCTACATGTCACAATTGCTGTGTCTCATGTAGTGTATGCTCCACAGTTGTTGTGGCCCCATACTTCATGTAACATAAAATATAATACGTACTCCACAGTTGTTGTGGCCCCACGCATTATAAGTAACATAAATATAATACGTACTCCACAGTTGTTGTGGCCCCACGCATTATAAGTAACATAACATTAAATATAATACGTACTCCACAGTTGTTGTGGCCCCACGCATTATAAATAACATAAAATATAATACGTACTCCACAGTTGTTGTGGCCCCACGCATTATAAATAACATAAAATATAATACGTACTCCACAGTTGTTGTGGCCCCACGCATTATAAATAACATAAAATATAATACGTACTCCACAGTTGTTGTGGCCCCACGCATTATAAATAACATAACATAAATATAATACGTACTCCACAGTTGTTGTGGCCCCACGCATTATAAGTAACATAAATATAATACGTACTCCACAGTTGTTGTGGCCCCACGCATTATAAGTAACATAAAATATAATACGTACTCCACAGTTGTTGTGGCCCCACGCATTATAAATAACATAAAATATAATACGTACTCCACAGTTGTTGTGGCCCCACGCATTATAAATAACATAAATATAATACGTACTCCACAGTTGTTGTGGCCCCACGCATTATTATAACATAACATGTCTTATCTTTCTTAATGCATGTGATATTATTTAATATCATATACTTTTCTAACATGGCGTATACTTGTAAATGGCATAATATGATTTAATCATAAACATTTCATGGCATACATGTATCATATGGCATACTTAACATGGCATACTTATAACATACATCATTGTATGGCAGAAAAGATTATTTAACAGATAATTATTCATGAGAGATTAAATCATACGTAACAGATAAACATGTAATGACATAGCATGACATGGCATATACGATAACATACATACATAAATTGTAGTTCTCTTACCCATCACACATACACAATAAACTGATAGTAAGTTAGAGGCTAACTTACCTCGATCGTCGCGTTCTATGAGAATAGAGCGCGAGACACGAGGAACTGCACAACAGCTGGAAGAGGAACACTCGAGTCCTTAAGATTTTCACTTCTGAACTCAATTGCCATATTGTAAGCACTTGCAACACCACGGCCAACTTGAGGTTTCACTATACTCGGAAGAGATAAATTGACTTCAGAAAGCCTTTGCACTAAAACAAGTTCATTAAAATTATCAATAACAACCAAACAAACAACTCATTTCTCAATCCATATACTCTTAGCCATAGTCAACCACAAGATGACACCAGTCATCCCGGACTATAATCCATATCATCACTGCTTCGGGACACTGTCATACAGTTTCCCAACATTACACCATACGCTCCACACTTCTCTGCTACGCCATTCAACCCTTCGTGACACGCCATCCGATGTATCACGACTTAATACAGAGTACACTCACGTGAACTCTCTTCCATCCACACTACAATACCCATCACTGCGATACACGTCTCACGGTGCATCGCTACGCGACACGGAGTACGCGCTACGCGTACTTCCTTCGCTACAACTCTCATCAACACGATGCACATCACACGATGCATCGCCATACAACACGGAGTACACTACATGCGTACTCCCTTCCTTCTACGACACACATCACTACAGTGCACGTCGCGCGGCGCGTCGCTGCATTACACAGAATACGCTACACGCGTATTCTCTTCACACAACCCGCCGTATCACATCTACGGCATCCATCTCACGCCTATACTTCACAGCACAGTCCACAAAATACACAATCAAACGCAACACTTCACAACCACACTTCGCTTCACAACTACGCAACGAATTCCACAAATACAACTACACAATCCACAAACCAACCAACTATTTTAAACGTAAAATAACTAGAGATAGAAGGTTATACCATCGACGGGATAACCCGTGCGTCGCTCGTTGTTCGTCACGAACATGCGTCGGAGGAACGTACGTGGCGGCGTACGGTGGCTGTCCACCACATAAAGTGGTAGTTTGGGCTTGAGAAAGGCTAGGAGTGGTCTTGGAAGACTCGTGATTTTACAGCTGTCGGTGAAGAACAAAATACGTGATTTACGGAAAAGATAAACTATACGCGTGATTCCAGATGAGGGTAAAGACAAGAGAGATGTGATTGCTGTCGGGAAATAATCCAAAACTGATAATTTTAGCGGGCTGTTACAACTGCGTACTAATATTTATACCAATCTAACATGATTGATCAAAAAATAGATTTTATTAAAAATAATGCTAATTTAAATTTTAAATATGAAGTAATTAATATTAATATACAGATTAATACGTAACTTTATTTATATATAGCAAAATTAAAAAAAAAAACATCCATTGGATCTCACGTTCCTCTCAATATTTTAGTTCTTGTGCGGCGCACGTATGCGAGAGAAAACCAAAAAATAATTCCTATAGGTTCCCTGGTGTAGTGAATTTCCATAAAACCCAAAAGGCCTCCACTAAAAGTCCCTGTGCATCCAACTAAAAGCCAAGCCTTCTTTTTATCCTTCCATCAAAACCAAAAAAGAATCGGGCCCGCATGTGTCTAAATCTCAAAACTTTTCTTTAGGCCATGCCATCTTGCGCCAACTCCAAATGAAAAAAAAAAAGGCCCGAGCGTGTGTGAATTTCAATAGCTCAAAACTCTCTAATTTTTTTTGGCCCATAATTACATATAAATAAAACAAAATAAAATAAGAAAAATAGAATATATATATAAAAAAATATGTTGGTACATATAAAGAAAAAATTGCTCAATTAAATCACGAGTTTTAAAATTAAGTATAAACCATACTATTAATCAATTTAAATCTTAACTCAGATTTATGCCCTTTAACCATTTTTCTTTCTAAAATCAATAATAATGTAATGAAAGAATTAAAATATATTAGTTTTAGGTGTGTAAAATATGCAATAATTCAGCTTAATCACAACACCAACTAGCATTTTGCTAATCCTTGAGTAAAATAGTAAAAATTAATTGAGAGGAATATTACATAAAGATTGAAATTCAAACAGAAACAATTAAACACAATTCTAAATTTTCATAAAAGGTGATCCATAACTACTCAATCCCAAGAGCTATAGCCACCAAGACTGTCTCAACAATCTTTCACATAGAATTGAGAAAAATGTCTCATAACTCAAATGTGTATGTATAGCTACACGGTTATGTATTCCTCATTACTAGCCATAATTTGTCCTATGATTTTTTAACGTTAAGATTAATCATTACTGATTCTAACTACCTCAAAGCCCAAAGGACTAGTAGTTTTCACGCCAACTCTATTTAAAGATTGAACACTCAATCCCCAAAGTTAGGATAGCTATTTCTGATCCTTTACTTATGAAAGTTCATTAAGTTACATTTATCTTCTTTTTTTCTCGATTCTTTTCGAATCCATTTTTTTCTTTTTCTTTTTTCTTTCATTCTTTTTTTTTTTTAGCATGGCTCAATGGATAGTAAATGATGAACATTACAGGTGTAAGCATGTGTAAAATGTTCTTCAAACTTTTCTCTTCGTTCTATATAAATCTTACCAAGTCTCATCCCAATAAGTATAGCATCCTGGTGTTTCAAACCTTATATCAACAAAATATGATGCATCAGAAATCATACTCTATGCTCGGACTTGAAAATAAATCTTCACAAAATAATTTGGCTCAACCACTCCACCAAGGTGCTTAAATTTCACAAAATGCTAGAAACAAAGTGTGTGTCAATCATTTGTGTATCAATGCACATTACATTAACGCAAATTTAAAAAAAAAAAAAAAATGTGCACACACGCTACCCCCAACTAGTGAGAGACATGGTCTTCAATAAATCGAACGAAAGAAAACAAAGTGCACAAGAATAAATAAGCAACACAGACAACTAATCATGTGATATAAAATCAAGGCAAAATAATGAACAAATATAAAAGACAAAATGCATGTAAAGAAAGCCATATAAGGAAGAAAATAAATAAATCAAAATTAAAAAAAAAAAAACTTCCTCGAGGTCTTGCACAAACAATATCTCATTGTTTGAGTCAAAGGCAGTCGTAAACGGCCTTTAGACGTTGTCCATTAACAGTGAATCTATTTTCATTTTTCAGATTGACAATGTCTACCACCCCATGAGGATGAAACTCATTTACAATGTACGGCCCACTCCATTGGGATTTCAGCTTCTCGAGAAAAGGATGTAGTCTAGAATTATAGAAGAACACTTTCTGATCAGGGACAAGATGTTTGTCATGGATCTTCTTGTCATGCACGACCTTCATTCGCTCCTTTCTTCATTCACTCATTTGCCAAGTGAAAATTGTTGTAGGCCTTCCTCCTTGCTTCATCAAGCTCTGAAATCTGCAACTTTCTTAAATCTTTGGCAGCATTAAGTGAAAAGTTAATTTGCTTCATAGCCCATAAACCATAATACTAAATCTCAACAAATAAATGACAAGACCGACCATAAATCAATCTATAAGGTGACATCCTCAAGTTAGTTTTAAATACAGTCCTATAAGCCCAGAGAGCATCAACCAGTTTTTTAGACCAGTCTTTCGAAATGGAATGAACTGTTTTTTCAAGAATAAGTTTGATCTCTCTATTAGCCAACTCATCTTGACCATTAGTCTGGGGAGATATAGAGTAGAGACTTTATAGGTCACACCATAAATCTGCATAAGTTTTTGAAAAAGTTTGTTACAAAAATGTGACCCCCATCACTAATGATCGTCTTGGGCATGTCAAAATGTGCAAACATTTCTTTCAAGAAATGGATGACAACCTTATGATCATTTGTTCTACAAGGTATGGCCTCTATCCATTTTCAAACATAATCCACAGTAACTAAAATATAAGAATTCCCAAATAAATTTGGGAATAGTCTCATAAAGTCAGTCCCCTAACAATCAAATATCTCAAGTGTAAGAATAGGGAAAAGGGGTATCATGTTACGTGCTGTGATTTTTTCAAGTTTCTGATAAGGCTCACAGGCCTTGCAAAAAGACTCAACATCTCTAAAACTAGTGGGCCAATAGAGTTCATTTTGTAAAATTTTGGTAACAGTTCTCTTGGTTGCAAAATGGCCTCCACAAGCCCAGTATGGCAAAAGTGAAAAACAGAGGTAAACTCATCATCAGGAATACATCGACGCACCAACTAATCAACACAATACTTAAACAGATAAGGAGTGTCGAAGTAATAAAATCGTACCTCTCCAAGGAACTTACGCTTGTCCTAAGTTGTCCAATGCTTAAGCACTCGGTCAATGATAAGGTAATTCACAATATCCGCGAACCATGGAGTGCGCGACACTGCAAAAAGATGCTCATCAGGAAAATCTTCATTCAAAGGAGGAATTGATGTAGACACATCAGGTAGCTGTAGTCGTGACAGGTGATTGGCTATCACATTCTCGACTCCCTTCTTATCCCGAATAGTGATGTAGAATTCTTAGAGCAAAAGTATCTAAAGAATCAACCTGGGTATAGCATCCTTCTTTGCCAACAAATATTTAAAAGCAAAATGGTCAGTAAAAATGATAACATGAGACCTAATAATGTAATAACAAAATTTACCTAAGGCAAACACAACAGTTAATAACTCATTCTCGGTGGTAGTGTAATTTTTATGTACATCATTCAAAATACGACTTGCATAATAAATGACCCAAGGCCTATTGTCCCTTTGGCCAAGAACGATACCAAGAGCGAAATTACTAGCGTCGGTTATAATCTCTAACGGCAAGTCCTATCGAGGAGTTTGCATAATAGGTGTAATTACTTAAGTGTTCCTTCAGAGTCTTAAAAGCATGCAGTCACTCATTAGTCCAAACAAAAGTAAAATCATTTTGCAACAAATTACATAATAGTTTTGCAATACTACTAATACCTTGAATGAAACGCCAATAGAAGCCAGCATGACCAAGAAAAGAACAAATATCCTTCAATATCTTAGGAATAGGCAGTTAAGATATTAATTCTATCTTAACCCTGTCAACTTCTATGCCGCTTTTAGAAACTAAGGCCTCGTTTGTTTTCAGAAATGAGATGAGATAAGATAAAAATCTTTGAAATCTGTTGAGATGAGATGAGATAAGATAAGATTAGATGAAATATGTGTTTGTTTTTAAAGATGAGATGACATTAGTTTGAATGGAGGATAATTAGTAATATGATGGGACCCACAAGTATTTGTAGTACTTTTATAGTATTTTATTTTATTGTTAAAATTTTAACAATGGGTATAAAAAACAAATGTTGACATGGGTATAAAAAATTATAACAATGGGTATATAAAAAAATTATAACAATGGGTATAAAAAAAAATTTATAACAATGGGTATAAAAATTATAACAATGGGTATATAAAAAAATTATAACAATGGGTATAAAAAAAATGTTGATATGGGTATAAAAAATTATAACAATGGGTATATAAAAAAAATTATAACAATGGGTATAAAAAAAAAATTATAACAATGGGTATAACAGTGGGTATAAAAATTATAACAGTGGGTATATAAAAAAATTATAACAATGGGTATAAAAAAAATTATAACAATGGGTATAACAATGGATATAAAAAAAAAAAATTATAACAATGGGTATAAAAATTATAGCAATGGGTATATAAAAAAATTATAACAATGGGTATAACAAAAAAATTATAACAATGGGTATAACAATTATAACAATGGGTATATAAAAAAATTATTACAGTGGGCACCGGATTGGGTATAAAAATTATAACAATGGTAACTAAAAAATGTTGACATGGGTATAAAAAATTATAACAATGGGTATATAAAAAAATTATAACAATGGGTATAGAAAAAAATTATAACAATGGGTATAACAACAGGTATAAAAAAAAATTATAACAATGGGTATAAAAATTATAACAGCTTGTTCAATCATTATAACTAAACATATTTAACCAATTATAATAGCATAAAAAAAATTTCAATAAACCCATTTAACCAATTATCAAGACCAAATGACTTTTATGAATAAAACAATGGGTATAAAATATCAAATAATCAACAAATCTTGCATCCAAATGTTACACGGATTACATATAAAAATGCATAAATTATAGTTCATAAATTGGAAAATAAAAAAAGGGGGCAAACCAAAATTACCTGGTATGAGCGTGTCTTAGGGCCCTTTGTGCTCAACTTATGGAGGGTTCGGCCTCTAATAACAAATTTGGAAAAACATGAGCGAGGCTTGCTGATCTTCATAAGGGTGGCTACTTTCGGGTTATGAATGTCAATTTTATAGACCATTTTTCTCTATAAGAGACAACGAGGCTCAACACATAAGAATCTTCTCCACTAGTACAACACCGATCACTTCTTTCCGTCTTTCAAATCCTTTGCACACGCTGTCAACATTTGGTCACAATATAGGACGAATATTCTGAGCAACCCATGCAGAGATTCGTATGGTAATGTGCAGCAAAGTAGGAAAATCAATCGGCTTCAAGAACAGTGGTTTCTGATGGACATACCCAGGCAAATGAAGAACCAACGTGGAGGGTTGACTGAGATTCACATGGATTTGGAGGTTACTGTCATTCGGCTATATACATGATTGAGGGGTTTTTGGGTTTTTTTGAGATGGCAGTAGATCGAGAATGGAGAAGGAATAGGAAGTGTCGGGTTGTAACTGGCTTTGATCAAGTAGTTGTTGTCCCTTGAATCCGTGCTTCAATGGAGGAAAATGATCTGATAAGCTTCGTTGTTGTGGCCATGGCAACTGTAATGCGTACGGGGAAGAGACAAAAAAGAAATAAAAATAAAAGAGGATGGTGAGAGTTGTTTTGACCGTTCAAAAAGAGTAAAATACTTTATTTCTCAAATAGTGGGTTGTAGGGCCACGGTAATAAGTATGGGAAGAGGTCCAATATTATGACCGTTCAGTAAAGTACAAGATTTCACTTCCTGGAATGTTGTTGTGAGGCCACTGTAATAAATACGTGAAGTGGAAGATAAGAACAAAAAAAAAGGTATGGGAAGGGAAAACAACGTAACCTTCACCGTTTGGTATTAAATATTTTGTTCTGTAGTGTTATTTCACATCATTATACAGTATATTTGTTAGAATATTATATTAAAATATACTATTAAAATATTTTCACTGCCCGAAAAATAAACTAGTACCGGAAAGACAATTTTACAGTGTTATTTCACATCATTCATTAACATATATTATTTGTTAAAATAGTATTGAGATAAAGTGAGATTTGAAGAGATGAAAATTCGGGATATAAATTGAGTGTTTGTTTTTAGAGATATCTTACCGTACGAAAACTTTTTCCAAATTTTTAAAGTTTTGTATTTCATTCCCATAAACAAACGAGGCCTAAATGTCCAAATACCAAACCACTAGTGACCATAAACTAACATTTCTCCCAATTCAGCAATAAATTCTTCTCCTCACATCTTTTCAACACGGCAGTAAGAATTTTTAAACAGACATCAAAAGATTTACCAAGTACAGAAAAATCATCCATAAAAACCCCACACATGTCATCAAACATAAAAGAAAAAATACTCATCATACAGCGTTAAAAAGTAGCCGGTGCATTACATAAACCAAATGACACTCATCTAAAAGCAAAAATATCAAAGGGGCAAGTGAAGGTGTTCTTCTCTTAATACTTTGGTACTATGACAATTTGATAATAATCAGAAAAACCGTCCAAAAAATAATAAAAAGCATTACCAGCTACTTTTTCTAAAATCTGATCTAGGAAAGGTAATGGAAATGATCTTTTCAACTGACCGAATTCAACTTTTGGTAGCCAATACACATTCTCCAACCCGTTACTTCCTAGTCGGGATCAATTCACCATTAGTATTGTCAATAACAGTTAAACCAGATTTTTTTTTACTACCTGTGTTGGACTTACCCACTTGTTATCAGAGATAGGATAGATGATACCCATAGCTAACAATTTCAGCATTTCATTCTTCACCACCTCCTTCATGATAGGATTCAACCTCCGTTGTGCATCACGAACTGGTCTCGCATCTCTTTCAAAAAAAATATTGTGGGTACAAATTGAAGGATCAATACCTTTGATGTCTACAATAGTCCAACCTATTGCTCCTTGATGATGTCTCAGCACTGTTAATAATTCGCTTCCTACTTCGAAGTAAGTTGAGAAGAAATGACTACCAGAAATGTACCATCAATTAGGCCAAGAAAAATATACTTCAAGTTCTCAAGTAGTGGCTTCAACTCTAGTATTGGGATTTCTTCTTCTGATGACTTCATGGCTCCTAATAAATCAAGAGCTTCAAAGACTAGCCTACGCCAATTACTCGTGTAACTCACATCTAATAACTGAAGAGACCCAATTGTCTCTATCAACTGCCCATCTGATTCTGTCAATTCTAATGACGTAGACATTATCTCAAGAAGAACTCAAACTGCTCAGGAAAGTCATCCTCAGATACACTCTCGAAATCAAGTATTGATAACAACTCCAAAACATCAAAATCATATACCATATCAATAGCATGCACATCTGAATCGTCACATCCACTAGGCATCTTGCAAGCGTTGAACACATTCATCTCTAATGTCATATTCCCGAAAGTGAACTTCAGTACTCAACTTCGACAATTGATAAGTGCATTGGAGGTAGCAAAGAATGGGCGTCCGAGGACGACAGGCACATGGTGAATAGTGGAGACTGACCGCTGCATGTCAAGAACTACAAAATCCACTGGGTAATAAAATTTGTCCACCTGGACAGGCACATCTTCAACTATACCCCTCGGCACTTTAACTGATATGTCAGCCAACTGTAGTATGATAGAGGTCTTTTTCAGCTCACCCAATCCCAACTGCTCATACACTGAGAATGGTAATAAGTTTACACTACTTCCTAAATCAAGTAGAGCTCTCCCAATGCGTGACTCACCAATCATAATGGAAATGTGGGAAAAGTCGGGATCTCCAAACTTTTGAGGAGTATCATTCAATATTAGTGCACTAACTTGCTCTGTTAGGAACGCTTTTTTTTCACATTCAGCTTCCTCTTCACTATGCACAAATCCTTCAAAAATTTTGTATACAAAGGCACTTGTTGTATGGCATCCAAGAGTGGAATATTAATCTTTACTTGGTTGAAAATCTCCTGAATCTCAGTGTGATATTTGTTCTTTTAGCCAGCTGCTAATCTTTGAGGATAGGAAACCACATATTGGTACCCCTTACTAGTTTCAACCTCTCCATTCACAGGTTTCTTTGACTCTAGCCTCACTTCCTCTAGTTCTTTCTCAGCTTCATCAGTTTCTGTTACATCTTTAGATTTAGAAGCAATTATCTATTTGTCCATTGTCATCTCAGGTTGGAGAACTCCATTTCCACTTCTCAAAGTAAGAATGACTTTCATTGTCTTAATAACATCTCCTGAGACATTATGCACTTGCTATTGTTGTTGTTTGTATACTTGAGGATTAGGCTGAGACTGTGCTGGAAAATTTCCTTTCTCTAGAGTGTTCAAGGTCGTGCTCATCTTATTAATGGTGTCTTGCAACTCATTTATAGCCCGAGTGTTCTGATTGTTTGTGGTGACCTGAATATGCATGAATTGTTGAAGTTTATTGGCCATCTGTGTCATACTATCGTCTAGAGACTTCTTTGCAGATGATTTAGGCTGAGAACTCTACGCAGCTGCATGAGACTGAAATCCAGGATGTGCTACAAAAGGATAGCTCTGAGAACTCTGATATGACTGATACTGGTGCTAAGGAGCACCTTAATGAAATGGTTGTTGCAAAGATGGTGGAGATTAGCCAGGTTGATCATTTCTCCATAAGAAATTTGAATGATTCCTCCACCCCAGATTATATGTGTTGGAAAAAGGCTGATTTTGTGCTCTATTAAACCAGTTAGCTGATTGCATCTGCTTAGACCCACTTTCCTGAAATACTAGCATAATCAGATAGTCTTGGGTCTTATGGTTCGAATCGGCGCATATAGAGCATACCTTTACTGCTTTCAAAACCTTCACTTTTTCCATTTTCATGACCTCCAATCGTTTAATTAAAGCAGCTATTCGAGGTTGAATATCAGTATCCTCCATAAGCTCATATCTGCCCCCACCAAAAATAACCCTTAGTGGCTGTGCTGTTAATGGAACTCGATCAGTCCGAGTGTTCCATTGTTGTGCACTTTGGGCAAGATAGTCAAGAAATAATAATGTTTCATCAGGTTTCTTGCTAAAGAATTTCTCATTGCAGATCGTCTGAACAAACTACTTGCATTCTGGAGTGAGAATAGTGTAAAAATAGCTCACCAACCTCCAAGATTCGAAACTATGATGTGGACATATGTTTACCAAATCTTTAAATTTTTCCCAACTAGCTTGAAAAGTCTCATCAGGTTTCTGATTAAATTAGCTTATTTGCTTTTGCAAAAACTAAGTTCTCTGAAAATGAAATTTTTTTTGTAAAAATTCACGTTGCATATCAAACCAACTAGAGATAAAATTAGGTCTCAAAGAATTAAACCAAATCTTCATTTTATCCTTTAAAGAGAAAGAAAATAAATGAAGTCTAATAAATTCATCATTAGTGGCTCTATTAATAAAAGTAGTGCAGGCCAACTCAAAGTCTGTTAGGTGCTGGTAAGGACTCTCAAAATCCACTCCATGGAACTGAGGTATCACTGACATCATGCTATGTTTAATAGAAAAATTAAAAGTATCATCAGGTAAAATAATGCATGAAGGTGTAGTGGTGCGAGTAAGCTGCAAATAATCCTTAAGAGTGCATGGTACAGCCATAGTTTGTTCAATTTCAATATCCTTGCTCATAGAAGAGACAGAAGAGCTATCTATCTCTGAGCTGTTTATACTACTCTCAATGCTCGATATAACTCTAAGCAACCTATTTGAACTATCTCTCACCTATGACATAAAACATCAATCTAAATAGCATAAATAAGGTTCAAGCGACTAAACAGTAGATGGCAAGTGAAATGTGTAAGTAGAGATAAGATAGTGAAAAAAATAAAAAATAAAAAAAATAACAAATTTAAATTTAAGTTAAACAACTTCCCTGGCAACGGTGCCAAAAACTTGATTCACTAAAAAATAAGTAGCACAAAGGCTATCCCAAGTGTAGGAAGATGTCGTGTAATAATTAGGAATAAAATTTCTAAATCATCTCCTCGAAAAAAATTGTTTAAAATTAAACTCGTGTAAAAGGTAAGAATATTCACAAAGAGGAAATCAAAGTGATGATATGTGCAATGAGTAAAAGAGTGCAACGAAAATGAAAATGGCACTAGTCATAAACTATTCATAATTTTAGATTTTTGAGTTTCGAAATTGAATGTAAAAAAACTAATAAATTGAAAGTAACAATTAAGAAACCAATCAAGCTAAATAATCTTAATTAATCTGAAAATTAAATAATAAAACTGAAATTATTTAAATCCTAATTAACTTTTAATCAATTTAAAATGCAATAAAACTAGGAGATTAATAAAACTGAGCCAAGAATTAAGCTAGATTAGAAAATAATTGACAAAATTACGAGCTGTGACAATTGAAAAGTTCAAAAATCAAGATTCTGGAGTTCATATTTGTATTCAAATAATAAATTCTCGAAATCAATTCATAGCAATTGTAATTACTGTTAGATGAAAACTTAAAAGAGCAAAAAAAATAACAATATCAAACTTAGATATATTGAAAATAAAATATCCAAAATCAAATGATTCTAAACTAAAAATCTAAAAAATACACTATAAAATTCAAATTAAAATTAAATAGAGATTAAAAAAAAGAAAAGAGTAAACCAGATAAATAGAGATAAAGATGAAAAATAGTAGAGGAAGTTGGAGCAATTGCAGTTTGGACCCCTTTGAGTTCTTCAAACGGCGTTACTCCCTATTGCTTTGAGCCCCAGACGGCAAGGAAAAAAAAAAAAACAGCCTATTTCTTTTTGTTACGTTTTTCAACCAAAAGGAAGAATCATCGTCCAGAATCCTCATCCCTTGGGTCTCGCGTTCCTCTCAATATTTTAGTTCTTGTGTGGCGTACGTAACCTTTCTTTAGGCCATGCTGTCCTGCCTCAACTCCAAAGGAAAAAAAAGGGACCCAGCGTGTGTGAATTTCAATAGCTCAAAACTCTACGTTTCTTTTGACCTATGACTGTAAATAAAGAAAAATAAAATAAAATAAAAAAATAGAATATATAAAAAAAAAATGTGTTGTGCTTATAAAGAAAAAATTGCTCAATTAAATCACAAGTTCTAAAATAAAGTATAAACCATACTATTAACCAATTTAAATTCTAACTCAGATTTATGCCCCTTAGCTATTTTTCAATATAAAAACAATAATAATGTAATGAAATAATTAAACTATATTGGTTATAGATGTATAAAATATACAATAATTTAGCTCAATCAGAAGCCAATCCCAGAAAGCTACGAGCGATCATCAAGATGAAATCGCCTACAAGACTGAACGAGGTCTAGCAATTTGCAAGAAGGATAGTAGCCCTCAACAGGTATGTGTCCCGATCAATGGATATGCCTACCCTTTCTTTTAGGTACTTAAAAAGGCCCAAGATTGGAATGTCAAGTGTGATGAAGCATTCACACAGTTAAAAGAGTACCTAACCCACCTACCATTACTCAACCAAACCAAGCAAGGAAAGCCTCTATTGCTATACTTGGCCGTAACCCAGATGCCATGTCAATAGCCATAGTGAGAGAAGAAGGAAAAGAGCAAAGACATGTGTATTATGTAAGTATGGCTTTGAGAGAAGCTAAGACAAAATACCCAAGGATCAAGCTAATCACTTTCACCATAGCAATAGCAGCAAGGCGATTACGACCTTATTTTCAAGCCCATCTGATAAAGTTCATTACCTCATCGCCTCTATAGAAGCTACTACAAAAGCCCGACACCTTGGGGCAACTACTTAAGTGGTCCATTGAACTAAGCGAATACGAAATTAGTTACGTACCTAAAACTACTATCAAAAGGTGAATCCTAGACAACTTCATTGCAAGAAATGGTGATTGTTGTCCTTGAGTGCTTTTTTCACCTTGGCCAATTCCTTCTCAGTATTGACTTTCTAGCCCTTCACCACGCTCAGCTTCATGTTAGCCTCTTGGAGCCTAACTTTGAGGGTAACTTGGCAAGAAGCATAGTTAGGCTTTTTTTTTTTTTTTTTTTTTTTTTTTTTTTTTTTTTTTTCAGTTCTTCAATTTCTTCCTCCGGTTGATCAAGACGAACGACCAAGTCATCTCACTCCTTCACAACTCCTTCTGTCTAGCTTAGGCGAGTGGCAAGCTTGTCTTGATCCCTCCCTACCGCCTTTGCTTCTTGGCGATAACAATTAGTTTATGCTAAAGAGCTCGCCAACTCCCCTCAGAGCAAGTCAACTTGGGTATGGAGGGAAGCCAAATTGTCCTCAAATGCGCAGGAACAAGCCTTGATTTGAACCAACTTGCAGGCTATTCAATCTTTCTTGGCATGAGCAAGGCAAACAGTGCTGTGGGATTGACCAATGAAGGACAACATGGACCGGTTCTCCTCCTCTAATTGCAAACAGTCTTCAATCAAGTCGGTAGCTAGGCGATCAACTCCCTATGAGAAAGCAAACAAGATTTATAAAAAAAAAAAAAAAAGTCCATAAAATTATTTTTAAAAAAAAAGCAATGTACTCATGTTATATTGATAAAAATTAATCTTATTAAAAATCATTTATAAGAAATAAATTATAAAATACTTCTAAAAATTATGAAGGAAATAAAAAGTTGTCAAAGTAAACTTTTTTAATTGTTTATTTTTTATTATTTTTAAAGTTTATATTTAATAAAAATCATTTCTTATAAATAATTTATCTTTTAATGTTCAAGTGTTTTTTTTTTTACATTTTTTTTAATCTTTTTAAATAATTTTTCATTTTTTATTTAAGTTTTCTACTTTTTTGAGTTTTTTCATGGTGGATTTATATATGGAGGTATAGAATTAGAATATTTTAACATTTTGGAGTTTAGGGGGTTATTACTCAAATTATTTGGGGGTTGATTTTGCCCTATTCCAAATTGGATAGTAGTTAAAAGGCTCTCTCTCTCTCTCTCTCTCTCTCTCTCTCTCTCTCTCTCTCTTAAAAAGCCTCTAGATCTGATTTTCATTGGAGAAGGAGGAGGTTCCTCTTTCTGTCTCTCCTTCATTCATTTCTCCATCTATATATCCACTTTGTCTACTAAGGTAGTTCTCTTTTCTTAGTTTATTTGTTTCCTTCAACGCCGAAAAAGACAAATCTTAAGTTTTTTGGTGGCGAGAGACACATGCAGCACAAGAAGACTTCCAAGCCGCAAATTATTTGGAGTATAGTGGTAGTTTTGTAAAAATCACTATGAGTGGTCCTCATGTGTCTCTCACAACTATGCGTGGTCCTCACATGTCTCCCATTTCTCTCCACATGCGCTGGATCATTGGAATTGCCATAATCAGATTTTTCAGATTTGACTTTTGTAGTTGAAAAGAGACAAGCATGTTGCCTTCACATGCCGTCATAGATTCTAAAGTCTACCAAAGTTGGTGCAAACTATAATCCATCTTTTTTTGCATCTATCTTACTGCTCTCCTTATTTTTTTCCTTATTATTTAGTAAAAATTAAAAAAAAAATAGTTTGTCTCTTAGACATTTGTATGGAGAGGTTGAGTCATCTCTTTTTATAAAGGATAAGGTTGAGTCTCTGTTTAAGCAGATGTTATCTTTTAGATGTTTATCTGTATAGAATATCAACAGTAAAGAAGATTAGACCAATCACAAAAGAAAATAGTGTATTGGTGGAGCTCCAAATGCACTAATTAGTTTATGACGTAATGGTTTATGTGAGAATATCCTTGCATCTATCCAATCATGGATGTAAGTTTCTCTAATAAATGAATAATAATAATTTCTTTTAAAATAAAATTGGATGATAGTTTGTATATATTTTGCTTTGCTTTGAACATTAAGAGAGTTGGTAGGAGCCAGACGGGTGACTTTCATTTTTTACACCCACCACTAATAAGAAGACACGTAGCAATTCTATCAAAATTAAAATATAATTACATGTAGAGAAACTTCGTTGATTTTTTCTCCACCCCTCAACTTGATCTATGTTCTCCTCTTCTCTCTCTCTCTCTCTCTCACCCCTCATTGAGCAGACTCGAGCTCCCTTTCTGCCTCCCTCTCTCTTTCTCACTAAAATACTCTCTCTCCTTCGAAAGTCTCCCTATATCGAGTTCCCATTGAAGTTGTAGTTAGTTAGGGATTCCAGATTAGCAATTTCAGAAGACTGAGTTCCATTGACCAAATTGACATCAAATAAAGACTAGTAGTTTAGAGCAGTTGAAAACTTCTCGAGGAAGAGGCCCAAGAAATAAATTGGAAGAGAGGATCAGCTTCTCCAACAAAAGCAAGCTTCCAAGCCATGATGGTATTGGTCTAGAAGAAGGTTTTTGTTCAAATCAATATATGTAAACTTCTTGGACAATTAAAGCTCAACTGATATTGCTCGAGTTAGTGAGTTTTCATAGAAGTCTAATGATAAGAGCTTGTGGATTTTCACCAACGTCTATAGAATCTTCCCAGTAAACTAGTTATTCCTTAGTATGAGCTTTCGAAATTTCTCTACTGAGCATGTTCATTGAGAAGTTGAGAGTTTGTAGATTGCCCAACTGAGCTAGAAACTTTGGAATTGGACCCTCAATCTTGTTCCCCATGGAATTGCAAATGATTGATTTTTATGGAAATCGTGTCAGTGGAGAAATTTCCATCACTATTGGGATGGGGAATTAACAAGCTTTGCTCCTGCTTCTCTAGTTGGGATGAGGCCAATGAGCTAGTCAGAGAAAAGAAGTGAAAATTTAAAAAAAAAAAAAAAAGGTCAGAGAGATTAGGTGGAATAGGACCCAAGAGGCAAAGAAAGAAAAGATCCAAGTTGGGGTTTGAAATGGGTTCCTCTCACACGGGAGAAAGGAGAGAAGAGGAAAGAGAAAGAAGAAAAAAGAAAGAAAATGTTACCTATTGTAAGTATTATGAGTCTTAGTAAGGGTCTAAATTTTATTGGAAGGTGTAGTGGGAAAAAAAACACCAGATCGGTTTGAAGTTTTTCTCAAACATTAATTATAAACTATTATATGCTCAAATTTGTAATAAAGGAGTTTTTTTTTTAAATCTTTAAATATTAGTAAAAGGATTGTCTTCCAAAATTATTTTGTTATTTGGATTTTTGTTTCTTTATTTCTATTGTTTATTTTTATGATGTAAAATCTAAAGTTGAGCCTTTTTAAAAAGTTGTGCATCTATCATGAATGCCGGTGAGAGTAGGACGCTGGGGAAAGTTCGCTGCTGCCGCCTTCACCGCGTATGAATATGGGCCTCAACATGTAGAGAAAAACAAAAGAAAGAAAGCTGGGGAAAGTTTCTAACAAGATATGCACAAGTCAATTCTGGAGAAACGACGATATTATTACCATCGAGTTTCTTAGAAATGCCAACGCGAGTCATGAATGATCTATCACAAAGATTTATATAAAGGTTTCAAAGCATTCTTTCATGACTAACATGTAGAGAAAAACAAAAGAAAGAAATCACGATGGCACCTGCACGAGAGAGGTTGGCTCAGCTAGCATCCATAACTACCAGTCTGATGGTTGCGTGGGCTATGTTTCAGCGATCCTTTCTTCATGGACTGCCAAGCTACATCTTGGACTATCCTCAAATATTGCCAAGTTTCATTTACCCTTACATCGAAATCAGGTTCAACGAGTTCAGCGCAGAGCATCTCGTATTGCGGAGCGAAGCTTACTCTGCCATTGACAACTACCTTAGCTCCATTAAGTCCTTTATGCACACAAAGCGGCTGAAGGCGGACATAGTTCAGAACAGCCAGTCTCTTAGTCTTAGCATGGATGACGGCGAAGAGATTGCTGATGAGTTTGAAGGGGTAAAAATATGGTGGTCTTCTGGGAAAATTAGAAATCCCAGTGCACCAATATCACTGTTTTTTCGCCCAACATTGGAGGAGAAGAGATACTACAAACTCACTTTCCATAAACGATATCGTGATCTCGTTCTCGGGCCGTACCTGAATGGCGTCCTGAAAGAGGGTAAGGCGATTAAGCTGAGAAACCGATCACGAAAGCTTTACACCAACGCAGGGCCGTACTGGAGCCCCGTGGTATTTGAGCACCCGGCTACGTTTCAGACAATAGCAATGAATCCAAAGAAGAAGAAAGAAATTATCGACGACCTCATCGCATTCAGCAAAGCGGAAGACTTCTATGCAAGAGTTGGGAGGGCTTGGAAGAGAGGGTACCTACTTTACGGTCCTCCAGGAACCGGCAAGTCTACCATGATTGCTGCCATGGCCAATCTTCTAGGCTACGATATTTATGACCTTGAATTGACTGCAGTGAAGGATAACACCGAGCTGAGGAACTTGTTAATTGAAATTTCAAGCAAGTCTATTATTGTGATTGAGGACATTGATTGTTCCCTTGATCTCACTGGTCAAAGGAGGAAGAAAAATGAGAAAGTGGAAGCAGGAAAGGATTCGATTTCGAGGCGAAAGCTAGGAAAGGACGAAATGGATACCAGAGCCGCCAGTCAGGTTACTCTTTCTGGGCTCCTAAATTTTATTGACGGTATTTGGTCAGCTTGTGGTAGGGAAAGGCTGATTGTGTTCACGACAAATTACGTAGAGAATTTGGATCCAGCTCTGATTCGAAAGGGACGGATGGATGTGCACGTAGAGTTGTCGTATTGCAGGTTTGACGCGTTCAAGGTGCTGGCTAAGAACTATTTTAATCTTGAATCTCATACCTTGTTTCCCAAAATCAGTGTGCTGTTGGAAGAAACAAATATGACTCCAGCTGATGTTGCGGATCATTTGATGGCCAATGCGGTTTTAGGGGACGCGACATTTAGTTTCCAGAGTCTGATCCATGCTCTTGAAACGGCAAAAGAAGAAGCGAGATTGAGAGGCGCTGAGGGAGATCAAGCAAGAAAGATCCAACAGTTAGCTGAAGAGTAGTGGGGAGCCAACAATTCCGCACCCGT